>CM020063.1:79328400-80530900 GCA_009769605.1 Bucorvus abyssinicus
GAGCAGCTTGCTTCTGAAAGCAATTATCAGGCATGTTGAAAACTACAAGCAAGACCTGGACACCAGCTGGTATTTACAAAGAGAATAAATGCTTTAAATTCAATCCCAAATTTTAATATGCTTTATTTCTGGACAAAAAAAAAAAAAAAAAGGAAAAAAAGGGAAAAAAAGGCAAATTACAAAGCAGTTTGTATTCTCCTTTATTTTCATTTCACTTCGTAGCTTATGAAAACAGATAATTCAATGCGTACAGCAAGTCATAACAAATATGTACTGTAAAAGTCTTAAGTGAAAGGTGAAACTGAGCAAAAAGAAAGATTTCCCCCACATTTACCTGACAGTGAAGCATATTGCTTCACACTTTGAAAACCTACAATGTCAGAACACGTTTGCTAAGGGATAGAGCTATGAGCCTGCAGGAGGGTGAGAATGTGATGGTCTGGTTTTTTAATTGTCTCCCCCTCTCTGTACTCAAATGCAGGCCATTTCTGCTCATGTAGCCAGGAACAGGCTCGTATCAAAAACAGAAGAAAAAAGAAAACTGTCTAAATATGACCACTGGTCTTATTTTCAAGTACTGACTTCTCAGACTGCATGATTAGTGCTATTCTAAACTACGCATAATCTTCATCACAATCATCACGTGGAGAGCTGAGAGGAACGTACTCTGTAAGGACAAAACCCGTTACCACATGAGCAGTAGCGTTTTGGTCACCATAACTAAAGGTATGAAACAATCCCCCTGTTTTTCTTCTATAATGGTATATTATTACGTAAATACAGGATGACAAGTTGACAAGAACTTCTGGAATTTTGGAAATGTTCCCTATATCCCAGGCATTTTCTTCATTTGTTATAGTTAAGATTGCAGTTTATATTCTCCATTCTACAATTAGAACTTCAGAAACATGTGGCAAACTGCAAGGACAAAGGCTGTAGCCATCCGCTGCCATTAACAAGAGAAAAGAAGTGTGTGTTGTAAGCAGACCCTTTCATTAAAAGTTTTCCCCATCTCTCCATGCGTGCAGAGGTTACTGCTTTTCTGCAGCACTTATTGACAATGAAATGGCAGTTTGGAGTATGGATTTGAAACACTACTGTCTTCCTGAAAGACAACAGCTCAGTGGAAGGCTCTGCCCTTCATCAACTTCCTAAATGCATTTGGGGTCAGCTGAGTGTCAGCTATGATTCATCTCGTAAAGTTTTATCAGTTTACACTCAGAACAGCAAAACCGCGCGCCTGATCACAGTGACACGCAGAGCTCAGCGACACCTTTCAGTCAGGTCTTTGCAAAGAGAGGTGAACAAATTAAAAGTTTTGCCGTATCCTCTTCTTTTCTGAGTTTAAAGTCCTTCTGGTCACTGTCAGAAATTATTTCTACACTTTATTTGCACTGGACTTCTGGGACATTTTTCAACACCCTTTGGGGGGGGCCTTAATCTTATAAAAAGAAATTTGTCTCTAACAACATAAGTAAACAGAAAGATGTAGTCCATCTTCCTATAGGTTCGATTAAACTTATATTTTTGTCTTGATGTATTTTGTGAAAGCACTCCATGTGTGCAGAGATAATGAAGAGATACAACAATACGAAGAGGTACACAATTTGTGGAAGAGACGAAAGAAACCTTACAGATACCTCAGGCAACAATGTGATCTGCCAGATAATCTCCCAAAATAGCCCTTTTGGCAAAGAAAGTTAGTCATAAGTGACCATCTTGAGTAAGATACCACTGGGTCTGAAAATCGGGATAATGTAATCGCCTTTAGTGTAATCACCTGTTGTTTATGTACATCATTTCAGTCTCTCAGCCAACTCTGATAATTTCACTTAACTTTCATCTCTGTTTAGCTAAAATATTTCCCTTTTGATTTTTCTTTCGTGTTCCTCTAAAATAGTTCAGATCTGCAACAAATTTTGGATCTATTTTAGGAAAGTTATAAGAATTAATCAATTCATAATTTATCAAGTACGAAAAACAGCCACGTTAAGGTAATTGCGTATTAATGAGGAAAGGATCAAGAACCTCACAGAGAGATGAGATTGCCATAATTCCTTTAGAAAATGAATGGAAAAATATTTGTACAGAAAAAACACTAACAACCTAGATACAGCCCTGATTTTGAACAAGCAATTCATCTTACGAGATATAGACACAGGAAGCTCTTGAGAGCAATTAGGTTTAGCGTGCAAAATAACTTCATGCATGATACTCTGAAAAAAAAATTATTTTTAGTGATCTATCAGAACCGTATCTGTGTGATTCATTTGAGAGACTTACTGCTGCTCTTGGTTATAGTCATCACATATTCATGAAACCTGAACTTTCAGCTTTAGTGCAGGTTATTTACGCTTTTGTAAGTAAATTATTTTTAAGTGGTGAGAATTAAGGACTGAAAATGCAATGCTCCTGAGACAGAGATACAAACTCTAAAGAAATTAAAATTAGATAAGAAATCCAGATTAGAACTCTGAACCTTAGATTACACAGCACAAGCATTTCTTTTCCACTAGACTAAATGTACTCCCAATGCCCTACAATGACTAAAATATAAAGGTATTGTTTTGGCCCACCAGAGGGAGCCCATAATATTTCATGAATGCAGAAGGAACACCCTGACAATTACGTAGAAAAAATAAATATATAGGTATATATGTGTGTGTATGCGTGTGTTTACATGTTTGCTATGCATTGCGTAGCTCGCCTGAGATCCTAGCACTTGTGTCAGATCATCACGAATATCCAGTCAGTAACAAATGCATTTCTAAGAAATGGCACCAGGGACAGATACGTACAACGTATATCTTTAGATGAAGAGCAGAGAGCAGCAATATATTGAACAGGAACAAAGTCCAATTTGACTTGTATTTAATATCAATATAGAATATGGATAAGATTTTGAATATATTAGTACTTAATTAAAAGAGAGGAGCTGCCTCTGATGAGACAGTTGTTTTGATTTTCACCTTCCCAGAAATGGAATAGGGTCTTAGCTAAATTCCAGGTTAGTTTGCCTTCTGAAAAGATGTGATTTTAAAAAAAAAAAAAACCACTAACCAAAACCCAAAATAATTTAAAAAAAAAAAATCAAAAATGTGCCACCATGTATCTGATGCTCACTTTTTCTTTCACTACAAAGACAGGCCATTAATGTGCTGTAACAAAGCAGGACAAACCAGAACTTAAACTCGTATGTGCATAGGCAGAATCTGGCTGAGATAGGTTCTCTTGGCAGATGAGATGGGGAAAGAGTTTCAGTTGCTTCTTACCACCTCTGTAAGGTGGCAAACAAGGAAGAGTCAGGGGCACAGCGCTGAAGTGCTGCCTGTGACACTGCACTAAACATCGGTTGAGAAGCCTTATTCTCCTCAGTTGTTTCTAGTAATGACACTACCAAAACCTATCCTTCTTCCCAGAATAATTTCTTGTCCTTGACTTATTATTTTCCTTACCATTATTTTGCGATGCAGAGGAGGGCAAGGACTGAGTATTTAGCATGAATTGGAGCTAGTTACAGATTTCTTCTTTTAGACATGTATTTTACTTTGCAATCAGTATGACTTAACTATTTACGAAATCCACCAGTAGCCTTTTTCTTTTTCTGCCATTAATTAATAACAGAGTGACATAAAAGATCTCTAGCTCTTTGGTGATTTGTCAAACATGAATTTAAAATTTTAAATATCCTGCAC
This sequence comes from Bucorvus abyssinicus, assembly GCA_009769605.1. Lineage (NCBI taxonomy): Eukaryota > Metazoa > Chordata > Aves > Bucerotiformes > Bucorvidae > Bucorvus > Bucorvus abyssinicus. The sequence goes on from CM020063.1 coordinate 79,332,096, forward strand.
TTGTTTATTAACAGACTATTAGCTCTTAGAAAGGCTGACATATGACGTGTTTTCTATAAAAGTTAGTTTAAATATTCTATCAAATAAAACTTTTAATCCCTGTGAAATAGTCTTCCACCTTTCACCCCCTGATGAATCAACATCTTTACAATTTTCTGCCAAGAAGCTCCATCCCAACTTGAGAGACCAGCTGTCAGAGCCGAAGGACATTCCCGTTTTGAAGCCTATTCTCAGCAGCATTACTGCTTTTTTTACTATTAATGGTATTGAAATTACATAAAATTATTTTTAAATTTTTGTGGAACTGAGTAAAATATAGAAATATTTAATACAACTCTTATACCGGATCTTTTTAAGGATTTCTTTGCCCTGTGTCTTTGAGTTTAATTTATAAACATACTTTAATGAACAGTAATAAGAAAATTGAGGGAAAAAAAACAAACAAAAAAAAATTTGAAAATATTTACTGAAGAAAAATGTAGATTTCATATATAACACATTTATTAAATTGGATCTAACAGTGACACTCATCCAATCAAACCACAAGCGATACCATATGTCTAACCAAACTAGCACAGCTTGAATGTTGTCACAACCATTTGGTAACAAAGACTCTAACTTCTTCTTGTAATAATTCTCTGAGAAATAATTATGTTTCTTTGAATGTTCTAAGCATTTTTTACAGGTTCAAAAATAAACCCCAAATCTTATAAACTATTGTAATGGGTTAAAATGTCGGCTTTAGCACAAAGGGGGAATTCTCCCCGCCCCTTCCCTCCTCAACGTGGGAAAGGCTTTTCCACCACCTCTGTGCGGGAGAGGAGGGGCCAGCCCTCTGCTCGTGCTGCCTCTGGAGCCAAGACACGTCAATCGACGCCTCTGTGAATAAACCTATAAAAGCCACAGTTCACGTGGCTTCCCCGGCGCACGCGTTTCATTTTCAGCAGCAGGACCGATAAGAGAGAGAAGAGAGCAGTCATTCTCAAGACGGGGACGGTAAAAGATCTTCCACACGGCAGGCAGTCTTTTTGTTTTGCCGATTACTGGCGGGGGTAGTTAAAAGGAGATTGCTGGGAGGAAAGGGGCGAAACGGCCAAGACCCAAATTCTTCGTGGAGGAAGACAGACCGCTGGCTAGGGGAAACGCGAGAAAGACGGAGCCTCCGCAGCAATGCGGGAAACCTACAGCATTCCCCAGAGATCCAGTTCATCTCTCGTTCTGCAGATTAGGAGAGCAAAGAGCCGAAAACAGCCCCTGGCAAACCGGCAACCCAAACTTTCCAACCACCTCAGAGGAGGACTATGTACTGCAAAGGGAGTTTGTCTCAAAGAGTTCAATCTTGAACTGAGATCTTTGAGATTAAAAGAACTGCATTTCCCCATTCTGGTTTTATTCCTTACCCCCACCCCCACCCAGCACAGACCGCGTGTGGGGGCTTGTGGTGATCAGGGATGTGGATTGCAGTGGGCAAAATCTATACTTACCTGTATATACCTAATTATGTATTTATTGCCATCTCTCTCTCTCTTTTCCTATCTCTGTTCTACCGGAATTTACGTGATTGATCTATGGTTCTCATTGTTTTCTGAATTAAATTAATTTTCTTTCACCCCCTTAACCCAAAAACCTGTTTTGCTGGTATTTTTTCCTTGCCCATAGTCCTAAGCCCCATTGTCTTATCAGCCTGAACATTTCGATTCTTTTGTTTAGCTCACAGAGATGTTAACATCAACTTGAGGCTATATTTTGTCATGTTAAAAACCTTTCGGTCTGTTTTAATCCACGACAACTATATTGCACTAAACTAAGTTTCAAAACACAGCAAGTCTTTTATTTGTGACTAACGTATTTTACAAGAATATTTAATCTGCTTTAGAAAGGAAACTGCTTTTTACCAAATGTGAAAAAGATAAGCTAGATTAGAAGGGGAATGTTCCTACTGCTTGCTACCAACTCTCTTGACCAGCAGGTCTGACTAACTCTAATTATCCTTTTCTACTGGTAGACAAAAGACATCAACTATATTTTCACAAGTTATAGACAATGAAGAAGAGTTGAAGAAGTCAGGAAAATAAAACAGGTTCAAATAATTAGTTGCTGTTGTCAAATAAACTCTCAGAAAATGTGTTCACCATCACGATTCAAATAATACTTTTTATTCAAAAATTATTCTCATTATCAAAATACCTCGTTTGTTATGTTAAAGAATTTCAGTCCTGTCAGGGTTTCTCATTGCCAGTTTTAGGCAGCATTAGATGTTGTGCACCATTAGCTATTCATATTAAATGAATATGAAGCAGATCAGGCTTTCAAAGTATAGTATTTGTAAGACCCTTCAGATCCAAACTCACTTACACAGTCTCCCTACAGTTGTACTCAATTGATTAACTACAACCTGTTTATCATGAAATCACTCTTAATTAACAATCCACTAAAACCTCAGTTAAAATGCATCATATGTCCCTTTCTTGGGCCTTAAATAATTACCTGTGTCTACTATGTCTTCTAACCTCTTTCTTAATGAACATCTCTAGCCCGTGATAATTTAAAAGGATGTCAAGATGAGTCTTAATTAAAAAAAAAAAAAAAAAAAAAAGGAATGTTTTAGAAGGCATAAACAAGGGCAAAGGTTTAAATAGTGAAGAATGAACAGCTACTTTTCTGCTATCTGTCACTCTGGTGACTATCAGTCGTCAAAATTAAGAATGGAAAAAACCTCACAAAGCAGGTGATTTAGCGCCAGATCTAATAAAGAATTTGATGCCACAGCAGGTAACCTTCCCTGGCTTGAGGATAGACTGCAAATCTGGCTTACATGCTGCAGTGCTGAGCATCACGATATTTTGTGTGAGGTAGCTGGTTCCCAGACTGGATCTAATCTAATTGACTCACACCTAGACACCCCAGTTTGGTAGCTAAAAATGGGAATTCATAATAGCCAGCACGTTGACCTCATTACAGGTGTCTTAACTGATCATGGCAGTACTGCACGCCTGGAGAGTGCTTACAAAGAGGCCTGAGAGGAGTCATGCAGAGAAAAAACTATTTCTCCATAATGATTGGGCTTAAGCTGCTCAGCCTGTCAAGATAGAAGCGACTCTGCATATGTGCAGAGTGTACATTTCTAGGTATTTTACTAGACATATTGGTTATTTCTAATGAAGAAGGAAAGTTCAGGAGTAAATTCTATGCATTTCAACAAGCATATCCAGGGCCATATTTTGGCTATAAGCACCATGTTCTATTGAAGAGCATGCAATCTTAAATATTTAATTTCATGTTGTTTGTTCTTTCTCCTTTTAAGTAGGAGGGAGTTTGGCAGAGATATTAGAGAAAGGTTGATCTGGGTTTCAACACATTTGCTTAAAAACTGAAATTCTTTCCTTACAGAATCCTGGAAAGTTTTGCCTCTCCAGAACAGCCATTGCACAAAGAGTTTTGCTCCTCAGAAAGTCTCCTTCTCGTTTTCTGACATTGAATTAATTCTTTGTGTATATGTCTAGAATCATCATTCCAAATAAATTACCTTCCTTTTTAGGGCCACATTATGATTGTTTTTTGCAAGGAAAAGATTCGTGGAACGTAAACACTGCTGTCTGGGGAATGCTCTGTGAAAGAACTATGAACAATTCTGCTTATCTTCATGTCAGCTATTAGAGAAAGCCTAGTCCATAACAGGAGCAGAATGTTTTTCTAAAGGTCCTGGATAAGGAGCAGGGCATAGACTCCCTACTCTTGAGGGAGACCCTTAAGCAGAAGAGAGGTCTTTCTGGCAGTGTCATACAAGCGGATTAGTGATCAGGGCACGCAAGTATTTTTGTCTGCTGCAGCTTCTTTCTTGAAATTCCCATTTGTTCTCAAAGCAGGAAAAACTGGGCAATGATTCCTTTGTTTAGTTGTTTTTGTGCACATGAAGGAACAAAATACAATTGCTGTATAGCCATAAGAAGATGCCAAAATGTGACCCAGTGGGTATTTCACACGCCTTCTCATAAGGCTTCACAGTTTCATCTTTGCTCAGGTGCTGCATATTGCACACAGGAGCAGTGCTTTGTGGTTTTAAAACACCTAAATGCTTTCTGTGTTGCACAGAGATATACTTGCTCTAGGTACTGTGGGAGACTACATAAAGAAGGTGGTGAAAGAGTAGCTTTGCAAAAACTCCAGGCAGAACCATAAGAGGTAGGACCATCTCTTGGGATGACCTCAGCAAGAACTACAGCTTTGGGAGTCAAAAGCAGAAGGCTGCAAAGACATCGGGCAGTCTGTTACATCAGTCTATACCTGACCAGCAAGTCTTTTTCTAGTCTTAAACCTCTTCCATTTTCGTAGTGGCAGGAATAGGCAGAGCCAACTCAAGCATTCTCTGAGTTCTTGCAAAAGTAGCAAAGGTTATCTAGCTCACATGGTATGTTTGGAGATCCAGAAAACTACTGCCAAGGTCTTTCTCTAAAAGCTATCTAAAAAGCCAAGATTTTGGAGGGCAGGAGGAATGGTCCTCCAATGAATTTATGACTGGTTAAATGATACCAGGAAAACAGGAACAATAAAATCAGCATTCAGTATAGAGGAAGGCTACCAGGAAAGTCCCTAAGAAAGATCTTTCCTAGGAACAACGTTCATTGTACTCATAAATGATCAGGAAACAGAAATTTGAAAAAAGAATTTATAATGATATACAACAGCTGATGGAAGGAAAACTGAAATTATGAATGTTTGATAAGAGTTTCATAACAGAGAGTGACAGGGAAAAACAGATTAAATTAAATGGTGCTAAATTAAAAGTAAAGAATAAAAGGAAAGTATACCCTCTAAATTAAATCTTACTGGAAGGAAAATGGATTTCAGAGTTACCATGAACCACTCTCCCAAATGTTCACCAGAAATGAAAAATAAAAACAGAATGCTAACAAAGGTTATGAAAAGAGTGGCAATTAAAAGAAATGTGTATAAACCCTGTTGACAACACTCTTTTAGCTGTGATATTCCCATCTCAAAAGAGATGAAACACAACTAGGAAAGACAAGAAGGACAAGAAGGGTGGTCAAGAGGATGTAATGGTTTCCATAAAAAAGAGTAACCAGAGAGGATCTTCAATTTAGGACTGAGATGGCCAATAAATTATCAGCAACTTTAAAAGCATTAAGGGCATGAAGAAAGTGAATAGGCATGGCTGTTTACCATTTCACATACACACAACCTAGGAGGAGCCAGATACAATTAGCATTAAGTGAGTTTAAAATAAAAGGAAGTACTTTTTTAAACATAAAGTAATTAAATTGTAGTACACACTGAAACAATTAAATTAATAGAAGAGGAACGAGTGGAGAAAAATTGTGAAAAGCAACCCTGCAAACAAGACCATTGAAGGAGGGAGAGCAGGTGCTACAGGTGCCGGTGCAGAGATTCCCATGCAGCTGTGGGAGAGACCATGGTGGAGAAGATACTTCCCTGCAGACCATGAAGGACCCCATGGTAGAGCAGGGAACGATGTAAGAGGAAGGAATGGCAGGCAGAAACAATCATGAACAGACCACAACCCAGACCACATCGGACGGCAGTGGAGTCAGGAAGAAAGGAGTGAAGTTGATAATGGAAAGAAGGGGGTGGAAGATGTTTTGTGTTTTGTTTTTTTTTCTTACTGCCCAACTCTATTTTAATGGGTAATAAATCAAAATACTTTTCCCCAAGTTGAGTCTGTTTTGTCTGTGACAGTTATTGTTAATTGTCTTTATCTCAATCCATAAGTTTTTACATCTTATTTTCTCCCCTTCTGCCACGCTGTTGAGGAGACATGGTGAGAGAGAGTGAATGGGTGGTGCCTTGCAGCTGGCCAAGGTGAAGCCAATGTCCACCAAGGTCTATCAAGGTCCACTAAAAAAACACGGTCTAGATGCAATTTTGAGCTCAAAAAAAAAAATTCATAAATTGCAGATTTCCAGAAAGTGAAAAGTTGCAAGAATGGAAGGTTCAATCTGTGTTTCCCAGTATTAGTTGCTGCCTAGGGTTAAACCGAAACACCCTGGTTCCTTTTCTTTATCTGTAAGCAGCAAGACATGTCATACCAGTAAGGAATGGGAACATGGGCTAGCTGAACATCTGGTGGGATTCAGTGAGGCAGTTGTTAGGTAAAGACCTTATATCTCAGCCTCACAATATATGAATTTTAAATTTGCTATGCAACGCCAACTAGCAAACACCTCTGTCAGAATGGCTGGAATTTGAGGGAGGTTCAAAAAAAGTAGATAGAAAATACCATGGGTGAGTACGGGCAGTATGTTTGGAACTGAGTTTTTGTGATGGAAAATAGGTGATAAAAGATGAAAATCTTACAATAAACTGATGGAGTATATCCTCACACTGGTTTTCCTAAAGGAAAGGATACCCTCACTCAGGCTCAGGTTTTTGACTGAAGGCATTTCCCCTCACATACCCATTTTTCTGCTTAGCATGGACCACTAAGGCACTGCACAAAGTAGTACTCCACTGCCACATTCAGCTTGTCCACAGACATAACACGAATCTGAGAATCCAGAGGGCAGCCAAGGGGTTGACTTGAAAACCATCTAGGTGAAATACGAAATTTTCTCCCCTCTCTTAATAAAAAGAATAAGAATTAAGTCACCCTACATTAATACATAACTCTTCAATAACTCATCCACAAGTACTTCCAAAGAAAGGGGGAAATAAATCAGTAAGGAAATGGATTTCAATGTCAAGCTTTAAAGGGATAATTATAAACAATAGCAAGGACTTTTTTAATTATGAAAAATACCATGACAGTATGCTTTTAAATTATATATAATGGAAAATAAGGTGAGTCACATAATCATACTCCTTTTGACACATAACAATCTTCATCAGAAATCTTCATCCTGCCCCCATGTCAAGACTATAAAGGGGGCAGGCTCCCTGAAGAATGGGAACGCGCATCTAATCTAGTACACTAAAAATCCTTATGCACTCACTCTCAAGAACTGCATCTTTCGAAACCATTCAGCTTACTGGAGAACAACTGTTGGTTAAGATAGTATAAAACAATCATCGAGTATCTCTTAGTATATTTAAGAAACTAGCATACAAGATTGAAGACCTCACAGACAGAGTATTTCTGATAAAACCTAAAATCCCTTCAGAATTTGTCAAATGTAACCTGAGAGAGCTGATGTTCAGTGTGATGGCCCTCCAACTAATGACACGCTCTGCATAAGGCACCCAAAATATAACCACTGGGCTTGAAGCCAAAGTATTAACGTTGAGTTTAGGGATTTTTTTTTTTTTTTGGTCTGAATTTATTATTGGATCGTAGTATAAATTACAATAAACACTCAAAAGAAATATACTTGTATAAGAATTTTTTTATCCCAAACTTAAGTCTGTGATATAGGAGTGGACATTCATAATCTGACTTGGATTTTCTGTTGGTTTTAGATTGTCCTGCTAAAAACGTAGTGTAACCCAAAATGTCAGATCTAAAAATGGATTTCGCTGAGAAACTTAAGACTCCAAAGCAAATAGATACAATAAATGACGGCTATGTCTTTGCCACATGCATGGGAAATCAATGGAATAAAAGAGGAGAGTAAATGGAACCAGGTTGCTTTCTATTTTTCAGAAACATTGTTATGCAAATTTAACAAGGTAATAGCATTTTGTTTTTCAGGATACAACCCAGCTGACATTTTTTTCCTTTTCCTCATATCTCAGGTTTAGATGACTGGTAATTCTACAGATGAATGTCCCAAGAAAAGGCAAGCCATTACATTTTCTTGTCTCCATTCCATCTGAGCAACTGAGAAGAACTAGAAAAAGATCTTATGTGCTTTTTAATGGATCTGCTTGGTAATTTCACCTACTTTGGATGAGACCTCAGGTCCTGGCCACACAATAAAGGAAGACCCTGTGAGCAGCACAGATGCAATAGTGATAACCTTACCCCACTACATGCTCTGATTTTGTGCTTTAATTGAGAAAGAGATTAAATTAGTGATTAACTAACAGAAAGGACTTTTTGCTCTTTTCCTCTTTTGATGTAGCTTCCAAGACATAAGACAAAATAAACCATTTCCCTTGTAACAGAGGTAACTATGAGAAATAAATGAGGACGCAAAATTAAGTTCCTTATCCAGATATAAAAAGTCTCCTTGGGAGAAAATAAAAGGGAAAAATAAAGGGCAAAATCAATCTTGCAAAGCCTTTTTGAAAGAATATTACTAGGGGTAGATCCTGAGTTATTCAGAACCATACCAGTGTCAGTGTCTGAGAAACCTTCTCAAAACTTGAAGAAGAGAATGTCAATGTAGGAAAAAATATAAAGCAAATTGATGTCATGAGGTGAAAGTCAAGGGACTGTGGAAAGTGATGATCCTAAAAAGAAATTCTACCTGTAATTTTTGACTGAATTGTGGTTTAAGCAGATAGCCAGAATTTGTTTAGAAATGTAAACTTTTTTAAGATAGGATATTTCTTTCTGCTGGTAAAAGAATCATGTTCAGAGGACTGGATGGACTCGAAAGTTTACAGGGATTTCACAACAGGTTGATGAGATCAGTGGTATAAGAAGCAGAGAGCATTTTCTCCTCAAATGAGAAAAGATCTTTGTCAAAGGAAAAAATATAACCAGACTCCATGAACTATAACTTTTGGAACTTGAAGAACTAAATTTTAAGAAAGATTTCACTAGAAAGGTTCATATATGTGTCAGTTAAGTCTAAAATCCTATTCAACATATTTTATCCCTTCCTCTTATGGAAACTTATTTTAGAAACATTGTCCTCACTTTCGCTTCTTCATCCTTCCCCCACCTGCTCTAACAGTGGTGGAACTCCAAACACAGCAATCAAACTCCCAGATGAGTCAGATTTTCTTATTGTATTGTATTCACATACGTAAAAGAAATTACGTAATCTCTGTTCTCATTAATTATTAATGTCAAGAGATGCAACTTAAAATTCTGCTCGATTTTCTTCTATGACTGTCAGAGACAGCTTTTGGGGGTTTGGGTTCTTGTTTTTGTTTCTCTTCTACAGCTTACTAAACTTTCTAAACACTAAGGTATAATAACTTCCCACCCTGTAGCTATTTAGAAATATCATTCTGATTTAGTAGTTTAGCAGATATTTCTGTCTTCTGGATAGGAAAAAAAAATCCCTCTATTCTGACCACAAGCAACTCGCAGAATAACCACGTTGCGTTCCAGAGTAAAACCATGCTGCCCAATGCTGTAAAAAATTTATGCCGCTTTGTGTCAGGGTTTTTTTTATTATTACGTATTAAGTCGACATAATTTTTAGTGTCTAAATAATTTAAGATCTTAAATCCTACTTTCAAAATCACTTTCAGGTTAGTCCTTCAAGTGGATCTAAGCATTGCAGCAGGGACTTATTTCAGTGTGTGTCTATGGACACAAAAATCACAAAAAGTAAAATAACAGTATATTTAATTTTCTTTACTGAGTATTTGAGATATGAACAAATTTATGGAAAATCATGTGGTTATTCATGGAGTAAAATTAAGAATGTGAAATCTAACAGATTATGCCCTTGGTTTAGACAGGATATGGAGTGTGATGAAATACGTGATATTTTGGAGACTGCCGAGTTCTGATTGTTTCAGAGAAAGGAGAATAGTTAAACTTGGCAGACACGTACTACTTCGTATCGATACTACATGTCTTAATCTCTTTAGTTAGGTGTGCTCTTACACCCCACAGAAAGCAGTTTTAATAGCTCTGTCCTGGTTTGGCTGGGGTCATAATTAGAATGCTGAGCATTTCTATTGTCCTAGAACTTCCAAACGCTTCTTAGACTTACTCAAAATTGTTGGCCACAAGGATGTTATGTGGGCCGTCGCATTCACAAATACGCATTAATGTTTCTAACTGGCCATTTTTTTTCCTTTTCTTTCTTGAATGGTCTCTTGTTCTTGAGATATGTGACAGTGAACTGAATATCATCTGTTATTTCTTCTCTAATATCTACTATTTTTAAATTTTTTATCCTGTTTCTTCTTCTCCAAGATTAAAACAAAATTCTTTTCAGCATCTGTAAAGTTTTTTTCAATTCCGAATCCTCTATTTCCTTCATCTTTCACTCAATATTTTTTTGTGACACGCTTTTTGAGATGGGGAGACCCATAATGCTAGAAAACTGGAATTTTTAGTTGAGGGCCCTACTGCTATTTTTTCACAGTAGTAGCATCTCTTTATGGGACTTAAAAGTTTCTAAAGACACAAGCTGGGGAGCAAATGCATGTTTTCTTTGGGCTCTCCCTTCCTAATTTCTGGGTTTACTTAGCAGATCAGTTAGCTCTGAAGTTTCTTATAGCCCTTAGGAACACCTAACTAATTCTTCTGACTAGGAACCATGCTATTTCATTAGTCACATTCCCTTTTGACTGTATATGTTCTTGAAGCATGACACGGGACCTCAGTGTGGAATCTCAAGGTGCTGTGCTATCAACAACTACTGTCAGTTTAATCTCACTCTTTGCTTGCTTTCTTTTGGCTAATATTGACCTGTGATAATATTTTTCACATCATAACTATTAATTTCTATAACTGCCCTTTTATATGACTTCTCTCAAATGTTTTTGCCATTCTCACTAAATTATGCGTAGTCTTTCTTCTCTTTCCAGTACTTTACTGAAATGTCCAAACAATTCACATAAGGGACAGGTAATTTTTATTTGCATAAAATACCATGTGCATAAAAATCCCCTATCAGAAGATAATTTTCAAAATGTTTTCATTACCAAATTCAGTATAGAGGAATATGAGAGATGGAGGGGATGTTAGGGGATGTCAAGAGTGTGACTTCACAACAAACAGCACAGTTTTGAAGTACTCATCTGGCTCAAACAGCCAACAGAAAGTGCTTCTGACAAAGCAGTTACAACTCATCCTTCCATGACACTAAATCCTTTTCCAAAGGAAACCACCTAAACTCCTGATTCAAAGACCAGGAAAGGTCAGACCTCTCTAATAACAGTTGGAGAAAGAAGTGCTTCTCTACTCAACTGCTTGTTAGTGAATAATTCAGGGAAACCCTCTGGTGGCATGTGGGAGAGAGCGTAGCTTGAATGGAGCAAAATGAGGACCTACCTAATAGCACCTAGTCATGCAACACAGGAGACCTAGCACATTTCTGGTGCGCTCAGGCGTTAAATATCACCAGTACCATAAGCAATTTAGTTCCGGAGCTAGGGGAGGGACATGACCAGAAAATGCTCAGAGAACATTTCAGCGAGGCTGTTGTTTTAAATAGTTTGTAAAATGTCTAGAAGAAAATATTGGGGAAAATATTCCTCCAAGCAAAATTCAACTCTTTTGCACAACTTCCTTGCAGTACTGACTTTTCATTTGCAACGTAGTCAGCTCTTTATTTAAAACAAATATTGCTCCAGGATTTGAAAGCAGATAAGGCTGACATTGCAGAACAGTGCAGCAAGGAAGCACACAGGTATCTCAGAGATGTTTTGCTTTGTGAATAATGATCATGATGATAATTAATAATTATTCTGTGCCATTGGAGAATTCCACTAATTGGTAATCTCCTGCTTTAAAAGTCCTAATATTTTATTTCTGCTTATTGCTAACTACCAAGTAGAATACTAATGGAAATGTGGACGACTGATATTTTAATAATCATAACGGTAATCACATGAACTCTTATATAGCTAACCTTTAATTACAATACGAGATGTAGAAGACTTGTTGCAGTCAAAAACAATCTATGGTGGGAAATATTTTCAGCATAAAACCTGAGCTTCTAACTGAGCTGCTTATGAGGAGCGGTGGAGGGAGTAGGGTTTGTTTAGCCGGGAAAAAAGACGACTGAGGGAAGACCTCATCTTTCTCTATAACTATCTGAAATCAGGTTGTAGTGAGTTCTGTTCTCCCAAGAGAAGAAATAGGACAAGAAGAAACAACCTCAAGTTGTGCCAGGGGAGGTTTGGGTTGGATATTGGGAAAAATTTCTTCACTAAAAGGGTTGTGAAGCATTGGAAAAGCCTCCCCAGAGAAGTGGTGGAATCACCATCCGTGGAGGTATTTAAAGGATGTGTAAATGTGGTGCTCAGGGACTTGATTTAGTGGTGACTTGACAGTGCTGGGTGAAGAGTTGGACTTGGTGATCTTAAAGGTCTCTTCCAGGCAAAGCGATTCTGTGATTTCAAAAGGAATAACGGATTTTATCTCGAATGAGAATTAAAATCCTTGGGATTTTGAGATGGTTGGTGTTGTATTAATGCAAGGGTTAGTGTCAGTAGTGCGTGAGTCAAAGAGAAAGGAAGTAAATTATTACATTTACAGAAGTACACAATCCAGTAATCAAGTAGCCACCTAGTCTTACTGCATGGTTTAAATAGCAATAGTTAAATTAAATAGATGCTTTTGAAAATTTTACTCAAGTAACTTGGTAAGTAAATTTCCTACTCAATTTCACTTAGGATCAGGTTTTAAAATAGAGATTACATATGTGAATTTGAAAGTCCTTTTGTCTTGTCTGTTTTAGCACTAGTTGCATGAAACCTTAGCAGCTCATGCAGTCATTTTTGCAGAAACAGTTATCTTCACCGGTGTATTTAAACACAAGACCAAAGCCATTTTTGTTTATCTTTCTGTCCATTTTAGGTAATTTCGAAAATTTTTGTCCTTACAGCAGAGTGTTAGAAATTAAAGAAAGTCTTCTTTTTCTTGCAAAGTTGTCATGTATGTTGGCTCTGTTACACAAACGCTACAGTAAATTACAAGGTCTGTGTTTATTAAAGATTTCTTGGCAACTTTCATGTACCTGGTAGCAACTGGTTGTACCTTGTTTGTAAACCAACACGGTTGGGAGTGTTTGCCAACCCTTGTAATAAGACATGCCTTGTTGTAGATGATGTTATTGATTAAAGGCCACTCACTAAGTGCCATAATGAAACAGGAGGGAGGACACATTAGGAAAGAGTTGTAAAATCAGAAAAACAACAGTACTGTTGACCTCATAATCGAAATTTAGGACATAAGCTAAAACTGACTGGATAGATGGATGGAAATTATTAAAACAGTGGCGTCTTCACAAAGTAACAGTTTGTGTAAGTCAGTAAAAAGGATGTATGATGTTTTAATCTTCCTGTTCTCCTTTCTCATAGTGTCTCATTTTGAGGCACTCTCTTTGTTTTTGCCCTGGAGATCACGCTGAAATAAACTGCCAAACATCCCTTACACCTCCATGCCATCTAATTATAGCCTGTAACACTCCAGAATGCTGACAGTGCTGAGCTATTGACTCTTGACACTCTCTAAAGTACTTAATTATCTTTTCACACAAGCCCCTTTCAGACCTGTCAACTTCTTTGTATTGTTTATGAAAAAAGTTGCATATTAAGATTTCAGGATGACACACCTGAAGTCAAACTTGCACATACACATGGACCATTAAAAGAAAAATTTAATAAATGACAGGAGGAGAGGTGAAAGCATTTGACTTGATAAGACTTTTCAAATAAGTAAAGGAAGAAAAATTTGGTCCTTTACAGAGATTCTGGGATAAATGGAAAGAATTTGAGGCTCTTGATTCACTTTACCAAAGACTAAAAGGCAAAAACCACTAACAGATAAGTGGTTTATATTGTTTGTTCTTACTCCATGTGATTCGGAACTCCAGACTTGGAACTTTGCCTCTTTCAAATTAAAACTGTATTAAGCACCCCAGGCTAAATAAAAAAGAAAAATCTATTAAGATCTGTGTTCCCTGAATTCCAACCAAGTACTACTAAAATCTAAAGAAAGATTCCTTGCTTGAACAGAATACTTGTGGGTAGTATCTTCCAAATTATGTAAGTGATGAAAGTGTAAGTGATTTTAAGCATTTTGGAAGCTTTTCTGTCTAAACCTGTTGAGGTTATCTCTGAAGTGTCATTGGGAAACAAGATGGCAATCATGATGAATAAACTCCTGTGAAACATTAATTACCCCATAAATTGTGGTCACTTATACAGTATCTAAAGTAAGGCAGTCACCAACTATAACGAATTGATGTCTAGGTGAATGCAACATTTATGATTTCCCATAAAATCTAAAGATTTAAACTCATGGTGTGATTCAGCATGAATCTGCGTATGTAGAACTTGAAGTGTGTGTTTCCCTACTATAGTATGTTATCTTCAAGAGTTACATGCATGCCACATTTAGTAAGTCACGTATGCACCAAGATAGTAAATTAATTAAACAGGAGTGACAAGACTCTGAGTCTGAACATCAAATATGTCTATAACAGTTATTAACTATCATTTGTTCTCTTAGCAACTTTGAATAGTCAGCATACTTGCAAAAAAAGCAAATAGTTCACAAGAATTTTGGAAATGACAAACAAAAACCATCCTAAACAATCACATTTTTAGATGCAGAGCGTTCTTCCGGAACATAAGCACTAATCATTAATACAAAAACATAATTTTGAATTTAAAAAGAAAAAAAATCTATTCTGAGGATTCTGTAAGACGTATTAATATTTTAGGTATAAATGAACAACTGATCTATTGGAAATAGAACAGCTTTGAGAAGCTATGACCCATCATACCATGCATGTATCAGCTTCCTTTCTTTATCACAAGACTTACTAATCATGCTAATTATGTATGTGTGAAATATTGTCTTATGACTGAATGTTCAGCACTTAAAAGTTGGCAATGCAAAGATTAACAGAAATAGCAGCCGCATACCTCACATGTAGGAGGTGTCACAGGGCAGTAAGGTTATCCTGTGGCAGCAAAGTGATTTAATGTGCATGCAGACAAGGAGGGGGTCAAACTCATCAAGATTTTTGCTAGGTGACACTATATAGTGGATTCTACACAGGAAGAGGTGAATGACATTAGCTAAACTGGGTGGGGTTTTTTTGGGGGGGTTACACTGGCTTTAAATTCTGTGTGTGTTAAGCAGTCTCTTCTATTAGGTAGACTTGGAAAGCAAGCTATGCAAACATGAGTAAGGTTCTTAACTTCAAACATTGATCCCCCAAAAGGGGGAAACCAATGAATAAGAAACATCGGTGCAATGATTCATAAACCAAATGCGTCTCCACTTCCTTCATGGTCCTCAATTTATCTGCACAAGACATGTGACAAAAAGACAGATAAGGATATAAGAAGCAATTTTATTAGGACATTCTAATTATACAACAAAATAGAACCATCAGTAATTATAGTTTCTGACATTATAGCTATTTTAATTGTCTTTTGATGTCATAACTTTATGGAAACACATGTGCTCCATAAAATTTATTCCATCACTACATCTTACAGCTGCCTCATTCTTGATCATGAACTCTCACAGAAGCTTTCTATTTTTCCAGTCTACTTTACCCTCACATTTTTTGCAATCACTTCTTAATCTGCTTCAATGGCTTGGAAGGCTGCTTGCCTTACTCCTCTAATGATTGCTCTTTTGCACTGTTTCAGAGATTTACTCTACTGCTCCAGTGACTTTTTTCTTTCTTTTCTCCTTTAGCATCACTACTGTGGCTTTACCTTTTGCTCTAGCATCAGCAATTGCTTGAAACTTGTGCAGTACCACACCACTGAACTATAAGATTTGCTTTACCTGCCTTGTCAGGCAGTAAGTGATATTTTGTCAATCAGAGGACCTGAGTTTCTGGACGGTCCGGGTTATAACAAGCTGCAGCCTGTACAGAGCATGGATATGTGTATAATACGGAATGGACATGCTCATTGCTTTCTTCAAACCTTTATCTCAGCCACCCGAAACTTGCTTACCTGCCCAAGTAAACATAAAAATTAAGAGGGGGAGATGAGGGTTAGGAAGGCTACATCCAGTGTACAAAGAGAGATTTCACTTTGCAAAAATTTCCTTCTAATGTAATTGTATGGTTCCTAGAGTTTTTTACAATTGAATCATGAGAGGTATTTTATTTGTAGTCAAACTGGTGTGTGTGTGTGTGTGTGTGTGTGTGTGTGTGTGTGTGTGTGTGTGTGTGTGTGTGTGTGTGTGTGTGATAAAAACCTCATCTTTGTTTTATGGCTCTCCAGTCATTCACTAGGGCCTCTATATTGTAATTCAATTATAAGCAAGAACCACAGAATTACATATTACAAATGTTTATTTTAGAGGGATACACATTCTCCATAAATATTTGCTGTGGGTCAAACTTACAATGTTCTACTTAATTATTTTTCTTCAGTAATTGTCACGTAAATTCTTGCTGAATGTGAGCCTTAGGGGAAAAAAATTACCTCTTTTTGTGTATTTTGGAAAGACATTTAAGATATCTTTCCTCTATAATTAAATTATCTCTTTTTATTTCTCTGTACTCTGTAAGTCCCTCTAATCCCATTCGTAGAGTAAGCTGAAAGAGAATGTTAGCGACAGTGTTCTTCCTCTTAGAGAAGTAGATTGCATTTGAGGCTATTCTGGTTTTTAGTAGCCCAAATTAGACCTCTCATGATTCCATAAAAGAACAAAAAGCTCCTTTAAACAACATTTCACATAAAATTTGTTGATTTGGTTCTTGTGATCATTTCAAGACAAAAACTCTGGATGCAGTTAAGTGTTTCCCAAAGCTGAGAGGCTCCGTAATGTATCATAGTTGTCTCAGTAAGATTCTTACTATGCATTTAGTAAAATGAAGGCAGAAGACACAAATTGTCATCAGTATTTCTAATGTGAATTCATAAAGGGAAATACACTGTTAGGGACATGAATCCTATCCTGTGCTGTACAGTGGAAATAAGAAAAAGGAGAAAGAATACGGAATGAAAATTACCTGCACATCCGTCTAAGGATTACCTAAGTTTGAAGGCAGAATTATATTAGAACAGCAACACCAAATCATCATTTTCCCTAAAATTTGAAACACCATCTCCACTCATTTCTGAGAATAAGATAATCTCAACATTGTAGAGAGAGTAAATAGAAAGAAAAGGGTCACCTTGCCCTTATGTCCAGCTGAGATTTAACTAATGCTATCACGAGGGAGCATTTGTCTTCCCTACACTCCACCTTACAGCATGCTTACTCTCACTTTTCTGCTTTCTCAGCCCTTTTCTCCACAACTGCAACCCAGCTGGTGTAGATCAAGAAACACTGCACTCTCGTGTCAATCTTAAAGCCTCAATTTGGTCTGTATGTCAGGAGGCATTCAGCTTTTTCTTAGATTCGTACACTGTCCTGGTTTTACTCTCCGCCATCCTCTGGTAGCCTGTTGAGCTGTTGATATGTAAAAAAGCAAACCAAACAAAACCAAACCAAAACAACCAAAAAAAACCCCCAAAAACCTCACCAAAAAAAAAAAAAAAGATTCTCAAACTGGAAATAATTAAAAGAAATATGAGATAGGGATGAACTCGGGAATATCTGTCTCACAGTAAAAGACTAGAGAAGCTCAATCAATCTAAATTCGCTACAAGCAGAAGTGACAATTCAGCTCTAAGTAACCAGTGAGGAAAAAGTATCAGCTTTTTAAAAAAACATAACTGCCAAATGCATAACAGGAAGTGGAAACGGGAAGCTCAAACTACTATCGACATAGCGTTTCTGTAGTGGAGGTAATTAAACAGCAGAACATTCTTCACATTCTTTTAAGCTGATATCTTTATATTAAGCCTTGATGCCTTTTCTAAAAGCCATGTCCTGGTCCAACAGGAAATTACAAACTTGAAGCAGAAACCACTTGAAAAAATTCTGCAGTTTATCACTGTAGCATCTTCTGGCCTTGAAATCTATTACTTTGCTTGCCATCTAATTCCCTTAACTGTATTATGTTGCTATGCCTGGGACAGCCAAACAATGCCTTTTATGAAAAAATTGTATTAGCAATGTATTAGATGCATTACACAAGTTTGATACGATCGCAGGGAAAAGGAAAGGCATTAGCAAATCTTGAACAAATGCCTCCTAAAGAGTAAACAGGATGCCCTTGGATGTTACAAGAGTCCACATGCAGTTAAGTACGGCTGTGCTGTTTAGTAGAAATGACAGAGGACATAGATGCTTGAGGTCTGTATTTAGACCACCTCATACTCTGCATTGTTAATACGCCAAGGCATGAGGTCCTCAGCAGTTTCTGCGGTACGTCTATCCCACAAACAGAAAAAAAAGATGCTGTGAGAAACTTTTGATTTCCCAAATTAGACAACGAGGACCTATTTCACATGAATTAAAAAAAAAAAATACCATAACCCCCTTAATATCCTTGCATGAACAGTAACTCTGTATGTTTCTCTGATGTATTTTATTACATTTCTTTTCCTTGTATAACATTCTTCCTTTGATTCCCTGAAGCTTCAAAACAGCCCAAGAAAAACAAATAAAGATGAAGACTGAAAGAAGACGAAGACCAGACTCTAAGCATGGCCTTGGTTTGCGGTTTAATGAACTTATGAAGAGGATAATTGCCTATTTTATGAGGGGTCTGTTGCTTTTATGTTATATTTAAATTAATTAGATATGGAAATGCTGGTACTCCAAGACCCAACTGTGATTTTCCTAGAGCAAATCTTCATAGAAACTCAAGCTGTATTAATACAGACATGGGGACAATTTTTTTTTTTTTTTTTGCAGCTTTTTCTTATTTTTACTCCATATACTGGCCATAGAAAAGAAATATAATTCTGTTTTGATCAGACAAAAAAAGTCTTCAGGGAATCTATTTGAATATCAAGTTCCAAAACCATGTACTTCATTCATTCATATAATATATTAAAACATGCAAAAGAGAACCACAGTCATTCAAATTTTTGTTTGCTCGGACAAATGAATGTTAGCATTATTTTGTACCTTACACTGCAATTTTCTTTTTTGCTTTTTGTTTCCTAGGAATGTATTTCGTCTAAACTTTGAATCAGTACCTACAACAACTATCCAGTTACACCAAGATAGAAAAAAAAATTTAGAATAGAATAATAAAAATATTTAAATCAAATCACAAACAAGGAAAGATAGAGTTGGTGAGGGAGAATCCTATCGTAATCCAAACAGAAAAGCTTGCATAAGTCCAGCTTTCCCTCTCTGAACTTGATTTTTTTTTAATAGAAATGTCTATAAAATACTTACCATTTTAACTTGAACGACAACATTACAAAATATAGAAGTCGATTTCAAAAAATTGGGAGATAGGATTCTCCAATAAACAATAATTGCAGGTTAGCACATGATTTGGGTAGTATATTTAATACGTAGTTTTGAGGCTGTGGTCTTTGAAAAGTGAATGGAGGTATGAACTTCAACAGGGTACTCATGCAATCTGAGTGCAAAAGAAGAGTTGATCGCTCAATATACGATGGACGTAATTCAAGGTGCAATACCTGAGGCATGTCTGTTAGGTCCTTTTAGAGCCAGTATGTGTTAATTCGTTCACAAGTCATGCCTCAAATGGAATTTGTAAAGGTAGGGAATGCCAGAATTCATGTAATTTTTTTTTAATATTATCTAGCAACAGGACATTCTAGAAACACTCCAGAAAACACTATTCCTGGCAAGAATTTCCACTGTGTGCAAATGTCTATCACTACGCTTAAACTTCAATGAAGCCTTAAAATTAGGCAACAAGCATGGAGGAGCACGGTGACCTGCTTTTTGTGCAAGCAAGTCAAATTCTTAAGCATGTGCATGCACGCGTGGCTTTATAAAGGTATTGATTCTCCTTATTTTCTTCCTTATCAATATCATTCTTTAGCATGGAAATGAACTCACCATGTTTTCTAGAATTAATTGTTTCCAGTCTTTTATTTAGGTAATGGCACTGCATAGGTTTGCCCTCAATTATAATACAAAAAGAGTAAAGTAATTTTTGGTTTGAGTGCAGACCAAGCAAGAATTGCTATCATAGAGATATTAGCAAAGAATTAAATTTTTGGACAGTGTTACATGCAATAGCAATTTTCAAGTGGATTAAAAATATGGTACACTTATAGCATGCAAGCAAGTGAAGTTCATTGTTATGTATCTTTTCCGTTGGTATATGGATGTTTACTGTACTTTCAGCAAAACTGATTGAAAAACAGAGAGGAAGTGTATTAACTGTAGAAGATGTTCATTATTCTACAATTTCCTAGGATATTTTGGTATTTCTAATTATGCTAATTCTTATAGCAAATAGGTATTTGTAATTTCTTCCCCGCCAATCTGCCCAAATTTGATATTTCAAAGAAGTCTGTGGTTGTGCATCAAAATAAGGTCTTCAAAGGGTCCTTACAAACAAGGTAAGATAGTCCTGAAATCTCACCATTTGGTTAAGAGATAAAAAGCCTAATTTTCCCAAAATTATCTCAAAGTTTGAATACACTGGTCTATTCTAATCACAAAGTTCTTAACATGGTAAATGTAATGAATTTGAAGATAGACATTAATAGATACCATGTGTAGTTGCTGTTAATAACTATAATTCACATGATCTTTTTAATATGAAAAACAAATGGAAACCTCTGTACATAAGTAATTTCATAATGAACCACCACAAATATGTCAACTTAACACCATCTGCCATTAAAAACTCTTTACATTAATTGTAAGTTATTTATTGCCTTTAAACACTGTATTTAAGTTCAAACAGTTAACAAATATATACCTATAGATTGCAAAGCCACCTTATATGCTCACTTTATACAGAAGAGCCAAGAACTACATTCACAGGCAGCTCTTTTACTCATAATGTATATTTTGCAATTATGCTGAAATATATACCATACAAAATAAGGTATTTTTTAAGCAGTGCTCTTTAAATTACATTTATTGGAGTAGTATTTTATAATACACAACAGTATAAAAATCAGTTTATTATTATTCATTCCACATTTTATTCTAGTTGGATAATTTATACATAAAAGTGTTTTGGAAAAAAAGGTAAGAACATTTTTTTATCGGAAATTTTGCAACACTGGTGAAAACGGCTGTACCAAACTGGTATTACCATTAAGAAGGCCTGATTCTTATTTATTATATTGTTAATTAATTTATTTTTCATAATTTCAAATTACAACATATACATACAAAACCAATGTAAGGAAATCTCTTTGACAACCTTGAGATACATTGCTATAACTTCACCACCTGAAGTAGGGACATCATCTTCGAATCAGTGGCAGAGCTGTCCATTTCCTTTTTCAAAATGTGAAACTGAAACTCTTTGCACATTTTACTTTGACCTCTTGCACGCTAAGGTGACAAAGACTTTCCTTCTCTTTATTATATGATGACAATCCACAACTAACACTAATCTTGGCTTGTGCTTTCAAAAGTATGTAATTGCTGTGTGAGCATTTAGTTACAACTACTGTCAACCAAAGCCCTTTTTTTAAAAATATTTCACTCGTAACATCATGGTTGGTTTGCTCACCTGTGCCTTCTACCCTATTCTTCCCCAAAACCTTCTTGTCTCCAGTTTCTATGGCACTGTTGTATTTAAGGCACAAAAAAAGGACACAAAATACCCCGGTACTACTCTTACCTCTTCATCTGTGTTCAGTGCCCATATACTACTACTATGAGAAAGTTGCTGCTTGATTTTGAGGTATAAGGCATGTAGAATCAATTAAATAGTTCTTGAAAATGGTGATCCATAGGCAGAACATACAATAGACCGACTTTTGTTACGTAATTTGTGCTCACTTCCAATGACCTTTGTAACGCAATCATTCTACCTCTCATGGATTAAGGAGCCATTAAAACTTATGTAAATAAGATATTCTGCATGCTACAGTGTATATGGGTCCAAGTGGCAATATTAGACTTAAATAAAAATGTCTAGATTCAAATTTCAACATTTCCATTGTTCATGAATTTCCTTTTGCAAAGGAAATTCACAAATTTCAGATCAGTTTTTAAATTAGTCAAGGCTCCTTCCAACCCTGCCCATTCACTCAAGATTTTAGAAATGGCGATCTATTAACATGCACGTGCTTAAATGTGTGCAGAGGAAAACTCATAAATAAATTTACTTTTAAAACAGGAAAAAAAGACAGTTCGATCCTTTGGACCACATCTTTTTCCTCTCCTCAGAATTTGCAATTCTGACACTAGGAATTCCATGAGACCTCTCTAAGGGATAGGTGAGAGTTTACTTGTTTGGTCTGCCCTTAGAGCCTTTGACTTTGAAGATTATGGTGCTCATGACATAATACAATACATGTTTCAGCTGCTAAAAACATATCTGTTGCTGGGTTTTTTTAATCTTAAAACAACAGTGGGCTTGGTGTTTTTTCCTCTGACTTCTCACTTGTGTGTGTCCACGGAAATAACAATCTATATTACGGTGAGGGAGAGAAGAAAGTAAACACTTAGAAAACCATTTGTTTAGCTGAATTACTTCCAGATAGTCTGAGAAACAGTAAAAGGACTTCTTCTTTGTATTTATGATCCCATTTCCTGTTATTGTGCACATGCATCTAGATGGTTCCAAGATGAGCACAGAAAAGGACCTTGAACAGTTTGTACTGATTATATTATGTGAGCAAAGCAATTTATTATAAGAAAAGTCCTTCAAGAGTTGCTCTAGGTCTTGTTCTATTGATCGATATATGAATGAGCTTGATTTATATGGAGAGGGCATGTCTTTTTGAGGCTAACCCTCAAAGCTCATTCCCTTGTTATCCCTAAGAAGATATGCAAGGTCATGCAGTTGGGTACTACAAAATTAATTTACAATACAAAATACTATTTTTCGGTATGTTACATCTCATTTGTGTTATTTAGCTCCCGGTTCTGTATCAACATCAGAAGTGAAAAGTGTATATGACATTTTTGCATCTGTGGCTTTAATTCATATGGCATTAAGTCCATGGTTCCTTTTCATTTTAAATCAAAATGCGACCAAATATGTCAGCAATAAGCAGATTGTTATCCCTTAAAACAGGTCTTTAATTGATTCTGCTTTGATCTTGGACAAAAAAAAAAGAATCTGCAGAAATCATATAACTGTAAGTCTGTTGGCCAAATTGCCTTGCTATATAAAGCTATGTAATGAGAAAGAAAGGTTGACAGGCATCCATCTGCAGACTTTTTTGACCTTTTCTGAAGAAGGAGCCCTGGGTATATATAATTAAAAAAATGGGGGGTGGGGGGGGGGGGGGTGGGGGGGTTGGGGGGGGTTGTGGTGGGGGTGCAGATAAAACAAGAACACCAAAGGAGGAAATCTCACACAGATTAATGCTCTAGGGATTTGAGACTTTATTTATAAGAGTTGGTCTTTTTGAGTGAGCACAGGAGAGGAAAAACATCCTGTTTTCTCTAGATAATTTCAGTAAGGTTGTCCAATATGATAAAGTTACTGTTTTGGTTTCCTTTGGCACGTGAAAAGTGGTTTACTGCACCTGCCAAAAGTTCCGCTTCTTCCAGGACTTTAAAAAAAACCACAAAAAATACGTAAAACACTTCATTAAATTCATATTTGAGTAAATTCAGCTTTAAAAACAGCTTTTCTCCAAATATTTTTGCTAAATTATAGAATCATAAAATCAATATCCCATTTAAAAGCAGTGTGAAAAATTACTTTCTAGTGCATCTATGTCATAATATAGTTATAAGGAAGGTGGAATTGCTGGAAGCTTCTCAGACTTAAGTATTTACATGTCACATTGAGCATACTCATCACAAAAATACAGATTTGTTCAGCATGATTCCTGAATTGCTATTACCAGATAGTAAACAAAAGAAAACTTCACTGCTACACATCTGATTTTATATCACAACTCTGAGAAAATATTTCCAGTGGAAAGAACTCTGAAAGGCTCTTTAAGCCAAATTTATTTATACAGAGAAAGTGTCTTTGTTTAAAGCATTTGGATGTACCTGATAAACAGCACGGACTACGCACAGTAGTTCGTTCAGTCACTTTCCTTTGATACCACTTTTGGTTTTGATAAGAAGAAAAGCATATCCGAAAAATCAAATGTAAAATCCAGCCTCGTTTCTAGTCTCTTCAAATCTGTGAAGTTTTCTTATTTGACCAGGAGAAAACAAGCGATCATTATTGATCAAGCACTACAGTTGAAATGGATTTTGAGAAGGTCATCTGAGAAGTAAAATTGCTGGCACCTATTTGCTGTCTAGCATAGACACCGGGTACCTAATTGTTTATGCAACTGCTGCTATGTATCCGGGCAGCACGTTGTGCATGACAAAGCAGCAAGGTTAACTTCAAAAGGGTAAAGTTCTCTGATCATTTATTTCCTAGGTAAGGGTGGCCTAGGGAATTGTAAGAGACATAGCAGTGATTACACAGGTCTGCTCTGTAGGAACAGCTTCATGTGACCTATCCCACAAGGAAAGCAAATCTTATTTAAAAGAGCAAGTAATAAAACTGAGTTTATTCAAATGACAGAATGCAGCTCTTTACAGAACAAAATATGCACGTGTGATAACTTTCAGCTCAGCTTATGCTTGACATATCTTATTTTTGCTGCCAGGAGCTCATGGCCAACTTTCTAATTGATCACCAAGCTCTTTGATTTGAAGAGCCAAGTAGAAGTAAGTAGTCGGCACTGCCATGAAGTGGTCGCTCAAGATTGTCACGTATGAGAGGCAATCAGTTCCTAAGGAACAGTAGAACAGGATGGATGCTGTATGTAGATGATTAGGAATGAACTTCTGCTAAATGCATGGATCTAGGTTGTGGTTTTATACATGAGAGGAATATAGAGCTTTTAAAGTACTTCCTCAATGAAAATGTTTAATCTTTTAAGTGTAAGAGCCTCTCAAAGACAATTGATGAATGCTAGCAACAGAGAGAATAGGGAAAAAAAAAATAGCAAAATTTTAATTAAGCCTTCCTTCGGCTTGAAACTGTGGCACGCTTAGAAACCTTCTTCCTTGTTTAATATTTCATCATTGTTCAAGCAGATAAATAATATTATATCATAAATACGTATAATAGAAATTACATAATAAACAATGTATGAGAGCTTGCTTACCACAATTTTCCTGTCTCTCAGAACTTTGTTTATCAGGTTTCATATTGGACATGTTGGATAAGCCAATTAATGTCAGCACAATGTTTACAAACCTCTTCCTGCAATCATAGTCTTGAGGTGTCTTTTTAAAACAAACAGGAAGAGACATTTCTGTCTTACAAATTTTCACTGACTCTTCCATAAAAAACCTTCAGTAATTTTCCATTATCCATTTGGAGCCTCTCTTTCAATATTCATACATGGCAGTGGAACATACAGCACACCACAGAGCACTTGTGGTTGGGTAAATGACACCTTCTGTGGGAGGCTCAATCAACAATCAGGCATCCACACACCTGCAACCAGACCAGGACCACCAAAGACAGCCAAGCAGATTCAACAAGCAGTCCTGTCCCTCCACCCTTCTGCCACCATGTCCATTTTACTTGGAAGCATCTCAACAACCGCTGTGTTTAGACTGCCGTATCATCCATCAACTGTTGGTTCAGTCAAGAAAGTAAGTGGAGCTACACTCTAGAGATGGAAGGAAGTAAATGAATTTATCTATGTATATTTATTGGTTTTTAACGGGTAAACAAATGCTGCAGCTGTTTTCTGTGAATCTGCCTTTCATCATTACATTGTTCTTGTACTTGTGTGTTTCTTCTCAATTGCAAAAAAGAAAATAATCATTCTTGGGACATATGGCTTTGCTGAGGAACAAAATTAAGATTTATCGTTTAGAAAGGGGTACATGTTTCAATGGAACAATTAATGACAGAAAAGAAAAAATTCTTTTGCACGTTGACTACATACAGATGCAAGAAAATTCGTCCAAGTTATACCAGCTCAAAGATCAAGCTGCAACTGATGTTTAATGACAGCACTGCCTCCACAAGTTTGTTGATTTCATTACGAAGACTGACAAAAGTAATCCTCATGAGGCTACAGCAGCATTTATCTTGGAAGAAGAATTATATAGCTTAATTGTTTTCTCACAATTCACTGTATGAAAATCTGCAGCAGTGACTACATAAAGGTCACAGTCCAAGCTTAGACTTAAGACTAGAAAACTGGTTTTTAATAACAAATACAAATTAATCTCAGAAAATACAGTTTGTCCCAATGGCTTTTGACTTAAAACACAAATAATAAACCCACTTTTTTTTTTGGTCCCCAACTCTTTACTGAGAAGCCCAGAATAATGTAAGAAATGCTAGAATGTTGGGGAACACATGAGAATACAGAAAATGCATGTCTTTATTAACTCTGCTATCTTGTTTCACATTTCTAGACTAAAATCTGATCTGTGGAAAACCTAAGCGGATCTGATTAAATACTTTTTCAGTGATGGAGCCTAAATGCTTAGCAACTGCTTAAAAATGCTTAGAGACTAGTTAGAAGATGAGGTTCAGAAAATGTGCATTTGCCTAACCGATTTCGAATCAGTTAAAAACTACTCTGAAGCAGACACGTGAGGTAATAAATTTCAAAGAGTGAAAAGAGGTACAGAAGAAAAGAAGTCCTCTATATCATGAGGAGAAGACGAAGCTATATGGTCCCTCCTTTTCTGTACTGATCACATAGGGATGAGCAACCATGACTGTTTTGTCCAAGGTCAAATGCTTCTGCATTTTCGGGCCTGAACAGAACTTCAATTTCAGACATCAAACAACACTTTTGAGTTACTTGAGAAAAATAACGCCCTTCTCTCGATTTCTATTACACATTTATCTCTATTCTGTCATTGACATGTCTGTATATGGAGAATACATATGTGCACATCTCTATGAGGAAGAATTCTTTAATAGCTTCCTAAAAAGGTTTTTGTACACCAAATTACCATTAAATGAGTTAATAGATTGTTGTGAGTTAAAGATGTCATTCTTAATGCATTACCTTTGCTTTGGTTCCACGCTTTGTTGTTTTATACAGTAAAGAATAAAACCCCATAGAACGTAAAATTAGTAATGGAAAGTGGTAAACCAGAGTTACTCTAAGTGCCTGAACTGTTTCCTTACCATGAATCAAGGGATTTTCACTGGGCTGCCTCGTCAGGTAAGACACCATGTGCAGAATGCCCGTGTGAGTCCTACAGACATATATACTTGACCTCATTGGGTCAAAACACTGTGTTGCCTAAAACACTGAGGTTTTAACTTTCTTGATAATTTAATCTTCCAAATCCCATATAATGAGTCTTAACACAAATCTATGCAAAATTATCTCCATTAGTTAACTTCAATTTGCTTATTTAACTATAATGTTTTAATCTATTGATTCAATTTTTAATTGTGGCTTTGTATTCTGTAGGTTAATCATATGCGTGTTTAATTGTCTACTTGCTTTTTAATGAATTCCTGGGAAACACACACAATGGCTTACTCCACCAAACTGCAACATGGGTGATGAACTCCCAAGGCACAGGTGTCCAAATCAATACCAAAGTGCAACAGCAACTAATTAAAGGAGAAATCAGGGAAAAGCACTTCCAAATGAACTGGAAAGTCATCATCACATTTTCCTTCCCTAACCAGTAGAAAGAGTTGTTAAAGTTTTTAGACAGTCATATCGGCTCTGGGCAGACTGAGATGCCTTCTCATCCTAGAGAAAGACAGGTGACATTAGATTTACACTTGCAGACCTTAGGTTTACTCTTATAGTACTGTACAGAATCTTCCCAGGAGTCTGACTGTTGGACTTGGCATAGTCTTTGAAAAAACACTAGGTAAGATTTGCTTTGAGGTTTAGCTATCTGTGGGAAATACTGTGCTGTCAGGTGGAAGGTGGGAAAAAGAGTGGTGGGTCCATTCAGTTTCCTCATCTTAGAACAATAGCTGACTTTGATAACAGAAAAGGGTGGAGAATCTGCCAATTTTTATTCGGAGATTCTTACGTCAAAGAAGAGAGTCCCAGTACTCCTCAACTTCTCTTCCCAAAGCTGCTGCTGCCCAGCTCTCTGAGTTTAAGGAGGAAAGTAGTGATGCTGAATCCTGCTGGCAGGTGTTGCCTGTGACAAATGCCAGTCCGGGGTGGCAAGAGCCTCTACCACCTCCTCAGAGCCAGCCCAGCATCAGCCCTGGTCTCTGGCCAGCACTGCTAGAGAGAGAGGACTTTGATTTTTAATCCCATCACCAAATGTCGCCTCTGGCACATTTTGACTCTGGACAACTGGATTACAGATCAAGGCCCAGCTCCAGCCTTTGCTGCCATCCCATTTATTTAAACAGATGGATCCTGAGGTAGGAGGCTAGGAGAGAATCTTGCAAAAACTCATGTTCTTGGACATTATTTCTTCCCTCCTTCCTCCCTTCTATGCAGAGACTTAAGAAAACAAAAAAAAAAAAAAGGAGGGGGGGGGAAGAAAAGGAAGAAAATTTACAATCAAAGGTATTACAGAATTGCTGGTGGTAGCTGTAGGTAGCAAAAGCATCATCTTTTTCACTTTGCCATCTGTTCACAGACCAAGGGAGGGCTGGCTGCTCCTTGGCTGCACCAGGGAGGAAGGTCATGTTGCAAAGTGCTGCCTGTGGCATCTTCTGCAAAATGGCAATCATTTCTGCTTAGCTAAGTCCATCAATATCCTAGCTGATGGCAAGTCTGAAGCAGACAATGCCAAGCTTCTTTGGCCGCAATGGAGCTTTGAACAAGCTGCCTTTTGGCTTGAGTTCCAAGTCCTTTTTCCAAACATTTTTTTTAAAGTTTCTTTGTCTGCTTTGAAAGCTGATGGAAAACTGCTTTAAAATGGACAAGTTTATGAAGTGCTGATGTGCAACCTGATGCCACTCAACCTGAAATAGCACTGCAATGGAGACAGTTGATTACCTAAAGCCAGTAGAAGGAACTAAAATCTGCCACAATTATTAACAGTACCAGCTACTGCTGCTTTTTTAGATTATCTAAGTCTAGGCAAATAGAGAGCTGAATATGGTGAGGAAAATGGGAAAGTAAGAAAGAAAATAAGAACTAAAGAAATAACATTTATCATAAGTTTGTATTTTACCATATCTGAAAGTTGATGTTGCAGTTGTAAAGTAGAATGTATCTTCATGATGCCCTTCAGAAGAGAGAGGACGAGACATTCAGGACCTCTTTTAATTCTGTTTAAGTATTTATGTGTAAAGTATTGGAAATCCTGCCTGATTTTTAATAGACTCCAAATATCCTCCACTTGCAACAAATTCAAAATTTCTCAACCAGCTTTCAGATTGGAAGTATATTAGAGGGTTAGGAGGTGACATTTCAGAGATTTGAAAAGCTCCTATGACTT
The DNA here is from genome assembly GCA_009769605.1 of Bucorvus abyssinicus. Classification (NCBI taxonomy): domain Eukaryota; kingdom Metazoa; phylum Chordata; class Aves; order Bucerotiformes; family Bucorvidae; genus Bucorvus; species Bucorvus abyssinicus. Next base: position 79,361,251 of record CM020063.1, read on the forward strand.
AAGAATTAAGAGCAATTATGTTACGTATTTACAGACTTGAAGAAATACCTAAGAGAATTCATCTTTCCAGACCTATACTTATCTTTAAAAAAACAGTATTCTATTCAGTGTGAAAAGATAAGTTTGTGGATTTTCTTATACACCTTCCCAAACTTATGCCTCTTTAAAAATAAGCAGTTAACCATATTAGCAACATTAACTAGGGGTTTCTATTTATCTTTTTTCCTTAAAGTGGATCTCTGTCAACCCATTTACATCCTTCAGGATACAGGAATCTAATCTTTTAATGAAGTGCCTGAGTTGCTCTTAATTTTTTACTTTTCTACAGGTTATTTCTGTTAGCTTTCAAGATTGAATTTTGCATGACCAAGCTAAGATGTGATTAAACTAGAAAGTTTTCCAGCAAACAGGTAGAGTACCTTTACACTCTCAGCCATGACATTTGAGGAAGATTGTGTGATCTGAATCTTGTGATAATGGTGATGTTAGGTTTATTCCATATAATTGCTTATTCTCATTATTGACCACGTACTGGTAATTCATAACTCTTGTCCATTTCTAGATCTATTTATGTATTTTAAATTTCATCATTATTCTTTTGTTTCCACCTTATGTTCTTTACAAAATTATTTTTGGCATTAAATGGTTATTGCATTCTTTAGTATGTAATTACCTAGATTGTTAACACAAAAACTGGAATGTGCTCATAACTCAAAGCAACATAATAATCCAAGTATTTAAAAGGGCTTTCTTTTTAGAGAGAAATTAAAATCACAGTCCATTCACTCTTGCACAACTGTTACAACAGAAGTGTTTAAAGTGAGCTGTTGAGTCTAATAAAGTCTAAAGACTAATGACATATTAGGATGTGAATTTGCAAAAAATCTCTTGTATTCTTTCCTAATTACATCAAAAAACAATCTTCTTCCCTCTTATTTTTCCACATTTGTTTGTGCATACATTTACACTACAGCAATGCAAATATAAAACAGAGAAGGTAAACATAAACACTTACAGGGTCAAGAGTTCCCACATAAGAACTGCCATGTCTTGGATCAAAGTTCCACCTAGCCTAGCATCCTGTCTCAGTTGGTAATCAGGAGCAGAGACAGAGGGAAAAATAAAACAAAGAAAATATGCATAATGTGATCCTTTTCCTTTGCCTATCTTCACGGCACTGGGTGACTATGATGTACACACTTGCTAGTTCCTGCATTTAATAGCTGGTTTGGACTTATCCTCCATTAATTTCTCTAATCTTTTTTCATAAGCATCTACATTCTTACCCTCTATTAGAATCTGGAGTGTTAAATTCCACAGAATATTTTGTGTCTTCATTATTTTAATCATTATTTAATTAAAACTCTTCAATTCATGTTTTTGAGAACTATTTTCTATTCAGAGTTGATTAATATGTTTTACATGTGTTCTTTTATGCCATTACCTTGTCATAAAACTACTCCCCCAACATCACCCCTCTGTCCCACAAGCTCGTTTTATTGTTTAGATTTCTGGGACAAAGTTAGAAAAAGACACAACTCAGAGACAAGTAGATCCAACAATTTAATTTTTTTTTTTTTTTTTTTTTAAGCAAAGTTGGGTCTTTCACTTAGACCTATCTTTGCTGAACCATTCTTTGGTACACTAATGAGCAATAATGCAATCCAAAGTACTGAATTAGTATCTCATTTTAAAATACACTGGCATCTCCCGTCACACAGATCTTCCTAAACTATTGCCCTTAAATTGATTTCTTTCTACCAAGAAGTAGGGTCATTATGACCTCTCGAGAAGAAATGATGACTCTTAGCATCTACAGTTACAGTACCTACTGCTTGAACTAAGATTGGAATAAAATTATCTGAAGATTGGACCACGAGACTAACAGGGTTGCTGTCCTAATTTGAAACCTTCAAAAGCCTCAAATACATATTTAACAAGGCAATATGAGTCATAATTAAGATTTTCTGAAGGGACAAAAGAGAAAGAATACACCAAACCATGTCTTTAACAAATTGATTCAGGTAGCTTTTTTTTTAGTGAATTATGAAAACCTACCAAAACTAATGTAGTTTTAGAGAGATTATTTTGCCTGAAACCTTTGCAGGAAATAGAAGACCCACAGCTTTAGAACGACTGAAATAAGAATATGCATAAAAATATGTTATTTCCTTATTACTTCTGAGCAGAATCTTCAGATACCTTTCAGACTACTGAATTATTAATTGCATAAGCACTGCAAATAATCCATTTTATTATTCTTTCAAAAGTCCGTAACAACTCTTACTAAGACATTTCAGCTTATTGGGTCAAGGCTTATACTGAGAATCTTTAGCCTATGGATCACTGATTTGGCAGACTGCAATACCTTCAGCCTGACAGGTCAAAGTCAATGTATCATGCCTCTTTATATCCAACTCTAGGGGAAAAAAAAAAAACCATTACTATGCCCAGGAACAGAAAGATTGTTTTTATCTGACTATGTCCTTCAAGTATTTAAGCCAGGAGTTATATTATCTCAGTTCGTTAGGTGACAGTTCACCAAAAAGATGTTTTATAAAAGGAAAAGTCAAATATGGCATTACAATGCCATTATATTAATGCCAATGCAAGGAGAGTGATCTATTTATAGAAGCAAAGTCAAACAAATATGCAGCCTTTAATAGAATAGATACAAAGCTCTGTTCCTTAAAGTCATACAAAGTTGTCTTGTTTATTTTGGTAGTTACTGATGTAAGTAATCAAACATGATTTGGCCTTATAAATTACTTGGTAATAAATTATATAACAGTCAAGGAATGCATTTCCCACTCTCCACTACAGATATATTTGGTATTCCAATTTGCTAAATGTGACAGTACTATAGCCCTGATTCTAGGATCATTGCAAATATTTACCCACATGGACCCTTTGTAGTGTTATACCAGGACAGTTACCTAATGCAGTTAGCAGCTAATACACCTTTACGTAGCTTTCTCCTCCCTCTCTCTTTGGATGCCACAAATTTCTGGGTGCAAAACACGATATTTAAAAGAACCTCTGATCCTTTCTACCAGACAAACCTGGCTAGCAGAGAATTATCTTCACAGACTACAGCCTTGCTTCTCAGTCCTACAAATACCAGGACAGCTTTCAGCATCTTGTTAAACAATTTACAAATGAACTGGCCTAGAAAACACGCATGCATAGCCATTATATAATTGCCCTCTAAGCACAAATATGTGTATAGCTGTATCTTCTGCGGATTCCAGAGCTTTGTAGTTAAGAAATCATGCCTGCTATTTCTTTTTGATTTTCCTACCTGCAAAAGATCATTTCTCAATACTAGGATGTATTTAAAGGAAAAAAAAAAACCTAGAAAATTAAGCAGCACCATAAATCATTCAGCAAACACCCCAGCTCTATTCATAGCCATACATATGTTGCCAGTGATACAGATAAATATAGAGTCATAGAAATATACACACAGACTTTGAGAAAATATGCCTCTAGACAGAAACATATTGTGCATATGCAAATAAATGTCTGGCACTGAAGCTTTGCCCTTTAGCATTCACACAACTGTATATCTTTCCTACTCCCGCTCCCTCCCGTTTTCCCATCTGTTTGGTTTTTTTCAAACCTTCACTGAAGTATTTGGTGCAATGTCTCAAAAATCAAGAAATACCGTCCTGCAAATATAACTGCCAGGTATAATGTACAATATTGCGTGTGGGAGAGAAAAAAAGATATAGAGGAGGCTACATTCAAATTTTCCTACGAAGGTTACAGGAAATGGGTTTTATCCTTTTCATCTGAATGATGTTCATTCCCGGTTAGATTTCAGGTCTGGTTGCTGTACTTTAAAGAAATTGTATAATCCAGGCCTTGCGATCAGCTTTCTTAATTTATTTCCCTGAAATGACAGGCCTGGAGAAGGCAGGCTGGCCTCTCGGATGTCTGGATTATGCCGTAGCTATGGAAACAGGTGTTAAAGTGCGATGCATTTCAAGTTACACCGGTAATGTGCACATCACGTTCTGTACCGACGACAGGTTATTTTACATGCTGACCAATACAACAGCATCAATCTTACTGATTTATAGGCGACATCAGGTAAGAGAGTCTCTGTGATGAACTCCGGGATCTTTCCCCAGGTTTTACGCTCCAAGTGCTCCTAGCTGACAGGCTAACACGCACACATGCAGTAGCAGTACCTGCTACCGCACTCCTTCCAAAGCCTGAGGGCCAAGAGGTTCAGGTGCCTGGAGGTGACTTGCAGTAGCCTTTCCACATCAGGAGTATTCGCAGCTCTTTTTTTTCTCAAAGGAAACCAGCTCGTAGACCATCTTCACACGGGGCACTAGCTCAGGTTGAAGCCCCGCAGTCCCTTCTGTGGGTTTGCATGAGGCTGGATAAAAACAAATCTGGAACTGGGGATGAAGGGAACATAACCAAATCAATGCCTTTTGCTTTGGTACAAAATTGCCTGTGCTACCAGCGATCACCCTCCCTGCCTCCCTCCAAGACTTCTGTAGCAGCAGCAGCACCAGCATGAGGCACTGGCAAGGAGCCTACTACCTCTTCTCATTGTCCTGCAGAATATTCAAGCGGAGAAAGCAGCACACTGCACTACCACACCTCCTGAGCACAAAGGTTGCAGTTAAGAAGTAGTTTTATGTACTTTTGTACCCAGACCGATAGCTATCAAAGTCAAAATGTTTCAGAGAAACGCGCCTGGTTTCCACCACACTCGATCTCACTGTCTTTTGACTTGATACTCCCTGTGCTGTCATTTACCTTCTCCCTCACAGGCATGCTGTTTTGGCCAGAGAGTTATGCTGCTCGTATGAATGGACATTCCCCATGCAGTCAGACCAATCCCTCCTGAACCTGCCTCCACTGTCAGCAGGACCTTATTGTCTTTCCTGGTATTTATTATCGTTTTGGTATCTGTTAGGCATGACAACACAAACGGTGATGAAGTCAGATTTGGTGTCAGACTGTATCTTTCCTCCTCAAGGTTTTGTAAACTGAAAAGCTTTTTCCTCTTGTAAAAAAGCTGGAAAATCTCTTTAGAACTAAGATTATGTAGCTTGAAAACGTACACTATATTTTGCGTATAAAGCAATCTTATCAAAGTTATCAACTTCTTATACAAAAATATCAGTTGGAAAATATAAGTGCAATTGGTCCAAAGGAAGTAAAACACATCGGAAACAAGGTAGTAAAAGATGTAAACTACATGACCAGTGATGATGTGAGCTGCAGTCTGAATCCCCTATCCAAAAACTCTAACAGAATGCGTAACATGTAGCGCTGTGAATGGCCATACGTCAGTTCCAAGGCTTACTGGTTTTGAGGAACTCACCCCTTGAACGGCTCAGATGTCTGTTTTACACAAACACAAAGGAAATAGCACAGAGGCAGTTTTTGATGAGTTCGAACCTCCTCTCAGAGAATTGAAACAAGGCCAAAGACTTGTATACAGCCTAGCTTGACTGTTATATGAAAACATTTCCAAGTATTAGTGGTGTTGAACAGATTTCAGGGTAGAGGAAAAACTCTCTGAACACCAATAGAGAACTCCAGAGCTATTTATTTTAGCTCTGAATAAAATATTTTATAAATGAAAAGCAGAAAGGATTATTTCCATGACTTTGAAACACATGTTCTGGGAATTCAAAGTGAAGGTGGGGATAGTCATCATATTTCCCCCTCTAATTTCAAGAAGGATAATGTATCAGCTAAGAGTAGAACGAGAGAAAAATACCAGGTTCCTCTTGCTCGTGTAGGTAACATCATGGAAGCAAACTGGAGACATAATTATTGAATTTCAACACTGTTTATACTCACATTTGCACTATTAGATGAATAATATTTGAAAGCATTTCTTGTTTTGCTTCCCTTTTAAACCCACCCTGGTTTTACACCAACGGGACCATCCATTTTAGCATAACAGAAATACTATGCAACTCTTCTTTACTGCATTAACTAAAAATGACCTAGTGAAACAAAAGTTTACAGTCGTCACAGTCTTTTCTGGTGACATCTGTCAACTCTCCGAGTTAATGGCATTGTTTTTTCTCAGCTATTCAGATTTTACAAAGCATTACCCACAGGAACACAGCAGGGTCTGCTTTGACTGATCGCAACAAGGAACAAGCATTTAAAGGCCGGTTCAGTTTTCAGATTCTTTTCCCCATCCAAGGTCTTAAGAGCTGATGTTTCAAAAGATTTCTGTGTGCAGACAAAAGATCTTAGATCCACTGCCTCTATGGCAACTGAAGTTTTAAAAAGCACTCATTTCTTCTAGACCTAATCCATCTGAATGGCATTTCTTGCATTATTATATCAAATCAAGCCTTTCCCTAAGGAAAACCTGATTCTGTTACATTCAGTCAAAATAACTACGCCACATGACACATGGTTTGCTCCAATAATTCCCCATTAATCAGCCTGCATTGGTTTTAGGCGCAGGTCCCAGAGGTTAATGAACGGACCATTAAATCTACTGTGCAATCAATTCCACAGGGTATGCCCGTTCTTTGCCACATCACTTGTTTAAGGAAGCATTCTACTTAATGGCAAAAGCAGAAATTATAAACTCAGGAAAAGATTATGTAAACAAACAATCTGCTTTTTTAAAAATCCTCGCTGCAAGTGTTTGGCAACAAGACGGGGAGGGTGAGGAAAAAAAGTCAGGGAATAATGATTTCGAAAGCTGTATCATAACCAGGTTCAACTCCTATTTGAAAAACAGTTATTTGATCTCCCTCAAACACTCACACTCATTCTCTGTAGGAAACTGGAGATGCTGGTCTGGGACGTGAGAGATCTAACAGTCACACAAAGTGTAAAGTATCACTGGCTCCCACACAGAAAATGTCATCGCTTCCACCTCCCAGTTGGCATCTTTAAATAGCTCACTTTATTTATGGTGTACATAGTGTTAATGTCCTTCAGTTGCTCTGTTTTCAAGGATGGAAAAGCAGTTGCTAAGCATTTCTAAATGACAGCCCTAGGGTTCATTAAAAATATGGCAAACATTTGCTAAGCTCATTAAGTGCAATTTTTGTGCATGTGTGTATCAGATTCCTCCTCTGCATGTTATGCGTGACCAAACATCTATTAACCCTAATCCCATTGATGAGTCTGATACATTCAAACCAGCAATTAGACAAAACAAAAGGGATATTTATTGAGAGACTCATAAATGGGCTTTCGTATTGGTCTAAGCTGTTGCAAAATGACATTTTAATTCCCTTCTGTTAATCCCCACCTACCAGAGTACTCCCTTTGTTTGATTACAGGTTGTCAGATTTAGGGAATCTGATTTGAAGTAAACTGGTAATACACAATAATTACACTTGCTAGGCACTGCTGCCTACTGTACAAGCAGAGTAAATGCAAAACAGGTTAAAAAAATAACCAAAGAAGAAAGGATCTCACGAATCAACTACTTATAAAAAAAAAGGATATATTGTCTCCATTTAAACACAGAAAAAGAAATTGCTTCTATTTTACTCTAGTGTAACACCTTTTGATATTATTACCAGCTAAACACATTTTTTCTAGAATCAAAAACATTTCTCCATAGCCACAGAGGAGAGGCATCTTACATTGCTTGCACAGAATGACCTTTCTAGCCCACAGGCATGGCCTTCTCACATGTCTTTTCAACCACTGTGAAGCACAAACATTATTATGAACTCCACAAAACATTTGCAGTATAAACTGTCAGACAGAGAGTCCCGTAAGGAAAAAATGAGAAACATTTGTTAAGAAAAACCTCTGTGTTTATTAAGTAGTGCTTACAGCACTATTGCAAGATTTGACAGTAACATTTAAGTGTGCAGGAGTTGGTGCTGTTCTATAAAGCACCAGTCGAGCTGATGTGTGTGAGTGAGGGGGGAACATCATTTATACTGTGGCAAACTCATATTATGAGGTTTTCATAGCACAATGACAGTGCTTTGCAAGTGAAAACTTCTGAGGTTTACAAAGTACAATGAGAAATAAAAAAAAAAAAAGGGCAAGAAAACTAGTTCAGAAAATTTTTCCTAAACTTTTTGTCAAGAAAAACCTTGCTTTCTACTGAAAATGTATTTCTTGAAGTCAAAACCGTTATGGCTGAATTTTACGCCTACAGAAAGAAAGATCCTTAATAATGTGAAGTCATTCTCAAACAATATTCTCTGATTTTCTGGGAATCCCACTTCTTACTAGTCAAAGGCTTCTAAAAAGTGATCATACAGACAACCTTCACAGGAAAATACTCACACTCAGCAAAGATTCTTAATTAATTATTCTAAGTCCTAATAAAACAGGAGGAAAGGAGCTCCTCATCTCTGAAAAACTGTAATAATTATCTACTGAGAAAATATTTGTGTATGTATATAAATAAATACAGAGCTGGCATTGATCAAGCATTTTCAATTGTTTTTTTAAAATAACCTTTTTTTCCCCCCAAAGCATCAATGACTAGGAAAATCACTCTCTTTCCTATAGAAGATGCTGCTTCTACAAGATTTAATGATATAAAGTAGTCCTTTCAACCTACTAGTGTGTACTATGGTCCTTGATTTTCTGTTTAGTTATTCAGAAGCTGTCTAACAGAAAAACACCACCTGACATTTCTGTTACCCACTCTATGTTGTCAAACCCATAGATTTGTCCTCTCTCCACTGCTGGTAGTTCTGTGATTCCAACAAATCACCTGTACAGGAACACCTTCCATGTAAATTGCCAGCTTCTCTTTCCCTCAGTACAAACAGTGTATCACCATCTCTCCAGCACATTTTTGGTAAATATGATAAAACTATACTGTATAGTAAAGGCAGTGGAAAGATCCACAGTGCAAAGGTGCTGAGATGTGTATATACTTGGATATATTTCACCTTTATAAAAGTTCTAGACTGCCCCTCTTCATAACTCAACAGGAAGGAAAACAAGTCATCATGGAATTCTTAATAACCTAAAACCAATAAGATGCAGTGAGCATTAACGCTTTAACATTTACTGCATTAAGTGGTAGTTCTTGCGGCAGAAGAGCACACGTGCCTTTACAGAGCCTTATGGTGAAACAGTGGTAAGTAAACAGCGCATTAAAACCAAAAGCAACACGCCTTTAAGTTTCAGGTTTTTTAAAACTCTTTCTTTTTCATTAATTAAGCACTTTTATCATTAACTTGCTCACTATTCCTTGGTTACTGTTTTAAAAAATGTCTAGGTGTGCTTTACCTTAACAGATACTAAGCCGTACACAAATACAAACGCATTGTGATTTTAGGGCTGGAGAGAAAACCTGAAGACATTTGGGTCTGAAGTTGATGAAGCTGATGCCATTTTCTATTCTTGCAATGGTATGTGCTACTGCTCCAAATCCACTACTCGGAAAAGTTCTTCTTTGACCTAACTCCCAGCGCAGAAGAGACTCCCATCACTCCTGAGAAAAAGAGTTGCCAAGGGTAATCAAGGTCTTATCAATCAAGGTTTTATCCTTCTTGAGTTTTAAAACAAAAACTGGAACCAGAAACTTCACTAGGTACTCTTTACCATTATGTACTAGTCCTTTGTGCTGTATTTTACCTAAGGTGGAAGGTTCAAGCCAAGTTAAGTTATTTACTGAGTGAATTATTGCAATGTAATAGAGGCATGTACAAGTAAGGTCATGCCAGGAGCACTGGAAACGGGTTGTGTAATTGCTGTTGAGTTCAGCTTACAGTATAAGTGACTTCTATTTGCAAGTTATCTTACCCGCAGCAGACACACAAAATTACCTAACAAAGCTCAAATGACATAACAGCATCTGCATTTATCTGAACAAGAATTTTTTCAAATTGGTTACCTGTACAACGAAATGTGTGAGTTAGTAGGCACGAAGGGGCAAGCAAAGCTTCCAAAAGCTACACAGTTCAGCAGACAGAAAAGGAATGATGAAATTTTAAAAGCAGAAACAAGAGAACACAGAGACGATTTTTGTGTCCAGAACTTTCCTTTCAACTTACTCTTTAGCCACATTTTTCAGTAAGAAAAATGAAAAGCAGATTTTGTGTCCATCTATACCTTGAGATATCCTATAACCATGGTTGTGTGTTCCGCCAAATGCATACAGAACAGAGAACAGCGCGGAACCAATGTAGTAATTAACCAACTCACTTTCTGGATGTAGTAAATAATGAATTGGCCCAAATTAACTTACCGTGAGATTGTCCCACAAGGAGATGGCGTACGTAATCAAATACAACCGAAAAAATGGATAAACTGCTTTCCCTAGTTTTTACTTCCTCTTCTAGTAGTTCAAAATAAACTTGTAAGTACGTCAAAAGATTGGGTTGTAAGATCATTGTCTCCTGGACTCCAGAAAATTATCTACAACATATAATCTTAAGAAAGCTTATTTAGAGCCACACTTTCTCTCAGTTATGATATTTTAAGAGTTAGAAAAATATTTTTTGGTTGTTTCTAATGTCAGTGCTGGTTGGGAGTCTCTCGTGTCTCACTGTTTCAGGTTTTTTTCCTTGTTTTTCTTTGCTTTATTGAATTCTCGTGAAGTATTTGCTATGGGGCACGACTTACGGTATTAGCGGATTAGACATTGCTTTCCACTGAGGCCTTACCAAATAGTCAACATATGCCTTTATGGGTACTGTCAAAATCCAGGTCATGAAGATATATCACCGTAGGTAGCTTCTCAGAACTAAATATTTAAATAGGTCCGGGTTAATGTGTTGGATGTCCCCTCCCTTCCTACTAAATCTTGCATTTATTTCCAAAAATCTGGTGAACTTGCTTTCAAACATTTTTAAAGCCTCTGAGTTACAATTCCTAATTTTCTAACAGAAAGAGGATTCACAAAATGAGCAAGTATCTATGGAAATGGTTTTCACACATATGAGGAGTAAGAAGCACCACTGAGGATAAACAAGAACTGTTCCTGCATTCTGCAATTTATTTGAACACCAGTTTCTGTGCCTTTCTCAGCAAAGAGAATAGTGTTCGCTAGGCTGTTATACAGCTTTCTCAAGAAAATCCTCCAATTTCATGTAATGTTGTGTTTGACACTTTCACTCACTTACATGTCAGTAATAGAAGCTTTTAATCAGGATTTTTAAATGCAGAAGAGGTGGTCCATCACCAAACGGGACTTCTGTACTGAAAGCTGACTTTGTAAACACTGCAATGGTAGAAGGACTGTACACATACATAACTCACCTGTTCAGCAGGTGGTGCATTTTGAACTCTCATTCTTACTCTTCTTATTTCCCTTCTTCACAGATAAATCAGGGTATATTACCTGAAAGGAAGGACTTTTACTACTGTAATGAAAGAGTGCCTCACATTTAATGGAGAAACTTGGAGGATTCCCATTAATCTCTCTGCATCAGAAATTAGGTTCTATTAGAACTGTTTGTGTAGCAGACTTCTTGAGGGGCGATTTCATGCCCTACTGGAGTGAATTTTCAATATAATCCACTAAATGTAAATACGAGGAAAAACACAGGAGAAAGTAAAAGATCCCCTTCCTGATCAGTTGTCTCAAAAGGGCAACATGCTGTGATGTAGGAAAGCCCTCCTTTGTAGACTGGTGTGTCCATAAGCCACCATGTGAAGTCTAGCTGTTAAGAACAACTTTTTAAAAATTCTTTTTTCATTATTCTTATTAAAAATTGTTAAATTTTTGGCCTTGGCTATAATTCAGCTTCTTAGAAAAATTCAGCCAAACAATTTTTTTGTTTCTAACAAAAAAGAAAAGTTATATTGCTCTAAATCAGCAAAGGATTGCCTAAATAGTATTTGTCTGCTTTTATCAAAACAGCAAAACACAATTTTACTTTCTGCAATATCTTATTTTAAGCTTTCTTTCTCAGAATTGTTTCTGTAATTGTTCCTCAATGAGCTAGTTTGTACAGAGATTTTTGAAATCATTGATATTAATATGATACAAACTTCTCTTTCACAGCACCTTTCACACAACGCTACTTGTCCTGAGGCACTTTATGATCTTAGAGTAAAAAAAATAACAATCAATTTCACCAGTTTACTAAGACTCATGAAGCACTCTGAGCATGTCCGGCTTTAATCACATGAGTTAAGAGATTTACTTTTTTCCCCTTCTTTCCAAAGAAAAATGCATTTTAGAGAAAAAAAAAAAAAGGAGGAAAAAGGTCTTGAAAAACTCAGGTTTAGAGGCTAAATCCAAAGATAAAACAAACAGTATTTCCAGAGCTAAGCTGCAAATGGCAATCCACCTTTTCATCTATGACAAAACATAAACAAAACCAACCAAACAAAAAAAAAATCAAAACAATCCACAGCACCGAGTCAAGTGTCATCCAAGAATTGTTAAGCTTTAAAACCAAATTTTGGAAACAACATCTTTCTGAAATCATATGTGTGTGGAAATATGTTAGAAAGGAAAGAAAAATAATAGGATTTATTGGCAATGTTTTACTGTTATTTGTTTGACAGAATCAAAATATCTACATTAAACACATGGTGTTCTTCGCCAGTCTGCATCCAGCCTCTAAGCCCTTCAGGCCCAGCCATTCAGGCAGGGTTCTCAGATTTTCCACTGGATTACTGAAAACGATGCTAACACGAGTATCCTTCAGCTTACAGAGCCCTAATTTAGATGCATATCCTATTGCAATGGAACAGCAAGTTTTTTACATCTTGACCATGTTGGCATTTGCTCCAGAGAAAGACAGAACGAAATGGTCCACAAAGGTCCCATTCATCTTAAACTGGCTTCCGCTAAAACCACAAGTGGCTTGTTAGCCACCGAGTTACACTGCGGGAAACAGGGAGTTGGTGAGCTTAGGCTGCACCAGCGAGTGTCAGGAGCACACCATTAAAACTTCAGCTAGGTGCTCCTGGAGGACCAGCTAATCCAGCCAACTTAATAAAATAAAATAAGATGAAAAGCTAAAATCAGACACAGCAGCAGAACGGGCTTTGAATATAACTGCTGTTTAGATACAGATGTTACACTTCAGCCATACGCATCTCCGGTTAAATTTTCCTCAAAAGCAGGCGCAGGGAGGGTTGCACATTAACAACCATTCCCAGTTACTCCTAACGGGATTTGAGAACGTGGCCCTTCAGGCTGCTGTACAGTTAGCATACCAAGCAGCCACTGCAAATGGCCAGGAAGACTGAATATGCAATTAAATAGCTGCGTTTTCTGAATCAATAAGAATTGATTAAAAAATAAACACTTGAGCTTAATCTATTACTGCCATATAAAATTGGCCTTCTTCCTAAGCGGCATTATGAAATTTGGCCTGACCTCTTATGTCTATGTGGAGAAGTGTCTTTCAAAGAAAGGAAAGTCTGCAAACTCCCTATGCTCCCGAGTAGAACATTAACAAAAGAATTGCATCATTTGACTGAATTCAGGTCGGTATTGCTAAGCATATTGCATCCATTTGTGGACTTCTATTAACTGAGTGACGACGTTGTTTCACCAGGAACAGCATTTGATGTCTACAAGCTCATGGGGCTGCTGTTTGAAATTGTTATAGCCCATGGGCTATTGGTGTTCAAACCTACCCTACGGAACTAACGGACATGCGACAATTAGCAAAACAAATCACTATAGTTTTGCTCGCAACAAGATCAAACACACATAGCAAGGGAAAAAGAACTCCTAGAGTCACTCAAATAGACAGAGTTTCTTTATGAGATTGAGAATTGAGTAGTGTTGCAGTCTAAATTAAAACATCCAAAGCTCCTCCAAAATGAGCCTCATGTCTTTGAGAGTGCAACTGGGGCAGGGATTCACACATCTATTCTTTCCTCAAGAGTTACAAAAAATGCTCTAACTACACTAAACGCCTAAGTAGCTTTCTTTTATCTCTGTATACAGAATAAAATGGGAGATGATAGTGAATTAAATACCGTCTGGTTTAGGGGTAATAGAGCATGTCATCATCCAGAAAAAAAATCCTGTAATGGAAACATTTTGAGGAAAATAAAATTATACTCACAAAACTAAAAATTGAGTCAAAGCAAATGAGGACATACTAGCCTTTGGAAGCTCTGAGACCCATGAGCCAGGTCATTAATAAGTAGGAATTCCTGTACTTGAAAATTGGAGAATTATTTCATAGTTGTTGGGTTAAGATACAGAGAACACATAGCCTAGGGAAAGAAAGATCTGCAGCCAGCAACCGATGACACCAAGCCCAGACCACAGTCCTCATGATGGCTGTTAAGAAAACGTATTCTGCTTCCTAAAAGGGGCTTTTTCCCCAGTTCTGACAGGTCAGCCACAATAAGAAAGATTGCGTCGCGGGCTGGACAGCATTCAACTACCCATCGTATCTGTGAGCCAAAAGATTTGTTTTGTGGCATATGCTGCATGGAGCTCTCCTACTGGGTCAATGGGATTTCAGGAGCACTGTAATACAACTGCTGAACTGAAGCCATAAAGTTAATTAAAGAGAAATTATACAGTGGTTGTTCCCTTTTTTTCTGGATAATGGTGGGAGATTAGGTTCAGGAGGCAAATTGCGTTTTTTTATATTTCTATAAAAGCATTCCAACATTTTAAGCCTTTCTTGAATTAGGTGCCAGAGACTTAGGATTTCACTGTTTTAGGTTTAGTAGCACAGATTTCCACCCTTATTTATACTCTACAGAAAGGAGATCCTACAGAGAGAAATTAACGGTTGATTTATCTCTTAGAACAAAAGAGAACTCTTGCTCATCCAATCCACTGCTCCTGTTTAACTGGAAACAAAAAGATTGTCAGACTCAAGCTTCATCCAACACCCAAATCCTAAATTATTGGATGCCTGTGTAACAGTTTGGGTTGTTTATTTTGCAACTGGGTGGGAGATTCCAAAGCAGAATAGTGATCTGTTTATTGTGCTTACCTTTTTCAAATTGTCTGACAGGCTTTAATGGCTTCATTACTACTTTAACTTCACAAACTCATATAAGCTAAGGGAGTTTTAGAAAACATAATACTTACTAACATGCATACAGTTTTAATATAACTTCTGAACAGAAGTTAAAACCAGAGTAATAAGAAATATAACTATGGATAAGGAGTAACTGTTTTTCAGGCCTCATAATGAGATTTTAATATATTTTTGTTAATTACAGAAGGAGTCACCCTCAACATTTACAGTATAAAATCAAGCTATTTTTTTTTTTTTTAAATCATCCGAGAAATACCAACAAAGGGGGGAAAAAATTTAGAACACAAGGAAACTTAAATATGTAATCAATCAAATTTCATTTTTTCTTTTTTGTCATTGCCATCCTGGGAAACACAATGCTCAGCAAGGTAATTTGTAAAAGCCCATGGAGCATGAAGCTTCCGTTCCCAAAGAAAACTGCCCCTCCCTTCTCATTTTCACTGAAATATTTCACAGTGGTCTTATATCATGCAAGGAGATACTTGTGTAAGTATAAACTCTTACTGTATAAACACCAGGCTTGAATACAATTTCCTCTTAATTGTTCCTCCACAAAACTTCTTCAGAGCTGTCAACAAGCCTCCCCCATGGATTGTGAGGAAGTGAGCAGGAACAAATACTAGCATGCGAGCAGTAAAATATAATGGAGGAAATGCTTGCAAACCCTTGACCACCTCCATAAACAAAGTTCCCGCAGTCCTTATTCAGATGAATTCTCACTGAAGCCAGTGTGCGTTTTGCAGGTCAGAGACATTGCTGTACCGAGATTAAAGCAGAGAGGCATCAGCTCGTGTCTCCACTCAGAGAGTATCATCTCCTACAGTGGTCTGTGTGATACTGGAAAGGGGATATGGAAGGAGTTTCTGTGCCAGCTCTCCCCACGATGTCTCAGATTAACTGGGGACTTGAACTTCAGGAATTTGTGACTATTTCCCGTTTTTATTAGCAATAAAATCAGGTTGGTTTTGCAGTTTTTTAAAGCTCGATTAGATCTGAAGCCTGCCAAGATCAGATGTGATTTACTACTGCACTGAGAGTACAGACGACATGCAAATCTGAAAGAAGAATTATTTGCTAATTAACAGGAAATTCAGAGAAGTAGCATTTTGAATACTGGGCAGAAGCGTGAGAAAACATCTATATAACCATCCATATATGTGTGAATGAAAAGGATTATTTATTAAGGACAGGAAAGAATGTAGCCAGGCTAGAACTGTTCTGGTGTAATGACACAAAGCCCAATAACTGTAAGGGACGGTAGGACTAGCTGTAGTTTTGGCAGGTGAGAGAAGGCTTCAGAACTGCTCTCAGGGGAGGGCTGGGGCAAGGTCAGCGCTTGGGGCTCAGCGAAGCAGTTTAGTGGTCCTTATATAAGCATGATCTTTCACAGTCAGCTGCTCAGTACTCCTGGCTTGCACTAGGCACACTGTTCCTGCCAGATACTCTCTTTCCCTTCCAAACCTCCAAGGCTTTGGCCTTTTTTGGCTTACTTCTCATACAGAGACTTCATCTGCATCCACTTCCAAAGTCCTGCATGAAAGAGTCTTCATCATTAGTAACTCAACTATGTTTACCCTAGAAGGGGTTGTTTTGAAACAGATTTTACTAACTAAAACATGAGCGCAATAATAACTTCTGCCATGTTATTACATAACTAGAAACTAAGGTTTATGTACACGTGGGCAAAAGTGGTGCACGCTGGCATTCCTTGAGCAGACAACATTCCCAGTAATACTGAGATGTCTTTAGCGTGTTTTCAATACCTAGACTTAAAACAGAGAAATGTTTGGGGAAGACAAGTTTCAAGCAATCGATTTAGTGGCGAAAAAGAAATACGTGGAAAGACCATGCACACACACACACACACACACACACACACAAATGGATTACCAGCATCATCAAAAGATCAAACACAACATTTTTAATTAAGGCAAATACGGAGGAAAATACATACCCAGTGCTAAAATGGTTGCCATACGAGGTAGCTGTTAGTGTCATAGTTTTCAATGTTAGCTATATGCTGAGCAGAAATTATCTCATGTCGATCTGAGGACAAATGTGCCACGCTGCACATTCCCTTTCTCTGATAGCCACCATGGGTACGTATAGATAGAAATTACAATTGTGTAAATTGATGACAATTTTTTTACCATGCCTGATATATCCAAATAATTGTTAATCCTTCGTGACATAGCATATTGTTTGAATCTTACAATGCGCAGAAAAATAGAGTGGTTCGAGTTGGAAGGGACCTTCAGAGATCATCTCATCCAAGCACCCTGTTGTGAGCAGGGACAACTTCCATCAGATCAGGTTGCTCAAAGCCCTGTCCAACCTGAATTTGAACACTGCCAACAATGACTTATCCAGAGCTTCTCTGGGCAACCTGTTGCATTTTCTCACCACCTGCATTGCAAAAAATCTCTTATGTCCAACCTAAAGCTATCCATTTTCAGTTTAAAACTGTCGATCTTTGCCTCGTCACTACAAACCCTGATAAAGAGTCTCTCTCCTCCTTTCCTATAAGCCCCCTTTGTATATTGAAAGGCCACAATCAGGTCTCCCCAGAAACTTTATTCACCTCTTGAGACTGGACAACCCAAACGCTCTCAGCCTTTCTTCAGAGGAGAGGTATTCCAGCCCTCTGAACTTGCATGTGGCCCTCTTCTGGACTCAGTCTAACCCCAGAGTTGGTCACAGCCTAACCCCAGAGTTGGACACAGTACTCCAGGTGGGGTCATACCATAGCAGAGGGAGAGAATTACCTCTCTCGACCTGCTTGCCATGCTTCTTTTGATGTAGCACATGATACAATTGACTGGCTTTCCGAGCTTCAAGTGTATTTTGCTGGTTCATGTCCAATTTTTAATCCACCAGTGTCCCCAAGTCTTCCTCCATAGCTCTGTTGTCAATTCATTCTTCACCCAGCTTACATTGCTAGTAGGGGCTGCTCAGACCAATGTGCAAGACCTTGCACTTGACCTTGTCAAACCTCATGAGGTTACACGTGCCCACACCTCAAGCCTGTCATAGGTTCCTCTGCATGGCATCCCTACCCTCAAGCAAATCAACTGCATAGCTCAGCTTGGTGTCGTCTGCAAACTTGCTGAGGGTGCATTCAATCCCACTAGCTATGTCATTGATGAAAATATTAAATAGACATCACTAGTTACTGATTTCCACAGCGACACTGAGCCATTGATTGTAACTATTTGGACAGGGCCACCCAGCCAATTCCATATCCATCTAATACTCCAACCATCAAATCTATATCTCTCCAATCTACAGGCAAGAATTTTGGGGGGAACTGTATCACAGGCCTGACAGAATTCCGGATAGGTGACATCAATTGTTCTTTCCTTCTCCACTGATGGAGCCACTCGATCATAGAAGACCTAATTTACCGTTAGTGAAACCATGCTGACTGTCTCTCTGAATCACCTCGCTGTTTTACACATTTTGACATGTCTTCCAGGAGTTTCTGCTCCATTATCTTAACAGAGGTGAGGCTGATGGGTTGGTAGTTTCCAGGATCCTCCTTTTCACTCCTTTTTTTGAGTCACTAGGTACTTTGCCTGACTGCCAGGTCTTCTCAGATATGGCAGAGGGTGGCTCAGCAACTACACCAGCCAATTCCCGCAGGATCCCGGGATATATCTTGTTGGGTCCCACGGCTTGTTTATGTTCAGGTTTCTCAGGTGGTCTCAGACATGATCCTCTCCTATGATGGGAGAGGCTTAATTTTTCCCGGTGTCTGTCTTGAGTTTCAGGGTCTTGTGAGATGTGGGAAGACAAATTATCGTTAAAAGTTGAGGCAAAAAAAAATGTTGAATACCGTGGCTTTCTCCATGTCAGTTGTCACCAGCTCTCCTGTCGTATTTACTGGGGGGTGGAATATTTTCTTCGCTCTTCCTTTTCTGGTCAACAAACCTGTAACCCCCTTATTATTATTCTCATCCCTCACCAAACTCAGCTCCAACTCTGCCTTAGCTTTCCTAATCCCATCCCTACACATTCAGGTACTATGTCCCTATATTCTTCCCGGGATATACATCCCTAGCTCCACTGCCTGTGCATTCCCAACTTGCACTTTAGTTTGACCAGGAGGACCTTACTGACCCATGCCGATCTCTTGCCTTCCTTGACTAGTTTCTGACATGTGGGAATCAAGAACTCTTGTGCTCTAAGAAAAATGACCTTAAAGAGCTGCAAGCTCTGTTCATGTCCTGTGCTCCTGAAGGCGGTTTCCCAGGGGGTCCTACCCATTAGCTCCTTAAAAAACTGAAAGTTTGGTCTCCTAAAATTTAGCACGCTGACTCTGCTCTTCAGTTGGCCCATTTCTCTCAAGTTTGTGAATTCCATCAGTGCATGATCACTGCAGTCCAAGCTACCACCAACCTTGTTATACCTTATTCTTCCAAAATGGTGAGCAACAGTTCCAGTTAATGTTTCACCTCTGGTCAGACTGTGGTAAGGTCTTCAAATATGAAGTCTTCATTACTAAAAATGAGAAGAAAGCACTGAAAGATATAAATTTAGACAGATTTCAAATGGGCTATGTTTTATAATAGACAGTTTGTAACATGGAGTAGATAAGGGCAGATTTGGGGTTTTTTTTAGTAAAAATCTATATAGAAAATCGCTTGCAAAAGATTATAATGAATTAACTGTCTGCACTTTAAGTAAATTAATATTTCAAATTTAGGATTGTGGGTTTCTCTGATCTTATAGTAGTTATTATTCACAAAAATCACAGGCCATTTTTGCTGGCTGATATCTGCTTTGCTGAGTTACAGGGCCTTTTCCAAAAGCCTTGCTGCTACAGAAAGACCTCCTCGAGAGTATTGCCTCAGGGCATGTACCCTAGATGTTTCGTTCCTGTTAGAGATGGAAGTGCTACCACCTTCAAATTAACAGACTTCTGGAATAGAATCAAGATAAAGGCGAACATTTTGTTTTAATGGGAATTTTTTTCTGGTAACAATGAAACTGCTTTCATGAACAATAAAGGGATGGAGTCAAAGGCAAGTTCAGTCAGCTTACAAGAATAAAGTGTTTTAAAGTTTCACAATGACTTTTCTTATTTGTCGACGCCTGCAAGACCTGCTTGCTGCAAAGTTATACTTCATGAGATCTACAGGTGAGGATTGGTGTTGCAGGGACAGGAAGGAGGAACTGTGGCTGTAGGAAGAGTACAGAGGCAACAGCTACAAAACAGTCTGTTGAGAAAATTCCTTCTGAAAGGAAAGCCTTTCACCGATGTTTAAAGTCCCACCTATAGAACTTCACAGAGCTGTTGAACACGAGTAATAGTTCCTACCTACCGCCACAGAATTCCTGGGTGACAAAAGAGTGACAATAGAGATCAACAATTGGTCTAGAGTAATTAAAAATTTGCTCTCTTTTGCTTTGTTTATCTTTTTCCTTTTCTTGAAAATATTATCTCATTCAGCTTGTTTATTTCTACAGTTAATATCCAGGAATATGCATTTTGAAAGTTATGAACATATGGGTTTGGACTGAAATTAGAAGAGAATAAAATAAAAATATATGTAATAACAGTAATTGTAAGAGCTACCTCACTACGTTTACCAATTTCGCAAGACTGGGAGAGCTTCCCAATTCTGTGCCCACCGGATATTCCCCACATAGGCAATTTCTGCACATACTCCTTCAAGAGCACCAAGTCATCCAAAAGTGGGAGAATAGTATTAGGTCTGAGAATCATGCCCACCCCCCCACTCCCCCACCCCACCTCCCCCCCAAAAAAAAAGCATCTCCAGTCATTTTATTTCCAAATGTATTCCCCCCTTTAAATAATTTCTAGGAAAATCAACTGTAGAAACCATTGCTACAAATCAGACCTCTTTTCTCTTTCTGTGCTAGTGCCATTTCAAGGTTCACTTACACCCCTGTGCAGAGGGATGAAAGCAGCTGCAGCCGCGGAGCTGAGGCGGCTGGGTATGTTCTGCACATCTGGGATGGATGATGGCAAAAAGTTTCGGGAGAATGTCAGGCAGGGTGTGACTCCCACCGTCACTGTCTCTCCCTTCATAAGGTATACAGCAGCTGCCAGGGGTTAGGGGACAAGCAGAGGGGCTTGATCTTGTCTCTAGGGGTCAGGAGCCTTCATGCCAGTCTGAGAGGGCTTTACCTTTCAAGGCTGCAAGGAAGTGCAGTGTCAGCCTGTGCCAAGTGGTGCAGTGGATGAGGGAGAGGCAAGAGCGTGTTACTGAGAGCTCTGCACATTCCCTTCTTGATCAACAGTTTTCTTGGATGCATTTCTTTTTCATGTATCCAGTTAATCTTTTTTCAGTATGAGAAATTAGCTGTAATTTGAATTGATCATTTAGACAAATGGGATTGATATTGAATTTTGCTCTGAGCTTAAATAGCTTCTGGGGGAAAAAAAAAACCAACAAAGAAGGGACTGTGTGTTAGATCACCATTATGACATTTTCTAAACAAAACATGTCCATTTCTTAAATTTGAAACCAGTTTTCAAAGTCAGATTAGGTTTATTTTAAAGAGGTATTAAAATTGCGGAAATACAATGCCTTGATTTATTTCACCTGAAATATAACATTCCTATTGGGTGATTAAATTTCTCCCTGGCATCATTTGTTTGTTTATATTTAGTTCTGTCTACATCACAAACAAATAAATAACTGAATTTGCACCGACCTTGATTCACCATGATCTGGTTAGGAAAATATGTCTTGGGCAACTATCTTGGCGAGTAGGCATGCTAAATGCCACAAATTCACAGACACGTTGATTTAAATAACAAAATATATTGTGTATATATATAATATTTGGTTTAAATAAGAAAAAAAATGCATAGCATTTACTAACAATAAAAGTACTTGCTATAGCTGTGATGGTCTAAGGGTTTATAGTGTTAGTGGCAGTGGTGCTGGAGGAGTGGGCACAGATTTCTTCCTCCATGGGCCAAGAAGCTGCTGGTACCATGGTCCCGTCCCAAGGACTGTGACAGCCTGGGTACCTTTGAAAGCAGTCACCGGGGCTGGGAGCCGTGGCAGCCTTTGGGCAGGTGAAATGCGGGTGCCTGGCTGAGCTGACAGCCTGCCTCAGCCTCACCTGGGTAAGAGCCTGTAGTGCGCAGCCACACCAGCGCACCTTTAGTTTGGGACCCCCCAGTACTACTAGCCCCCTACCAAGACTCTCTCATTGCAATTCTCTCATTGCAATTTTAAGCTCAGCAATAAATCTGTTTTTCATTAATGAGAGAATTAACAAGAGAGACAATCTCATTTCAGGCCTATTAAAACCAAAATTAGGTATATTAAACAAGGTATGTAAAGTGCTATGGGAAACTTTTTTCACCCATAACCATGACTACACCCAGAGCAATCCAATCTAAATCGCTGTTGAAGAACTGCATCCCACAGTTTTCCTATTTCTGAAGGTCACCAGCTCCCTCCGCCTAGCCCTACCTTAATTTCACTTGCATTAGTTTTACAACAGCGCAGGTGAATGGCCTTTGAGAGAGTTACTTCTTTGAGAAACTGATTTTAATGAAATGAAGATCTGGTTAAGTAGGTTTAATCACACAGATGCAGTTCTTGTCTCATTGACTCTGGTGGAAGTTTGTGGTGAAAAGCAAGAGAAACCAGAATCAGCACCTCTGCTTGCGCTGTGGTGCAACGCATGTCTGATTATGCTGAAAGGGCTTGTAGCTTAGGTAGGAAATGCTAGATAGCAAGCAGAATATTATGTCTAAACATGACATGTAATTCATTGCTCTTTCACGTATCTCACCTACATCTATGTCAGCTCCTTTTTCTTTTTTCTTTTTTCCTGGTTACAATAAGGAATAAAGATGTGGTAAAAGTCAAAAGGTTGAATTTAAAGTTACAGTTCTTATGCAGATGTGTTCATTTGTTAAAGCTTAGCGTTTAACCACAGGCCATGACTGGAATTTATTAACTCCCTAAAAAATGATAGTATTAGGTCCTCAGCCATTGTGTGACTGCTTGCTTAATTATCCATATATAAAGAGTTAAAATGGTGGCTTTTGCTGATTTAATATTCTTCCAGCTTTCTGCTGCTGTGCAGTGACTGTGTATTAACAACACAGGTCATTGAGTATCCACTGAAAGCTCACCCTGGAAATACCTGAAGGACACATTGAACTCTTCAGAAATATTGTCATAATACTTCATGTGTTAACAGAATATGTGGCACAGTGATGCATGCAAAGGATCAGCCCAGGGTGGGCATCTAAAGTGCTCTGTCTTGCCGCTGAATGCTAGAGGGAAGCATTGTAATTTTATTCCAATTATACTTTTAGTGCCATGATGTCACAGCATAAATTTGTACTTTTGCATGCAGCTCATGCTGGTGTGATGACAGCTCTTAAAATATTGAGTGATTGTGGGCCCGTCAGCATAAAATTATTCTAACATGGTGCCTTTATTAGTGCTTCAATAAATGCCTTTCTTCTTGTGTTCCAAGGTGGCATTTGCAAATGAGCTAATTTCTCAGCAGTAAAATAATTGTGTTGCATTTATTTTGCAATGTGGGGGTGGAGGAGGGAGAAGAAAAATGCTATTACATAAAAGGAGTTCTTTTGCCATCAAAACTACATTCACAGTAGTTAGGCAAGTTTAAAAAAGAACGCATTAACTAAATGACTGTACAATTATTTAAATGATCTTGGTGCTTTATAAAGCTATAGAGTGGTATAAACAGTTCTTCAAGCTGTATACCAAAAGATGTGACAGCCCTCTCACAAGAAACGTTTCCTGAAAGTCAAGTGCAAACTATGTTTGCTGGCTGGTGACAGGTATTTGGGGGTTCAGAACACATCTCCTTCACAGACTAAATCCAAACTGGGTGTCAGCTACCCTAATTCACAGGGCAAAACAGACAATAAGGCAAGATAAGGAGGGAAGCAGGTTTTAGATTGTCTCTGTTGCCTTTTACTGTTTGTGTCATCGAGAAAACAGACAAAACGATGCAGAGGAGATGATGCATAAAAGGAACTGTGCAATCATAGTGCTAACTTAACAGGAAAAACTTGTATTCATTGTTTCTTTGATGCGCACATTCGACAATATAAGATTTTGTGACACGGTATGGTTCTCCTTTCTTGTTTAGTTACTTAGCCTTAAAAAAAGAACTGACTCCCCAAAGTGGTGCTCGGTATGCATCACTCACTCTTCACAAATCTGAAATCTGTACGGTCACTAAAAGTACTTAATTTTAAGCGCGTCACTTAAAAAGATCTCACCACATGCGTTTTTAAATCAATTACTGCATGAGCTAAACTACAACTGTATCCAATGCTGTAAGTCCCCCTTCCCTTCCTCCCTCATGCCCCAATAAAAGTAAAGAGGTTATTAAACTTATTCAAAGTAAACAAAATTTTCTACTAAGTAAAAATTGTAAGGTTTTGAAAATACTTTACTGGAAGGAGACAGTTACCCAGCATTTGAAAATGAAATATTTAATAATGCTTGCTCAGCTGTCCTATGGGTCTGAATTTCAGGGATCTCAGTGTTTTTAAGCCACAGCTAAATAGAACTTATATGCAGTAAATGCACAACAAGTGCTTCCAATGGAATACAACTTAAAGAAACTTCTTAATAAGACCACATCATTAGAGAAGAAAGTTGATGTTCAACAAAGGAGGAGACAGGTTTTTCTCTTAATGATGCTTCAGATGTATGTGTTTACTTAAAATATCGGATGCTGGATAAGGTTGGATTTAACCAAAGCATACAATAGTATTTTTTGCTTTGCGAGAGTCAATTATGTTCAGACACAACCAAGCACAGGCATAAAACCAAGAGAAACAGCAAGAAAAACCATATAGTAAGTACATCTATTGCATAACCCCTGTGTAAAATTGCAGGAGGCATTTTGTGTAAGAGCACGGAAGTGCATTTCTTTAGTCTGATGGCATATCTAACTACAGCTAGGTATCGGGATGATTTGCAGCCTGTAAATGTCTGGATACTATAAATACAAAATCAAACCGATCAGGAACTTACATTACTGTTTAATTAAATTGTGAGGCTTTTGCTACTAAACCTGCAATAGCAGAGGATGTGAATGACATCTTCCATAAAGAGTTTAGCTTTCAAATGAGTGTATCTGTTTCATAAATAGTTCAAGTATTCCAGTTGCTATTAACAGTAATCTAAATGCCTTTGCAGGATTCAACAACTGGCCACGAAACAGTTTCCAAAAATTGTTGATTTATGACTGATTTGGCTCTAAAAGTCAAAAAAGACTTCTAGAGTCTCAGCTACCAATATCAGAAATATAAATAGTGACGTCTACTATCAAACATGAGTAAAAATGCATAAGTAAGTTCTAATCAGTCCAAATAAGACTGTCAGAGGTGCTATAGCATTAGCAATATTCCCTACGCAAAAAGGGTAAATTTTACTGATTAAAATGTAAGCAACCACACTATAGAAAAAACACAAAGCCACTCAGGAATTTTTTCTTGACAAATTAGTGAAATAACAGATATCACCACCAAGATCTCGGTTTAGATGCCTTCTCATTTAAATTTCTTGATTTCCCTCTACATTAAATAGTATTTTAGAGCTGGTCTTATGTCCACGTGATTTGGTATCCACACTGATGAGTTATCTGAAGAGCAAGTAAATTACCTTTTCATTACCCAGTGAAAAGATCAGAGTAGGTTTCATTCCTTTCCATAGCCAAGGGAGACTTGGAGGTGAGGGGGAACTGGGGCACAGAAAGGAAGAAAGCAAAGTCAGAACAGCTCTCAGGGGCACTACTATTATATCAGAGACAATTCTGATCTTATTACTCATACCCTCTACTCTGAAAACTACTTAAAAACATGCAAGAGAGCATTAAGGTCATCAAAGAAGCATAAAAAGTGAGAGCTTCAGTCAATGGCTTATTGCAAATAGGGAGCAAGGGACAAGGAAGAAAACAAATGCATAGCATACAAGGTTGGCAAGGGGGAAGTATAGATTAACAAAGTCACATGTCCTGGCATTGCAGTAATCCAAAACCTAAGCATAGTCCAGAAAGATTTTGTGTACAGCAGTCACGAATACATAAGAGTTTTTAATAAAAGAAAATTAACAATAATTCACCTTTTTCTTGGAGTTGAAATTAAAATGTGAAAAAAATGTTCCTCAGATGAAACTTACTGTTTTAATCAACCCATAATGTCTCATTTAGCTTTCTTTTTAAACTTTTTCTTCACAATTAATTTCTTCTCAAATTTTATTTGAAGAACTATTACATGTTTGATTCTGCAAAAGCTAAAGTAGTAGCTTCTGACTTTTTCAGAAGAAATTCAAAGCAATTAAAACTATTTTCATCGATAAACATACATTTGTGGATGTGTTTTCACTGGAGTTGAATCCATGTGTTTTGGTAAATAAATTGCCCTGCTGAAAATGTTAGCGAGCTTTGGTTCATAGAAAAATAAATCTGTAGCAGAATTAGCACAAGGCTGACAGATCTGGGACCATTCAGCCTGGAGAAGTGGAGGCTCAGGAGGAACTTAGCTATGTGCAAAAATGTCTGAAGGGAGACTGTGAAGAAGACAGAGCCAGGCTCTTTCCAGTGACAGAACAAGAGGCAAAGGGCACAAACTGAAACACAGAAGATAACCTCTGAACCTCAGGAAATACTTTTTCACTGTGAGGGTGACCTAGCACTGGCACAGGTTGCCCAGAGAGGTTGTGGGGTCTCTGTTCCTGGAGGTATTCAAAAGCTATATGTACATTATCCCAGGTACCCTGCTCTAGCCTGCCCTGCTTGAGCAGGGGAGTTGGACCAGATGGCCTCCAGAGGTCCTTTCCAAATTCAAACATCCTGCGGTTCAGTGAAGGCTGGGAAAGGAAGCCCATTCCAAAGCTGTCAGATGATGGTACTTACCAGGAAAAATTTCTGTTCCACTACCTTTTAAAAATCATATAAATATTTGCAACTTTCAAAGGTTAAGGTTGAGGTATGAGGGCTCCTGCAATTACAGACTAAGTCTTTTCAGACCCAGAGTTGAAGATATTCTTAAGAAGTTAAACAAAACTGTAGATTTCACCCACGTACCTCTTACAGAAATCTCTTGCTTTGAAAATTTCTTTTGCTTTGAAAGACTGAAGTTTCTTACTGTTCCAGAGGAGGAGAGGCTCCAATGTGAGAGAAGTAAGGTGACCATTGAAGGCTCTAGCGATGAAGTGGTGGCCCTCTGAGGCCAGGGCAAGCCATTTGCAAGCCTCCTTGAAGTGAGGGAGGGCTGGGGCTGTGCCCAAAATAATCAGTGGAATATCAGAGGACTTCTTCGGTGTAAGTTTGCACATGGGGGACAGTAGAAGGTAGATCCTCAGACACTGGGGACTCCTCGCTGATCACTGCCAGCTGAGACGTATGTTCAGGATGGGAGCTATGGTGAATTAAGTGCAGCTATACGTGACTGAAAAATTATCTGATGGAGAAGGTTGCTGAAAGAAAGTATTCAGATAGGGCAGCAGTTTAGGAAGAGCACTCTGAGCCATGAACAAGAATGGATGTTTATGGTCTGAGGAAAGTGTGTTGTGAAATCCTGAATTTGTAAGGATCTGAGTGTTTTAGCTTGTAAAAGATTGGAAATATTCATTTTAAAAGCTCAGACAAAACCAAACCAAACCAAACCAAACCAAACCAAACCAAACCAAACCAAACCAAACCAAACCAAACCAAACCAAACCAAACCAAACCAAACCAAACCCCACAAAACGTTGCTGCAGCTCAGACCTAAAACACAACTGCAGACTAGAAGGGAGAGTCTAGAATAGACCTCATCTATAAGCCACAGCCATCTGCAAATATTCATATAGTCCTGTGTTTGACACTGACTTACTGCATACAAGGCACGCAGTGACATAGTAATGTTACTTAGCAAATCTTGGCTTTTAATACTAGAGCCACAAAGACATTGTCAATATCATAACCTCAAGCTAAATGCTGCTCTAATGAGTATTGTGGACCTACTTTTTCTAGCAAAGTGTAAATTAAAACAGCTGAGTATTGCAAATGGTAGGAGGACAGTAGGAAGATGATTCTCAAACAAATTTTTAGCCTCATCAGTTCCCAACCGAATCTCTTAAGAATCCACAAATCTCTGCTTCCCTGACCTAATGTATTTAATTATTATTTTTCATTTAAATGGTAATTATTCCTCTCTAGTACAGCTATGAAGGATTGTCTTCACAGCAGAGTTGTACCTTTCTTTTTCTCCCATCCAACCTGCAGAACTTACACATCCTTTTACAGATAGAATAAAAGAATGTCTGCCACTTTCCTTCATGCTACCACACTACTCTCCATTCACTGAGCATGTATAGTGAGCTACCTGAAATCTGACATCTAGCACTTTCCCAGAGTTTTTTCACTACTGTTCTTCCCAGAAGAGGAAACCCATCCTCCCAAGACTCATGGGGAAGGAAATACACATAGGAGACACTGAAGCAGGTCAGATTCAAGGTTATTCTAGCCTAGTAACTTGTCTCTGACAACAACCAACATTGCATGTCCAAGGAGGAGCGTAAGAATGGGGCAAACATACTTCTTCACAATAATCCCTTAGCTCCTGTTGATTTGCAATCGCAGAACTTCATAAACCAATGGTGTTGTCTTACTCTTTAATAACCCACATTCGTGAGGTATGGCCTTCAAAATAAAAAAAATACCAAACCAAACCAAAAAAACAGGAGCATGGGGTCACTAAGAAAAATACAATTAAGATACGGGTTCTTACATCCGGTCCAAGTTGTTTTGGTAGCTGACTGCTCATCTTAGACATACAAGGTAGATACACTCTTTTGGCAGCCCCTGTTAAACAAGTAACTGTGACATTTGAAATAGACTGTGGCATCTATTTAAGGCTTGATTTTTGGTATGTAGAACATCCATAAACACAGTCCAAGGCAGTATGATCTACATTTCTTGATAATTTACAGAATAAAAGGGTCCCCTAGCTCTTCAAACAGCAGTGTGCAGAAGCTCAGGTGAAGAAGTGAGGATCAGAGCAGGTATTTCTAGAACCTGACTATTAATTCACTAACGAATTAATTCACTAATGAAAGCCTTTAATGTGCTTTCTTAGAATCCATTCCAGTTCTGTGTCTGGAGCAGTTTTCCTTTTCCTAGCGACCAAGTGCCCTCTGTCTTCTTTTTCAAATTTCTCCTAACACGAACCTCTTTGTGAAGTTCTTCCTGCTTGATTTAAATCACGAATAATAATCTCTACATGCTGCCTTGCCTGAACTGTTGTCCTGTGTTTTGCTGTGAATTTCTCATATCTCATTTAGACCATAAGCTTTTCAGATAGGGCATGCATCTTGTAAATTTATGGTGCTGCATCTGTGTTTAATGCTAATAATATGCAGTGACAGGTCAGGGCAGATTCATAAGCAATGCCCTGAAAAGGAGTCAGCTATTGAATTCATGATCTGGCACTTCATATTCACAAGAGAGGAAAAAGCTGTCATCTCAGAATAGGGGATCTGCTAGAAAAGGAATGATTTTTGCACTAATGGGTATCAGGAATTCATACACTCGACTTCATTATCACTTCCATACAGTAGTGACTATTTCCTAATGTTCCTCCTACCATAAAGCTGTTAAGTCCATTTGATCACTCTTATTAGTAAAAAGAAAAGTTTCCCAAATAAAAAGTGAATTAGACCCAAGGCATATGAACATAACACCCACACACTCCTGCCCATCAAACTTCATAGTGCAGGGAACAAAACAACTTGGAATGTAAAATAAGGTAGACAAGTACCTCACTGACATTTAAGAAACAGCCTCTGAGTCATGCAAGGAGGGAGAAAGGGAGAAGAGTGCTGGGTGGGCTAAGTGAGGAAACGTTTGGGAGCTGTAGTTTTGGAAGTAAGAAGAAAGACTTCATCAAGCACAAGGAGGATTTGTAGGAAAAGTAATACATTTACTAGATTTTTGAGGGCCAAAATAATATTTTTGAAGAGATCATTTAGTTACAGCTCTGATCTTCCAGTAAGCTAAGTGCTCCTGAAAAACACTCACATTTTTGCACTTTTTTTAGCAGGGTTGGCAGCACCAGGTGACCGCCTCTTCCAAGGGCAGCCTAAGAATTTACTTCGGGGCACTGAGATGCCTTGCTGAGTGTGCTTAGGTGTTTCTTAGAAGCAGTAACTACAGGTAACATTAAAATTAATGACTTCCAGAAAAAAAAAAAAAGAAATTAAGATAAGACGCCTGCATTGATCAGAGACAACACAAACCACAGACAGAATTTACACGGGGATTCCATGCCAAAGAACGTGAAATTTGAGATGAAAACTATCCCTAGCTACTCTGTGTTTCTTGCTTCTCCAGGAGCGCCTGCAGGCTGGCTTGCTGGGGCTCCAGAGGCAGCAGGTACAGCAATATCCTCATGTGGCAGCTTGATCACTTGCTTGTCAGCACACGGGAAACCTTCCTTCAGGCTCCCCACTCATACCACCCTCCCAAACAGCCTCTTGAAGGGGGAGGTCTTCTGGGAGACCCCATAGTCCACACTTCCCTCAGTCCTTCTCCCTAATCATGACATAACAGGTATCCTGAGACTGAGTATGGCAGTAGATGAAGCTGTGGTAATTATATTGGACATCATATCTGTGTCCTTCACAACTTTTTTTTTCCATTTCTTTTCATTCCTTTCCACTCTGCTAACAGCCAGTTGTCTGGAGTAATTAAGCAGTAACTACGGGACAGTGCAAGTTTAGAGAAACACGGAGTCAAGTACTGTTCTTCCTTGTTTTCTTTTAGTTTTTCCTTTTTCTTTTTTTAGGTTTTTTTGGGTTTTTGGGTTGTTGTTTTTTTTTTTTTTTTTGTGGGAAGCTCTCAAATAAAAGCATTTCTGGTATTTATAGTCAGCTTTCTTCTTGCCCCCAGATCAAGCTAACAATTTGAATGCTGAAAGAAGCCAAGGACAATAATTCCAACATGTGATCAGTTGATTGGCTTCACTAACCAGTCTAGATCGTACTGTACCTCACAGTTACAGTTTTTATTCTCATTGTGTGACGTATGTTTTCTAAGAAAAAAAAACTATATAAGGCTAACCACAAAATGGGGGGCGGGGGGCGGAGTATAAAAATAAATAAGATACAGTAATATAATAGGAATAAAAGCAGCAGATTGCAGAGATAGAAGAATTAATTTCATATTTCTCCCAACATTTTCACACTTCCTAAGATACACCTCAGGCTTTCTGTAGTGATTGTAGTACTCAAATATCCATAGTTAA
Source organism: Bucorvus abyssinicus (assembly GCA_009769605.1). Classification (NCBI taxonomy): domain Eukaryota; kingdom Metazoa; phylum Chordata; class Aves; order Bucerotiformes; family Bucorvidae; genus Bucorvus; species Bucorvus abyssinicus. The sequence continues at coordinate 79,392,436 of CM020063.1, forward strand.
ATACAGAATCTACGTACTGTTCCCTGTCTGTGTACCTGTGTTTGCTACAAAGGGACTTCATTCCTGGCTCTCACTTGGGTGTCCTAGCAACAAACATTACAAATATTTGTGGCAGGTGAAGAGTTTGTCAAATCTCCACTGTTAGCAATATATTCTTCATGCAATATACAGAATACATCACTTATTATTCCATGTGAGTAGAATTTCTTCTCAGAATATGTTTTCAAGAAGCATAGGTATTACCAAAAACAGGCACCACAATTAAACTTTAAAGAAAATTGTTGTCCTGTCTCACTTTTATGGGTTAAATTCAGCATTGTGCAACGGTGCTTCAAAAGTGTCTTTGTATATCTCATGAAAATATGTCCATAAATACTCTTGATTATAGAGGTTGACCAGGTCAAAAAAACAAAAAATTGCCTGCTTTACCCTGAAATAGGGAATGCAGAAGAATATTCACATCAACAGCAGAGAATTTTAATTTACAACAAAGTTTATTCGAAGGTGAAAAATTAAATTTTTGAAAATACTGTCCCTAACCCAGCTGAACAAAGTATCATACAATATTTTTATGCTGAATAATAGGCCTACAGGAAACAAGAATATTAAACCCATTTTTACAATTTTTTTCTGTAATTTTTTTTAACCAACTAAGTTAATAAGCTTATATCTATACTTCTGAAGGAAATACAGAAGGAAGGATTCTCCAAAAGAGGGAATAACTCTGATGTCATTAATTTTTTACCCCTTCCTGAGGCTGAATTATGATATATCCTCATATTCCACCTGCTACAGGCTACCGCCTCTGTGCCAATTAAGACAGAAACTAAATTTCTGGAAGGTAACACCTAAGTGAGAACACTCAGTGTTAAAGTTGCTTACCTGCAGAGGCTTGCAGATGCTAGGGCTGTGCCCGTGCAAGACATAGTCTTTTATGGTCTGACTCTGACACAACCAAAGCTGTGCTAACAGCTTGTCTGAGCTCAGTTCTATGCTAGGAACGGCTCTTGTCTTCCAGTTCAGCACAGCCAGCCTGTACTCTTGAACGTAACAGGAGTAGAATGCAGCATAAACATAGCTAAAGAATGGGTAAAAAAAAAAAAAAAAAAAAAAATCTGTTCAATAGAAGAAAAGTTATAAAGGGTACTTATTTCAAAATGAGCCATCCATCTTTCCTCGGCTGGGAGTCTAGAGCAGGCCAACGAAATGCTTTGTGAGCAGGAAAAATACAATAGGCAGTGGAGAGGGTCTTGGACAGTTCCCAACTGACCTTACGAGATGGTTCTCTTTAAAGGGAGGGAAGCTTAAGGACATGCTTTAGAGAATGTTTAGAAACTGCACTCGTCTGTAGCACTGGCCAAAAGAGGTTTGTGGTCTGAAATATAAACCAAGCAAAAGGCCCTTGACATCCTAACTCTCTTCTTTTGAAGGATAAATGGAGATAAAAGGCTGAGGTTTAGTATATGTGACAACTATAGGCGTTTTTACTGCTGAAAATTCCATATGAAACTTTTATGACCCTATTCTTATTAAGGAGCTTTTCTTCAAGACTGTGGGTAAGATATTAACCACACCATCTCAGCTTCGGCGGCAGCTGAGCAGCTGATAGAAGAGTTCCCTCTGTAGGAGCAGCTTCCACCTGCAGGAGACCACAGACTAAACCAGCTCCTTTTAAACTGCAGTGGAACAGGGAGCAGTGATTCATTTTCCTCTCTTCGTGGAAGCAACTTTGAAGGCTCCTTGGCAGTGTATTTCCTGCTCACCATGTTACATAGCCCAGTGCTACTTTCGGCAACAGAAAGTCCTCTTAATGACATGAACTCACAACAGGAGGTAGAGCTAAAGCCCTCTGCTGCTGCTGGAGTGCTCCGTGCTGTCCGACATTGGTGCTGCTCCTTCCTCCTGGGCCAGCCAACTCTCAGTGCCACTGCAGCTTCCTGAGTTTCTTTCCACAGGCAGCAGCTTCTCCAACCTCTCCTCTTTAGAAGAAGTGGCCTTTCACTGTGACACTGTTTTTTACCTTCCACCTCTTCCCTCATGAACATTCACCCCGGCATTTTGATTCAAACACCACGATGGTATAATCTGTGGGCCGTGCAGATACAGAAATGTGATGGGTCAGCTGCCCTGTGACCGAAACGGTTGTGTAACAACTATCAACAGATCAAAAAACTGGGTCTTGCTAAAAAATAAAAATGGAACTCCTCCTTGCAATGGAAATAGACAGCAAGTACCGTTGAATAGTATTGCTCTGCTAATCAGAAAAACATTCCATGTGTAAGCAGAGTGCGTCTTATTCTTCCAAGCAGGTGCAGAGATAAATGGAGTCGTTACTGCCAACAGAAAATACACGTCTGTGGACAGGATCTCCTTTTGCTGGAAACCACCTATGGCTGCTGTGCATTTAGTCAAAATGTTGTGTCTGCGTGTTTTGAACAACTGTTTAAGTTTAACCAAGTATTCCTTTTGATTGAAGGAATCACTCAAGAAATCAAAGAGCAAAAATAAAATGTGTCTTTGAGGACTTCTCAGTTCTCTCCCAATAAAGAAAAAAATATTTGCAGTGCTGCAAAAAGTGACACTTGCAGTTAACAATTGACCTAGTCAGGTTTTTCTAAACAAAATGAGAATGCATGCTTATGAATGTAGATGACAACATGAAGAAGCAGCTGAAATATTTTCTTCTTCTTTAAAAAAATGTAATCCTGACTTTATTTAGCACCATGTCATAAACTTTGATATATACTGACCTTTTTTGCTCAGGAGTTATATTCATGGATGATGAAATGAAAACTCTGCTTATGGTGTATAAAACAGAGTCATGATTTCAGTAATTTCTCTTCTCACTCATTGCACAAATACACTAGAACATAGGTGTTTAGGACATTATAATATAGTCTAACATGAGGTATAGTCAGACTTTCAGATTCAAGGGTATTCTTTATCTGGTTGTAAGTACCATAAAACAAACAAACAAACCAACAAAAAACCCAGACCAAACCAAAAACAAACCAAAACAAAACCAAACCAAAACCAAAACCAAAAAACCAAACATTACAACTTAAAGCACAGTGAAGGGAGAGTATGTATTAAGTAAATCTGAGGTAAAGTGAGGTGACAGGGTGCTGCTGAAGTCATCAAAATAAGGATTTGCTCATATAAATATAAACAATCAAGTAAGAACTTTTTCAGGAAATTACTATCCCTTAGTAGAGATATGGTAAATTGTTTGAATTTGTAATAAAAACCAGCCAAGACTTAAGGTAAACAATTTTACTTTGCAGCCTCGGTAAACTACATGCACACATACTCAGCCACAGGTATCAGTGTAGAGGAACAAACTCCTGAAGTAGATAGATGAAGAAGTCCCATGAGACGAACTTCGTTTTTCGTAATTATGTTGTAAAATATTTTAAGGATAAAAACTTAAAACTTCTACCACTGTAAGTAGAGTAGGGTTGAATATCTCGTTTGTATTATTTTTCCTTCCTGTTACTTTCAGTACTTCTCTTCTGAGTAGTCCTACCTGATTCTATTTTAACCTAAGATATGCATCCATGCGCTCATTATGGGAATAAGGTTGCACCATTGTAAATATTTGGGAGTCAGCATGCTTTACAAAACCTCTATTCACAGTTATTCGAAAGCAGTGTTGAACCAAGGTCTAAACTTTTCCCTGCAGCCTTGACTACATGATTCCTGTGTGTCCCTCAGGAAATGGCATCGTATATCTCATCTCAGTAATTTAGTGTTATGCAGATTCTTCAAACACCCACAGGCTGATTTGCTAACTTGGTGATGGAGATGAACAGTATAACAAAGCCTGTTATACTGCACCAGTCTAAGGAGATGCCATTCAGTAAACTTTTGCCTGAAGGTAAGTTTGTCACTCATGAGGTCTGTGCTGTCAGTGAATCTCTCCCAGAGATGCTCTGCTGTCACAGCTATAATCTTCAACTCATACCCACTGAAAATCCTATTTGTTGCCAGTACAGCAAAGGTGATGACTGCTGCGAGAGCACCTTGCGCTGCGTTGCTGACAGCGAAACGGCAATGCTTTCCTCTTCCCTGTGCAGTCTTCTCCCAATCAGTAAAAAAAGTCCATGTACAGCTACCTGGGAAGTAAGCGAGTTTCCGGTGTGGCAAGGTGGATGGCACCTGGGGTTATATCTGGACTGAAACTGTGGGAGTTGAGCTTTGGCAAAGCTAAGTGTCTGTTCTGTCATCTGCCACCCGCCTCTTTTTTATCCTGTGAGAGTGGAGGGTTTAGTATTGAAATGTGCCCTCTCCCCCTATTATTAGCTCACTGCTGGAGTGTTTAGTTTCGCTAGACTATCCTAATTGCTAAAAACTTGCATTTCAATCCCTCATAAATACTGCTTAAAACCAATTCGTTGTCAGGCAACTGCTGCAACATTCACTGTAAGCAGTTCCCAGAAAAAATAGTTAATTCTGAAAAATGTTAATAGTTTCAGCCTTCAATTGAAAGATTTAATAATCAAAATTTTAATTTACTCTCTCTTCCCCCCCAAAAAACTTTGAAGACAGGTTAACTTGTCAAGAGCAGCATTGCTACTGATGCAGCTGAGGTTGTACATCCTCATTATTACCATAATTGGCATCTGGAATCTGTTAAAAAATTCTGATTTACTTTGTAACAGAGGATTATGGATGATTTTGGAGTTCTTTATGGTCTGCAGGGGCTTGTGAAATTCAAATATAAAAACTGTCAGTTAAACATTTCAGGTAAAGCCCTACTTTATGTTAATCCAAAAAGCATGAACAAGTGCTTGAAAGGATGAAAATCTACAATAGGTTTTAGTAGGTAACCACTTAGAGAAACATTAACGTTCTTGGGCAGGGTCACTCTGTCAACTTCCGAAGTAAGTTAGGAGCCAGCAGGATACGGTTCTTTGCATATTCCCAACGCCCTGAAAAAATAGTCAGTCAGAAGCCTCTAGTATTTATGAATTATTAATGCTGTCTTTCTTGGGTTTTTTCCTTGGTTTTGCTTTTGTGTGCGTGTGCAGCTGAGTAATTTAGTAGACTGATAGAGACATGAATAGATATGCTAACTAGCGCCAAGGCTAACCTTTAAAGTTCATTAAAGCTGTCAGCTTTCGATGAAATATTTTCATTTTCCTTTTTCTGAACTGGAATACAAACATTATTTGTACACTTGGTGCCAGCAGGAGTGCCCCCAGGAAGCAGTTTTAAGGTTTTTTTTTTTTTTCAACGTAGAAAACAGGTTCAAGAAAGGCGTCAGTTTTACAATCCTCATTTACAGTCCCTGTCACGGGACTGTGTTCATGTCGTGCCAGTAGCTTCTTTCAGTTCTCATTACAATCACTGTCATCTAAATGAGGAATAGGGATTTGAATCTCTCTCAAATCGTCTTCCTGAAATAGCAAGATCTGAGGGGGGCGGGGGGGGGGAGGAGAGGGAAAGGGAAAGGGGAAAAGGGGAGGGGGGAGCACCTGAGATGATGCATGAGTATGTTTGTTAGAAGTGGAGGGAAATTTTCTTACATTTAAACAACAGTTCGAAAACATTTTTGACCAACGGAAGTAAAGGCAAATTCACTTTATGTCCCCACTTTTCTGATAAGTTTTTCCTTTTAAAGATTTTAATGTGTAAGAAAAACAAAAGGATCTTGACAATCCAGCAGGTACTGTCTTGCATCCTTACTGGTTATTGCTAAACCATAAATATAGATAGCCATGCAAACCATGTGTTTGAACCTAGAATCTAAATATTTCTCGGTATTATTCCTATTTGGCTGAGTCAGAGAGCAAAGTTCAGGGAGTGGAAACATTGGCCCCAAGGTTACAAAGACCAAATTCCAATTTCTGGTAAGAGATAACGGATCTCTTTTCCTCTTTTCTGTTGTGGGTTTTTTTTCCTTCCTCCCTTCTCATAACATTTGAGTGAGAAGTGCCACCAAACGTCTATGAAGTTCAACACTTGGATTTCTGCATTCCTGTTCAAGTGAATGGGTACTCGGAAACTAATTTCACAGCTGGCCTCGAGATTTGAAGTTACTCAGTCCTGTGAGGGACTCAGACCCGGTTGTCTGGATAATACCTATACTTTAGGCGCCTCTCAAATTACAATTGCAACCTTTGGAAGGAAGCCTGAATTTTTGTTATAAACCTATGCTTCTGGTCAGATTCACAACCGGACTGCCTAAGGCAGCTAGAGCTTGGACCTCTTTTACTTTATTTCGGAATAGCAATTTGATCTTTGTATATCGGAGAGCTTGTACTCAACCAGAGTGATAAAAATTGTAGGCTTTATTTATTTATTTATTTATTCAATAGAAATTACTCATATCCCGGGAGGTTAACTACACCAGAAAACTGATTTAGTGCTTTGAATGAAACAGATTTTCAAAGCATAGCTTGATTTTGGTCATAGTTAGGCACAGCCATCAGACCTCCTAGGGCTGAGTGCGGTAAAAACCTCAGATGTCAACACATCAGTCATGGATAAGGTCAAGACCTGAAGCAACAAGTAAATGTAACAGATGGACTGGCAAAGTGGAGGGTACCAGTCAGCCTTCGCTGACTCTGCTGTAATTTCTGTGCAATTTTCCTGTTGCAAGTATTTTTATGTTGATTTCTGAGAAAATGGTTCAAAATTTAATGCCAAGCTTGGCTATTATGTAATTTGATAACCAATATTTTACCGAAACAAAAAATGTGCCATTACACACTGTGTGTGACACAACATTCTTGTCCTGAAAAAAGTCTTTCAATCCATGAACTGCGCTCTAACAGGGAAATGCAAAATGTACGTACTATCTTACATAGAAAAAAGAATCCCAGGGTAAAAATGTCTGGTACCAAGCATATTAGAGATATCCTCCAAGTCTGCATTGATCTATCTGCTGCTCAGGTCAAGTTTGCCCAGTAATTTGTTCTTGACCCTTCCTCCAAAACAACGAAGAAACGTTCTTTCCTTGTCAAATACGTCATTTTGCTAGGTGCATGGCCGTCACTTCAGGCAACTTGTTTGCAAAGAATGTCCTGACCTTCAGTTTGCTCATGTTTACTGAGGTTAATTGAACCTAGCTGAAAAATCTGGTAAAGATACCTGTCTTTGCATAAGTGGTGTCCCGTGAACAGCACACCTCTCTGTACGTATGTATGATCAGTCAGCTAGTTCAGCAGACAAATGATCCTCTCTTCTTCCCACATATTTCCTCTGCATTGGTATGAAGACTTCAGTCCGAAACAGTAAACCTCAATCTATTTTGACTGCAGTTGACACAGGCACTTCTTAGGAACTAAGCCTGGGTAGCACCATCGAGGCTTTCTAGAGATACATAGCTGTGGTATGAGTCTTTTCTTGTTTTTTAAATGAATTTGATTTCATCTGTGCTGTCTGCCACCATAAGAATTATCTAAAAATATAGTATATTATTGGATGAGCTGAATGATTTATAATAGTTTCTAGGTAATTATCTTTTATTGTCCCTTAATTTAATGTTCTTCCATTACACACAGAAAAAACCCCAAAAGAAAAAAACAAAAAAAACAAACCAATGAAAACCAACAGTATTTTTCAGTAACTCCATTCTTAAAGTTTCTATTTTTATAATAACCTTCTGAGCATCTCAGGGTTGTGGCCAGTGTTGTCCCTCACCTTTACTATTAATATTTCCAACAACCAAATGACACTTTGCATTATGCCCTTTCATCCAATTACATAAGGCTGGAAAAAAATGTTACTCTTTGAAAGAGAGAATATTCTACAAAACCTACACCGTGTAGATCTGTCAAGGTCTTTAAAACTCCTCCATTCCCCTGGTCGGAGAGACTGACTAAGAGTTATCACAGTGCAACTTATCTCTGCACAGGTAGAATATATATATATCTCTCTGAAACTAAATGGTATGACTTTTTTTTGTCCTTATCAATTTACAGTTTTAGAATAGACTGACAAAACTCCTGAGACAGAAAACTTGCACAAAGACAGAAAACCAATTTGACCAAGGCCACTAGCCAATTGCAAAGCCAGGAACACACTGAACAAGTTTGAAATCAAACTTTCCCATCGCACCCATTTCAAATCACTACTCCGAACGGTCAGATGTGAAATACATTTAAAAATCGTACACTGCTAATCCTAATGAAAAGAGTAAAAGACTCTGCATGTCCTTTACAAAATACAAGTGTAACCTCATCATGTAAAATGATAAAGTTGAAGTTAGAAAGTACAAGTTGCTATCTTTATAAGTTAAGCAAGATCAAACAATACATGATGTTCTCATCTATTATTTTAGTTTAGTTAACTACTATGACTTTTCTATGCATTTACACCAATGACAGGAATTTCTGTTTTGGAGCAAGGAAACTTGCTCATATTTCATATATGTGTGTTATACCTATACACAATTCTTATTGTTTTTATGGTAACAATGACAGTGTCGATATTTTATCTTGGAGAAAGGGTCCCATAGCTACAGTGAGACATCTGAAGTCATTGCTGATTCTCTAATGTGACTTGGCCCTCCAGAGGCCATCCAAAGCTATATGTATTAGGAAGTGGGTAATAGTGAGATGATTAAGCGCAATGAACTCATAGAAGTCAGTATGTTGTGGAGTGCTGCAAAGTCACATAGGCACATGTAGGGTTCAAGTATTCTCTCTCTTGTCCTGCTGAATTCTGCAAGTCTCTAGACCATGTTAGTCACCAAAGACATAATTTTTAAGGACTGCAGTCCCTTAAACAATCAGTCTGAGCTATTTATTCCTTCTCTAGGCCAGCATGGAATAATTTTCTCTGTTCTATATAATTTACACAGACACTACCTCAATGAAGAATGCGTTGAGGATGGGTTTGTCAGGACTGAATAATCTCTTCTCACTTTCCTTTTCTCATAAAATGATTTTGCTTGGAAGGGCCATTCAAAGGTCATCTAGTCCAACCTCCCTGCAGCGAGCAGGGACACGTTCTACTACATCAGGTTGACCAGAGCCCCATCCAACCTGACCCTGAATGTCTCCAGGGATGGGGCATCTACCACCTCTCTGGGCAACCTGTGCCAGTGTTTCACCATCCTCATTGTAAAAAATTTATTTCTCACATCTAGTTTGAATCTACCCTCTTTCAGTTTAAACACATTATCCCTTTGTTCTGCCACAACAGACCTTGCTTAAAAGTATGTCCACATCTTTTTTATATGCCACCCTTAAGTACTCAACCTTGCACGTCTGCTCGTGTCTGGGAGGCTGTACCAGTTGTTTTGGTTTTTTGTCCCAGGGAAGCACTGAGCTTTGGGAGTTTGATCTTCCTGCTAGAAAAGTTATTGAAGGGACTTTAAAGAGTTCACCTTTGTCATTTGTGACCAGGAGAATTGTGTTCAAGCAGAATAATTTTAAATAGAAATTGCTAGCTGACTATGCATAGTTATGAGCAATAGTTTTTGGACCCCACAGTAATAATCTCCTACCAGTTCCAGATGGGCACAAAATATTGGAACACTATGGCTGTAATACAGAATTTTCCAGGTTTGTAAATCATCATAAAACCCTACACATACTTAGTTCTATAAAAATATACCCCATTATGGGGGGCAGGCAATGTATAAACAAATAAACTTACACTTAAACTCCATCACAGCTTTGAGACTTTATATTGCATGTCACAAGAATGAGCAAAAATGTTTGATTGCTGGAATGCTACTAGCCTCTGAGTTGTTCAAGAAATCACGTATTCACTCACCTCTCTTGTTAACTGTGACCTTCCTGACATTCATTTCAAATCAAATTGTGTTATTCCTATCATGCTATAAACATCAACGTTGCTATTAAAAAGTTATTAGTTCGACAAAATCTCAGCACTAAGATACCGAATCACACAAGCTTTTTATCCTTCTAGTGTGTTAAACGATATGATTTGTTATCATTCATGTTGTATGTAACAGTTGTACTTTGCAATTGATATGGACATGGTCGCAACAGACAAGATGGATCAGATTAAAGGATGAAAGCATCCCAGTATCAGTAACTGAACAAAAGTCACATTAGAAAAAAAATACACTTTTTCTTTTTTTCTCTTCGCTAAACCTACAGATTCCTAATCTTTTCCTTAAAGAAACCTTCTGCTGTCTATAGTGGACAGTCATGGAACAGGAGAGTGCTGGTGTAGGACCACAGTAACAAGTCTGTCCAAGGAGGGGCATGTTGGCAAGAAGAGAGATTTGGTACTTCGTTGTTAAATGAAAAACCTAAAGAAACTTTCTGAACATGAAACAAGAAGAAGCCAGGTTGTGCCCTGAAAAAAAAAAAAAAAGGCATAAAACGCAAAACAGTAAATTAGAGGAGAACACCATCAGACAAGCACAACCTCATCGAATGAGAATCGGTGTCGCAGCTGAGCCTCTTTGATGAAAGGGGCAACCTCTGCTACTCAAGCGAAGAGGGCTTTCTCCCTGAAAAAGACTATGGAAGGTGGGCGGAGGCCACCTCTCGTCAACACAACTGTATTTTGGTCTTCACATATCCTCTGGTGATGTTTGTATTGGAACATAGATAAATTTGAGTCTGAATAATTATTTTCTGTCTTTCTAAAATCCTCAAACTGTAGTTTCAAATAATACGGTAGTAATCTTCCAGCCTGGTCTCCAGGAGCTGAGTATGCTGGTGAACAGCTGCTCTGCTCCATCCAAGCAATGGTTGCATTTCTCTGATCAGTAAGGTGAATGGCTTAAAGTTTCTTGTCTTTTCCAGAAGAATTTTCTAACAGTTAGGTTGGTCTTGTGAATCATTTTAAGATACTACCTACAAAACATACTGCTTTAATGTGCAGTAAAAGGTAAACGTACTGGGTACATGCAAGCAAGAATAAAAAGGTAATAGATGACTGTACTGATCCCTTTACATGGACAGATATTACACACTGTATACATTAATGCATATTATTCAGTTTCAAATTCCTAGATGTAAAGAAAAAATAAACAACTTAATAGATTAAAATTACCTTTAAACAAATTAAATAAAGCTAGGTATCTAAAGATCCTAGTGGATTTATGCATAGAAATCTCTTGGCAAACTAGTAAGTTGTAACAAAACAATTCAGTTCTTATATTACGGTTTTCACTCTCCTTTTGCATAGGGCTACAAGAATCTGAACGCGCAGAGATTAATTTAGGTAACAATTACAACAATTCACAATTACATTAGCACATATTAAGATCCATTGTTCTGTGGAAACTTTAATGACACATTTCTGAGTGAATAAAAGCAAAAGTTGATTAGGAATAAAATTGTTTCTATGTGTGCTGACAGGACTGCTGAGCATAATTATACATTTCTAGGACGACCTGTTTGGAGTTTACTCCATAATTTTTATGTAAATTTTGAATAACTGCATTTTTTCAGGTTAAATGCTAATATGATATTTCATTGCACAGTTGAGTTGGCTGAGTCTTAATGGACACATATTGCAGTTGATGGAACTGGCGTCCGACAAAATTCTAGAGCAGTTCAGGATGATGGACTTCTAAATCATTGTTCTCTTCTGCCACATTCTTGTTCCTGAACGAGCTGCCAAAATTTTCAGTCAGTTACTGGATGTTAGCTATATTATCTATATTCAGAGAAAAAAAATCCATTCAAGGAAAAGGCTCTTTAAGGGTTTTTTCTTATTTTTACCCTCCTTTTCCTCATTTATTCACTGCATGATGCAGGATTAAATCAGCTTACACAGCTTCATGCAATATACTTGCAGTAAGCTGTACAACATAAAAAGGCAAGCAGAAAAATAAAAGAAAAATCAAATACACTGAAGACGAACGTGTGGAATCAGGGCTGTGCAAAATCTGCCCGTTTAGATTTGCCCAGGTTTCAATGAACCATAAGCAAAAATCCTGGAAGAAATGGTTGATCCTCTTTTAGGTTCATAGTGGAAGCCAAAACTAAAGAAAACTTCAAGAAGCTTGCAGGTTATGGATATGAATCCAAAATGAGAAAGAAGGGAAAAAAAAAAAAACAAAAAAACCACAAAACATCAAACATCCCACTTTGTACCTATTTTCTCAAATTCTTTTAACTCCTGACCTTATCTTCACACTTCAATTTCCTCAATACTGGGCTTAAATCTGGTTATATAGAGCATGGATACCCACTCTCCATAGCCTGGTAGGAAGATCACACTCTCACCTCTCACTAGAGGAGATGTGTAAATTTTTTTAATCATCAGGTATCATACTTGTTTCTCCATATCTACCCCATTTTGCTCACCTTGTATAGCTGCTTTCAGGGATGGAGAGGGAAGGGGAAATCTGAAGTAGCAGACTTGAATTTCTCCATTATTATTCGATATTAAGACGTTCCAGACCGAGTGCAACAACGTCACTCAGAGCCCTGTAAACTTCGTTGAACATTATGAATTAACAAACACGCTTTCAGCAACATAAATTTTACTATCCCGACCAAACGTAAGGGAACTGATTTATAAGTTGACAAAAAGTAACTGTCAGGAAAATAAGACTTTAACAACTGTAAAATATTAGACTGCAAAAAGCTATCATGTGAAGTTTCCCCAGTAGATGCTGGAGAGGAGAGATCAGTCAGATGTTCTTTAGGCCTTTGTGAAGAAAGGCTTGATCAAAGTCACTGGACAAGGAGGCTGTTTGGAAGCAGCTTTGTGCTGAAACTCTGATTTTTTTTTTTCAATATTTTGCCTTACAAGCTGTAGGCTTCTGATATCTCCCAATTATGTGCTTGTCTTTCTTTCCCCTTTTGCTATAATTAATCCAATAATCTTATCTGTCCCAGTAACAAACAGGAGAAGACTGTGGGTATTCAAGGTGTTCTAACTTGCATTATCTATTTTACTGGAATGGGTAGGAAGAAGTGAAACTAGTCTGATAAATGATAATATGAATTGAATAAACAAGGGTACAAATGTAAATATGGTGCCCACCACAGCAATAATGTATTTCCCCTGAGTAAAGGAAAAAAAATCGGGGGGATCATCAATGGCTGCAACTGCTCAGTAAACAGGAAAGTAGTTTTGCTTCCATAAACCATGGGTTTTTTGCCTTGTGACATATGGTGGATCTGCAGCTAAAGTTCGAAGTTGAAAACTAGCTTTCACCAGCAGTTATTTTCAATCCATCTGCCCCTGACATGATCCTAGATTTTATCCTCACAAGTGCTTCACATGGCTAAGAGAGGTCATCTGAAAACTGAAAAAGGAAAAAAATAAAAGGAGAAGAAAATTTTCTGTCTTGCTCCAATTCTTGTTCAAGTAATATTCAATATAATTAGATATGATATTAGGTAGAGGAGAAATTTGTTCATAAATGAAGCTTCTTCCAAGGGAATTAATTTCAATTCGATCACTATATTTTGAATCATTTCTCATTCTATAAATGATATTTACAGATATCACAACAGTCCTATGACAGGAATTTCTAGTTAAACTTCCCAACTCTATACCTTTCTGGTATCCACATGTAGCTGTACCCTTTCTTTAATTCTGTCTCTACTGTACTCCATAGAGTACTTATATTCTAAGTAATAAGGCATATTTACTACTTTTGAGGACTTTTAGAGGTAATTTGATTTCACATTTAGTCACCCATTATTAGTATGGCAGTTATCACAGACCTTAAAGAAAAATCAGTTGTTGGTGGAACTGTTGGTGGAACTGTTCAAACGTAAAAGCTTCTTTCTGGGCCAGTAGGCAGATGATTGATTGGTTTGAATGGAAACACGAGGACACACACCAGAAGAAAATAATGCTCCTAGGACTTAAAAAGCAAAAGGAGTTCAAATAACATTTTGAATTATTTCACAAATACTCCATCACAGTAAGAAAAAGAAAAAAAATGCAAATACAATAGCCTGAATAGCTCATCAGAAGCCCGCTAACCAGTAGCTGGTGTTTGGTTTTGGTGTGGACTCTGGTTTAAAATACGTTGAGGGAAACTGATGTCAATTTTTAAATTTCTGTATCATATCCTTATCTTCTTTTTTCCTGAATCCTTATGACAATTCAAATTGAAATGAAGTTCTCGGTTCCATTTTAATTCCATACATTATTTCCCTGTATTGGCCGCTTTGATCATTCCTTCTTTGTACTTTGTTTGCCCTCCAGGCGCAGAGTCATCCCTCTTCTTGGTCACAGAATCACTTATACAAGTCTTACCCCTGAGAAATGTTCTTTTTTAAAGAATAGTCGGCAAAACTTCACAGCCTCTCTAGTATGTATCTTGTTTTTTCTGACATCCAACTTGAATCTTTCTCTACTCCAATGCTAGTCTACTGTTTCCTAGGGTGTCTTTCATACACATGTAGAATAGATTATTCAGTCTTAGGAAGATGAAGACTATTATCATACCTCCCCTCAGTCTTCTCTTCTGCAGTCTAAACAGACAACCTCTCCAGGCAACCTGTTCCAGTGTCTGATCACCCTCACAGTAAAAAATGTTTAAATGTAATTTCTTCTATTCCACATGTTCTTCTTGTCTTGTGTCCTGTCACTAGGCACCACTGAGAAGAGCTTTGCTCTATTTCCTTATAATCCTCTCATCAAGTATTTATGCACTCTATTAAGATCCTCCTGAGTCTCCTCTTGTCCAGGCTGAAAAGTCCCAGTATTCTTGTCTTCTCAATAAGTCTTCATCTTTGTGACTCTTTGCTGGACTCGATCCAGGATATCCGTATTTTTCTTGTACTGGGGAGCCAAGTTGGTTGGGTGTGTCGATCTGCTTGAAAGATGGGAGTGTTTACAGAGGGATCTTGACAGGCTGGATCAATGGGCTGAGATCAACTGCATGAAATTCAACAAGACCAAGTGCTGAATCCTGCACTTGGGCCACAACAACCCCCTGCAATGTTACAGGCTTGGGGAAGAGTAGCTGGAAAGCTGCCCAGCAGAAAAGGACCTGGGGGTGCTGGTTGACAGCCAATGGACTATGATCCAGCAGTGTGCCCAGGTGGCCAAGAAGGCCAATGGCATCCTGGCTTGTGTCAGAAGTAGTGTGGCCAGAAGGAGCAGGAAAGTGATTGTCCCCCTGTACTGGGCACTGGTGAGGCCACACCTTGAGTACTGTGTCCAGTTTTGGGCCCCTCACTGCAAGAAGGACGTTGAGGTGCTGAAGCGTGTTCAGAGAAGGGCAACAAATCTGGTGAAGGGTCTGGAGAGCAAGTCTTATGAGAAGCAGCTGAGGGACCTGGGGTTGTTTAGCCTGAAGAAAAGGAGGCTCAGGGGTGACCTCATCACTCCCTACAACTACCTGAGAGGAGGCTGTAGAGTTGTGGGGGTTGATCTCCCATATAACAAGTGACAAGACAAGAGGAAATGGCCTCAGACTGCTCCAGGTTAGATATCAAGAAAAGCTTCTTCAGAGAGAGGGTTGTGAAGCATTGGAACAGGCTGTCCAAGGAGATGGTGGAGTCTCCATCCCTGGAAGTGTTGAAAAGATGTGTAGATGTGGTGTTGAGGAACATGGCAGTGCCCCAAACTTGTATTGGTGCATGGGCTTATTTCTCTGCGGGAGCAGGACTTCGCGTTTTCCCTTGTTGAATTCTATGAGGCCAGCCCATTTTTCCAGCCTGTTGAGATCCCTCCGAACGACGGTACAACCATCAGCTGTATCAGCCACTCCTAGTTTTGTGTCATCTGCAGACTTCCTGAGGGTGTACTCTGCATCGCAACTGGCTCATTAATGAAAGTAAACAGTACTGGACCCAGTATTGGCATCCGGGACACACCACTACTGCCTGTCTTCCAGTTGGACTTTCAGCCACTGATCACAGCCTTTTGAGCCCCACAGTTCATCCCGTTTTCAGTGCACCTCTGTGTCCACTTCTCTAGTTAATACTTCATCATTTTTGTTGTGGGAGACAGTATTGAAAGCCTTCATTTCAACTTGTAATCGGTTATAATCCTTAACCCTTCTTCTGTTTAATAATTGCACTCTCCAACTTTTCCGATTTTGTATGTGCATAGCCGATCATTCTTGCCCATTAATTTGCACCTTGTATTTTCTACCTGTTCTTCCACACTGACAGAGATGTATTGGTCTCAGGTCATGGTTTTCCAGCAAAGTTTTAATCTTCTTTTACTAGTGTCATCTAGACCATGTGTACCCAATTTTTTTATTAAAATGTGATATAACATGTCTGAAGTCTCACCATCTCATTTTCTGTGTGGATTTAAGAGTAAACCTTTGGAAGTTTGATCACTACTCTTTTCAGATAGACAGAATCGAAGGTTACCAGTTCGGTTTCTCTGTTGGATGATCTAAAAAATGCAGTAAAACTCATTTGGTAAGACTGTTAAATCAAGTCTTTAAAGCAAAAAGTAGGTCAGGCAGAAGGAAAGTGGTTACATTACACTACAGAACTGAATACGAATTATGGGATGACAGTGTGCTTTTTTCCATAGAGAAAAGGTAAGGTGAATAGTTAGAAACTGCTTTCTTTTCATAAAGCCTTATTTCATAATACATTTCTTAAACATCTTGATTGGGATCATATGTTGGCAAGATGTAACACAAACAGGATTTAACTGAGGCAGGACAAGCTTGCTCTTCAGCTGCAATACTGAAAAAAAGAAAAGCATTTAAGAACCCTCAGAAATATTCGGATGCACTGTAATAAAGCCACTACTCCTCTAAGTGCTGTAAATCAAACAAGTACAGTGGCACACGCTGTCTGTTGCTGTTGTTCTCAGTCTGTCAGCTTTTCCTCTTCTGCCGCGTGGTTTGGATGTGCCACATCCCCAGAGCTGAGACATGCCACACAAATTGCCAGTCAGGACACTATTTTCTTTAGAAAGATCCAGTGGATTTGTTATAATGGACCTCCCTAGGGGAAAGCTCTGTTCACAGTGCAGTACAATGGAAGAGTTGAAAAATGTTCATTCACAGATTTGTGTTAGGCATAAACTTACTACCAGGTACAACACTGTGACAGAACATAGAGTGACAGAACTTCAACATCTCCTGGGATGCTTGTCTCTGTACCATTTTTGCCTAGGCTATGTACAAGAGATGAGGTGCTAGAGACCGGGTGAAGGACCATCTGTGATCATGGTACAGCTTCAGCTGTTACATATCTAAACTTAGCAGAGTCACTAGTCAGGCTAAATTCAATATAATACAGGTCAGAACACGGATTTATGAAAAGGACTGAGGAATTGCTTATGGTGATGCCTCTTATTGCAGAGGAACAACATCGTAAATGTACTTCAGAGGGTTCTGACCCAGATAGCTGCAGTACATCTGTGTTGTGGCGCTGCGGAAATTTTGCCAAAACTGAACCTCCAGTGATTTAGGGCATTTCCGTTTGTGGGCTTCCTCTCACGCCTAAATGGACTGTATAAACCTGCACACTTCTGAGTATGGACAACTGCACCTGTGATGTGGAGACAGGCATTTGTTTTGCCAAAGAGCTTTATAAAACCCTTGAGCTTGGTAACAGTTTTTCAGACTGTCCCTGGGTCAGAACTGTTGATTCTGAAAAATAACACTTCACAAGCAGTTAGGTAGTAAAGTAAAACAAACACCTTCTAGTGTTACACTACGTATTTGAATAGCCAATTCATCTGAAATGCAACTATACACAGAAACTGATGTTTGACAAATCTACTGCACATAAATCTGGGCGGGCACGCAGGAATAAAGAGCAGAGGAGATCGAGACAGATCACGCTCTTCTATCAACTCCATTTGCATTAAAAGGCGTGAGATGACTCCAGTCGTTATGGAAAGAAGACCCTCCAATCAGTAAGTATAAGCCACCCAGGTTTGCCCACCTTGCTTTGCAAAGAGGCTGAACCAGTAACCCTCAGACACAAACTATCGAGCTCATGCCTCCATTCACCTTAACACGAATATCATTAGCTCACATCTTCAGTGATAACTACTCAGCTTTTTAAAGAATGATGATTAAAAGGGCAGTATTATATTGCCACTTGTGGGAAAACTGCAATGAACAGACTGTAGAGAAAAGGGGAAGTATAAATTATGCTGACTAGAGCCTGAGTGATGTGCAGCGGACTAGCAGGGTGTAAGGGAAGAACAGCTCCACTTTTCACAAGCTTGAAGGGACCAGGAATCAGCTTTCAACCCCTGGCAAACAACGTGGGTATATTTGAGCTAACATTTCCTATTAAGAAAGGACTGTGTATCACCATCAGGGGTGGCAGAGCAGCATGCCCTATCCCACACAGCCTCAGAGCTAGCAGCTCCTGGTACTCAAGACAACCTTTCAGGGACAAGTTCTTCCATGAGTTTCATTGTGGGAGGTGATTCACCTCCTGGTCCTTGAAGCAGAGCAACCAATACAGTTTAATGAAAACTGCAAACGTGCTGTTTAGCAGCTTGGGGATTGCAGTTTTTTGGAGCGCAGGGAACACCAACTGAACTACTATTTCCTGGTGGCACAGGTTTGTTGAGAATTTTGGCAGGAAACAGATAGCATCTGCACTTCGGTCTAATTCTTTGGCATCTGAGCCCTGTAAGAGACCAAGAAAACATTTTGTCTTGGCCTTGGTCACTCTGGAGGTCAGGGTGCATAGCCTGAAGAAAGAAAGGGCTAAGGTTGACTGTCACTCAGCGTAAAGAGCCAAGGGACCAGCCTCTACCTCGCGCTTTCACACTGTCACTTAAACTTTTCCTTAAGAATGTTGTTCCTGGGAGAAACGAGTGAAATGTCTATTCTCAGTTTTTACAATCCTGATACTACCCCAGAGCCTGAACAGTCCACTTTCCCGTACTGTCTTCTTTACAGACTGATGAGAGGGAAACGGCTGTCCTGTGCTTGAATGAGGAGTGTGCCTCACTTCTTTTCCCCTGCCCCAGCACACACAAACATTGGGCAATATAAAATGTTAAAAAAAAAAAAACCAAAAACGAAACAAGTATGACCACGTATCCCTACCAGTTGTCAGGGTGCTCACATGCCTTAGCATTGGCTGTGGTTCAGAAGAGTGAGTGGAAAAGACCAGGCTGACAGAAGCTGTTGGAGCAGGCAGCTTTTCCTGTAGATGGTATGAGTTGGCAGAAGAAGTCCATCACTCCTCCAGCAAAGGGAAAAGGGGGGAAGAGGCATATCAGATTTCCTTCTACAGGCTCTTTAATAAATAGACATGCATGTCCTTGTGCTGTCAGCCAGCAGTAAACGTCTACTTTCCCTGCTTAATAAAGAGCCTTACTATGTTAAAATAATGTAAATAAAGTACTGGAGGTTTGGGTTGTTTTGGTTTGGTTTTGTTCTGTTTTGTCTTGTTTTGTAGAACAATGCTAAACAAAACAAAACACAAAAGTGAGAGAGAGACCTGAGCTCTGCTGCAGGGACCCGGAGCAGCGCAAAACACAGCAAGAATACCAACAAAGCCTCACTCAGACTGCTGTGCCTGCATTTGGTGACAGAGGAGCTTTAGGAAGCCAGTTCAAAGAGGATGTGACAAGGATGTCTAAAGATCCGCCCATCTCAAACAGTGCTGTCTTTTGTCTAAGGATTGCATTCCTTCAATCCTGACCTCTTAGAAATGAAAAGTAACAAATTCATTATCCTCATACAGGATTGGGGGGCGGGGTGTCTCCTATGAGGAAATTTTAATGAGGTTAGAGTCAGAATTCACAGGTAAAAATAAATAAATAATCTAAATAAATAAAAATGGATGTTTTGGCTTTTTTTCTGGGAGATTACTTTCACAGAAGCAGAAAGTAAACTGTCATGAGGGGAAAAAAAAGAAAAAGAAATAAATCCCACAAAACAGGAAAAGCAGAAAGGGAAAACAATTGTTATATTTCATCAGAATGACTCTACAATTGCCTGACCTCATTTCTGCTGTGCATCTCTTCTCCATATTATATCCTGTACTTTTATTATCAATATGTTATACACAAAATACTACATGCAGTGTAATTTGAGCTTCTAAATGTGTGCTTGGGTAGGATGATTGTGTCTATTGAGACTCCTAGATTACTCCTATTAGGAATGAATGTCATGCTATTTGTCATCCAAAAGGTAATTTTCCCTAGACTTATATTAAGGTCTCATATTTTATGATAACCTCTGTATTATGTTGATCTGGTTATTTTTCATGAACCCATTCATCAGACATGTATCTCCAGTGGTAACTGCAGCCTTGCAAAATTTTTCTTGCTTTAAGGGTGAATAATTTTTTTTTTTTTTAAGCTTGATACCAAAAGAACATTTGAGTTTCTCTAAGCATGCTAGTCAAACACCAGAGCAAGCTTTGCACATAGTGAGTATATATGCAGGAGTTAATCTATCGATCTTGGAAAACACTGCATCAGAAGGGAACCAAATTCAGCCTGGACTAAATGTTAGTATCTGGCAGCTGTCTTGTAACTACCGGTCTCGAACTGGTCTAGAACTCAACACCAATACAGCCGAACAGTTAAGAGGTGCAGTGTCGGGGAATTTTGATGCAATTCACTGGGATACTTTTGTGCACGGGTGAATGGACAACTGTGTGAGAAGGATGACTGGGTTTGAATTAACTGCAAATTCTGCTTTACACCTGGCATAGCAGGAGGAGGAGAACCACTGAAAGAGAAGAGCTTGCATATTCTAATTAATAAGCATTAAAACAATTTGCAAGATGTCATATATTGTTTAGAAATCGAACCAAATCTTCCCACGATAAGGGTCAGGGACTGGCTCCAAGGACGGCGTACTCATTGATAATTAACCTTTCGGATTCCTCTTAGGTTTCAGAGCAACCTGTGATCCTAATTGAAATTAAATGGAGGGAGGTGGAGAGAGATGGCTCTTGCCAAACTATAAACTGCAGTAAAACTTGGCAGATTTAGCCTTATGCACTAATTTCTTCTTGCAGAGCACTCTGAGGAGCTGATACAGACTCTAAATCAAATCCACAGCTTTATCTGACTAGGTGAGGCCACAGCACTCCAGTCAAGGAGCAAAACAGATGCAGATCCTTTTGCCGACTGCAAGCATTTCCTGTGGATAAAGGCAGTAATTTTGTATTCCCTCAGGTGATGCTCTGTGCTAGCATTCAGTAAGCCTAACAAAAAGTCCCAGCTGCTCTCACCTCAGAGGAAGAAGATACGAACAACTCTAAACAAATCAATCTAACATTTCCTATAGCCCCTAATGTGGAGCATATTCAGTACTTTTCTGCCTCCTCCCCTTTTTTACATAATAAAAATCTACTGTTCCCATCATCCCCAATATGTTGGAAGCCAGCAAGTGTAAATGCACCCATTCGTATAATTTGAAAGATAATCGAAAATAAGTGGAAAAGGAGGATAAATTTATCAAACTTGTGAGAATATTCTAGGAAAAAAGGAATTTCCTGAGGTAACTGTCCTTGACCTGGCTCTTTAATCGAGTGAAATTTCATCACTTTATCTAATATCATGCTTCATGCTTCAGGCTCCCAGCAATTCTATTTTAGTGTGGTCTAATGGGCAGCTGACACATCCACTCAGCACCAGACTGCATAATATGTGCTGACACACTGTGTGGTGAGCACCCTATTGAGAGCTGTTTATTTGTGCCTGGCAAGGAAAAATTTCATCCAGTAAAGTATCTTCATAACAATTTTAGTCTCAGTTTTCAGTGCCTCCACAGACTCCACATTTTGAGAGGTGCAGAAACACTTGCAGGGAAAGTTAGTCGCTTATTTGGGTGGCTGTACATTATCCAGCTTTAGGTGAGAGGTTGTGAAAGCATCGGTTATGGTTGTCTGAAACCTGAATCTAGATAGCGTAATGAAGAGTGTCATTCTAACTGCTTTGGAGACAGCTTTTCTCAGAACCCCTGATTCAATTTGATATTCTGAGGTTAACGCACTGTATTGGGACTGAAAATAGGAACACACATGAAAAGCTTTTATATTTATTCAGTTCAGTAAGCATGGCAAACTCATCAACAGCTATTTGTACACTGCAGCATGGTGGGACTTACTTTGATACTTTGATGTTCTGAATTGTGCTTGCTGTTTTGCCTGCAGTATTACTTTACAGTGGAAATGGACCAATGGGAAAAAAAATAAAAAGCAGACGTGGCTCTCAGCATAACAGCAAAGGACATTATCATTAAGAAAGCAACATGAGAAAATAAAGGAATGACACAATCACAAAGACTGTGGCCTCTCAACCTCATGTTGAAGTCCAATTCACTATATAGAGACAAAGGAATGCGTTTCTTATATGTGGACGAAGAGCTAACATATTAAGATAGTTCTCTTACTTATTAGCTATGGATAGAGAGGTAGTCTGTAAAGCAAGTTATATGTACACACAGATAACAAAAGAATAAGGGCACACAAAGAGAATTGGTTAGAACCTATGCCTCATCAACCCACCCACACGTGAAAGGTACACCTGAACTGTACAATTACTGATCATCTTAGCACTTGGAGTACTGTTTGTGAAAAACCTCTGTACATTATTAATACTCTAGAACTGCAGTTAGCAAGGAACCAAGGAAGATTTTCCTTTTTTCTTTTTTTTCCCCAAGAAAATGAAACTCCAAAGAGCCGAAAGAAAATTTCAGTGTTTCAGATTGTATCAGATTCAGATTCACTATTATCTGTGTTAGATTTTGTTTGTTTGTTTTTAGTAACTGAGCACTTTCTTGAAACACTTTACATTAAATTCTCCTTTTCTCCCATGCAGAAAACAGAAGTCAATAAAATGATTTGTGCCAGCACTGCGTTCGTCCCAATTTCCACTATCTCCCATATTTCAGTTCTTGATGAAAAGATTACATAACTAAAGACTGAATTTTCATTTAAGATAATAGTGTGTATCATTTACTACCTGCATAGTTGATATGTGCAGTCAGTAAATATATACGTACTTGCACACACACATGCATATGCATATGCAGGTGTATGTTTATCTGTATTTAAATAGGCTAGTATGTATACAAGAATGAAAGTCTCTATCATTAAAAAGTAAATTGAATCTCTTAAAAATAAGAAAACATTAGAAATGCAGCAGTTACAGTCCATACATGAACGTCAATTTAACCACCTTGGACAGACTGGGAGCTGCATTTTCAGTGCATGTAAAATACTTGCCGTCTTTATCACGAAATAAACAGGATGCACCACTAGCCAAATAATTATGTCAAGAACCTAAGTCTCTTAATTTCTAGAGATTTTATTTTACCTATATAAGCTTCCTTGCAAATTAATATAATTTCATTTCAGTACGATCTCCAATTATAAAGATCATCATTCCAGGGGATCTGGAGGAAGTGTCCTGGCTGGAGTTGTCCCAGCACTCGTTCTGTTCAGGGATTTCCCTTCCCAGCTCGGTCTCTGCTCCGTGACGGCACTGTCCGAAGTTAAGGGCACATTTCTGCAGACCGTGTCTGCTTCCAGCAGTGATAACGCTCGGTGTGAACAGTCACTGCCAGGGGTTGGGGTGCAAAAAGGCTCTGGCTGACACTTGCTCCTGTGCAGCCCAAGGGCACTGCTCCATCCTGTGCACCACGGTGGGGTGCAGGGAGTGAGAGGCTGCACCTGCGGGGAGGAGCGGGCAGGACAGGACAGGGGACCCTGCGCTGACCAGCAAGGGGTTCCATCCCAGAGACGGCATATCTGGTATAAAGCTGAGAGGTCATGAGGGTCACGTTCTTCTTCTTCAATTGCCAGCAACCGAGGAGGACTCTCTCCGTTCTTCTTTCAATTCCAATCCATGCATTCCTGAATCCAGTTCCAGAATTCAAATCCCGAATCAAGTTCCTGTCTGCCACTGAGTCCATTCTGGGACTTCCCCAGCACCTGCCCACAGCATCACTGGTGAAAGTGATGTTGTTGCCATCAGTGGGGTTGGATTTAGTATTGGTGTTTTATGTATTTGTATGTATTTCAGTTTATTATTTTTATTTTCATTAAAGTAATTTTAGTTTTCTTTTCCAGTCCCTAAGTCTCTCTCCCTTATCCCCTTTCTATTCCCCTTTGGGATGGGAGAGGGGTTAATAGAGAGCATCTGCCATTCATGCACAATCCACCGTGTCACCAGTATGGGAATTGGTATGTGGTTGAGAGGGCTGGGTGAAGTGAAGAAAAAAGTGAAAATTATCACCCTGAAAGAGGATTCTGGGCCATTTCTGTGAACAGTTCCTCCATCCAAGCAAGCATCTCGTCATCTGTAAGAGATGGAGATGACCTTGGGTGTCAGACTGTCCTTTCAGGTTAGGGGCAGTCTGTTCCAGCTAATCAGCTTCAGGACAGCAGCATGGGATTTCACACATGCAGCAACATCACTTCCCAGGCATTATTCTCAAACACTGGGTTAAATCTCAAGGGCATGAGGAGCATAGGATAAAAGTGAAGTCGTAGCAGCTGTAGACAGATGCAATGTCAAACAATGAGGCTGACCTTGATCTTACTGAGTGGAGGCACATAGCCATGAATGTAGGCTATCATCACCTCCTAAAAAGAGAAGGAATAAGAGAAAATACTGCCCATGTGTAGCTTCAGCTCTACAAAGAGGCACCAGTGAGTGATATCAAACCAGTATTTGATGAAGTAAGCTTTGCCTTTCCACCTGCACCTGTCCAGGAGCAGCATTCTGCACCTCATGTTCCCTGGAGTCACAAGCTGCAGGGGAAATATTTTCCTTTCTGAAGAGATCATTTCCCAATTGTTCAGACTTACACGAACGGAGCAAATCCTTCCAGGAGAAGACACACGGAAACTTTCAGAAGATTCCTCAATAGCTTTCCACTAGAAGAAAGGTGTATTTGTTTCAGATTTCTTCATCTGTAAAGGTGAGTCACAGCATGCTTCAGCCTCCAGTCAGATAAGGTATTGATCTTTGCCACTCAGCCAGAGTAAGTATTTAGCAGTAAATCCCAGTTTTCAAGGCAGAGAAGAGTCAGTGTGCACACATGGCATGATCTTTGGTGGATGAGGTAATGCAGACAGGTCTTTTAATGAGCTTGGAGAAGGAAAGAGGAACTTAGAGAAGCTAAAGGAGTTATTACAATTCAACAGTAAGCCCTATTCATGCACAGAATCCTAATAACCTCTGCGTGCCCTTTAACCAAATGCAAACCAAAGAAATACATAAGCTGTCGAAGGAGAAGGGCCAAACCAACACAACAGTTTCTAGCCTTGTATGTACATCTCTCCCTAAGTCATCATCCAAACAAAAACAAAGAAAAAAGGCAGAAAATTCTGTCATTCTAAGAGAGAAAATCCTAACTATCTTCACATGAGATAGTACATGAGAAAAAGCGGAAATGCTCTCTTGTATTAATATACTTAGACCTACAAGGAGGGCTTGCACAGAAATCTGTTTTGATATATGTTAATGTGAGTGTATATATGCATGTACATATTTTATATATGTGTGTGGATGTACATAAATATCTAATTTAGTTAAATTTGTATATATTTAATTGTTAGTTAGAATTTTTCCTAGTTTTGGATTTTACTTAAATGAAGTAATTTGAAATGCATTACATAAAGAAATGTCTGATGCTTGATTAACCTTGAAATTTTAATATTTCTCTTGCCCTTTCTGGAAGTTATAGCTAACATACAGTTAGTACAGCAGTCCCTGAACTCCAGTCATAAGTAGACACACGGGTTATTTGCAAAGGTACATCTATTTTCTCCAAGAACTATTAAAAAGGCAAAAACCTTCAATAATGCGAGAAGGACCTTCCTACAGGAACACACAGCTTAACAAGGGCCAGTGGAAAATTCATTTATTTGCCATTGAAAGCATGTTTCATAGCAACACACACATACTGTATCACTCTGCTTTTTGGCTAACTAATTCCATAAATAATGAATTTAAATTACACAATTAATTAACAAGGCCTAGGGTTCAATGTGGAATCAATAACAATTTTTCCTCTCTAATGCTTAACGTTAACATCCCCAAATAAAAATTTAATTTAGATTTTCATAACGGAGTTACTGTGTATATACCAAATGATTATTAAAGGCTTTTACAGAATGAGAGATTTACTATATTATAGATTGAACATCTGTTAAACAGGTTTTCATTCCAATACTCGTTTCTCTCCGGTTTTAGTTCCAATATCCGTTTCAAGGCGCTAAACTTATTTTACAGGATCTGTGTTAATACATTTCATTTGGTATGTACACAACCAGCTATTTTATTTTGTAGTGAGAAGCAGCCTTGTACGAGCGAATGACGTTGGTACAGACAGAAGTACCAGCCACTCACGTCAAAGGTACAAGAGGCGGTGTAGGGGTCTGCGCTCCGCTCTGCTCTGCTCTGCTCTGCCTGGGACAGGCGGGAGGCAAGTCTGTAGATGTCCATCAGCCTCATCCCCTGGGGACTTTGCAGAGAAGAAAAGAGAGGCACTGCACTAGGCCATCCTGTGGCAGGTCGCAGAGACACTTCACTGGCCGTTTCGGACCTTCGCACCTCCACTGAACGTAAGCAGTCCTGAATAGTGGGGAGAGGAGTCTGACTGCAAAGACGAGGGAAGGCAGACAGAAACATAGCTGTACCTTTCGCTAGCTGGTGTAAGTGTCGCAAGAAGGGGCCAGGAGGATAGATAGGGCTGATTATTAAAATTCCTGGACCAGAAGGGGGTTTCCCAAACCCTTTACAATTTGTCCAGCCCACGAGCTTCCCAAGAAAGACGAAATCCTGTCACCCAACCTGCCCACCACACTCCTGTTCGGGAGAAGGGGAACCTCCTCGGGTTCTTGACGACGTGGCCAGCCTGCCGGGCTCACGCTGGCAGCGTCACTGGAACCAAAGTCCCTCTTGGTGGCCCACGGGATCGGAGGATATTCACCCAGCCCATGCAGGGACCCTGGTGAGCAGCGACACCGAGACAAATCCCTTCAGTATTAAACCAACAATAACAATTTATTGTGTAGGTTCGTGACAAAATGCAGGTTCGAATGATCCCGGTGACGGTGCATTGACTGCGAAGAGGGAGCTACAGTGAACACCAAACACACACAAACCTAAACACACAAGCACACCTAAACGCTAATGATTGTTAACAGCTGGCCTGATGTTAATATTTAAGTGCACAAACCACGGAGCTCTTACCCAATAGGCGTCCCTATGTGGGGGGAGAAGATCGGTTCAGCCCGTCGACCAATCCCAAAGTTTCAATGGTGGTCTTCTGCTCCCCAAATCCCCCTTTTATTCGCCACTTTTTATATTGTTTCTATACTTCTAGGTGGAGCCTGAGTGACTCTGGTCATACATTCTTTTTATTCTGTTTGGATGAAAAATCTCTCGCTTCACATTTAAAGGTCCAGGTGATAAAATATCGGGCGCATGCCCAGTGGGGAGTGGTCGCACCTTGGAGGTGGGTAGCGTTGGGATGGAGGTGTGTTTTGGTATTATAATGACATTATAATGAGCAAAGTTCACCCAGAGGACACGGTTTCACCATCGTTGCTGGCACGGCAGTTGTGGTCCACCTTTCTTGATAGCGGTTGATGCAGTTAACTGTAGCAGCCCATTGTTACCTCCCGGAACAGGGATGGACCGTATTGCATCCGCATCACTCCTGTCCTCGTTCAGAGGTACGGTACGTTGTGCTCGGCTGCAGTAGGTCTTATCCATGGTAACTGCATTCCATTCTTGGGATCAGCAAACTGCTTCATGGCTGCTTCATGGCTATTCTTCGTGTCAAGGTGTCAGCTAAAATCTGGGGAATAGAGTTTCCCTCACCTCCCCATCATCCGTCGTTTTCCCACAGTGAGAAAGCTGCATTTTATTAACTGCCACCCTTTGTCCTTTAAACACACCACCACTATTGCTCCTGACCTAACAATACACCTGTTAAAGATTTTTGAGTATTACGGGTAAATGATAAAACAGCAATTAAAAAAGGCAGATATTACATGATTTAACAACTGAAAAAGCTGAGAATATTTTTAACATGGAGAGGGGAGATAAAAATGAGCTTCCAAGCCCTTAATCAAACAGTTGCTGCTGCATTTTAAACAACTCACAAGTCAAGCTAGAGATCGCCAGGACACATTTAACTTTGTCTTGCATTAAATTGATTACTAAAGATGTGGAAGCAATTTGTGTTAAATGAAAACATTTGGACATGGGTCATGGGTCTGACTGCCCTAGCCAAGTGGTTATTTCAAAATTGCCCACCATGGGATTTCTTGCACTTTCACTGAAGCATCTGGTACTAGCCATTGTCCAATGTACATTACAGGGTTGGATGGAGCCAATATTCTTGTCAGATATGGGCATTTTTCTGTGCTAATTGAAATTATCTTTTAATTAAAATTCATTTCAATCCTTTACCTCTGACTACACCCAAATTTTGCTCAGCTTTTCTGAAAAGTTCAGTACAGCCTAGTGGCTCAGGCAAGGTGTCAGATGTAGAATTCTCTATAGCATTTTGTATAAAAAACCAACTTACTAGCACAAATATTTCTAACACTCTAGAGGGGTGTAAAAATTTATTTGATAAGGAAACGTTAATTCCTCTCTCAATGTAAGTGCATTTTCAGAACAAAAATCTTGACCTAGCTGAATGGAATAGAATTTCATCACTTACCGCATCACAATACATTCAGAATTGACCCAGGAAAAACAAATGACGGCAGAGACTCAAATGGTGCACAGTTACACAAAGTCCCAGAGCAATGCCGGAATGACAAAGACGTATTTCCTAGTGCAGCTACTCCCTGGTTCTGGATGAAGTCTTGGTGCTCTAGGTTTTCTCTTACATTGGATCAGCAAAATACACCTATCTTTCAAAAGCCTGATGGACTTAATTAATGAATGTTCGTAAAGAACCTCAAGTACCTTTAAAGAAATTTACTACAGATAAAGGCACTACCTTTAAAGAAAGGTACTAGAGAAGCATGAAGGATTACTGTTTCCCACGTGCATTGTGAATGAACACAAATGCTTTTGTAGAACTGACATTTTCCCATACATTCTGAATTGCTGAAAAAAATGCCAGCTCCGTAGCATTAAATATTTAGCAGTGATTTCTTTTTTTTTTTTTTCCCCCAGGAATTCAGTACGCACGTGAAAATGTCAGCTTTCACAAAAGCATTTCTATTTATTTTTGACAGTTGTTTATCTTATTGCAAGAGACAATGGGAACAGTCAAAGTCCACGAAAAAACCCTTTCTCGAAGATGAGCTCTGTGAGTTACAGTATTCTAAAACTAAAAGGATTTCCATCCCCCGGGCTCATGAGTTCATCTGTAAGTCACATTCTGATAGGGTTTTATAGAAAATCACATCGCAAATCTAAACTTAGCAGCTCAAACCCTATGGGAATAAGGCAGACTTGTCGATGGTTGAGACTTCAGTCCTGTTTATGCCTGTTTGCCAGCACAACGGTAACAACGGCACATGATTTGGGCACAAGGTAACTTGTACAATGCAAGTGCTCCGAAGACCATTCTCTGTACTGAGATTTATTGTCATAGGTTGTCACCCTTTCTTTTTACATGAGATAAATTCTGTCTCAGACTATTGCACAGGAAGAGACATCCCCTTTGAAAATTTTACTTAAATCTAAATCTGATGGGGATTTTGGGAGAGGAATGGGTGAGGGCCTTTGGAGTGTTTCTCTTCTATCTCTGCTTCTAGCATGCTCTTTGCGATTCACAGCGTAGGCTTTCTTTTCCTATATTGCCATACGTAAACCTCCACTTACCTGTAACAAGATCTTCAGAGCAACCACAAATATACTACATTCTTTACCACCATATAAATTGACTGGGAGAAATAATTAATTTGTACATTGTCATTCACTGTAAAGTTTTACTTTTTGGCCATGGTTTCACCTGTTACAACCAGATACACAGCTTATACTCTGAGTATATCTAAAAGATACAAGCAAGCAGAAATTTTACATTACGGAATGTGAGTGCTTCCTCTTTAGGGAGTAGCTTATTTTAAGTTTTCTTCAACTTTACTGTATTTTATGGTGGTTTTAATTTGGAGATACATCAATTAAATTATCTAAGATCTATCCCACAATATCAAAATATATTTTGCAAAACACAGAGGAGGCAATTCTGTCTAAAAGACATCTTCCAAGAAGATCCTATCTGTTGGTAGAGGACCAGGGTTTTCAGACTCTCCCAGTAACACAGCACCATTTGCACCAAATGCAAGGTGTTCAGAGGAAGTGGAAAACTCTGTAACTCAGTGGCTGCTTGTTACCTACAGGCACATTCTGAGAGCTCTTAATATGCAAATTGTTCAACGTGAAAGGGAAGGATGTGGAGAAGAGGCGTAAAAGAGAATTCAGCCTTTTCTCATATGCTTGACATCACTTTAAAAAAATTTGGAATAACCAACTAAGAGGTCACACCACGAGGAGAAGAGCTCACAAGAAGTTTAAGAATTCTTTACACGAATTCTTAGAAATATCATTGTATTTTAAACCAATTGTTTTAACGAGTAAGAGTCTGAAATCTTTAATACAAAGTACAAAGCCACCGAAGAGACTTATGATCTCCAGCAGCACTGAATAAAGCAAAAGTTAGGGTCTTTGTTCTACTAAATGTACACAAAAGGGAAAGAATTTGATAGGTACCCTGTATACCTGCTATATATATCCTTTTCTCCCATCAGAATGCTTCAACACTCATCATGGCTCTTTTCATGCTAAAATAATAATAATAAACAAAGCACGATCAGCTATGGTGACATTTTGCACTACCCATTAGATACGGAGCCTGGAACAGGAAGCACCGTTTTCCGAATTGAAAATGTTTGAATGGGCTGTCAAAAAGCCTCAGTAAACGTGTTCCACCCAACAGAAACAAACCATGTGCAAACAAATGAAGTGGTGCAGAAATCCTTTGCACGAGATGATAGGCGAGGCCTCCATGCTGACACTGTATGCAAGCCAAGTTTTCATGTAGTTTGATGGCTGACCTCCAACTCCTGACATATTCATTATATTCCAGCATGTTGAGCGCAGGCTGCACTGAAGTGATGACAGCTACAAGACAGCCAACAAGGAATATGGGCATTTTGGCAACAGGTGGCCTTTCGTTTGTACTGGGGAAGTTAATCTAGTTTATCATCAAAGTATATTATGTTCAAGGGGTGTCATATTTTGAGAAGTCTAGTGACAGATCAAACAGAGGAAGCATTCTTCCATAGACTGTGACATTTCTTGCAGACCAAACCTTTCAAACTGCTTTATTGTTTATGCTTGATTTAGGTCAGTTAAAAGTTATTCCGTTGTCTCAGTGTTAACGCCGAGGCTCCAAATTACAGTTTGTGTCCCGTGTCAGGGGCTGATGGAGGCATGTCGTTAAGTATTCAGCTCTGGGACAACCATCAGCCACACACTGCAGAATTCTAGACTACCTAGCAAAAGGTGATTTCAGAAAGACAACACTTCTCAAGGAAAAATAACAGATATAAATATTTGGGGAAACGTGTCTGTCTAGCTCTGATGACCACTTTAGCTGTAGATCCAATCCTGAAAAATCTTACTCCCTTGCCCACTTTTTTCAACAGACTGCAGAAAACTGAAATCAAGTAAAAAAATTGAAATAATGTTAAAGTCTCATAGCTCAAGTGGTTGATATGAACTCTTGGTTTAATTTCACTTCTGCTTTTAGAGGTAGGTCAGAGAAATACTGCACCACGGTTGAAGGAAACCATCGATTTTGCATGGGAGAATATAGCCACAGATCCGACACCAATTTTTCTGTTGAAACTGTTTTGGGATTACAAAGTACTTTTTAAGCAAACAAAGATTTCCAACAAATAAATCCACTTGCCATGAAAATTACAAAGAAATATAGTCAGGAGATATAAATGAACAGAAAACCCCCCGACCCCTTAACACTGACACTGGACATGGAAATTTGAAAATCCTGCCATCTCCAAATATTGCAGCTTTAAAATGATAAGTCACTTTTTCTGCTCTACTGACCACTTTTTGGGTTACTTACTTACTTGAGGATCTTCGAAGTACAACTAGACACATCAAGAGAAATGTGACCTAACCAGGGAAACTGAGCCACCAAGAGAACTGGTAGAGTAGGAGGGCTCGAACTACAGCTCCTGTAGGGTACCACAGCAACATTTCCAAACCAAAATATCAGGCTTTCAGTGGAAATACTTTTTGTATTAATTTCTATTGAAAATAACAACTTAATGGAAAACGTAGACAAGCGGCTTAACTTCAGAGAATAAAT
Organism: Bucorvus abyssinicus; assembly: GCA_009769605.1. Lineage (NCBI taxonomy): Eukaryota > Metazoa > Chordata > Aves > Bucerotiformes > Bucorvidae > Bucorvus > Bucorvus abyssinicus. Next base: position 79,424,576 of record CM020063.1, read on the forward strand.
TTAATCAAATAGAGGGAAAAAATATTTTATTCTCTAGCATTTGTTGCTAGCAGCGTAGTTAAATAATTGCTGAATAAGCACCCAAATGTAGTTTGACAGAAGAGCAGTTTGAACAATCTAGGCATGTATGTAAATATTATTTTTGTAAAGGTGAATGTTAATCAGGAATCTTAATCTTAAAAGAATATTTGGCTTTTGTATTCATTGAACATAATATTTGAAAGATTTGAATCAATACAGATGCACTGATGTTTTAGGGTAAGAATGTGTCCCCTGAAGTCATCCCCAAGTCCTGCACTCTGGCTTTCACTACGGTGTTTTCTTTGAGCACATGAAGCAAATTGATTCGAGGTGCAACTTCATGAGAAAATGTTTTCCAGAAGAGCACAGGTCAACTACATCCTTTAGTTCTTCTAACCAGACCAGAGCTAATCCAAAGACAAAGATATTGAGGAGACAATTTCTCAGGTAACAGTGCCTTTAAGACATCTCAGCAACCCCTAGAAACTGTGTCATAAGAATGTAATATTTCTGACCAGTACGAAATCTAAATCATCTTTTCATAAGGCTTTCATAATAAAGTAAAATATTTTAAGATGAATTCTGAGAAATTATTGGAGTCTGATGAACATGGATTCCTCTTTCAACTTAGGAAAAGCAAAAATACACATCATCTTGAACGGTAAAGCCAGCTAGGAAAAAAATAATGTGGGAAACAAATTATGCGAGTTTACAGAATGTGACAGATGAAGTGGAGCTCGGAGCACAAACTAGTAAGGAAAAGTAGACAATTGAACAGGAACCATGCTGCTTTTCATAGATTAATAAACCCAGATCACCACCTTTCACTGCTACAATGGCCACTGACACCAGCTGTGAATATTTTTACTTCTTTAAGTCCTTTCCTGCATAAAGGAGAGTGGTTCCTACGTCATCAGCTGCTTGCCCCTATCAGTCCAGTGGATATATAGCTTCTGATTATGATTGTCTTTACAATGTTGTGCAGTTAATTATACGTGCATTCTAGTCCCTGTGTGCCCACAGGCTCTCATTTCTTTCACATTACAGCAAAAAACCATGTTTCTATGGTTTCTGAGTAGAGATGGCTGTTTTTTGTCTCATGTTCTCTGCCTATTGCTCATGTTAGCCTAACTTCTTGCAACTGATTTTACAAATGGCTTTTAATTAAAAAAGATGTCATGCAATTCCTTGTGCTGCTCTCTTACCTTTCCACACGATCCCAGATGTCAGAAACAGGATGGTTTGGAATTTTGATTTAATTCTATTGCAACTTTCTTCCCAATTTTCCTTAATCCCTGCAGCCAGTTATTGAGTAGCTGGAAGTTGGAAATAACGTGTAATTCAGTTCGTCAGGTGATTTTTATAGTCTCCTGCATCAAAGAACATACGGCAGAATTATGCCATGTAGTGTCGACTGAGCTAGAAGTTAAATAATATCCATTTGAGATCATTTTTTGCCTGCTGTTTTATAGATTAACTTCCCCTTTTCTGCTCTTACGGTGTTGCAGTTAGCCTGTGAAAGCAGATCTATGCGAGTTAGGCTTTGTAATGACTTCCTGCCTGCTGAAAAGAGGAAAAGAGTTGGCCCAGATATGAAGTTCTAATGCCGCAAGCCCAGGGTGGCTGTTCTGCTTAAGGAAAAAGGCAGATATAAACTTAGTTTGATGTATGTGCACCCTTCAGCTGAAACGGGGATTTGAGTCTTGGTCCACAACAGTTTAAGAAGAAACTTAAAGGCTAAATTTTCATCCTTCTTCATAGCCATTATTTCTCTAAACCTCCGGATGTGTTGTAGAGGGTGAGAAGATCAAAACAAGAAGTTTTGCAGTCTTACCAAACCTAAGAGCAGTGCTCCGTGTCTTTCAGTGTTGCATACAAGAATATTAGGTTTCTGTGCATACCTAGGCTCTACACAGTACTTTTTGCAGGGTGTTCCACCAGCAGGAACAATACTGAGAAGAGTAAATTTTGTTATAAGCGTTACACAATTTTATGACTTCTAATGCTTTTGTACATGGACTAACAAAATGGGGATCAGTTTCACAAAGAAGGTTGGTTGACACCATTCTAATTAAAAAATTAAGGAATAATATTAAAAGACAGAGGTAAATAAACCGCAGATGGACAAAATAATCATGACAAGTTCTCAAGAGGAAAGTATAGCAGGCTAGAGTCAATATGGTTGCTGCTTCTGCCGCATTTGAGTGAAAACCTTTGACTCCCAGTTTACAGCTGCCTTAGCTTAATTAATCATTAATGTATTTTTCCTAAATTAGCATTTTTAGGAATAATGGTTAAACTTAAAATAGATCAGAGCTGCTCACTCAGAATACTTGGAGACTGAGATACTCTTGTTAACAGAGAGATGTCATGGCTTTCAATTATGGGAAGTAACACTTCACCACAAGTGTTTCTAGCAAGAAATCTCAGAACTGGGAATTACGTTTGTCAGACTTCCTTTTTTTCAATGAACACATCTTGTATTTGCTTAAAAAACACTTTTGCAGCAAATGTTTCAACCAGCCAATTCCTCTGAGAGCTTAATTTGTAAAGGCAAACACTAAGAGTTTCTCTGGTTTGACTCAAAGCTACGGTTTTTTTATAACTAGATAACAAAAAAAACCCCCAGTGTTATCTCACACAAAAATCCTAACAGCAAACAAAGCTTGTTCGCTGTTTCCTGTGAAGTACCCAGGTGAGGTCAGATCTGTACCCTACCCCTGCAGCCAACCTCATCTCATTGGCCTTATGCTGACCCTGAAAGCGCTCCTTTTATACTACATTTTTGGCACAGATCGGTTAACGTATGGTAGTTATCTGCATGTTAAAACACTTCTTTGCCACGTAAGAGAACCACTGAAAAAGGAACTTATAAATCTCGTGCACTCAGGGATGGTATCAGACCGCCCCGAGAGCAAAACCAGTGTGTTGGACAGCCGTACCTGTCTGCCCCATTTTGCTGTTACCGAAGAGATGTCAGCACAAACACAACTGTGGTTGCCAGGCTGTACACCGGCGCGAGTAAACACAAGCTCCTCTGACCACACTGTGGGGAAAGAATCCAAAGTGTCGTGCCTTTCCGAGTCACCCACAGAAGCAGAAACAACGTGAATGCTAGAGAAACTTTCTCTGCCTAGAGAAATTCGTGACGTGTTTGGCTGGCGGAGGCACTGATTCACATCCTCCCACTGCTTTGCTACCTGCCCTGAGTTTGGACTGTCCTAGATATTCATCCTCTAGAACAGTGTTTCAGATTTTCACACATCTGGGGCACACATCCCAAAAGCTTATCTTGCAGCCTGCTGCTGATGCTGTCAAGTAGTCAAGACATAGACGACGTTAACAAAACCTGGATCGTGTAACTTAAATACATTGTCTTTCATAGAATAACAGTTCAGAAAAAGAGAAGAAATATGCTTTTCACCACAAAGTGCACATACATCCTGTTTATAAAATGCAATGCAGATGTCAAAATGCATGTAAATGTGTCAAATTTCTGTAGTGATTTCATGGCATGAGCTTCCTGACATTGACACTAATTTTTCTTCTTAAGAAAAAGTATTTCTAGGTTCTATCTTGTCGCTTCCTGGAGGTATGCACTAAGCAACTCGTGTACAATAACTCAAATTATACACAGCGTGACTCTGCTTAGTTTACTTCATGCTTTTAATTACCCTTCTAGTGAGACTTTAGTGATGTCACACTGAATAATCCAGACCTGTCTATGAATAAGTACGCATTTAAACTGAGTGGAACTTATTCTGGTTTGGTTCACGACCTGCAACACTAACCTGGGAATTTCACATAAGAGGACATTGAGTAAGCTGATTTTTGCTAGTCCTCCTGCCAATAACAGATTGATAGCGCAGAAAGTTTCCCCAGGAGGCACTTTTTCCTGCTGAGACTCCTCTGTGGAGAGCAAAGTCACTTAATCCCTAGGTCCCTTTCATTTCACAGTCCAGAACAAAGAGTCCAGTCACATGTTAGCCATAGACTTAATGTGTACTCTGCAAAGAGCTGCGCTGCAGAGGCACTTTGTACACTTTCTCACAGCTCAGCACTATTTTGCTGTCCTTGCTGGAAGATAACACTGATGGATCAGAATAAAAGGTACCTTTTGGCAAAGGAGTACTGGCAAGCTACAAGAGGTCTGGCTGGGATGAGAATTTCCTGCCTAAACACCAGAGCTGGAAGAGGATGGATGTAAACATTTTCAAACCACGTTCAATATGATGATGCATTTCTAAGTGAACTGTTCCCGTGTTTCAAGTTAAATACATATTCTGGTACTTGCTGAATTAGAGCCAAGGAATTTGTCTGTCTATAGGCTGTTTCACAAATTCACTTTGGTGATGATTTCATTCATCTTTCAGATAATCTACTTACACCTGATGTTCTACTGCCAGTCCTGTGGGTGCAGTAAGGATTCCTGCTTCAGTCTACGCTCTCCTGCCCAAGAACTGCAAAGCAGAACATATCGCTTCAGCCAGCCAGTCATTTCTAACGTGGTCTGTTGACCTCCATAAGTGTCCTGCAGATCAGGGACCCTTGGTTAAGCTGCACGTTTTCACGCTACAGGGGTATTTTTAAAAGACAAACAATGCATTTATAAACACAAATAAACTGCACTTAAATGAAGGAGATATTCATGCATCTGTGCTTTTAGGAGCTTAGCCTGATGACAGCAGAAAACTTGTTGACTTTCTTTACTGTATGTTTCATCAGTCATGAAGATGAAGGTGAAGACTATGCAGAGAGCTGTATTTTAACTAGTGCATGAGGAAACGTGCTCAACTTTTTGTTTAAACGCAAGTAAGCCAGCAGTATGAAGACTTGCAATTGATTTTACAGATTTCACAAATAACTACACAAATAATTAATAATCTATTGAGTTTCCCTCTCATCATGCCCTGTGCTTTAGAGTTCTATTTAATATTCTGAAATCCATGGGGATATCAAAGTGTTTGAGCAGGCAAAAAAACCTAAAAGGTTAGAAATTTAGACTGAAATGATGCCAGTATACAAGAGAGTTGTGCAAAATACCAAGAAATCATTGTCGTTTCTTTATCTGGAGTATTGACAAGGCAAACATCTTGCAGTACAAAAGTGCGTACTTCTTGAAAGCAATGAGAATGATTTATTAGAACTTACTTTCAGACTCTTATTAAACGTAATAAACTGACCACAGAAAATTACTCTAAAAAAAAAATTGCAACCGTTTAAATAATACTCTCTCACAATACATGAAAACTAAGACCAGAGTCTAACAAATCTTACAATCAATTAGATTTCTCAGTTCCTTTATCGATGTATTAGTGAAAAGTGGCAGCTACTTCATTAGTAAGCAATACTCAATAGCTTTGACTTTATGTTTCTAAGGTAACAATTTGGCATACGTCAGTTTTGAGACGCTTCTTCTTCCTTTTACATGAGTTGGAACATCTCTCTTTTAGTTCCTCTGTGATGACAGCTTTTTGGTCTCCTGAGGACAAGAAATAAAATTTTTATTCATGTAAGTCCTCTTTTGAAAGCACATGCCCATCTTCACATTTCTTATCTTTAGACTCTCTAACCTGTTCCTAATAAATTAGGTTCTGTTTCACATGTAACAATAGTCCATTGTGTTGTTCTTGGCCTACAGAAGTGTCCATTAAAAGCACAAATGAAATTTAACTCTTTAATGAACAAGGTGCTGTTCTGCCCTCTGCAGCTTTTTTATAAGGTTTTAATTCAGGACTTATTTCAGGACCCCTTTGACTGGTACATTCACACATTCATATGGTTTAGTTGCCCATCTGTATTTGAGCAACCAAGAGAAGTTATCCTATGGATTGTACTGCTATTAGTCAAGTGATCCTCTAATTCTCTGTAGGTCAGTAGGAATTTGTTGTCTCTTGCCAGTGTTTAATGACCTTTTCTTTTTTCAGGGGAGGGGGAAAACCAAGGCCTGCCAAAAAAGCCCAAACCGCTATGTAGGAAATTATATGACCATTTCCATGCCAGGAAAAGATTAAAACAATGATCTGGATATTTTAGAATTCGCTCCTTCACAGTACTGATACAGAGTGAAGTTCTTAGAAAGACTGAAATATATCCAGACAGATCTATAGTTAGTTTCTTATCCAAAAGTGTTTGAATGGTGCAATGTTCTCTTTCAGCATCTGTTTCATTTAACAAAAAGTGTCAGATTGTGTTACTAGGTCTGGCAGTATCTTGAAGTTATGATTTCTTTCATAGGTACAAAGATGAGACTCAGGGATTACACAACTGTAAATATATGGAACAGATGTGTATTTGTTGGCAAGAAAGAGCTTGATATATAACATCACTCTTAAATTCATCAGATTTCATCATACAATCAAAACCATTCTGTACCATTACTCCAGCTGGGAAGCCTGTTCCAAAATCTCATTTCTCTGGAGAGCAACTCCAATGAAGTGACCAGGTAGGCAAGTTTGGTCAGTATACTTCCTCAGCAACATTTTTAGGCAAAACTTCCTTTAAATGTAATATGGGCACATTTTCCTATAAAAGAACCACCTAACAAAACTCTTAATTCTTGCGGTTGTTTGTTTGATATTCAGACTCCACTTTACTAATGGGAATAGGCTTTCACCATGTTCCTGAAACTGTCACATTTTTAATGATTTATACTTCAACATCCAAAGGACTTGACTAGATTGAGATATGAATGTCCTAGACACTGTGCAAAAATATGTTAAGTGAGAGTCCCTGCCAAAAAGAACTTAGCCTTGTACATCACGGATATAAAAGAGCCTGCAACATTGAATATTCTGAGCTTTGAATGACCTTCAGCTGAAGATTATCTGATTCTGTGTGGACTTTCGACTCAAGAGATTGGAGATGTCTGACTCTGTCAAGCTGGCAGGAATTAACTTATTCTGATAAATGCAAAAATGTTAGCTTTTTAAGTCTTCAAGGCTATACCACTATCAGGGCATTTGCCTTTGATCCAATATAAATGAAGATACCTGTTCTGAGTAGCATAATTTATTTATTCATTCCTTACTCTACCCCCTTCCCACTAAAGGGCTGTTAACAAAAAAATGAGATTGTTAAAAGACGTAGGATGAGTCTTCCTGAAGAAGGACTTGCTTCCTTTGAATATAGTGAAATATCACTCATGGTTCCTCTAAAAGCATGCAGCCTGTGAGAGAGAGGCTGTCACCCTGAGAAGGTTCACACTGTCTACACCAGTAGCAACTGATAGACTACCCTGAATGACAGAAGATGTCTGATATCTTGCACTGTCAGGATATATGGGCAACATTTCAGAAAGGTATCTATACCAAACTAAGTTGTCTGTAGTGGTTGGCACAGATGGAGTTAGAAAAAGGTGGACCAGTTCCAGCCCTGTGATTATGAGCAACAGATCTCCTCCACTTTTCTGCACCTCCTTTCACATTCTTCTCTGCTGACAGACTCCACTAAATAGTGCTGTTCGGAACAAAGACCTTCACACCTTCCAAACCATGAGTACTTAAGAGTGAAGTTTTGCCTTTACTCATTCAATACTCCCTATTGCACAAGTGAGGGTCAGAATCCAGGGCCAAGAATCATCAAACAAAGGCTTCCTCTTGCAGGAATTCCTCTCCTAGGCACTTGCATCCAAATAATTTCCTCTTTCTGCTGAACTGATGGCAGGTTTTCACCTACTGGCTTTTTTCACCCTTTTCAAAACGAAAAAGCTCCCACAGAAACAAAGACATGGTATCAAAACATAGAAGATTTGTACTGCTTATTTTTACCATACCAGGTAGTTTTTTGAGTGGAAAGAAATACAAATTATTTGCAATCACAGTACACACACACACCCTCCCCCCAAAAAAAAAAAAGTCTTAAAAAGAATAATAAACTTGCTCACAGCATGCAAAACAGACATGAAAATCATTGGGTTTATGGCTTAGTACATACTTCTCAGATGTTTCCCATATAAGAGCAGCTAAGCTGACCTGTGATTTCATACCGACATCATACAGATATAACAGTTTCCCATGAATGGGAGAGCAGATAAAACTCAACACTGGCAGATCTGATATTCAACATGCAAGATGGGGGAAAGGAAATCAATTTCTCCACCAATCAAAGAAAGTATTTGCACCAGTTTTCGGGTCATGAAGCTACTGACTTATGCCCCCTCTGATACAAAGTCCTCTACTTTCACATCAGCCCCACTCACAGTTTCGATTCACCACTGCTGCCACAGAGAATATGTCATTCAGACATCTTTCCTTTTCATTCAGATGTTTAAAACAGCTTGCAAGATGGGTTTTGAAAATGGGTGTCAACAAAACAAACCAACAAACCAACAAACGAAAAACCACCAACCCTGTGGTAGTAGATTTGGGAAAGGATGCTTCCAGTAGACAAAGCGAGGTCGACCCAATGGTATTGGGGAATATAAGGCATGTTGCTTTCCATCCTCTCTCTGCCCTCAAGAGCTCCTGACACATGAAGCAGGAATAGTCTCTCTTTACACCACCCCCTGGAGATCTCCTCAATGATTCTACCACAAAATTCCTGGGGCAAAGTTTGCCTGCAGTTGCATGGGTTTTAGCTACTAGTCCAGAGGAGCCAAAAAGATGAGTGTACCTCTCCACCACCCCGGTTTTACAACAGGAGGCTCCTCTCTCCACTGCTTATTTGCTCTCTGGTGGGTGTTGCCTCACTCTCTGAGTGAGCTGCCTGTGGCACAGTAACTTTACTGGGTTTGCTCCACAAATGGAGCAGGTGAAACCAGCTGAAAATATGGGGACCGGGGCTCATCCACACCTATCAGCGTTGCTCAGCTCTTTGTACACACACAATTTACAGACCCCCGACTGCCCTATGGACTACACCCCACATGATGTCCTACGTCCTACGGTCATCAGATGAGTCAACTTCTCACTCACTTCATTATGAGAAAAAACTCAGTATTTGAGATGTCAGGTCACAAAACCTACGTAAGTAATTTCAGCAAGTCAGGCCCAAAAGTTCTGTTCATGGCTAGACAGTAAATTAAACTAAATGCAATAATGAAAGTCTCTTTCATTGATTAATTGCATTATTGTTTTGCTGCCTATGTAGAAATAGATTTTCAGCCCTGATAAAACTGATTGTTTTATTCCTGTGTTTGACTATCTGGAGAGTGACCTGAAGGTCAGTGGACAGTTTAACTTGCCTTGTTTTCATACAAACATATGTCAACATATTGTAATCACATTTTCAAATTCAGTCTGATTCTTCAGAGTTGTAACATGGATCTCATACTTCATCTGCTGAATTGGGTGATTTCCACACTTAGATGTTTCTACTTTTATCTGGCCATCAAAACTGAAGACCCCACAACACAGAAGATGTCTAAAATAACCGATCAATTGCATCTTGGACAATCCACAAAAACAGAGTAATATTTTCCTAATTTGGGAAGACTGTTCTATAATGTTGTTCAGATTCTGTCACAGACTTTTAACTCAGTTTTTGCCTGTAATCTAACAGAAATAAAAAACTGTACTTTACGAAGCTCTTATACATAATTTTATGATTAATGAAATGCAAGTTGTTCATATCAGTTTGTTAGATATTTTGAGATATCTTTTAAGATATTTTGAGAAGCTTAATTATTTAACAGATCAGTGGGGAAAGAGGGAAAAGAAGCTATTCTTAGTTCATAACTATGTTTTATTTCTTTTCTGTTAGAGTTACTGAGAAGCACAAGTCAAGCTAGAAAACTATTTTGAGTAGAAGAGTGAACAATGACTCAAAAACAATAACTTGAGCTTCTGTGATAGCTTTGATGTCACTTTGACCTAGCAAATGGACATAATTTTTAAAAGTCATTCGTCCTTTGTTGTCACAGAATCTTGAATCTTATCCCTTGGACTACAACGCATTCATGTTTCATCCCATTATGTGGTTTTTAAGTGCTTGGTTTAGATAATAAGTTATTCACAATGTTAAAAAACAACTTTTTTGAAGTTTTTCTAGAACTTGTTTTTCTGCTGAAGTAAAACAATTTAAACAATTTAAACAAAAAAAGTTTTTTGTGACAATTACTATACCTTTTTTGTGTACAAAACACACACAGAAGTAAGGGGCTCACTCACCAACTATGGTCATGGGCAAAAGACAGACTTGGGGAAACAAAATCAATCTAATGCAAATGAAATCACCACCAATTCACCAATTGAATCACAGCAGGATAGTGATAAATACAACCAGATCTTTAACAAATACACATTCACCTGACCCCTTCCCTCTTCCTGGGCCCAGCTCTGCTACCTCTTCCCCGCCAGGAGCACAGGGTGGCAGGGAATGGGGGTTGCAGTCAGTCCCAGTCCATTCCATGTTGTTTCTGCGGCTCCTTCCTCCTTATGGAGAAAACTCCTCACAGTTTTCCTCTGCAGCAAGGGGGCATCCCTCCCATGGGAGAGAGTTCTCCACAACCTTCTCCCACCAGCATGGATCTCTTCTGCAGGCTTCAATCTTCCCAATGATGGATCACTCCAGCATGGGCTCTCCTTTGGGATAGGTCCCCTGATCCAGCATGCGGTCCTCCTTGAGTCACAGACAGGACTCTTCTCCACCACTGATCTCTAAAGTCTGCAAGGGCTCAGCCTGCCACCTCTACCACAGGTCAAAGGCAAACGGCTGCTCCGGTGTGCCTTCCCTGCTCCTCACTGACCTGAGTGTCCACAGGGTTTTCTCTCTCAAGTCCCACTTCTCTCCTGAACAAAAGAACTCCCAACACAAAAAAAAAACCTCACCCAAGAGGTTTTCCCCTTTTTAATATGTTTATCACAAAGACGCTGATTGGATCAACCTTGGCCAGATGTGGATCCACCTTGGAGCCAGGGGAAGCTTCTTACAGGAGCCACTTCAGTAGCCCCCTCCCCTGCTACCAAAACCCTTCCAGACACACACTCAACATACAGGCATTTGAAACTGAGGTATATGGGGAATGAACAAATTCACTGGTTGTTTGTAAGAACTTAAGCTGACTCCCCACCTCTCCAATAGGACACCTGACTCCAGAGAACATCAGCTCCCCGCAGTGCGGCATGAGGTCTTTTTGATTAATGGTGGCCTGACTTGCATAAAGAGACAATTTAGGAATTTAAATAAAAGAAAATACGGTTAAAATTTAAAAGTCAGTAAGGATTGGACTTTGAAATCTATATAAGGCAGTAGTGCTGAAATAAAATAGTCACCAAACTGCAGAATTTATTTGGGATTATATGATACTCCATAAACTAATTCTATGATGTCTTAGACCCAAAGACATAGGTTAAGTGTCAGTCTGCATGACTCATATCTCTTATTTTTCAACACATATTTGAAAGAAGTGATAAATAAAATGGTAAGAGTTAAAAAACACCATAACTGCATTGCTATTAAAATGTTGTGCCGCAATGCAGGATTTACGATCTGCGGCAATTAATGCTCGACCAAAAAGATTAACAGTTGGGGTTTTTTTTCCAACGTATATATTGCATGGAACTCAACACCAATATTGATTTTGAATAAGCGTGGCATTTCAGCAACTGTAAGAATACTGTAAGGAATTGAAGAATTATTCAGTGAAATGACTACCTGTTTGAAAGCCTTTATCTTCTATGTATTTTTTTCAGAAGTTTATAAACCGGTCAGAAGAATTGTGTTTCAAGTGGAAATCAGAGCATCAGAATTTAGTCAAAATAATCTGATAATGTATCATTTTCATTATTGTTAACATGTTTTCTTTTATTTCACGTAAAAATGTAGGGTAAAAATACTCTTTATATGTAGACATACATCACACAAAGACACACTGATGTTTCAATATGGGTTTTGCACTTTTCATTAATGTATCTTTACCTCCTAAAAAGAAATGACACTTTTTGCAATATCTATTAATAAAAAGGAAATTATTTTTGTAGTATTGCTGTCAGGCAAGCAGGGCTCTATATTTGTTTTTCTGGAAATACAGTTTTTATTTTATTTTCTGAGAAGTAATTATACCACTACGTTGTTTTTTTTAACAGATGAATATAATGCTTTTCCTGTGTAGCACTAGCATTTATAGCAAAACTACAAGAGCCAATATTTTTCTTGATCTTTCCATTATTTTTTACAGTCTAGATTACCTGAAAGCTTACATATAAAATAACTTTCTCATAAACATGTAGGAATGTTAATGGAAGGCTAGGGGGCATATAAAAGAAGTTTATACAAACCTGGATTAAAATCAAAATGAATAATTTGATCTGGTGTGAAATAATAATCGAATCCAAAAAACTGAACTTTTTACTAGAAAAAGGGGAAATACAGCCTTTCTGAAGCCATACGGGAAGTGGACAATGTTCTGCCTGTTCAAGAGGCTTTGGGGGATGTGTGAACGACAGTGGGATAAGCAGACAGTAGAGGAAAGCTGCAGAACATACTGCTCCGGGCACACAGCTGCATCCTCAGCAAGCAGGCATTAGCTATGGTGCTGCCTGTGCATCTCTGGGGCCAGCTGCTATGGTGGAGTCCCCATCCCTGGAGGTGTTCAAAAGCCGTGTGGATGTGGTGCTGAGGGACCTGGTTTAGGGACCCTGGCAGTGCAGGGGAACGGTTGGACTCGGTGATCTGAAAGGTCTCTTCTAACCAGATGGTTCTGTGATATGGAGGCACCTTGCTTCTCCCTTGCCCACTTCCCTGCAGCCCTGATGGAGACCAATGCCTTTGCAGAAAGGCACCACGGCAGCCGTCTCCACCTCTCCACAATTCCACGCACTGGTCAGATACAGCCAGAGAGACAACGGTCGGCACCAGGGAACGCATGCCATGTCCTGTTTACAGGATTCTGATTACCGACTCTACAACCCTTACAGCAGTGGTGCTCCCACCCCAACCACCTGCCCTCCCTCCAGCACAAGACTAGAAGGGGGACTGAGTCACGTATCCCTATCAAGTCTGCTGCCCACCACTTTTAGGACAGCTTCTAAGGATTTGTCTACAATAAATTCTGTACTAATCCTGTCATACTGGTGAAATACATGTCTCCATGGCTGATACAGCATTGATAGTCTAATAAAAAATGGTATATACCGATGCAATTTATTCTTGTTTAAAATTAGGGTTATTTATTCTGAAACTTTTTTTTTACTCTTTACCTTTCAGCAATTTACCTACTGTGTATGGAGTAGCGCAACCGTCATGGTGTTTATAATTCAAATTAATCTTCTGATTCAGGATTACCTTTATTTATTTGCCTTTATTACCCAATTTACTTATAAAGCCAGCTATCACTGGGTGTAAAATAAAATTATAAGACTGAGAACATGGCAGGTAACATTGTAAGTTCTCAAAAACTTTACTGAGGTGGAAACCAAATTCTCATAATTGAAAAGTCACAGTATGAAAAGAGGCCGTATCCTTCCTGAAAGAGAGTATTTAGAAAAAGGGACAAATGTTTAACAGAGGGAACCAAAACTCATGAGGCTTCGTGAGCTACAGAAAAGGAAAACTTGCGCTGAAAAGATTGTTCATTAAATAAACATACTCATGGTGTGTATCATGAACCAGGTTCAATGAACGCTAGAGCACATGTTTAAGCACTTACTGCGAAGTGTCTTAGGTGCATGCTTAAGTGCTGTACTGAAGAGAGAGTTTGCAAGTGAAGTTATGCCTGTCTGCCTCACTGACTCACAGCCTGTTACATTTTCTGCAAAGACCAATGTCTTACTAACGTTTTACACTCAGATACTTTTCTCATTGGCATCATCGTTTTTTAACGGCGAAAACGAATGATTGTAAAGAAAACATCCTTGATATAGACAAAATATGAGGCCTGTGCATCACTGGGCTCGTGCATCCTTTAGGAGCATCCTGTCATGCCGCATGGAGAAAAAAACTATGAGAGGACAGCAATACTAACACTCTACAGCTCTGCAACGATTAACGAGGCTAAAAGGATTAACGATTAGTATTTATTTTATGAGGGGCACAATGGTATCCTGAAAGATCACATAGAGAAATCACTTGCAAAAATATTTGGATTTTTTGACAAATGAAGGTTTCTGTTAGCACTATTTGTAATTTCAGAGCATATGGCTGCTGGCAACCGTTGAAAAATGACATCATTTTTGACCTCAGAAATAGGAGTGATAAATATAAGAGGATTATAAACCATTTTCCATAGTGCCTTAATGCTACTTCCTAGCTTGTCAGAAATGATTGCCTTAGAAGCAAAGTAGTAAATATTTAAAAGTCTTCGTTGTTGGCAGATTTAACTTGTTAACTGTGAAGGCAACATTTGCATGAATATCTTTTAAACAGTACCATTATTGTGCTCCGGCAGTTCATATGACCAGGCCAGAGCTGAGCTAAGCCCATCACCACCCACCGCTGGGAAAGGGCTTGATACACATTTTGGAAACCACTTCTTCTCCATGGCCATGGCTTATCCTCCCAGCTTCTTTTTTCTTTAGGGTACCATCCCCATCCCTGCATGTCCAAAGCCTCACAGCTGTGACACAGTTTATAACTGATGTCCACCAAACAGGGGCACCCTTTCCTTTGAGGGCAATCCCTCGGTTTCCCGGGAGGGAGGACTCTGCTACGGAGCCACGCTTCACACGTGCCAGCTTGCCAATGCAAAGCGCTTGAGCTCTAAGGATGATGAGTGTTAAGGATGAGCTGAATACCTCCATCATCTGTCTCAAAGTGTTTTGAAGGGGTGAGATTGGGTTTTCTGCACTGTCCAGAATCCCTGGCATTTTTCCACCTCCTACAAGCTGTAGAGAGCAAATGGCAGCAGCATTAGAAGACAACAGGTGCCCGCTATAGTCCAATTTACTTGTTCATGGCATTAATATCATCCCAGAAACTGTTATGCCAAGCTATTAGGTGCATAGAAACACCAAGACCATGAATAAAAAAACACCATGCATTTAATATATTTTTAGAAAATAGATAAAGTATATATAAACCTCTAATTTATTTTCCTGTTCATAGGATGTTAGAATTAAAACCAGGCGTAGTTTATAAAATTAGCAGCAAGGTATTTACATTAAGGCACATTTTCTTCTGGGGAAAAGGAGTGAAAGCATAATATACTATTTAATTCTTGTGTAGCCCTACTCTGTTTACTTATTTACTTATTTATTTTATTTCACATATCTGATCAAGCAAGTTAGTGTCTAGAATAGCTCAGTGTTGAGGACTTAAAATCTCAAGTGTGTAACCTTTTGTGCTGCAGTCCAATATGCAGAAGTGCTGTAGATTCAAACCTTCAGGCTTATTTACTGTACTTGGCTACTGCACGTTTCATCAGCTGTATGGCTGCCCTGCACAGGCAATATGATTGAAACCTGGGTATCGATTACATACTCCAAGTGTGGAGTCCTGGAAACAACCTTACCAGGACCGCTCACTCATTTGGAGTTTAAAGACAGCCTTATAATGTTGGCACCACGCACATGAAAGTAACAGCAGGATCAAGCCTCGTACCAGGACGAACTCACGCAATGAGCTCATGCCCCTGCTCAGGCACGTGCGCAGTGCCCCTGCACTCAGAACTGGTATCCAACTCATAAAGTACCTTTGCCGAGCTGGAGTCGCATGGGGTGGACAAACTAAGAACATCTGCTCTGTGTCTGCCCTTGTTTAAGGATATCTTGTGTAAGTAAGGTTGCACAAAGCTGAATTGCTATAAATCTAAGACAAAAAAGTGTGTACCTGCACTCTCCAGGAGAAGTAGAGGACCGAAGGTTAACCTCTGTAATCCTACAGAGTAATTTCAAAATAAATAAACTCAGTAGTGCTGAATGAAAGATTTCCCACAAAGATTTATTTTAAATAGGAAATGTACTGCTCAGAATTCAATGCCAGGTGAAGGGGATGTGAAATAATTAATTTTCTCACATTTCATGTTCGAAACTGATAAGGTATTGCAGTTTGTCACAGAATTATTTTAAATAATTGATGATTGTTTACCAGTGTCATCTTAACCTTTGATGTTTGTCATATTATTTCTCTTTTAGAAAGCACTTACAGCTTCATCGTAGGATTGTTTTATCATCAGTAAACTGACATATCATAGATTATTACTCACACAGTGCTCCAATCCTGATTTCACCAGATCAACAGGAAATATCACATTAAATTTAATAACACCAAGATGAACGTTTTTGGCTTCTTTCAACTTTTTGGCTGGAAAGCATGCAAGATCCCCATATCCCCATGCACACAGTCCTGGGAAAGTCAAACATTCTGACTTCTGACTCCTACGAATAACTATATGTCCACCTACCTGCTAAGTGAAACTGAAATCTCACACTGATGGCACCACCATTGCTTCAGTATTAATTATATCTACAGCAAAAGAACTAGAGACTCAGATGTCAAGATGTTATGAAATCAATCGTCCTGTGATTTCGTGCTTTCTACCAAAGGAGTTCAGACTAGAAACTGCTTTGATAATCAGTGGGGTTTGTTTTGTTTCCTTTTGATTTCATTTTTAAGTCACCATATCTAAACACCAGTTGCTGGATAAAAAATCATCTCACATTTAAGAGAAATATAAATTTCTAATACTATTTTTATGTGGGCCAAGAGTGTCCTAAAAAATAAATTTTGTTATATATATATAAAAATATATATTTATATGCTCAAACCCTACCAGCACAGTGCAGAAACCAGAAAAGAGACAAGAAAAAGTCAGTATCAATTACTCAACGTCTCTCACATAGGACTTTGGGGTCTATTTTATTCTTTAATCTCTGATTAATCTAGCCATTTAATTTAATCTAGCTATTTATTTTATCTAGCTATTCTTTAATCTCTGAGTGTGCTATTTTTATCTAAAACATTCCTCTAGTCTTAAATTCTTTTTTTCTTTTTGGAAATGTAAGTGGATTTGAGGAAATGACAAAAATGACAAACAGTTTTGCATGGATGAGGTTGTATTTTCTTACAGGAGCGACAATTAAGTTACAAAGAGGGCCCAAGACTGTGCTGAAGGGGAAGGTACTGTGCTCAGCTTCTCCTGGCTGACCCTTACCTCCTCCTGCTGAAAGGTTCTATCCCTTCAAATTTTTCGGCTGAGCTTCCTAACGTGTCATTTCCAAAATGAATCAAAATTAATCAAATTAGCTCTTTTTGAGTTACCTTTGCATTGTTTTAGCTAACCTGATGCGTTTGGACCCAAGCAGTTCGCAGAACATTCATGTTAGCAGCCTTTCTAGCAATACAGGAGGTGCAAACCTCCACGTGGAGGGGACAGAAAGACGCAAGGCTGAGTATAAGCAGGGGGACAACTACGTCTCCCCCTGTTAGAGCTGCTCATAGAGCCGTCCCATATGTCTTCCTCTGTCTTTTATCCCATTCTGTGTACAGCCCCTCAGAAAAATAAAATTCTCGTTATTTTATTTGGAGTAACTGATTTTGCAGATTAAAGACAGACAGTAAAATATTAAAGAAAATGAAAAAAAAAATTATTTGGAGTGCTGAAATAATATTTGAGGTTAAAAGAAGTATTAATACCTGTCAGGTAAGTTTCTAATATGGAAATATGTATGTATATGATCCTTTAGATGACTGAAAATGATCAGTTAGTACTGATACAACACTTCGAACCGGAGCAGATCCATCCTCAGATCTGTATGTGACGCTCATATGCAAGACCTCTCATGCGTGTACATGTTTGCATCTCTATGATCAGCCTTGTGATATGGAGGAGCTGCAGATGAGAGTAGATGGGAATCAACCAGATGAGAAGGAATAGCTAAGGGATCTGAAATTTGCCTATGCACATCGTGTAAAGGTTTGGAAACGTCACAAAGAACAACGGATGATGCAAAATATAGTGCACATTTGAAGGAATTAAAATGAAAATTTATGCCTGCAAAGCTAAGAAAAGTAGCGTGCGTATATGTCTGTATATAAGTGGTAACCGTAAGGAAGCCAAAAGCTGTAAACAGGAATAAGCTAAGAACAAGATCAACTGTCAAAAAAACCTCAACTTCACCAATCCCCAACAGCAAAGAACGCATTTAGACAAGTGAAAAAGATGTGATGCAACTGCCCGATCTAAACTAAAATCTAAACTGAAAACACGCAACAGCAATGCCTTGTCAACACTAAAACAGGCTACGGAGCAAAATGCACATGGATAGAGGTTTTCAACACCTCTTGCCTAAAGATGATTTTCAGCTGGCAACACCAAAAAGGCTGTGGTGATAGCCAGCCAGGCCTATGTATAGAACACCATCTGGAGTGCTAAGGCTGGTGGAAAACTTGAGAGCAGATGAGTACACTTGGATCTTACATAGCAACTTCATAAGTGAGAAGCAAGAATGTTACGGACCTTGACTATTATAAGCTCAGAAAACATCAGCAATCTTCAAACCAATTCCTGCAAAGAGCTTCAGTTAGAAAACGAGAGGAAGGGTCTGGCTCAGGACAGAAGGAATGAATGAAAGAAACCACGAGCAAACTATCAATTCCCCACACCTCCTAGAAATGCATCATTTAGTTTAATTTCCCATTTCAAAGGCTGATTGTACAAGTAAGAATGTAAATGGAGGTTCATAGGAAAAGCGGATCCTAAATTTGGGTGTAACTGCAGCAAGGACTGTTTATGGGTTGACATCAACCGCATGATGCATTTGGCTTTCCTGACTTTTCAGAACATGATCATGCAATCTTATGCTGTTCTTAAATATCTTTTCTGTATAGCATTTTTCAATGGTGAAGTACAGAGCTAGTAAAACTGAAAATGCAATATTACTGTCTTGGAAGAGGAATTGAAGCTTCAATCATGAAAATAAAATTCTAGCATTTCTGACATTTTATTTTGATTGACTGACAAATAACTTCTTATGGCTTTAAAGCAGAAAATTATATGTAAGTTTTTGAGATATAAAATAACCTGGCTAAGCATTCAAAAATAACAAACACGTAACTCTGCCAAAATCTCATGTGCCCAAGTATAAGGCATCCTGTAAACAAACAAAAAACCCCCAACCATTCAAATGTACAGAAAAAAATAAAGACTTCATAAATGCAACAAACAAAATTAAAACTAGTTCACTTGTCTAATGACAGACCAAATATTAGAAAAGAAAGCATGAGAGAGGTTTCTATAGCTGTACTCCTTGAGGATGACTTTAGAAAGAGCTCTAGTATGTTTATATCATCTACAAGAGAGCTCGGGACCCATAAAACACCATGGCTGTGCCCACAGAAGATGCAACAAATCCCTGCTTCTCAGTACCACCTGCTGCCAGATGACATTGCTGCTCCTGGATGATCATTTCAACTGAGCCTAAATTACCCAAATTAGCTGAAAAATACAGGCTCAATAGTAGGTCTTTGTGTTGTTTGGCTGAAACAGGTTAGAATACTCACCGAAACAGCTGTGTCTCGAGATTTCAGGGAAAAGTCATGACTGCTAGGGAGCCAGTGATGACAGTTCATAGCATGAACCAAGTCATCTGGTAGAGACGCAGTACAAAGAGGATATATATCTACAGAATGGAAGTACCTGCCTTGGAACGCTGACAATGCAAGCAGAGCAAGCTGAAAAAGAGTGATAGAAAAGGATTGGTATTTTTCCTCGTTTTTTACACGAGAAGGTAAGTAGCAGTGGGATTATCCTCTCTGTTCCATAAAATGCATCTTGCAATCATTAGTAATAAATCTGTGCTCAAGACGTTTACCAAAATGTGACCTGAGCAATCTGCTTGAGGTCATTCCTGGCACCAGTATGGGCAAATGCTGTCTCTCTAGTCTCAGACCAGCCTCTTACTAGAAACACACGCTTCCCCCTCTCACCAGAGAAGTAGCTGAGCATGCTGCAAAATGTCTGTTAATTTGATTGTCCATACACAAGCTACTGTTAGCTACTAACAAAGGCAGTGATGGGTTTTACCATTCTTTAGAAATTTTAGCATCCTTTAGACATGCTTTAGACTGATCTTCGTTGGAGAAAACCAGAGGCCTGCCTATTTTGAGAAAAGCATTGGACACCTCCCTCGCTGCTTTGGCATTCGTTTGTGGAATGGCATGTTTATTTATCTTACTTTATTCTGGAAATACTACAATTTTCACAAAGCAGGGATACAGTGTCGACAGGGAGAGCTATTTTCCAAAGCTATTCCAGTATTTTGAGGGTATGTTAAGTGAAGAGATACTGAAAAAGAAAGTGAAAACACAGACCAATCAAAGAATATGCCCACCTGAATCTCTGCTAAGCATTACAAATTCTGTTTATTTATCTAAATATTTATAAGCCTTTTCTCAAGATTCATTCTACACCCTATCCATTCAGAAGTACTGCATTATCTGTGGTAACTACAGAGAGGTAAATTCAGTATTAGCCAGTCCTTGGTCTGGTAGGAAAAAGTAACATCTGCTTCATGTCCATATTTTCCATTCTTGTTTTAACAGTCATGAATGCTTTCTTGAACTGAAGAAGAACAGGGCTGCAGTTCAGATGAATTAAGATTTCTGAACTCAGAAAACTGCACTTAAGGGTTATTCACCAAATCAGTAGAAAATTGATTTTATTCCCAGAATGTCATTCTCTGTGCAAGAACTAGATAAGGTTTCAGCAGTTTTGCTCATCCATTCACTTTTGAGTTTTGCAATTCCAGTGATGATAAGCATTCAGGAACACGCAGTTTAATCACCTCAGCCACCTATATCCCATAAGTACCCCAAAGAGCTATTGAAGACCAAGAAGTCTTCATACTGAGACAGTTGATCACTGATGTCTTGGGAGTCAGGTACCTTTAGGAAACTAATCAAATCCTGAATATGTCTTTTTAATACTCACACTGTGGAATATTATAAATTAAGATAGATTTTCAAATATAAAAGCAAAGTAAAATCTCTCTTCTCAGTTTCAGGAGATTTTTATATCTTTTATCTTTTGTTCTGTCACTGTTCAGTAAGACCAAGTGCTGAGTCTGGCACTTGGGCCACAACAACCCCCTGCAACGCTACAGGCTTGGGGAGGAGTGGCTGGAATCTGCCCTGCAGAAAAGGACCTGGGGGTGCTGATCGACAGCCAACGGAATATGAGCCAGCAGTGTGCCCAGGTGACCAAGAAGGCCAATGGCATCCTGGCTTGTACCAGCACTGGTGTGGCCAGCAGGAGCAGGGAAGTGATTGTCCGCCTGTACTGGGCACTGGTGAGGCCACACCTTGAGTATTCTGTCCAGTTTTGGGGACCTCACTGCAAGAAGGACCTTGAGGTGCTGAAGCAGGTTCAGAGAAGGGCAACAAATCTGGTGAAGGGTCTGGAGAGCAAGTCTGATGAGGAGCAGCTGAGGGACCTGGGGTTGTTTAGCCTGGAGAAAAGGAGGCTGAGGGGGGACCTTATTGTTCTCTATAACCACCTGAAAGGAGGTGGGGGTTGGTCTCTTCTCCCACATGACTGACAGGGTGAGAGGAAATGGCCTTAAGTTGTGTCAGGGGAAATCTAGGTTAGATATCAGGAAAAGCTTCTTCAGAGAGAGGGTTGTGAAGCATTGGAACAGGCTGCCCAGGGAGGTAGTGGAGTCCCCATCCCTGGAAGTGTTTAACAACCATGTAGATGTGGTGTTGAGGGACATGGTTTAGGGACCCTGGCAGTGCAGGGTGAGTGGTTGGACTCGGTGAGCTTAAAGGTCTCTTCCAACCAGGTGATTCTGTGATTTGAGAAAGGAATTACATACTTGTTTATATAGGGTATACAAACACTAACAATGAACAAATATAATCCAGGAAAATAGGCTGTTCTATAAAAGATCAAATTCTACAGAACATATAAAAACCTTCATTCACATAGAAGTACATATTTTCCCTGAGCAGGAAGGGATCAAAAATACATGCCTGAGTGATTTCCTGAAGCTGAGCCTTAGGTGACTCTTATTAAAACAAACAAACAAAAAAAAGAGTAAAAAACCATTTTTTATTACAACAGATACAACACAGATGTGGGAGACTTTAAGGAGCAGCAGGACTTGTTGCTGTCAGGTTTGTAAACAAGGCTGGACATGAACGGACAGGTACGGACCTATACTGAGAGTGAAGCTAACCAGCCAATTATAGTGTTAGAATAGACACGTGAATTTCACTAACGAGCCAATTAACTGTAACCTTGAAGCGCGTGATCAGTGCATGTACGGAAACTCTGTGCCTATAAATATAACTCTGTCGCACTTAATAAACGGAGCTTTCTGCACACCATATTGGCGTCTGGGTCTGCTCCCTTCCGGCATGAGGATTGTGTAAACCGCAGCAACACACAGATAAAAGTTTTTTGACAACACACAGAAATTTCCTCTCTCCTTTAACCATGATAACTAAGAAGTCCTAATACTTAACAATTCTTGTTAAGATTGGACTTTTGTTTTAAGAACTGTAATCACTTCAGGCTCACCCGAACTTCAAGTGCCACTGCATTACAGTACTTAGATATCTAAGACACAATTATTCTCTGAAATGTTTCACTCTCTCTTTCATTTTGCCACAGAGAACAGAAAACCAGGCAAAAGTCCTAGGAAATCTAAAAATGTTCCACACAGTTGAAATGCTATAATTACATGGTCTCATACAAATTACAGCAATGAAAACAAGGGTAACTTAAAAACAAAGAGTAATAAGATTTGCTTAACAAAACTGATATAAACTACATCTCAGACAGTCTAGAAATGTATCCTGTAACGGACCCTTTTAAGCAACTAGAGGGTTCTGGTTGTAGTTACTTTGGAATTGCCAGTTTGAACGAGAGTGACGAACAAATCCCTTCCAGACCCATCTCCTCCTCCACACAGTTCCAGCTTACCTGCTGTAGCAAAGACTAACCCAAGTTTCAAGTTCTGAATCAGAGTTGCGTACTAGGATTCATGAACTTCACCTACCATCAGCATTCCTTCCTCTATCTAATTAACGTAGCCACTTTGATTATCGGGTTTCCTGAAGCATTAAAAAACATTCTTCAAAGAGCCAGCAGTAATCTGTGTTTATTGTACTGATAAATAAGAAGGCCCTGGAAGATTCAAAAGGAGAAATGGGATGGAAAGAGTACCAAAAAAAAGTAGTTTCATAAACATGGTATATAATTTAAACTGTATACAGATCTCACAAGCCATCACAACTACATCATGGCATACATGAGACGGATGAACAAGGACGAGGTGGTAGAGATTAATCGTATCAGCAAGTTCATATCTTAAAACACCTTTGATGACTTCTGCTAATAACCAAAAGCAAAAATCAGCCATCAGAAAGGCTGAAAACCATGTATAACCTGATCAGTTAAAACTGACACCTAAAAAATAAATCAAAATCTTTCAAGCAATCAGAGCAGAGTGTGAACACGCCTGGCATGAGATGCCCTCAAAGCACATTCATCCTTCTATGATCTGAGAAGTCCACACTACCAAATCAATTCCTTCGAGACAGCAGTCAGGAGTATCACTGCCATCAAGACTTGTACATAGACGTATTCATCCACATGCAGCCTGTATCTGTAATGCACGCTGCCTGACAGCCCTGCTAAACATTTAAAGAAACTCCTAACTTCCAACTAAAACATGGTTTCAGACTACTCAAGTGGTCTGATGCAGTTCAGCTTTCCAAAGAAAGCAAAGTCTGTGTCTGTCATCTTTATGCAAATGTCTAATAATTCTCTTCTAGACTGTCTGAAAAAACAAAAAACAAAAAAAAACCCAAAAAAACCTAAAAAAACCCCACCCCAAACCAAACCAAACCAAACCCCAACCATCTTCAGTAAAGAAATCTACTGCCCTGAGTCCAGTCAAGACCTAAGGCATACTGCAGCCTAGGTTGCTTCACATCACTAAGGTGCAAAAGGTTTGAAAGGCTCCAGTGAAGCCATTCACTCTTTCACTTTTATCCTGGTGTTGGAAAAGGAGTGATGGAGCGAGTCTCAAAGCACCATTTGTGAAGGTGCTCTGGCTGCCCAGTTTTCCATTGTAAGCTGATGGGACAGCGGTGGCCAGGTGCCTTTGAAAGTATCACCCCCAGCTGCTTTCTTTAAACCTTGGAGTAATACTTCTTATGTCTTACAAGTGATTGATATTTGTTATAAAACCTGTAAGAATCTAAGCTCCGGTAAAGGACTGTTTTCCTTGTTTCACTTTCAGAGTATGTTGTAAATATTTTTACACAATCTGAACAGCATAAAATAGTGCATGACTCACAGTAAGTTTGAGTAATCTCATTATTTCATACTAGCAAAAATAAAGGGTTTACGGTCCGAAATGTTAATGTAGTCCATGCAAATAAAATAAAATAAAATAAAATAAAATAAAATATAAAATAAAAATAACAAGAAAAGAAAATAAACCCAATCACTTAAAGGATTCAGTGACTGTATTTAACTGTTTTTCCACAAACCAGGACATATCTTGCACACCTGTCAGCAGTAGCTTCTGGAGCTTTGAAAGTGCTGCAAGATGATCCTCCTTCTGCACTGCTCTCCTGCCATCCAGGGTCTTGAAAGCGGCAGTAAATGGCACCAGGGCTGGGCACCAGGTACCCTCACCCGGCCCATCTTCTGAGTGGAGCGCCTCTTCCTGCTCTCCCAATGCATTTCCCCTAAAGTCCCTCCCAGACAGTAAAACTGTCTGAAAGCCAAACCACCAAGTGATTTTCACACCCACCTTGGATTAGTAAGGAACAGACTTCATAACATACTCTTTTTTCATGCAGAAAAAGGGTTAGGCGGTAGTCGGTTGAGCTGGGGAAAAGAGATTCTTTCCTTGGTGGTGAAGAGCAGTTTGAGGTAGAAAAAACCTCTTATACTTGATCATTGCCCTTCCAACGGGCAGTTCACTGCTGCAACACATGACTCAGTGCTCGGTAACATCTGGCAAGAGCCTTATGTGCTCACAACCCTTGTGCATTTGAGAAGACAGGTTGCCGGGGTTTCAGTGACTTCTAAAGCGTGTCTCCATATTTTGGGAATATTGCTCAGCATTTCTTCACGACCACTCAAACTCCTTTTATCACACATCACTAGCAATCACTAGGTCCCTGTTGACCCAATACAAGAAAAGGACAAGAAATTTCATGACATATCCTTTTGTTAATAAGCGCAGTTGCAGCCAAATTCAATTCTCTCAAGCTCCAGCTCCTTGTACCACAAGTGTGGTTCTGCATGGCTTTAGCTCTTGCTCTTCTGCGGTTTCTGCGAGTTGCTTGATTTGACCTAAAAGCATTTCAAGTTAATTTTCTCGGTGAGTGCACGCAATAAAGTGCCATATCATCATCAATAAGTAGACGTCTGAATACTGAGAAAAACCTCAAACCACTCTCCTTAAGACCTTCGGCAGGAATTCTCAGGGAGGAAGATCGGATAAGTGACATTTATACATTCTCCTGCTGAAGAAAAGAACGCGTCTGAGAAATCTGTTAGAGAAGAGCTACTCGCCTTCCTCTTTTCATTCCTCTGCTTCCACCATCACAAAAAAAACCCCATTAAAACAGCCTATTAAAAATTGACTGTTTACAGTACTGAAGGGAGAACGGACCAAAGGAGGCCTTCATCCACGACAGCTTGTCTGCAGTGTTTATTTAAAAAGATGAAACTTTAAGAAACCACAATTGTCTGACAGTTTTCTTCAGACGTTAGAAAGAGAAGAGCAGATAAACAGAATGATCCTGTCCCAGTCCTGTTAGGCTCAAACAAAGAGCTCTTTCTTTAACTATGAGTGCCCTTTTGTGTTATGTATTTCAAGTATTTCAGAGCACACAGTTGCACAGATCGAACTACCTTGAAGACTGCTGGTAGCCTTACAACTGGTCCAATTGTCATAACAATTATTTTTAACATCACGAATCTATCTTTGCTGTTGGTTGCAGTTAAATATTCGCCTATTTTCAGGGGAGTGCAGACCTAGATTTTTGTATGCAGATGTCTCTACATTTGTACCTTTGCATTTTGGAATATGTATTTACACAACACAGAGATTATAGTTCTGAGTACTCCTTTCAGCAACATATTGTCTATAAGAGAAAAGGCTTTTTACCATCAGCTTTCCCACCTGCGTTGTACTTCACATTTGACCTATTTCTAAAGAAAATAAATCTCAGAGCTCAGAGTCAGTTTTCTACCATTTTTGTTCTGCAAAGATGAAAACAGGTTGGTTTGTGGGTATTTTTTTTTTTTTTAACTGTTCGTATTATAATTCAAAGCAGGCATTTTTCAAAAGCGTTGTCGTATCCCAGGTATTAGTTGCAGAGCCATATGAGCAAAGGTGTTTAAAAGCACAACCACAAAGCCTAACTTTATTATAAACTAATCTTGGCTCTAGCCCTGCAACTTTATCCCTAAGCAAAAATACATGTAAGTACAAGGTAATTTGTCCAAGCGAGACTAGATGAAAATCAAAGGACTGTCCCTTTAAGAAATGCTTTGCATTACAGCTCTGCTACTTCTGTGCTTCAGTTGAGCAAGTTACAGATATTAAACAGAATGGCACATCACAATAGGACATGAAATGAATTATAGCATAATGAGCGAACACATCTACTGCATTATTATTATACACAGTCACCTTTTATGTATTATGTAAAAGAACCCAACTTGAGAGATCTAGCTCATTTTTCATTTCAAAAGAATTTTGTAGAGAACAGTTACAGTGTCAATTACTTCAGTGTCAAATAGCAGATTTTTTGAAAGCTGTAACGTGCAGGAGGGCCAGGCAGAGGTAAATACCTCACCAGTCCCTCGGACAGCGCTGATCTCAACACACAGCAACGAGAAGCAGCCGCAACAAATTTCAACCCTGTTTTTGCTGTCCAGCAGGAGAACTGCGCTGCTTGGGATAAAGGACAGCGCCGTGTCAGGACTCTGACAGGCTACAAAGAGGTCCTACCCGTGTCTTGGGAGGATCTTTACAGTTATACCCCCCTTCCTATCTTACAGGTAGCTGCCTGCACTGATGAGGGGTTTTTCTTTGGTAAAACTGATGTCCTGTGGAAAACAAGGCAAAGAAAAATGGAACAAAACGCTCCTTTCCAGCAGAAAATACCATTCCCAGCAGTAGCTTGCAAAAACAAGGCTGCCTGCAGCAAAGAGAGCAGCAGGTTAAAACTGATGGCAACTTTAAAAAGAGATGACAACGTTTTCAAGATTCCGTTACTTCTTCTCAGAACAAAGGACCATCAGATTCTTTGACTATCAAGCACATGTTCCAACTAATGCCCAGGCCACCCATAGACCACCCTGCACAAGCTCAAACCTGTGTCCATCAAAATTTACACATGCTTATATGTAAAATAATACTTTACCATAACATCTTGAATTACAAAGTCTCATATGACCTTGTGCTGTTTCACTTATCAAGAAAAAGAATTCAGAACAACATAAGAATGGAAACTGTATATTGTACGTGGTGTCTTCCAATGAACATGAGCTTTTTTTTTTTTTTTTCTTTTGTTCCAGATAAAATATTTGGTTTATTCATCCCATTCATTTGTATCTTATCTGCATGGAGCCAAAAGCACTATTGCATAGGTGAAACACTTAAATAGGCTAATAATTTTTGTACAGCTGATAGTGGTTTAACAACTGCAGGAAATACAGTTCTCTTTAGAGGGATAACTTCACAACCTTTTATCTACTGAAAACCAAATACATTCTAAGGAAATTATAAATATTCTTTTTATCTTACTGAGATTTGCTGCAAACATCAAGGCACCTACTCACCACACATAATTTATAACACAAGCAGAGTTTGAAATGCTTTTTTGTAAAGAATCATAGATTTTCCTATGGTTACTAAAAGGCTTTTTAAAACTCCTTAGTAGCAGAAGGCCTTGAAAAAGGCTAGAAAATTTCTAACAAAATCTCAGGGTTTCCTTTAACTTCTGCACAATATTTACCCCGCTGACATCATTTTTGTCTCAAATCCTTAAATAAACAACGTCTGTAACAAAAGCAAACATATTTTCACCAGTTTCATATGAAGCATGCCTTGGAATAGAAATGCAAACAAAGATACTGGTGTAAATTAATGGAAGCATATTCCAACTCCTAGAGCTCATCAACTACCTTCAACTACCTCCATTCACAGAAAATGCCACATTTACCCCAACTGACAGAACAGAAAATATACAGAAGTCCAAATAGCACCCAACCGCCAGACTCCCGTAACTATCAATACCTGTTATTAAAACTGATGAGCAAGGGTGCACTCAAAAAAAGAGAGAGAGACACTTACACACTTTGCTTTATGCCTTCTATTCCCATAACAATGCCTAACGAAGGCTTTCAACCTCTAGAGAGGGCTTTCAACTACAATGTAGGCTTTTGTCAAAGTTCACCCATCCAGAATCCGGGTTCAGAAGAGGAGAGATGAGACTCCGCTTGTGATAATATATTTATTAGAAGGATGTTTAGCCACTCACAGTAAGCTTAATATTTTAAGTTCCTGGTCTGCCTAGGAACCTTCTTCAAGCCTCCCTGTTACATTAAATCCTCCCAAGAGAGTAGTACCTTTGAGAGTAACATCCTACTGTCCAACGAACACCAACTGAGAGACATTATGATATCCCTCACGGCGGCAATTCATTTTATACATGATTCTGCATAATGAGACACAGTGTGCAAGCGTTCTAGATTCTGGAATATCTGTAGTTGTGTCAGGTTTTCACACTAGCCTGTCTTTTGATCTCAGATTTCCTGAAGCAGATATGTTAAAAATATGTTTCTGTCCTTTACGCAATCTTTCACAGAAATAATGTTATGTAGTTTATAAATGAATCCTAAGTAAAAAATAATAGTTACACTTCCCACTTTTAAAACATAGGTATCAAGGTGTCTCATAAAGAATTATATTTATAAACTATATTTTAATAGAGGATAAAAGCTAGGGTAAAGTAGCTGCATAGAAAAAATTCCATAGGTTTCAATGGAGGACATTATCAGAATATTTGATTAGGAGCCACTGTGGAATAATTGATCATTTATGGCCATTACAGAAGAAAGAAACATGATTTCCATCAGAGTCTAACACCCCATACTCCAACAGGAGTCAAAGGTGTAGGCATATGTAATGTAACAGAGAGCAACATCAAACATGTTTTTAAAATCTTCTAGCTTGGCCAGAACAGGATTTCAGAAGAAACAAAACAAAAGGATGGCTGCATTCCAGTTGGGTACCATTCCACATACCTAACTTCCACTGCATCAGACTAAATTATACCTAAAACTAGTGTGAGGCCACACAAAACTCAGTTCATGATTTGCCTGTGTTGTTACCGTTGCACACTGGTACTCTAAACAAGTTCTTTGAAAAGCTATGCAGGATGGCTGACAATGGTTTCTCTGGTGGACTGATATTCAGCTTCAGAAAACACGGTGTTTGAGAAGGAAAAAAAAAAGGGGGGGGGGTGGAGGGAAGAAAGAAAGAAAGAAAAGAAGTTAGCTGATATGACAACTCTCACCGTGATCCATCAAGCCTGTACATGCATGTTCGCATCCTTCCAGCTGCAGACTTGCTGAGCGTGAAGTATACAAATACTTGTGGCAGGATCAGAAACTTTCTTTTTGCTAGGCTTTAAGAAATGTCTGATCTAGAAGACAAGGCTGGTAAAATTCAGCCTGGTGCGAGAAGGCTGCCTTTGTTTCACGTGGAACAATTTGGCTTTTAACACCATTTTCCCCTACTCTTCCTGACGTGGCAAGTGAAGGGATCCCAGGCAATCCTCGTCCTCCAGCCGCATCTCTCACAGCTGTGCACAGCAGCAGCCAGTAAACTGACTATGCCAAGCTGTAGTCATCTTTCCTCCCTCCTGTGCAGCCAAAACCATCTTCCCTCTCTTCCCTCACAGTTACTCTGAGCAGCTTACGGCTATCAGTCCTTGTAGCTGCAGTCCGGGGTACTTCACCGAACCCAAACGCTACAGACGTGACCAGCGACAGACACGGAGGAGAAGCATCTGCCCTATCTCCAAGCTCCAAAAACCTCAAACACTTTGACTTAGAACAGAAACCAGATCACCCGTCTGGGCTGATGAAGTACAAACCCAGCAAGTCCAAGTAGGCTGGAACACGCTGTATTAGAGCTTGAGTAACGTGCAGTTTCCTTTTTAACTATTGTTTTTAGATAAGCAGTGTCATAATAAGTAGACCTAGGGAGAAGCGCTCGTTCTTCAGCTGCAGAGAAACACTCCAAATTAATGTTTTCTGTTTAACAGCCCTTCTCTCCCACTCTCTTCACCCACCTCCCTCCTCTCCCTCTCTCGCACCAGACTTTTTTTTATAGCAAACGTTTCTCCATTCCATTACCATTATACATCCTTTATATAAGCAGGTCAAGCACGTAGAACGGGCTGGAAGAGACTACTGGGTTATGGATGCCAGAGCTGTGCTGGCACACACACCTCTTGTAAAAGCAGTTTGCTTTTCTCTCGGCGGTCTCTGGATTGGAAATCTGCTCCATGGCCTCCCTGATCTAACCAGAGCCTCTGTAGTTCCAGGCTATGCTGTTTTCCTCACTTGTTTTCCGTGCCAGCATTGTCCTTCCGTTGTAATACCTTTTCACCCTCGATGAACAGACGTTTGAGAGACAATATTTGCATCTGCTCTTGGTCTGCCACTTTGCTAGATTAAAAGGACATTACACATTCTCCATCCCCTGGGTTTTCCAGGATGCTCAATAGGTCCTTCTCCCTAGCAGCCGCCTTTTCAATTAAGGTTTTTGAACATGGGCAACAAGGTTTGTACTCTCTATTCCAGCTCAGGCCTCACCAGCGACTTGTATAACAGCGGCAATACTTCCCTGTCTCTGCTGCAAATGCCGCTCCTGACACATCCTAGATCACATCTGCCTTTTTCATGGCTGTCTCCCACCGGCACAGCGAGCCCAGCTAGGACTTCCAGCTCCTTCTCCTCCTCCATCATTTCCAGCTGATGAGCACCATGAACCCTGGTAAAGCAGCTGGACGGAGGACTGCTCCTACCACATCTCTTTATTCAAGACTGCTCAGAGGAAGGAAGAGGCATAAATGAGCCTGCAACAGCTGTCACAGCAGTTGTTAGTTCCAGCCGAATCCTGTGGACGCTTTCCATGCCCTTTTGCTAAGCACCCCCAGAGATCAAGGCCAAGCCATAAGCAACAGCATCTCTTGAGTGCTGAAGACGAGCTTCAGGAATGTTCTCAGTGGCGGAGGAAGAAGTGAGAAAGTACCAGCGGAGTCACATATAACCCCCCAAAAACCCTAAAATTGATATGGCATAGAGAAGCTATTCTGATTTTTTTCTTAAAAGTCTGACTGAAATAAGCTCATTTACAATGGAGGTGGGAATAATCAGGCATAGATGTGTGCACAGGTAAATTGGAGGATGACATTAACGTTGCTCTGGAAAAAATACTTTCATTGAAATATTAACTTAGGATGTAAAATGAGCAGATTTATTTGAATAGCACTACTTCACATGCTGGAGAGGAGAAACCCCGGTAACTATCCTCATTCTTTCAACGTCAGTACTTCCTGTAGGATGGGTGGCCACGCCACCGTTAGTAACACAAGAGGATTCACGTTTGTGTCTTCTAAAATGAATGTAAGTTGGACTTCATACCAAAAACCTCAAAGCCATGCTAAAGCACAAGGAAGTGTATTATCTTTACACTGTGTGTTTTGGGATTTGCTTTTCTTGCCTCTGCAGCAGAAGACTGACAGTTTAGAACGCAGCACTGCAACTCCCTCATCCGCACAGAGAGCTTGATCGGGAGTTGAAATGCTTTTGATTCCCCAGAGGTTCTCCATGTCCTCACCCCAACAGAAAATGTTTTTCCCTGCCCTCCCTGAGTTTTTCTAAGTGACGGATGTCTAGCCTTTAGATAATGCCTTTCATACAGAGGAATGTAAAAACACTTTACACAGCCCTCATGTAAATCACTTCATTGCACACCAGGCAGCACCGAGCAGAGCCTGGAATCAGAAGCCGAGCAGCCCATTCCGCGCGGCACCTCCTGCCCAGGACCCTGGGACCCAATCATCCCCCACGCACCAATTTCTTGCGCCAAACACATCTTGAATTATAACAAAAGAATCAAGACAGCATTGTTGAAACCCCTCTAAGTTTCCCTAAGCCATGCTGGGCAGACATCCACATGCATTCAAATATACTGCCAAAAATCCGTATTGTTTTTGCTCAGGAAATGAGGTAACCGCTTTGACCACCAAAGTCACACTGACTTTTTTTTCATGTCGATAGCACTGTTTAAAGCTTGGCTTTTAACAGCATAGCACCTATCCTGACTTATAGCATTACTGTGGATTGTGCCACAGCACATTTGTTACAAAACTCAAGAATAATGACAATAAACCCAAGACAATTACTCCTCCAAGCACTATCATTGGTGTATTTTTTAAAGAACAGATTTGATTGAAAGGTAAAGATTAGCTTAAATTCCTCCACCCCTTGTTTTATTTGAATATGAAAAGAAGATGTAATACTGATGCTTACCTTGATATGACATTAAAAGATAGTTTGGGTCAAGATAATTACTGTGGAACAGCAGAATTTTTAAAAAATCCTTAAATATTTGGACTTGCTGATTTTACCCTTCAGATGTATTTAAGCATTCTGGGCTAATTGGCTACGTCCAAACTACAGACGCAAAAGTAACTACCAGACGGTCCCTCCCTTAAGGTGTAAACCATGCACATAATATCATAGGTGAATTCCCCCCAAAACAAGAAAAAATGTATTTCTGCAGCAACATTTTAGAACGTAGCCACGTCAGTCCAAGTGACCCCTCCAGAAGAGCTTCTCTGCACTTGATGGCAGGTTTATGGACATGTTGTAAATGTCAGACTACACCATTTTTAATAATCAAAAAAGACACTATAATATTGTTTCCTTGTAACTGGGACAGAAAATCATTTGGTAAGAGTAAGAACATTTATTGGTTTTGACATAAAAATTTCTTGCTGTGAGGTGGAAACGCTGTATTCCAAATACCAGAAGAAACATGAAATCTCAAGGGTTATGTTCAGTAACTCTCGGTTCAAACGCAGATGCGGCAGGTGCATTATTTAAGAGCCTGTCAGAGATGATAATCTACAGCACACTACTCCGGGATTCATCTTCTGCTGTGCCTGGGAAGGGGGTTCTCATGTAAATGCACAGCAGAACTGCCAGGCTGCTCATCAAGCCCATACTGACCAACCCTCTTAATACCACTGTAGTCACCACAAAAAGTATCAGGAAAGGTCTTCAGGACTGAATGCAACTACCCCTCCCACACACCCCGCCTAAGAGCAGTTCTTCGGCTGAGCTCCTCAGTGAATTTGCTCTGAAAAACCTGAAGTGACATTTTTCTCAGTAGCCACACTTGATGTCCTAAAGTGTATTTTGTATTGCTGTATGCAGTGCTAATTTGGTGCCACCAAGTTGTAGTATATTCAACGCAAATGAGAATCAGTTGGGGCCCAAGCTACTGCTTCAAATTTCCTGACTCCTGCATGTACAAGAACTTGAGAAGGGGTTTTGTTTATTTATTTGTTTGTTTTATCTTCATTCTTTCAGAGCATAAATCCTTGAGCAGAAGCTAGTCACATCAGGATTTCGGTAGGGACGATCACAAATAAATATGCTAGTAGAAAAACAGCAGAGGCTCAAAGGACCAAACTGTTCAAAAGAACGTTAACAAGACAATCCAGTCCAAATGGGTTGATTGGGTCCTCTATGCCTACAGCAGTGAGCTCGATTTTCAGCTGTGTAAGCCATGGGAGCACTGCCGTCTTCAGCACAGACGAGCTCATTGTGCCAAGTATCTGACCTGTTTCTGTGGAAGATACGTACGCCTGCACGCCTACCTTTCTGCTTCTCTCTCACACCCATCAACGCTTCAGGAAGAAGGATTTTCCCTGGTTTTGGATGTCAGAGTGAAAACAAACACAAAATGCAATTTGAACTATGCTAGTACAAACTTAAAAATCCCTCATACAGGAAAACCACAGCTGATAAAATACATGTTGGATTTTTGGTTTGTTTCCCACCCCCCCACCCCCCCCCCCCAAGTAACTGAGTAGCTTAAAAATCACTTTTGGCTAAGAAGTAGGAGAAATAAATTTCCATGTTTTTAGAAAATACTATTTTGATGGAAAGTACTCCCCTTAAACATGTCTACACCGGCCAGTCAGAAAGAATACAAAGATTGGAAAGAAATGGCATCCCTAATGTGTCACTGCACTAAACGACATTTGAGAGGGGAAGAACACAGAGAAAGCAATGGTTGTTCCTTGAACACGGAATATGCTGGCTACAGGCTGGTGGCACAAAAAGCATCTGTAACAAAATATACGAAATTGTGCTCTGCAGTGGCAAGAGGAACTAAAGAATGAAAAAGAAAGGTGACCCTATGTATAAATTAACTGAAAAACTACTGAATGTAGCTCCGTTCCATCTCTCATTTGCATTGAACCCTGAAGGGGGAAAAAATTGGGATGATTACACATTTAACTGCAGTAATCCTGGATTAAAGAATTTAATTCCTGGATTGTTTACAAGCCATCAATACAAACATTAATAAGCAGATAGAGGGCAGTCTGTTTTTAAAGTATGTTACTTAGCTGTCAAAACTAGTTCTGGTACAAATTCAGGAGCAGGCAATGGTTAATTCTTTTTAAAGGAAGGTTTTTATCTTAGCAATTATAAGTAATCTCTTATGCCTGAACTACTACATAAAAACATAACATCCTCTCCAAACATTAAGTAGGTGGTTTTTCTTTTGCTAGCAAATGGAGTACACCCTGGCCTTTTAAATTTTTTAATGCCTTTGAAAATAAAAGGTGTCTCCAATATAATATTTATAACAGGTAAATTATATCCCTTCAGACAAGAGTAACAATTAACAGAAAGCATCCGCAGTATGTTTACCTTTATGAAGCATTATTGTACTAAGTGGCACAGATCCTCAGTAAGAGTGAAAACTTGTATTATTCTGGGGGACATGTGGGAAACTCTTCACCATTAACTCTAAGGAAACTGCTAGCTCTGAGGGTAGCTTGCCTCTACATTCTTCTCCATCAACGAGTGTTATCCAGTCACTCACAGAACAGGTAAATGACCTCATCATCTTCAGCCTTGTTTTGGCATTTCACAAAAAACCAAGAGATTTCTCAGCCTGTGTTCACACACTGACTGGCAGTCACTACTGGCTGGTATGTCACAGCAGGGCAGGCTTACATGCCTGGGAATTTCCAAGACGCACAATGACGCTTTTCAGAAATGGGTTACGGGAGAAAGATTTAATTCCAATTTCCCCTTGGATTTTTTCCCATTCCCATTTCTCCTGTTACGAACAGCACAACTCCTTCCTTTCCCCCAATATTGTATAAATTAATTTTCCCTAGTTCACTTTAACGAGTGTCTCAACTCAATGGAAGCTGGGTTAAATTCTCGATCTAAACCAAACTGTAGTCAAGACAAGCCTTTCCACGGGCATGAACAGGTTTTAGTTCTGGATGGGGAAAGCCAGGTGTGATGCTACAGTGCACCACCACTCCCCAGGTGCTGCTGAGCTCCGCATACTTCAGTGGGCACAGGAGCAGGAATCATCCCCAGTTTCAGTCTCTCAAAGATAGGGGATAACGTGAAGCTTTGTGTCGGACCAGAAACTACACAAACAGGAAGCAGCAAACTCCTAGGTGACACAGCCAAAGTCTTGTGGCTGATGCCTCCAAGAGTTCCGAATCACTGCAGTCAGGTAACTTAGGAAACTATAAATGCATTCATTTTGCTAGCTCAGAGAAATTCTGTGAAATTCTGCGTTGTCGCTCAGTGACAAAACTGCAAAGCATCTGTAGCAGCACGGTCTGTGACTGAACATCTGCTGTCCTTACAGAGAGCACTCTGCACACATAACTGCAACTATCACGTGCAGAAAGAACAAGAGAGAGGAAAAAAAATTGGAAAATGCATCTTAGAAGTTACTTATGTTTAATGCTTGAAAGTCTGAATGCACAAACAATAATCTACCATTATAGAAGTACTGGTGGTCAATACAATGCATTAGAACTATGTACAATGACACAGTTTAGTATCAAAATCTTTCTACAATGTAGAGTATTACGAAACTGTTAATGACATCAAACACTAAGCACTTAAGACACCATTTTTTGCTACCACATTTGGAACTTCAATGAACAGTCCATTTTAACTTGCAGCATCAATCCATTTCTAGTATGAAATTAAGTCATTTTCTACTTATACAATAAGATTTATCTACACGGGTCTTTTGATTTTGATCCATAGCAGCAAAGGCACTGTACATCAGCAGATCCACAGACTTAAAGATTTTTCTTAAAGCATTCAAAAAAAAAAAAAAAGTCACAGATCATAGTTTAACAGCAACAACAACAACATAAAAAGATAACACGTTGTCTCTGGCACAATGGCTCAGTCTGCGTCCATTTTAGGGACATCCAATCAAGACTTGGATTGAATTGCTGGCGAACAAAGCAAGTCCTTATCCCAACGAGAATCCATTCCTTTTTGTATGTCGGAATGAGTACTCTTGTAAATCCTACCTTGGAGGTCATTGCTTTTGTAGTTTTTATGTTGGTAGGCATCCATTCTTATTTCAGTGCAGTTTCCAAAGAACGTATCAAATAGTTTTCATAATCTCTTGTAATTGAAAAATTGCCCAAAGACACATATCCCCATTTTCAAGGAAACATTGCAAAAGTTTCCAGAAGTAACAAAGGTGATTCTTTGAGGCAACTTATTGTACTCTCTACAATATAACAAAGAGAGGTGTTTATATTAAAAAACCTAGCTTGACACCAAAATGCTTTATGTTTATGAACAGAAAAGCATTGAGAACAAATCTGTACACGAGATGCTATATTAACATTGCAAATATATAAATTAGCACATTCTTACTTAAAGTGAATTTAATTTAGATGTGAACTGAATTTGCCATTCATCACAGGCATGTAGATTACTGGCTACAGTTTGCAATTTCCTAAGTTTCCAAGACTGCCTAAAATAGTTAAGATACAGCATCTTCCCACCAAATAATTATACTGTAATAACACTTAGAGGTCTCATCCAAGAACAGGACTAAAAAATATAACAAAGTTTATTTTTTTAAATAGAAACTACAAGTCTATTTAGTGTAACTTTAACTATCTCCTGAACATCCTTCTCCAAGATCCCCAATTTATCCACCTGCAAAAACACAAAGTATACAATGCACCTTTCAAACTAAAGCCGGGCCAGACAGCTTTATTTAGTCAGTTCGTTGTTAGAAAGCCTTCTTTAAACAAAATAAATACATTACAGCTATAATACATAATTAAAGAGTCAAGTTCACTGTTAAGTATGCTTATTCCATCTTCTTCCAAGTAGATATCTGACAATTTGGTATCCCAAGTTCTTAATAAGCATTCACAAATCAATAGCAAGTTAAGAAGGTAAAAATAAATTCCACAACTGTGATGAACATTTAAGCTTTCAGTTTAGAAAGAAAAAAAAAAAAGGAATATACAGCAAAGTGCTAGGAGAAGGAGTTCTGTCTGCATTCAGATTTGCCTCTAATAAATAACTTCATAGACTGTAGCTTTCTTGTCCCCAGAGCCAGTGACAATGTATTTGTCATCCACAGAGATATCACAGCTAAGCACAGATGAGGATTCTTTGGACTAGAAAAGAAGAAAAAAAAGAAAATTACGTCTTTCCAATCCTTCAATCCAGAAGGGCTTGAAGATTAATTGGAAGAGTTTACAGAGAGGGAATACACTGACATCTCATTTAAATATCAGTACTGTAGAGGCAGCTTTTGTTACAAGACTGTTTCACCAAACTTGTTCCACCTAAAGCTCAATGGCAGCAACAACAAAAATAAAGCTGTGGAAAGGAAGTGAATGTTACAGACCTACATGACCTATCAACCAACCAAAGAGAAGCAGTCATTTCTATACGTTTTACAAGCAATGAGCATTTATTAATATTTTACATATCAGATTTTGCATTAAAATGAATGAAAAGCCATCTTCTTCTTCCTCCCTTCCTTTCTTATCGTAAACCAGAAATCCATATGGGGAAGCACTACGAAGCCCTTCCCACTCACAGCTATGAAACAGAGAGGCTCCTCAGAAGTAACTGCATCCCCAAGACAAAGGACAAAAGCTTTGCACAAGGGAATTTACGTTATCAGGGAGCTGCAGATATGGAAAGATACTGTGGTGGAATAGGACGTGCAACAGCGTACAGCAAGTGCATGGGAGACAGGATACACCAGGATGTACCAGGATGCAGTAGCTCTGTCTCAGCTTCTCTGTCTTTTCTGAGAGGATATGTATGTATTGTCACATTTTACTTGCTGCTGTAGTGCATGTTTTCTTTACAAAACATATGTCTGTGTTCTTCTCTGCCTGTCACTGCAAGAGCTAAACACTTCCCAGTCATGCTAAGTTTTTGCCAAGAAACCTCTGCTGCACTGCACAAGGAGTTTCTTTCTCTAGCCCTTGTTAAGAAAGCTGCACTGGGGTTTAAACTTAACAGTTAAGGCAGATGTGTTCTCGTTAGTATGTTCTTGGGCTTTTTGTGGGAGGTGGCTCCAGAGCTGAACAACCCCCATTAACAGAACGCATAACTCAGCTTTCTCGTGTCAAGACGAACTGAGCTGTCCCCAGAGGTGGAGACGCAGTGAGGAACAGGTGAGACCTAACCATTTAAACAAGAACATCAGTTCACTTAACGAAAAAAATACCCAACCCAGAAGTACCTGTAGGTGAAAGAAGAGAAGGACTCGCCAAAAATTCCACCTTTCTTTAATGGCACTGAAGTGCCACTGAAACTCGGTACAGAGGGATTAAAGACTATAAGAAGGTTATAACTTTCAGTTACACTCCACGGTGTTCCTCCGTAAGGATATAGCCTTCATCTGAGGAGCCTGCCTGTCCAATCCACTGACTTTAAACATACCTCATCCATGTGTTGAATATGACTTTCACAGTTTTAGCTACAATGTGGAAGGAACTTCAGTAAATGCTCACCTAATGACATGACTTGGGTACTGTATTACAGCAATACACACAGGAAGGTGAGAAAGAAGGGTATCAAAACCAATTCTGGATTCAAGGACTACTTTGTTGCAAGACCTAAATTACTCAAATGCTAGAAAGGACAAAAGAGTATCTCTCTTTAATTACAGAAAAAGTCTTAAAGGAACATAGTAATTAGCCACGTATTTCCATTTAAAAACTCCTTAAGCTAATGACATTACTGCACTGTAATGTATGTGGAAAATAGCTTTTAGGAGACTGTTACCTGGAATATACTGGCTCCATAAGGTGTTCTCCAGGCATTAAGAAGATTATCTTTTCCAGTGCTTACAAACCATTTGCCTGCAACAGATTGTTTGAATGTTATTTGTCGCATTTTGTTTTCAAGGAAGGTACCCCAGTAACCAGTTTAATCATAAAAACAATGCACTCACACATTAATGGAAAACATATCCAAAAAACTGTCACGTTTCCATCTGGTTGCACTCGATGCACAACATAAGCAGTTCACATAAAAAAAGCACTCAAATAGAATTTTTGAAGTAATTTTAATATTGAAATTTAACATCTAATTTTTAACTATACCTCTACTTTCATTTAAAGGTAATCTTAGAATTAATTTCTCATGAGTGAAAATACTGGCATAAAGATTTGCTTACCACAGTGAGCAAATTTGAGTGACAACACACAGCTCTCATGAAGATGCAGCTGATACTTGTCTGGCTTAGTAACGTGCAGCACCTCGACATTACTGTTCTCCATTCCCACTGCCAACCACTCACCAGTTGGACAATAGCCCAGAGAGAAGATCTGGAATTAGCACAGCACATGCTTCAATCAGGAAAGGAATACGCCTGAGATACTTAAAACCAACTCTTGCTACACGGTTAACAGTACGCAAAAACACATTTTTGCTCTACTAGTTTTAAAAAGATGATAATCCAATTACTACAGCAATCAAGATAAATTAGTTCATGTAAACAAAGCTCCATTAAAACTGTTAGAGTAAAGCACTGAATCATGCTATAAAAGTTCATGTCCTCGCTTATATCTGTCAGCATTTAAAAATATTTTCGTAAAAATATTTTTGAACAAGCATCTGCAGAAATGGGAACAGATTGCACACAGAAACACTTTAATCTGGCAATTCTTTTATGAAAAGAATTCTCCTCTGCTCTCGAGGGAGAAGTACTAATATGTCAAATAGTCATAATCCAGAAAGCTATTTAGCTGCCACATCCAAAGAAAAAAGAAAAAAAAAAAGAAACAAAACAAAAAAACCCCAACAACAAAAAGACAGGAGTGTGAGACTCAGTGAAAAATTCTTGTGGAGTTCTCTTTGAGTCTGCATTTTTGCTTAAAAAACCCACCAAACCCAAAAGTGTTTATTTTAAAAAAAAACTGTGAGAGATTTTTCTTAACACGCCAAAGCTTCTGAGATTGAACCTGTGATGTGAAGTCATGTTGCTGGAGCTGCCTCCCCTCTCTGAGATCCCAGGATCTGACCGTATTGTCCAAGCCTCCCGTCCATAGTTTGGTGCCATCATTAGAAATGTCAATACAGCTCGCTCCATCTGTGTGGCCCTGGAATTGCCTGACCGTATTGCAACAAGACACGCATGTTATCACACTGGAAAGAGCTCGCTCTGAGCATGCATGCAAA
The DNA here is from genome assembly GCA_009769605.1 of Bucorvus abyssinicus. Lineage (NCBI taxonomy): Eukaryota > Metazoa > Chordata > Aves > Bucerotiformes > Bucorvidae > Bucorvus > Bucorvus abyssinicus. The sequence continues at coordinate 79,465,272 of CM020063.1, forward strand.
ACACTTCCTTTTTCTTTCAGTCACAGACATGCAGCCATTAAAGACAACAGTAACATAGATTCCAACAGCAATCTGAGATTAATATAAACTCTGGGACGCCCACATCAGTTTTGTGATGAACTGATGAAGCAATCAGGCCAGTGAGCCAAGCGCTAATTTGGTTTCAAAAACCACACTTTACAACTCAGATACTCAGGGATCTTTGCTACTGACTGTATGATACCCACTACTCGACTGAAAATAGCTCGGTCCCCCCAAAGAAATGTAGCGTGATCATCAAAATTCACCTAGTTTAAGAAGAACTTGCAGGTCACCAGTAAAGTAGAAAAAACACCAGAGCAGTCTAAATGGGAACATCAGGGAGTACAAGCCTGTCTTTACATGCGATACTGATATATTGCATATAACAACTTGGACACACTGCAGGGCACAGAGAAGCTCTATATGGCTGGCTCCGAGCTAGTATATTAGGGTCAAGCAGCAACCCATACTCCTAAGATGCTAGGTTTGCAATGTGGTAATTTACACACATTTTCACCCAAGAGATATTTGCTGGAGCACTAATTAAAGAGATTGGAGTGGGAGCGCAGTGTATCGCATGGAAACAAAAAACCTATCTGTTCGAAGAACCTACAGCAGTGTCAACACCAGCTGACTTTAGGAAGTTATATTATGGGCTGCTCAGCAGGCCTGGAATTACAAAACTCTCAAAACCTATAAACAAATATATAGACCTTTGTCAAGGTATTACCATGGCTATTGCCTATCAATGAAATACTGGAAGCAGCTATGCAGACACCATAGGAAAAACAGCATGTGTACACAGAAGAGCACATAAGGCTGTGTTTAATTAATTCTTCACAACCTGATGATCCAGTTCTGTCGACCCACCTTACTAAAGTCTGGTTGTGCAGATCCCACACTGCAATGTTCCCATCACTGCAGCAGGAAAAGCACACCTTGGAATCAGGGCTGATAGCTAGGGCATAGCAAGCGGGAGCAGATGATGTCAGCTCTGCTTTGATGCGAGGAGTTGGAGCTGCCAGGTCCCATATGGATAACGTGCTGGCTTCACCACCAACAATCAGGGTGCGGCCATCGGGGAGCAATCTGCAGGAACGGATGTAGTTATCTCTGTTCTGTGGAGACAGAAGCCATCAAGAGATTACTCATGAGGAAAGGAAAACAGCATTAACATGAAAGCAGAAATCCATAAAAGTATTGTATTCCCTCCTGGTTTTAATGAGCCATTTATACTTATGACAATGATAAAGTGTATTAATGCCAGAAAATTACATGACATTAGGGAAGTACTTAAACTTGATCTACAAAATTCAGCAGTGAGAGATATTTAATCTTAATTAGCATCAAAATGCACAGTTCTGAACCCAGCCCAAAACAATACGAGATAGCTGTATTCAACAGCTTGTGTAGAAAGTTACGTTTTCATACTCTGTTTATTTCAGCACATTAGCCTCACGGCATGGGGGAGTACCAAATTGTCTACACACTCCCCCCACCTCTGTTCCAGTGAGACTGGCTGCCACCATCTAGGAGATGTCAGAGGAAAATATTGGGGCAATTTTCTCCATTTGTGTAGCAACTTGCGTAGCAATTCATTACATGCCTGCATGTGCTACACGGTCCTCTCTTTACTGCCTCTGTTACAGAAGCAACTTCTTACCAAGAACTGTTAAATGACACGAGAAAAGCTGCTAACAATGGTTCATCGTGTTAGCACGTTCAAATAATTTGTGAATAACACTCAGGGATATTTTTAATTGTCACATTAAGACAGTGCAATGCATTCACACACATACACAGACACGAAATACATGACACGATCTTCAAATATTCTCAGAGAACACAACTGCAAGACAACAATTTTTAGCATGATAGGATATCAAGCTTTAAGATTGCCAACAAACGTCAAAGTTTATAGATAATATTTGCTGTGCTGTCTTTGATCTTTCCCCCTACCAATATAATTTTGGGATATTAAAGATGTTTCGATTCATTGGGGGGGAAAAATCACAAGCACCACAAGGAACATACTTCAAACTCAGTTCTAAAAGGAACACCCAAATTACAAAGGAAATACCAAGCTTTGATAGCAATGACAGCACTCAAATAGCCACTGGGTTTTGTATCTTAACAGTACTGTTCCAATCTTAAGATCTGCTATCTTCTTCCATGGTTGTATGCCACTGTTCACCTACCAGGCAGTCCAGCTGAGAGACCGGGCTCTTGTTGCCAGGGTGGCTGATGTCCCAGACTTTGACGCACCCCTTCCCACCTGTGTACACGTGTCTCGTGGGGTTGCTGATGGTAACCGCACACACAACCTCCCCGTGGTTCAGCGTGTTGATCTGACGCGCGTGGCGAGGGATTCCTGGACCAATGAGGGCATCAGGAGGGAAAGGAACCGGCTGCATCTGACCATCTGCACTTACATGAAATGAGTATGCTCTGAGGGGAGGGGGGGGAAAAAAAAGATAGGGGGTGATTTAAGATGTTTTTCTTCAAGCCTGTTTAAGAAAACAGAATTAAAGGTGTGTTTCCACCACAGGCATTCAGATTGCACACTCAGCTCCTTTGGCAATCTTTTTCATCGTTTGAAGAAGAAATTATTTATTTATCTGTACATGGCCCGCAAAGCGTAAACTTAAGGAACAATTAACATGGAAAGTCAAGCACCAGCTACCAATCCAAAGAGCTTTTATAACTCATACAATGATGATTTCTGGCATGAGTGAGGATACATGGCGCTACTCTTAAACTTGGGGCATGGGGAGACCACCGCCTGCAGAGAAAGGAAGGAAGCTCAGGTCAGGGCTCCCTGGAAGACAAAAATAGCTGGCTGGCTGCTTCAGAGCACGGCAGATAGCTAAGTGCCAAGGGACATTTGCTTGCTCCCGTACTGACTCTAATGTGCAATCTTCAGCTGGACTGCTGCCAAGCTACCCCAAATGCACCATGGATCCCACACCCCTCTAGCAAAACTCTCCGGCAGTATACCTAAGCGTGCAGTGAAAGCCCCACTGCCCAGGAGTTAAGTCCTCAAGGCACAGTTGCTGACATCTGACGTGACTGGAATTTTTTTCGTTCTTTTGAGCTTCCTGCCTTTTTTCTTCTTTTTTTCCTTTCCTTTTTCTTTTTTTTTTTTCTTGTGTGGACCTGACACAACAACTACTAATCCCAATTTCTCTTGCCAGAATCAGGGCTCTCACTGAGAATGAATGTGTTGTGTGACTGCCAGTTATACCCCCTGTGAACAACCTATCAACAGTTTCATCTCAAAATATTTTCCAGGGAGAACAGTTAAGTTGTGAAATTGTCTTGTTCTAAGATGCTCCCTGACACATCACATCTATTACAAGAGCACAAACTTTCTAAGAGGGTTCACCTACACATACCGAGGTATGCTCAAAGGAAGGCTTTAATTTCCTTAGATCTAAAAAATCACCCTAGCACTCTGATGAAAAATCCATTATCACAATGGTGACATGAGAAGAGCTCACACAAAAAAAGTCATTTTATAAGAATACTTAGGATGATGACTTCCTTAACTGTTGCTTCAAAGTCAATGAAGAAGGCAATTTTCAGAATTCAACTACCGAATTTGCCCCTTAAGATTCATAGCGCATTAACTCTAGAATAATAACTTTCAGTGGGACGAAATGCAACGGCATTTTCACCTTTCTGCCCTATTTCCAGAGCTTTACACACTCTCCTCATCCTGTGCACTGTTCCTTGTTCTGGCAGGTCTGAGTGACAGATCATATCACCATTCTCCATTTTCTGACACTAAACACATTCAGGAAACACAGTAGGACAGATTTCTGCGGTTGTCAGAAGCAGCAAACTGCCTATATTAGGGCTCGATTATCACCACTGAAATCTGAAGTATCTTTCTCATTATCTCCCTAATTCCTGTTTACCACAGCAAGGTACTGAAAAAAGCAGCTGATGGTCACCTGAAATCTCCAGACAAAACAAGTGGAACTTCATTATCATCTTTTCTGATTTCGGTATGCAGTTGTTCTCTGCAAAGCCATGTTGAGTGCTGGGTGTATGACACGTTCATCAGCCAAAGTGATGTTTAGCATGCTTATAAGGTGCACAGGGAACATATTTAACAGTTGCAGAAATAAAGCTTAGATCTGGAGTAACTGGTGACTCCATTATCCTCACCCTGTTCAATACTCCTTACCACCATATGGGATTAAACTGTTGCTTTGTTGATTGGTTTGGTTTTCTGGTGGTTGAGTTGTTGGGTTTTTTTCACTCTGAGAACTAACAGCACATGTTACTTATTTAAGCACTCTAAACACCTTACAAATATCTGACACTATAAACACCTGTCAAGCACGTTTTTCTTCTTTTTACATTAGCTACCTTTCCTGTTGATACATCGTACAATCCTTAGTGTTTTGATATACACCCAAAGTGAAAAGACAATTATTATGGGCCAGATCCCTGATTGCCACACACTGCCCACTTCATTTCAACAGACACTCAACAGTTCAGAGAATATACACGACTTTCACCCTAAGAGAAAAGAAATAGTAAATGAGAAAGCAACAATGCTGAATGTTAACTGTGGAAAGCACCACACTTAAGATGAAGAAAAGTCACTGCAATCTTGCTAAAACAACCACAGATTTCCAAGGTTTCCGGCCCTACAGCAGACAAATAAGTTACACGTAGTTGTTTACAACAGTATCAATACATCAACAACATTCAAAAACCTTGGAGGTAACACCACAACTGAACCACTTTGATTTCCGTTTGCCTCATATTTTATTCCCCCCCATCTCTGAGACAAGTGAGATGTGAGCAGGGAGGTCTCTGCACCTCTGGTATTGCCGTTTCACAGACCAAGCAAAACCTTCCCTCCAGATGACCAACTCCACCAAGGACGAACTTGAAGCCAGCATTTGAACATTACGTCAAGCCATTTCTAAGCGCCTGCTGCATGTGCAGGATGAAGATTCGTGCCCCGCAGAATTTTTAATGCAAACAGCTGGTCCAGAAGCTGCTACACACCAATTTCCATGCTCATCTTACACAGCCACCTAACGGTGGCACAACTAGCAGAAAAGTCGGCTTGAAGTGGCAACTAGTGTGTGACGTCTGAGAGAGCTGGGCACGGCTTACAATTCACGTGACACCTATGTACAAAAAGTTACAGGCACTATGCTGTCATCATGATATCTTCGTTTGTCACCATGATATGTTATTAATCCTGCATGCCCACAAGGTCACTGGCAGATAAGCAAATGCATTTATGTGCATCTAAGTGTATGACTACCTGCCAACCACTCCTCCACAAACACATTCATATATACAAGAGTGAGAGAAGGAATGGCACGAACATCCTCTGCCCTTCAAACTCTCCAGTATTAGCTGGTCACAGTTTTCCCACAAGTGTCACACAAGAAGTGGAACTGGAGAACCCTTACATAAAATCTGGATCAATACGGTTTGCATCAGTTTTATTTTTTCTACTCTCTAACTCAAGAGGGATGTGAGCAGAGAGTTCTTCATATCTGTGTAATTCTTTTCTGAGGCTCACAAGAAGTGAAGCCTGGTAGAGCAGGTCACCTTTTACAGTTGGTTCCATCAAGGATGAATTTGAACATGATACAATAATTCTTTCCAGTATTTTCAATCAAACAAAGCATTTCAGTGTGCTTTTCTCTGCACACTAGTGTTTATAGCAGCTGATAAGTTTGCAAGTAATTGCAAGGCTTTTGTGCACAAAGAAATCTTTTTTTAAAAAAACTGGGAAGCAGAGTACAGTAGAGATGGAAAGCCAAGATCCTGTTCCAGTTTGTGTTTCCATATAAGACCAACCAGTCAGACCCAGCACGTAACACCTGAAGTTCAGCTCCTTTTTCCATTTATTTGTCTCCTTTACTCTGCACCACCCAGTACTCGTAGGCTGTTACTAGTCTTCAAAACAAATTTACAAATGCAACGGTAAGATTAAACGGTGTTTTTCCTGCCTTTGCTGAATAGCTGTATTTATTTCTATTCACACAATTCCCCTAAAGGGAATTCCAACTGGCAAGGGAACAGAACTTGGAACAGATGACTGACTTTTAAAGTTGAATGTTTGATACTCACGGTTTTCCTCCTGGGATGCCTGTGAGATTGGGAGGGATGCCTGGGACTCGCATGTGATGATGTGGATCAAAACCAACCTATCGTTTTCCCCAAGCAAAAGAAAAAGGTGTATTAAAGATGGAGCTAGGCAAAGGAAGACTATTTACTTCATGTTCTCCATAGCATACTCTCCAAATTACAGAGACCAGACTAGATTTAATCCTGCAGGTTTTACATTTAATGTAAACTACTCTCAACACTTGAAGGCGCTAGCAGTGAACACTTACCACTGGAGATCTCCCGTAAGCTGCTGCTGCTGCCGCTGCTGCAGCTGCTGCACTCATTTGAGGGGAAATATTGTGTAGACCAGCGTAGGCAGCTCCGGGGCTGGTCAGCTCCCCGTTCATACCAGCATGTGGCACAATCCCAAACGGAGTAGGGTAAGGACATGGCACTGCCATAGGAGTCCTTAAACCTGAAGCTATCAAGAAGAAAAAAAGAAAGAAGCCACATAGCCAGACCAGACCCATCAGTTTACTGGCAAACAGTGAAAAAAAAAAAAGTATAAGTACACATGGTGTATTAAAGTGCTGAAGAATCAGCTCAGCATTCAGTTTAAGCTGCTGTAATATACTGTAGATTTAATGGGAGCCTAGTTAGGGACAAACGGCCACTGTTTCACACCACTGAAATATACGGACACTAACCTAGCGGGTCCACACCTGGGGGTTTGCCAGGCACTGGCCTCAGTCCGGGAGTAGAGTTGCTGCCTGGAGTTGGGGCATCAGTCCGTGGTGTTGGGGTATTTGATTTAGACACAGGAGTGGTAGATTTCTCATTCTAATCACCAAAAAAGGAAAAAGGAAAACAGTTTGTTAGTAATTTTACTTTTTTAGCTAGTGGTTTGAAAGTGAGCCGCCGACATCCACAGTGCACATTTAGCTCTTGCGTTTGGGTTTCAGTAGTCCCTGGCAATGAAGAGAAGCTGCAGAGACACTGAAAAAGACGGAATGGCTTTGGGAACTAACTAAGCCTTCACAGCCTTCCTCACTGGGGCTATCTGTATTATTCACTATGAGGTCAAGGACTGAAAAATTGCCATCTGACTATGACATTGGCAGCATATATGAAATCTGTCAATGGTCTCACTTTGCTCATGGTGGACCTACTCCTATGATGATCATGAGTCTGTGAGAGGCCTCTGTCAGGTGAACAAGAAGAGCAGAAAAAAACCCCACAAATGACCAACCACTCATGCCCAGACATGATGCTGGAAAGACAGGATGGAGGTAGTGATGGGTATAAAGTCAGGAACTGTGCATTGCCCCTCTTGTGACAAGCTTGTTCATCAGACAAACCACTGACTCCTGGCTCCGAGCCTGTCATTCCATTGCTCTTCCTGAGCGCTACATCTACTTTAAGCCTTCTTTTTATTTATTTTATTTCTTTAAATAATCATGTACCCTGACCTGTGAAGAACTGAATGGGAAGTTACTGTGCAGCTCAGGAAGGTGATTAACTGTGGTCAGAAACAGGAAAGGGAAGAACACCCCCGATTTTGAAGGCAGCTCTTTTTTTTTTTTTTGCTTTTTGATTTGCAATGCAAGTCAAGGATGATAGATCACTTCTTAGATAGAAAATAAAAATTATTATTGTTGTATATGGCCTGGTAATTCAAACAAAGCTAACAACCAAATCACATCCAAGCAGGGAACTGAATTTGCTATAAACCACAGCACAGGAAAACAGCTCAAGGAACCCCTGTGTATTTTTATTTATTCTCAGAATGACAATTTTTCATAGGGGTAGGAGTAAAACATCGCTCGGCACAGCACATCTATCATCCGCCCACACTACCAGTGAAAATACCTTCTTTCTATCCTCAGAAAAGGCTGTGGACTTTCTCCTTACTATTTTATTGAATTCCCTTTAAGTGACAAATTAAATGAATTTTAAATTGATGCTTCATAGTGCTTTATTGATAGCCGTGGAAATCCAAATTGAGTCTAGGCAGAAATCCAGTATGCATGTGTCTCAGCATATGATCACGGGTCAGGAGCATTTTGAAGCACTTACAAGGCTAAGTTCTTTGGATTTGGAGGAAGGAGTACTGCTGGAGGATGCAATAGATGCCGGACTAATTGGTGCATCTTTCTTCAGCAGCCGAGTCTTGTCCAAGCCGTTCTCCCGTGGAGAGTGTGCAGGGCTTCCCCGGGGAGAGGAAGGATCCTAAACATCAGCAACGTGGATTAGTATAAAAACTTCATACTAGCCACTAGTGCTTGTCTTGAGCAATTCTCACTTTGGAATGAAGATCTGTCATAAAAAGTGACGTTTTCCTTTAGTTTTTCGCTGATGTAGCTGATAAAATTGTAACATTGAGATGGATAATGAAAAGTAACTTTTTTCTTTTTTTAGAAAAAATTATCTTAAAATCTATGGATCTAAGTAAATCTGATTTGTCAGGTCACAGCCTGAAAAGGTTTGAGGCACTTGGCAGACCTGATAAAGTTCACAGAAGTAGTTATGGGCAAAGCGAAAGAAAACACAAGTAACATTACACGTTGTATTCCATCTGCTGTGCTGGACTGGCTTGAAATACCTCAAGCTTTTGGTTCGCACAAGAAATAAAAAGGTACTTTATAAGTGTTACAGATCTGATTTGCATTCTAAATAAAGACAACCTGACTGGATTCCCTTCGGCATTTCAGGCTCCTTCATAAAGGCAAAGGCTGTAATCTTACTCATATACCAAATAACCACAGAAACCAGTGAAGGGACCGCGACCGACGCCGCTGTAAGGTAGAAAAACCGCCGTTGTACACACCTCATTGGACACATCAACTACCAAGTTGTCATCACTCTTTTCACCATCGCTGTCCTGCAATGACAGATCACAGTGTGTTAAAAACATTTAATATCCCAACATCTCAAGTACTAAGAAAACATAAACCAATGAAATTCAAGGCTGCTCGCAACCATGCAACATATCATTTACTTTTACCAAGCTTTATGCGGTAATACAATTATATTTAGGTCACTTATAGGGCCTCTGCGTAACAGGTTGTCACAGCTATAGCACTCTTCCCAGCTTTCACGCTGGTGAACAAGGACACAGGACAAAAATCCTCATCCAAGGTTGCACTGCACTGAGAAGCAGAGCCAAGCTAGAGTCCACATTTACCAAGTCCCAGCCTACCTAGTGCCTACTCCTCTTGTCATGCGCATTCCAGATGCTCTGTAGTTATAGTTAAAAAAACCCTATCAATCCTATATGCTGACACGTTCTACCCAGCACAGACACTAGAAGCAGGCAGTAACAAACTGTTAAAAATTTGTCCTACAATTTTAAAATCAGTTTTGTGGCAGAAATCAGGTGACATTACAGAGGAACACCTAAACACAACGTAGACAATTTACTCACGTAACGAGCTGCTATTTCCTTCTCTTCTGTTTTCTGTTTTTTACTATCTGAAGAGTAATCTGTTGAATTTCTGTGCTTCTCTGCTGTTCTAAAACTGGCTGAGGGAGATACAGAAGAGCTCTGTGGTCAGAAAAGAGATGAAGGAAATGTCATCAGATGCTCATTCAAAACAGTGTTTCATTTGTCACTATCCCTCAATACAACCCAACCTGCTAATACGATTTGGAGTTGCTCTCACAGGTAGCACTGTGGGCTTTAACCAGCGACGGCTACCCAGCAAGTGCCTTGTATTAGAACTGCACAATGCATTGCAAGAGACAGATAAAGGCAATCAGCCAACGGACCACAGCTGCTGTCTGCAGTGTCAAAAGGACGAACGTAGAGCTGCTGTGGACCCTTTTATGGATACTGTGCATTGGCTTTGGTTTGTATTCTCCACACATACGCAGGGTTAAATCAATACTGCCAGAAGAGGGGGGCGGGTGTGTATGTGGGTGTGTTTGCCTGTGTAAATCAAGGAAGTGAGTCAAGGCAAGTCACACTTCAGCAAATGTTTGAATGAACATTTCTCGCAAAGAAAGAAGCAAGCTTCTGAACGGCCTCAAAGCTGGAAAGAACAGGGGAAAACACCTAAACTCGCTTTATTTTGGTGCCTTTTACTATCAGAAGCTGTGCCTGCAGTAGACAGAAACACTACCCAGTGGCTCAGTGAGTCTCTTGCCAATCTGCAGCCCTCGCTTAGCAATGATCGCTAAAGAGCACACATATAGGACAGGAGAGAAGTATGTACTTTATGCACCAAACAATCCTGCTCTACTCCCTTAAACAAGCAGGCAACGTTTATCAACTACCATATTTCCAAAGCTTGGTGGAATCTCTATCCTGGTATATAAAAAAAGAAGTAATGGAAGATGCAAAGCTCCCTCTGGGACAGATTTTAGCAGCAGCAGCAGCTTTTGCACTTGCAGTTCAAGAAAGCATTTAAGCATGCGCTAAACTTTAACTCACACTGAAGTCAGTGGTTGAAAGTACATAAATAAGGATGTGTTCAGGCATTTTGCAGAACTGAAGCTGACAGGAATGAAGATGAAAAGTAATTCTCAGTTGAAACCCTGCTGACTGTTTCCATCTCTCTGTCCTCCTTATATAACGGCGTTAGAGGAACAACAACCAAAGAAATCCTGACGGATTTTAGATCCTCCCATTCATCCAGAAACACCACTTTTGGGGTTCTTCCTCCATGCACTATGGACAGCTGTTTTTCTGCACAAAACAGCAAATTGTTTTGGGGGTTTTCAGTGCACACCTCCCTGGATTTATTTTATAGCTACTACTAGGAATACAAACCAAGAAATCAGTATTTACATTGTGCAAGCCTGTTCCATCATTATTACCGAGTTTCTCCTTTTCCTTAACTTATTACACCACAAACTTTTGGCAAGGATTGCGAATACTTAACCACAGTTAAGCTGTGCCTATTGCTCAAGCCACGTGAGAGAACATTTCTCCCTGCTGGGGCACTCAGGTCCTCCTCTCCACTTCTCTAAAATTTCCAATTCTTGTCAACAGCAGCTCAGATTAATGAACGGTGAAATTTGCAAAAATCTTCCATCTTTTTGACTGGTAATTCTTAATTACCCTCTAAATACACTGAGTGGAAATAAAAATTTTAAGAGTAAAACTAGTGCTGAACACAAGCCTGTGCCCATCCCATTGGCCTGCCTCCCTCTCCCTCTTTCCCTGACAGTACAAAATAGGTAGACAAGCATTTCCCATCCTGAGCAAATACATCTTAAAACATGCTCACTGATATAGCTTTAAATCAGATCATTAATCAACTGTTATAGTAAATGACACAAACTAGCAATGGTACTTTTTGCTCTGAAGAGACAACACATGTTAATGCATTTGGAGGCACTAGCAGCAGTAGGTGCAGAAGCCCTTAAAATAAAAGCCAAGTAGAAATGCAACATTAAAGGAATCATGGCTTGAAAAATGTGTTTGTTTACTGCAACAATACAGCATAGTCTTTTGCAGAAGATTTTAAACGTATGCTCCTATTACATTTATATTCATTTACAATTTGGGAGGCTGTAATGTGAATTCAATTCATTATTTTTCATCTTCACCCTACAGAAAGTAATTTGCTTTAAAATGAAGAAAAATAATCACCAGTAAAGTACAAATTAGAGTGGTGTCTAAAGAATTAAACTACTGCACTTATTTAAATAGAAATATTTATTTTCATAAATTTGAAACCATATAGTTTCATTTTTCACAATCTAGTTAGCTATGTGCTATAGATACCATTTTAATCTTTGATTTCACTGCTTAATAAAGTAATAAATTAAAGTTCCCTAGTAGAATGATAAAGTAGCAAATTATCACTAGCACATAAAGGATGAGCACCACATTGGGCATTGGGGCAATGCACACTGCTTAATGGTTTTATTGCTTCAAAGATGGATCAGATCTGATACCAATATGAAAAGATCTTGCTGCAGCATCTCACCTGACATTAGTAGAAAAAACCAGAGACAACTCACCTATTGACAGCAGGCAGAATTTAATTTCCAAAACTGATATTTGGCCAGTGTACTAGGACTAACATTACTTTGCCTCAAGAGTCAATTACTACAGAACAAATCTAAGTATTCTCAGTTTTAGCTGTCCTACCCCTTTCCTCGCATGCAGCCAGTCAATCAGCACCCCTGCAGAACTAGCTTCTTTCCCCTTCAACATGTAATGCAGCTGACACACAAAGATTAACGGTTTGACTCAATGATCTTAAAGGTCTCTTCCAACCTAAATGATTACATGATCTCTGGTAGTGGTGCTGACAGATCTAAATTTATCTCCTGTGCTAAGTAATAAAGGTATGTCACATACATGGCCAATGAGCTATGGTCTAGAATTCCTATGGACCTAACGCCTACTATTTTCAGGGTGTGAAGGACATTATTACCCATACTGAGTTCCCACTGCTGTTTGCATTAGCTTTCCAAGCCTACAAACACCTGTAAGGATCTATCTTCAGTAAGAAATACTGGTATGTTACAAAGCTCTCATGGTTTCCACTGGGATCTGATCTCTATGTATGATCCCGCACCCACCCACATCTCGGTTCTTGACTGTACAAGTCTACATACTCCAAGAGAGGTCCTTATGTTTGCAGACTGTGCAAGAAAACCTCCACTGAAGCACACTGTTTAGCTGTCAGGCTCTGCCCTGTTCCTTGATTAAAAACATCAGTGCTCTCCTAACAGCTGCCTTTCGGAAGCTGGAATAGGATAGCTACTTAGCGAAATTAAGTGATTCAGTGTTACGACTTGGCAGGCTGTAACTTAATGGGCCAGAGTCCTCATTTTAGTAACGATTAAAATTTATAGAGAAATAAAGTCTTTTCACACTGCTGTTTTCTTCAATAAAATGTGTTAATCTACTCAAGAGTAGTATTTTCCTACTAACCAACAATGGCTTTCCTCACATATAATTATTACATCAGACACAGGAAAAAATACTCCATGGTGAAAGTAGTAGTTTCTATTTTAGCGAAACGTACTGTTTTTTCATATTCTGCTCAGGCAGAACATTCTTATTCAGGTAAAATACAACACAAAATGCTGACAAAAAAACAACTGAACATACGCATTTATAGAAAGGCAAAGCATCTTACCTTGTTCACATCATTTGCTTAAGAAGTGGAAGAGTGTGTTTCTAGTGCTGGACCCACAGTATCTTTTGCACTACCCTGTGAAGCATGGCATCGTAGGCTTCAGTCTCTGTTTTGGGCAGTGGTGAGCACAGTGCAAACTGAAAAGATCTCCCACCACAAGGACCACTTGGTTTCCTCTACAACATTGGCAGGGCGCTGCTCGTAGTGGAATACCAGTGACACACAGGTGCAAATTAAATGAACCTAAAGAAGGCCATACAAACCTCTCATACAGATTTAAAATTCTCACCAGTAACAGGGCAAACATCAGCATGCTCGCTGTCTATTTGGGATAATTAATACTTCAAATTGCTACGAAAAGAAAAAAAAATTCACCATTTTACTCCGAACTTCACTGAAGTTACTTGCATTAACATATAAGACTGACACTGTTAACACAGCAGAAAAAGGAATCAGTACGGTCAGGTTGCTTAGCCATACAACTGCTCTCAAATCCAACAAGCCCCAACTCCCTGTACGACAACTCCTGCAGACAAAGACTTGGTCTGAGCAGACTAACTGATAATTAAATGATACCAGTGTAAAAAGTAATGACTAGAGATGACAGGATGAAAAACCCTCCCACACGATAAAGCTGGTAACTCTTTAAAGCCTTCATGAATATGACCATTCCCCAGCGTACCCTTACTACTATGCCAAAATGATGTATTTGTAGTGTAATAATTAAAACAATAATTCCCAACAAAGTGGGAATTACAAGATAATTGACCATCTTGAAGTATTAAGCAAACTGCAGTAAAAGCCAAGGACGCTCAGCACTAAGGTCAATTACGGTATAATTATCTCAATGACATTATTGCTGTTATAAAGTCTGTCGAAAACATAAGAGAAACTATAAAAATCGATACAGCATGCATTACAGGGAAGCAACCAGGCAGTAATGCTGCTTGGTTGACTGGTGCCAATGTTATAGATGGACATATAGATGGAGCTTTGACTCAGGCACTGCTCCAGGCTTGGGCTTGGAGCACTGAACTGAGATAAAACATGTGCATAAATCAGAAACGGGGGCGGGGAAGAAATGAGTGCTGCAACTTCTGTCACACCAGAGACTGCCTTGGTGAGTAATGAGTGTTATGAGGTGGGAAAAGTCCCACTAAAGAGGTGATGGAACAGGACATACGGAAACACCTGGGTGAGAGGATGGGGCAAGACCAGTGCAGCCCAGTGAGAAAACCTGTAACCAAGATCTCCCACACAGCAAAGCTTCTCACAGCTCTATAAGGCAACACCCATCTGTCTAAAAAAACTGCATTCATTTATATACCTCTGTAGGCACAGGTTTTCCTTACCATGCCTTTCCCTTTAGATACATGCAGAGTCATGATCAGGCTAACACAGTTAGGCTGCACAGCCTGGAGAGCACCTCTTCCAAAACGGCTCACCTCTGAGCCACTGGCTCTTCTCTGAGCAGAGGCTGGAAGCCAAGTATTGCTCCCACATATACCACTGGTCGTGGCGAACTTTTAAAATATTTTCATCTTCCCCTTTCCCAGCTTGTTCCTCTAGTTACCCAAACTGAAACCCAACTTCCATTCAGCCATATCATTATCAGTTTCATTTTTTTCTGTCTCAGTCACTGCCTTTTCCCTGTAGCTGCATTTTCAGATACCAAAGTCTCGGTAATTGGTATTGAAAAAGGCGACTAACTAGCTAGGAAAGATAGAGAACAAAGCTGGTTTTAGTATCACATGACTGTCTCAGCTAACTGGATTGAGTTTAGTAATCAAGTGTATGATAATTATTTTTAATACAAACTGATTAAAATGCGAACTTTGAAGTTTTATACAGCACTTTTACCCACTAATTAACTTCACTAATTGCAAAATTAATGAAGTTAATTAGTGGATAAGAATGTCATAAAAACCATCAAGGTCTAGATGTGCAGTGCTGCTGCAAGAGACAGCCATGAAGTCCAGAGGAAAGCGAATGTGTAGGCGTAGCACTTAGTCTTCGGAGCAGAAGTGTTTTCAAAGGTTTTACATGCACAGAAGAACAGATATCTCTGTACATTACGTACACGTGTGTGTAACTTCTTCAGAAATATCCACGCAACTGTTTACACTGGAGATCTGCTTGCCCTGGCGATACCACTGCGATATTTAACCTCAGCTAATTAATAGCATCAAAACCTAGATATTGTGAAATGGGTGATAAAATGAACAATAAACCACGACAGTTGCACAGGTTATTTCTGGTCACGTACTGCACGTTAATTCCAGTCATGTACTTCAACATACACTTATCAATTTGCTGGAAAAGCTAGGTGAGCCACACAGCACGAGTTGGAGATACCCATCAATTTTGATGCATAATCCTATCAGCACGTGCTGTTGTTCCTCTGGCCCCTCCCGGTGTACCGGTACATGGCGGTGGCAGGAAAAGCAGGAGTTTAAAGCAATGCTGAGAGCTGCTGGCTAGCCCTTCACAGAAGGATTTTTGCAACACATCCTTTAAAATACAGCTTCCCCACTTATCGCCGGCTGAAGGATGTAACTAACACGCGTAAGGCCTAATCGCTACTGACACTGTGAGGGTTGAGGATGGAGAGAAGCAGCAACGCAGCTGAAGGACAAGCAGCGAAGCAGTAGAGGAACACAGCCGTGAGGCAAAAAGGAAAGTCAGGTGTAGGTTAAAGTATGCCTTAGCACTGGCACGTGAAGCTAGTGAAACCAAGGAGTGCAGCAAGAATAACAAGCACTCTTTGGTAAGCAAGATAGTTTGAACAAAGGACCTGATTCCAGCAGGGAACAAAAGAAAAAGAAACAGACGGGCAGGAAAAGGAGTTAAACACTTCTAGTAGGTTTACAGAAGCTTCAAAAGTTCACAGATTACATTTACCATCAAGTCTTCTCTCATCCACATCTGCCACTCGTAAATATTGAATTTAATTGGTGGTAACACAACCCTGACATTGCCAAACATCCTTCCCTTTAATCCACAGAGCAATTCACTTGATCCACTTTCCTTTCACCACCCTGGGCTTCAACCTCCTCCCCTCTGAATAGACCCCAAACGAAGACCACATGCTTCAGCACACAGCAGAGCTGGTAATTTGGAGGAGTGGAAAGATTGGCACAAAGGTGTTAGGGCACAAATCGCAACCGGTGTAGGACATACAGCGGGTGAGCATGTGCAGGCTGCAAAGGAATTCTGTCCCTGATGATCCCAGAAACCATCAGCGCTCCGGGATAACAATGATGCACCCACGAAAATGCTACCAGACAGAGAAAACCCTGCTGCTGGCATTTTAGAAAATAAATCCCAGAATCCAGAACAAACCTGCATGTTGGTCACAACGGCATACAAATGTTGCTTTAACCAAAATCAGACACACTGAAACAAAGGGATCAAAGGCCACCGAGCTACAGAGATTCAGAAGAGCCACGGGTCAATACAATCATCTTCAGCAACCTGACGAACAGAGCAGTGCCAAGGAAATGGGGAACTGCAGCTCCCCTCTCCTCAGATATTTATCTGGGGTTCCACTTATTGATCTTTCATGCTATTTCCTTCAGCAGAGACCTGAAACAGTTTGAACAGCTCTAGCAAAATAGAAACAGAAACAGAGGAGTACTGGGAGTTAACTAGGGAGAAAAGAGCAAGGGAGAGCACGCAATCACAGGATAAGAGAAAAAGCTCAACCAGCCGGAGCATTCACTGCAGCAATTTAATTGTGGGCTCACCACCATGAAAGGGAGAGAGCAGGATAATCACCAGCCTGCATTACGAGCTTTGATTCAGTGGCGTGCCACGACACAAGGAAAAGCGGCAGTGCTCTGCAAGCGTTCTTCAAAAGCCAATGATGGACGCGCATAGAAAACTCCCAGCATCCGACCTATCTCCAGAATATTAACACTAATTACATTTTCACAGCAACTGAATTTACACAGAACACACGAGGTAATTCAGCTAGTTTTTAGAACAGTAAGAAAACGCTAAAGAGGGAATGTTTTAAGATAGCCACCAAAGGCCTGCGTCAGTATTTACGCTTTGTTAAAAAATATCTGCAAGAATCACGAAATCCCTCTGAAGAATAACCGGCTTTTGCTCAGAGCCCTCTTTTCAGATCAAGCACCACACTAGAACTGTTATCCCTTCACTTTGCACAGTGATTAAAATGGACTGTATGGCACCGAGCCAAGCTGAATGCAAACACTTTCCCACAGCGTTTCCAGCCACAGGGGTGGCTTGTCAGTACCTGCAACAAAGGTTAGGAGATAAAAAAAATACACACACCTACACCCCCCAGATTTTCCGTATTAAAATAGTAATGATCAGGCTTTAAGCACTGCCTTCTCTGGGGAGAGCTAAGTGGATTCAGTTTACATGTGACGGGTCCTAACGACTTTCTCCCGGGATTTACGTTCCCTATCTAATTCTTCATTTTGACCAGAAGGATATAATCTAGCACTAATTAGCCATTTTTTTGGTTGCTTTAAAAACGCAGAGATCATGTCTGATGACAGCCCCATGAGACACTCCATTTAGCTGCTTTCCATCAGGTACTGCACCCCAGTGCCCCATGTTTTTAGTTTTGGTAACATCTAACATAGGCTATACTCAAGGCAAAGGCAGTGGTTTTCAGTTTTCACATTTCTGTTCCCTTCCAACTTATTCATATTTATCAATCTTTCAGAGAAAAACACTTTAATTTTCTTTCCTTTTGCCTGTTTGTCTCTAGAGGATTTTACAGGGTTTTTGCTGCAGAGATGACCCAAGAGACGATAAGAAAACAAAGCAATTTATTGTTTTAACTGAATACTTCATGGATAGAGTCGATGATTTCTTTCCACACTTTCTGACTCGCTTCCCCCCATTTTTAAACCTATTCTTCCTGACTTGATCAGTAGAAAAGTGATGGGAAGAGAGGCTACCCTAATTACAAAAAGCATGCTAAAATTCAATAGAAACATTCACTTCACATCTCAACTGCCTCAATCAGCAGAAACGTGTCACATGTTTTTCTCGGGTGTTAACTAAGAGACTGGCAATTTGCTGACCTATTCCCCTGCCAGATCTTGTCTGGCTTCTGAAAAACTCGATATATTTTATGCCTTTGTAGTACCCTCCGTGATTTAGGAAGCGAGAGCCACTGCCAAGCACCCAGTGAAAACAGAATTCATTATCCAGTCTCTTAATTGGGCAGGTGGATAAAACATGGTTGAGTGCTACTAAATGTTTGCAAATTCCAGTTCATGCTGATTCTCAAGCAAAACATTCTCTCAACCATCTATAAAAACACTTTCCAGAAAGAAATCTTCGAGCACTACTGTTCGCCTCTCTGCCCAAATAACATCCAAGCCCGTTACATCTGCTTCACTTCATCTACTCTCAGCTACTTGCGTTCCCAAGACCCTTGTTCAGGAAATTATCCCATTTCCTACTCAGGAAAGCACAGGAGCAGATGCCAGATTTTTGAGGCACACACTTTGATCTCAGGAAAGTCACAAGGCAGATAAAGAAATCAGAGGAATGCATGTATGTGCTGAACTTCATATGCCAACTGATCGCTACCCTGAATCTGGACCTCAGCCCGCTGCAAAAGTAATTGTCTCCAGTCTAACTGTTCAAACCAAGGACCCTGGTAAGCATAACGGATGGACGAGTGGTGGGGACACGGATCCTGCAGTCAGTATTAAAGCAGTTCCATCAGTATATAATGGCACATTATATGCTCAACACCTACTCTGAAGACTGAAAAAGTAAAACACACAGTCCTTTCTGCCAGACTTTTAGATGCATTACAACTCCTGAACATCACAGAGCTTTGCCAAGAGAAGCAGCAGTAGCTTTTACTTTTCTGGGCCCTTCATTATTCATATTAGACAGGTCACGCTGTTAATTTTTTAAACGTTAAAAGCACAATCAAATACTAACTTCAGGCTAGCTGGAAATGTTTTGATGTCAGCAATGAGCAGCCAATACATTTTTAATTCAGGCTAGAGGAGAGAAAAAGCAAATCTCTCTCTCTTGTACTCCCCCTACACTCTGCCAACTAGTTAAGTGTGATAACTGGCATGCACACACATGACCTTCTGTTCTATTCAAACGAGTTATCTTCAGGTAATTTGTGAAGACTGTTCTCTCTCATTTAAGTACTTCATAATACAATCCATCTTTCCCTTTGCTTTTGTTAAGGGAAGACCACAGTAACTCCCCTAAAACAGCATTCTGGCAAATCCTCCTAAATGATGTAATTCACTAGGTTCAACTCCACTGTTAGAATCATTTTCAAGGAAGACGGGTATAATACATTATCATTATAGCTATGAAATCCTGAGATGAATTTTCCTTGGCTGAATCCCTAACACTTTAATGCTAAAATTGATCTGTTTTAGAAACATCATGTGAAAGTTTTTTTAAATACCATACATGTTCACGCTCCTTATTTTAAATGGTTTAGAAATGAGCCGGTGGGAACAGAAGACAAAAAACAAAACAAAATTCATGTTCGCTAATCTGGCATTAAGTATATTTTAAAGGACAAAAGGCACGTTTCCAAACAAACTATGGCAGTGTACAAATTACCCAGCAGGGATGGAGATAACAATACCTATGGTGTGGGTTTAGATCTGAGAAGCTGACATTTCATCAAGGTTGTCTAGGAAACCATTTAAAAAATTTATTTATAAAACAAAACGAACGATGTTTATTTCCGTTAGGGATGCCTCTAGAGAAGCTGCCAAGTTACAAGTTTATTAAAATGACAAGCTCAAGGTAGTTTTCTTGTTGACTGTAAATAACCTCCCTGTGAGCCAGTTAAGACACTGGAGATCAAAGGCCCAAGCAGCACTATGAAACCAGGAGTTACAGGGTTAACGGAAAACCTCCCCGAGCTTCCTCAGTGTGGAAGATTTCCTCTAACCATCACTCACTTGGGTAGTGTAGCAGGTTTCTCAGTTGAGAAAGGTTATTAAATCCCAGACTGCAGCAGTCTGTGCACTTCTCCTCCTCAGCAGCTGCCAAGACCACGACTTCTCGAGGCAGAAGTCAGAAGAGCCAGCAAAGCGCTTCCTAATGCAGGGCTTGACTACCAGGATGATCTCTGCAGGCACCATCTTCAACTTCGACACCAGCACAGGGCACGCTTGTCCTGGTGAATGAGCGGGAGCTTTACCTTGAGTACACAAGGCACTGTCAGCAGGTCTCTTGCTAGATTTTAAAAGTTGTATGTCACACCAGTATTTACGAACTAACATCTGGGCTGCAGCCTCAGTATTCTGTATTCTCAGTATTCTTGTGATGACACCTTGCTTACTCTCCGTAATGAGCTAAATCACGTCCTCAGACAGAGAAATCTTGAATTTTAAAGTCGGTCTTCACTACTGCTTCCTACTGCAGAGAGGACAGAGTCTGCATGTGCCCAGTCTGTCCCCCCCATTTCACTGTCCTTCCCTGTTCTTCATATTACAGGGCGGGAGGTGAAGGAAGGGCTTTCAGCATTTGATGTGACTGGAAAGACCATCAGACCGCTCATTGTGTGTAGGCTTTACTTCTGACAGTAAATGTAAATTTCCATTTAAAGACACCTAGAGCACCAGATGGAGCCCTTACAGTGAGAAAGTGTAACAAGCTCTTTCACAGCAGGCACAATTGCATCCAGCGCTCCAGCCCGCAGATGGAAATCCTTCTTCCCTGCCTACATGCTCGCCCCGCAGGGTGCTTTCACTGCTGACAAAAATCACACTCCCATATCCACCTCTGGAGCTGCTCCTTCTGCAGCAGCACCGGAGTAAGCCTGGGAGAGTCCTCCAGCCATGCAGCAGCCTGCACTGGGCACCTTACTAGCTGGCGGCAGCGCACTGTGCCAACCATCCTGATCTGTGGCTCAACAACCACCTTGCCCCAGGTACAGCAAGTGGCAGAGTCCTGCAAGCATGGCCAGAGGTAACGTGAAGGGGGAACAGCCCAGGCACACTGCTGGGCTGCTCAAGTCACACTACTGCTGGGTGGTGTGCTACCAAAACAGGTTAGTGCTAGCCCTGGCGTTTCGGCGGTGCGCTTTGTGGTGTGGTGTATATATGCTGTGACAGCTGGTTAGCCCAGGGAGTACATTGAACACGTGGTTCTCTTGCTGAGACCCTCCCAACAGCGCAGTGGGCTTCTGCCAATTTTGCTACACCTACAACCCATGCAGTATTGAAGGATCCATACTACACACAAGAGCAACGTAACTGAACCCCAAGGAAGGATGAAAACTCAACCAAAGTTTCTGCCCTGAAAAACATACAGAGATTAGGTAGTCAACTAAACTGTAACTAGCCCAAAAGGATCAAGCTGGCAAATGAGCCCACATGAGCTACCACCAGAAAGAAGCATGTAGGTACTTGCCATGAACAATCGGGACTCACTCTCAGAGAGGTTTTAAAAGGAAGAATTAGGTAAAAATACATCACAAGGTTAACACTGATTCCTGAGTAAAAAACTAAAACTGGGAAGGATGGAAAACTGTGTTTATATTTGGGCAATCTAGGTTCAGCAGTCTGCTCCTTCGTCTGGTCATACAAAGTCAAATTAAGCCTCTTCACGCCTCAGTTCATTATCTATAAAATAGAGATAATTTCAGAAGCCGAGGGAGTGTTTCTTTCCCTTACAGGGTTGTTGTGAGGATTAATGCACTGAAGATTTAGAGGTACTCCAGTATCAGAGGGATGGATCCATTAAATATGCTAGAATGAAATGGAAAAATAAGGGGCTGGGGGCATGTGTGTGAAAATCAGTCTTCCTTTTATCAGCAAAAATACAACTATATGACTAGAGCAATCAAACTACTATAAAAGAGTGCCTATACTAAACTCCAGAAACTAATGTCCACAAATAATAACTTTCTTAGATTGCATAAATCTGGATCACACAGACATAGGAAATGCAAAGAGGAAACACTTCTGCATCGTATGTAAAATCATCATCAGCTAAACTCACAAGAACCTCAAGCCACTACATATGAGATGTAACTGACTTAATACTCTGAACAAAATTTCAGGAACAAAACACTGCTGGTGATTGTTGTTGTTTTTTAAATTACCCATGGATAACAGAGTTAACCAAGAAATGTGCTATCTGCAAGGTTGTCCTTGAAACTATTTTCTCAACTTAACCTATGTATTTGAAATGTGAGCAAAGCCAAACTTGCAGCTGCCTAAGAAACTCATATCTGTACTTCAGAATGGGTAAGGCCTTCTCAAAGACAGCCAGATGTCAGATAAACCTCCCTGATTTCAAAAATGCAGAGCCAGTCTTCCCATTGTCACCCCTTTCACTATAACCCTTCAAGTACAGGGTCTTCTACTGTTTTGTGCTATGCAAGTGTTCGCACTTACAGCACACCACAAATAAGAAAAACAAACAGGGTGTGTGCTTATCGGATTAAAATCCAATGTAAATTACATGCAAAATAGGTGCAGCCCACTGGCTCATGGCAAGTTGCCAGTAAAGACCTTCTGTACTGAAGGCTGTGCACCACTGATTTACGGCATCATCGCTCTGTCACACTTCTACTTCTGTCTCATTATTTTACAGTTTCCTATGCTCTTTCTCATCTCCACTCCTATTCCTACCTGCTCAGTTTAGCACTCCATTTTCGTACTACCTGACACCAGACTATGCAAAAGATTCTTGCACTGTGATGTACACTCACTTTGTGATTTGGGTGAGTCCAATCCTATCTCAGCCTATGTAGTATGCCAATTCTCTCTCCCGCTGCTCCTGTAATCATTCAAAACCATTATTACTCCAATGCAAATTCTTTCCAGGAGCACTTTCCTGCTTCCAGGTCTTGGCTTCCTGAAAACCCTGCCTTCTCCTGGTAAAGCACAGCTTGGGGTCCTTCTTACAGATCTGCAAGCAAAGCAGATTAGCTTAAAGAGCTAACTTTGTGTGACCAAGTACAGGGGAAAGTGCATTTCAGATGAAATCAGAAAACTATCCGCGAGCCTGATTAAAAAGCATCCAGGCAATGCTGCAACATTCATGCGTTATTTTTTCTGAATTCTGGCATAATTTAGATAATCCAAAAATGGATTTTCCAAATGCTGTGCACACATTACTATGGAATATATTTGTTTGGATGGGGCTTTAAGTCCTTACTTCTCAGAGATTTCTCATTTTTCCTTCATTCAAGGCTGAAATTTGCTATGAGAATTTCTTTAGTCCCCTGTAGCACTGCTCAGGGTATTCCCCAAAGAGGGAGACAAAAAGAATTGGGAATTCATCATGCACAAGCTGATATTTACAGTAACACCACTTCCGGTACATGGTGGCTGGAAATAGCTTGATATTTCTTCACTTTCTTTTAATATTTGTAGGATTAATAACAAATTCAGGCCCTGATCCCACCGTATTTAACATGTGGGCAAAACACTTCTTGCTGACGTTCACAGGGCTCTGGTTTGGCACAAGAAACATGCTGCACATTACAAGAAACCTTAGCAATGGCAGCAGTAAGAGGCAATTCCTTCCTTTATCTCTTTTTGTGCTTCCCTTCTTTTCTTATTGTGAAGAGACTAGGAAGAATATGGCAACCATAACAAAGGGGAATAAAGAAAACACTCAGAGATGATTGCTCAAAGTGGGTCCATAAACACCACGATTACCTTGCTACTACGGTGTTTGGTTTCAGGGCAACTTGAAGCTGCATGAAGGGAGGCAACAAAAAATACCTGCATATGACCATTGTGATGCTCCGAAACCCTGGGGGCACCTCGGATACCACCAGATGCACATGCTACAGCAGAGGCAAGGAATACCTTTGGATGCCTTCAGACAGCCATACAAAACTGTGTCTTCTCCTTCCATCACAGCGGGGTCTTCACACCTGCAAAGTCTATTTGTCACTTTACAGTGACCCGCACAACACTCTGAGGTTGATTGCTAAAAGAGAACGATATCCATAACAACAAATATGAAGCATCTCTCCTGCCAAGTGATAAGACCTTCCAGATGACACACGAACTTCCTCTATGACTGGCCAAAGAAACCCTACTTCACAACACATTAAATTAATTCAGGGTCCTAAGCAAATTACACTCAGGCACACAACTCCAGAACCAGAGATGGCTAGAACAAACCTGCAGCTCCTCTAGGGCCAAAACTGCCTTTTCAGCAAAGGCATCCTAACACAACTCTATTCTTCTGCCTCTATTCTCCGTCATCCCTCAAGATAGACTTGAAAAGAAAGGACAGCTGATGAAAGTGAAGCAGCGACAAAACTGTGATGCAGAAAGAGGTAAAAAGTTTAGTCTCCAAGAGCCAGAAACCACACGGATAGCCATCTTAGACACGTACTTGTAAATGCTTGCTCGCTCCCTCTCCTTCTTCTCTTTCTGAAAGTCTAAATGCAAAATGAAATCGTCTTACAGAAGGACAGTCGCTTCCCTCCTGTGCTCAATCATTCCAGTCACACTATGTTGTCCAGTAACCTGCATTGATAATTCCTCATGAATAAAATGCCAACATTATCATCCACAGCTATGTTGTTGACATGCTTTTGCTATTTCACTAAAAATACCATTAATTTTCTGGCTTCACAACAGCTGAGCTACTCCACATTTGAATATACAAAAGAGTATTTTGTTTAAATCAAATTAAAAGCGTTCCAGTAAATGACTTCAATTTTGCTGGCTATACTACTTAGCGTATACTGTTCTATTTAATTCTCTCTTTTCTCAACTCTAACCCTTCTATCTTCCCCTCTTTTTCTTTCCTCACACCCCCCCCCCCCCCCCCTTTCCTCCCCTGCCCTTTTTAAGCTTAATCCTTTCATGCCAGGAACTGGATTTGCCCAGCAAGATAGACACAGTCAGAGCAAGCTTCAAAAACTGGTGCCAAAGAGTCAAGGCAATGGTGAAATTGCCTCAGGTCTGTTCACCTGTGTTTGCCAAAACATATTTAGCAGCAAGGGAAAGAGGAGAAAGGGGAGGGGGAAGCACACTAATGCTGAACACACCTTACATTTCCCATCCAGATAAGTGTCCACAATCCCCATTTAAGTTGGAATGAAAACCACCATGACTGCCAAGCCCTCTGGCATCTCACCACTTTATTTGTTCCCATTTGTATCTAATGCTTTTGTCAACAGTTCAACAAAAGTCAAAGCAAACAACCCACTACAAACACTGGGGGTAACAGCAACAAGCATGAATCCTTCACAATTATCCAGCCCAGCTGCTCAGTGCCTGTCCAGGCTGCTTTCATTTACAACAGTGTCAACAAAAGGCTTGAAACCCAATAACTAGGTGGGTCAATACTACCACTGTAAACCCTCCAGAGAAGGAATTGCTGTGCTCCTCCTTAACTGCTTCAGCAAACATGCAGAATAATTCAGTTAGATAGAGAAGTGCTTGCCTAATCATTTGTCGTGTGAATTATTCAAGGCTTTCCCGTAAACTACTAAACGACGGCTCTTCAAACACTCTGGAGGAACCACCAGATGTCCGACAGGAGAAAAGGGAACATTAGGCAAATTCTGACATAACAGAGGACAATGATAACTAATGATCTCGGAAAGCATTAATGTTCACAGAATTAACACCTTCCTACACCTTGCTTCTGGTGTCTCTGAATAGAGAGCAAATATATTTTAACGTATGAGCACTAGGCAGCATCAGTCTACTAGCTGCCTGATCTTTATACAGCATAATCAAAGCTGCTGCCTACGATTTTCCTTCCTCTCTTTTCATGTGAGTTGTAAAGGAGTTCTCTCCAGAGAATATGTAAAATGTGGATAAAAATAAGCACAGTAGTTAGTCAGGTGGATGCAGGGAGGAAACATGCGTTTATTCCCACATGTCGCTCTCCCTTTGCTCCCCACATGCTCATTTGATCTCTTCTTAATCACACACCTTAGCATTTCTTCCTTTGCAACCACATGTTTACACTTTCAAAGAGCAGGGGAAACTAGTCATACAGTACAGAACCAAGTGCTAAGCATTACATCCTTTCCTTCAATTGCCTTTTTAGTGTGAGAAACTGCCACCTCCAGATGTCTGCTTCCTCAGTTTTCTTGGCTTTTGTCACAACCATATCATTACATTAACATATTCTTTTTAAACTTCAAGTAAATTTTAAGAAAATGGCAAATTAGATAACAAGTGGTGCTTGTTTTGATTTAATCTCACTATTGGCAAAAACAACCCTGGATATGAACAAGTATTTTTCCTAAGACCAGTTTACATATATATCACAGTGCAGTGTTGGATGGCTACGTATCTTGAACCAGAACACGGTATCAAATACACTTGTATTATTTTTGACATCGACAGTAGCAGCTGTGCATGCCAAATAACTAGTACTCCAGAGAGAACCCCTGGCAGCTTTAAGACTTCACAAAATAGTAAGGGAAATTCTGTCTGTAGGTCAAATGAAAGCACGTATTTTTGGTCTTATGATTAGAATCTTTAACACATTTTGTTTGTCGAACAAGTAGTTTTACAGTGATTGCGCTGTAGTGATCTCTGGAGTAGCATGTTTTTAACACAAAGAGCCTTCTTCAACCAAAGTTTTCTTCCTCTCTCTGTCCAAACCAATTACGAAATACTTGTCTACCAAGTAGCCGCAGCTCCATCACTTTGTGGTCACTGTAGCTGTTAGTATCCGTTTCAGCCCTGCTCCACTTGGTGGGAAACTTCAGTTAATTTCACTATTATAAATCAAGTTATTGATATTTGCCATGCTAAGTCTGTTTATCAGTATTAGCAGGACTGTTCTAGCCAGTAGCAGTATTTGCAAAATGGTTTAGGGTCCATGGAGACCAAAGGCACAACAGAGAAGTACTGCAGCACAGAAAACACTTGACACCAAAAGGGTTGCAACTTGCACAGATTAACTGGGAATAACCTGTGCAGTCTTATGCTGATATTCTAAAAAGAACAGGGAAGAGAGACAACACCACACAAAACCACCCCTGGAACAGGAAGAAGGGTCCAAAAACGGCACCTCCAGACTTTGCCACGGCTGAAGGCAACATAGCTACTAGAAAAACTTCATCAAGCACACAAGAGTCCCACAGAAGGTCTGCTAAATACTGAATTGCTTCCAAATACCTGCGGTGTGATATAAAGCTTTCAGGCTACTTGGGTGGTGAAGCACACGGTGCGTTTCATGAAGGTGCCAAACTGACCCCGGACAGGCTGCCCTTCTGCTGAAAGCAGGGTGCCTTTGCTGCTCTAATGCCCATTACACATCCTGACAGGGCACGTGGAAAAAGAGTGCATCTCCAGGGAAATGCTGGAAAAGGGTTTCTCTCACCCCATGAGGTTTACTGTGGTTGATTTTAAAGGGGTCATTTTGAAATTATTCATTGAATTCCTCTCACGTTTTGCAGTATGGGACAGCAAAGCTCATTACTAAATAGTATTTTGCAGGTCATTGCAAGGAATTCTTTTTTCAAAGCAGCAGAGGAGAAGCAAAACATTAATTTCCTTGAGGGCTAAAATAAATTGCAGGGTGGTATTTTTAAAAGGAATAGATAGGTGCGACAGAAACACAGCATCAACAGGTACGCTTTCAGCAAACGTATCAGGGAGAGACAGGAAATATAAACACACAGCTATAATTACTGCAAGGCAAGTACAATGCCTTCCTAATGCCTGCTGGTGTAACACCACAAGGCAAAGCTTCCTGTTATTTAGGTCAGCACTAGCTTTTCAACTCAGTGCAAGCAATGATTTCTATACAGTCTGGCCACTTTGTTGTTAAAATAATAAGCAAGGACCTCAGAAATACGTTGCTGCAGCTGCCAGATTTTGTTTGCTGTCTGGTCTGTGACGAATTCATACCACACACCCCGACGGACAATCTTTTTTCTGGGAGTAGCTGAGATCAGGAGACAACGCTCCTAGCCCTTCTTCCACACACCCACGCTGCACCTCTAACAGCGTACACCAGTCTGACAGAGCAGGACAATGCCAGCAAAATCGGTGTTATTATTTACTTTGACCTGGCAATATTAATATAGCAAAGAAAATACTGTATGCTCTCTTTCAGAAAATACAGTGGCTTGAACTATGCCAGCTTCACCGCATGGAGAAGCTACGATAGAACACACCCTGCAAACGAAAAAAAAGAACAAGCGGTGTTGAAACTTTCCCCTTCTCCCTCCCCTCCGCCCTACTTACTCCTAAGTACACATTAAGGAAACTCCCACAGCTGCATTCAATGCCTCTCGAGAGGCAGAAAAACAGAGGTACAGCTGTGCCTGCTAATATTTGTATGCAAACAAGTAGCGTCTGACTGGCTGCAATACCTCACTTAAAAGCACCTTGGTACTCTTTGATGAACTTGCAGCTCAAAAAGCAGTGATACAGAGCAATCTGCCATCCTCTTAATGCAATTAGCAGATTAAAGCGGCCTTTCATTTCCAATGCTTCATTAAAACACTGATTGCATCCAGCATCCGCCGATGATACGACATACAGAGTGTTCCCCCTACAGTCCTCCCGGAGACTCGGTGGAGAAAGACAGGGCCAGCCCTGTGCTTGCAGCCAGCACCCGGCGTAGCGGCCAGAACCAGCCGTGAAATCTGCACCCCGGTGTGCTGGGAGACGAGGGGGAAGAAAACCTGCACACCTGCGCAAGGGCACTGGATGGACGCTGATGACCACAGCGCTGGCGCTCTCGCTAATTGCTCGGGGAGGTGAGGGAAATACCGCCGCCCAGGTTTTGCATCTCTCAAGCACAGTTGCGGCCAGGCCTCCTGCTGAGTCGGCTTGATACCACACCGCCGATTTCTGCCGCACATCTCCCATTTCGCCGTTTGTGCAAGACCAGCTACCCCTTGTCGTCTGTTCCCACCACAATCCAGTGAGAGCAAAGCACAGGAGTGGTGAAGTCCAGCAAGCTGCGGTGCAGACACGAGTGTTTATTCCAATTTTCCCCTCAGATTATGTTTTTCAGAGATGACCAACAAAAGCAGAAACACCTCAACTTAGAACACATTTTTTAATTCGTTCCCCCATGCAGCCAAAAGCAAGCTTACAGCATCCCAGCGTAAGTGCTGTCAGGCCGAGTCCCTCCACCGCTGGAAGCGCTGCCAGGAGGGACCCAGGCTTCACCACCTCTGCCAGGCGCTGGGGGGCATCCCTGTGGGACTCTCCATCTCAGCATCCACCGCTGCCAGCCAGTGCAGCTCCACCAGCGTCAAGGAAAGAACAAACTAAAAAGGATTAATTTGCAGATGTTCATGCAATTCACACACAGGGTGCCCTGTGGTCCGTTGCCAGGGCAACAGGAGACCACCGGCGTGCGCTTTATTGGCTTTATGAAGTGCGTCTCAGGGGCTATAGTCCGAGAAATGCTGCATGATAATCGTCAGGCTTTTCAGAAGCCTTGTTTTGTGTTTATCCACATTTAACCCTCTGAGTGTGATTAAGGGCATCACTATGCAGCTTCGCTGCACCAAGGAAAGCGGAGACAGGGAGGGGGACACGGGCACATGGTCTCCTATTCCAGCACAGAAACCCTGGACAACGCGTCCTCAGCGGCTGCTCCTGCTGGCCCAGCATTGAAGTTTTCACCCCCAGGCCATAGCTAAGCTGATCCCCGGGCTGTGGTAACGCAGGGCACAGCACAGTGGTGTCTGGGGACAAAACCGGCACCAGCAAGTGCAAAGGCAGCACAGGAGTTGCATTAGACTAAGAGGCTACTGATGGCTGGCGCCACGTTTTCTCAGTCACTTCGGAAAAATAAAATAAAAAAAGGCCCACCAACTTCCTAGACACATTACGAGAAAAAACACACTCTCATTTTAAATCCCAGCATGCGACGCCAGCAAGCCAGGCACACCAAAACCTTTACCCCAGCCCCTCCGGAACTGTCATCGCTGTGAAAAAGGAAAATCCTGTGCCCAGACGGTGCCCAGTCTGGCAGTGCCAAGGGCTACAACACCATCTATAAATCCACACAATCGAGCCGGAGCAATAAGAGCTGTCTGGGAGTCGAGCGCGCCGCCGCCGCGCCCACCGCCTGCTCCCCTGCGCTCCTCGCTCCAGCTGTCCTCCACCGGCCGAGGCAAGGCTGGGGACGGACGGACGGTGGTTAAAATCACAAACGCCACAATGCCCCGAGCAGCAGCAGCGGCGGCCGCCGCCAACGGCATGAAGGCTAATCCCGCAGAAGAGGGAGAAAGCGAGGGTGGCAGGGGGAATCAATAGAAGAAACAGCTTGCATTCAGCCTCACAGGAGACAGAGCACACAGAGACAATCATTTCCTGGGAAAAGCTAAAGCCTAACGAGAATTTACTCTGCCTCCTTTATTCAGCCAACCCTTTTGTAGCAGGGCCTTCCTGAGTGACAAGAACCCAGGGCCCCTTAATAGGATTTCCATATTATTTCCAACACCTGCCTAGAAGTTATTTGTTTACATTGAAGGAGGCGAGATTCTCAAATCAGACATCTGCTTCTGGTTCAGGCATATCTTAAGAAACCATCTAGAAAGAAGCTTGGTTGCTATGGAGACATTTTTATTTTCTTCCCTTAGTTGGCAGAAAAACATTAACATTTCCAATTTTTTATTCTCCAAAAGGCCAAATGTCACTCAAGAAAACAGAAAACTCTTCAAATTGCTGTGCAGAACAGGCTAACCGAGCTTTAGGTATTGAATGATTATTTGACTCAATTAGAGCTGTCCTGGAGAAAGGCGGGACACACAGCATAACCTTCCCCCAAACTCCCCTCAGTGGCCAACTCCTGCTAGCCGGCCTCATTGCTGCCTCTCTCAAAGCACAGCTAAAACTTTGTAATTCTTGATGCACTCCACAATCCTGCATAACAACTTGGGAATCAGTCAGGCTACTACTTTCCTTCAACAGCTCCTACAATCAACCCAAGGGACTGACGGCAGTTTGACTAGGAGCATGCTTCTCTCCCAGAGCCAGGGAAGACACAGGAGGAGCAATACAAATATGAACCTACTGCGAGTTTAGCCAGAGAACAGAAATTTCCAACGCATGTCATTCACATCACTGATTTCAGAAGGTAATCTGTCCTCCTCTCCTCCCTTCCGCAGATAATCAGCATGCCCATGGACTCCACCGATTAGCATAAAAATAAAGGATGTCTCAAGTTACTTTGGATCTCAGGGTTTTAAGACAACTCAAAAACCAAATGCTAAGTGCTCAATACAAAAAAAAGAAAAAAGTTGAGTATTACACACCCACAGAAACCTGAGGCAAAAAGCAGCCGTCTAGTTCATGTCCTGTATTGACAAAAATTGCTAAGTATTGTTTATTTTCTCCCATTATGTTGACTAACACCTATTTAACCCAACCTGCAAACATGTTCTTCATTCCAGACACTTTCACCATGAGCCAACCGGTGTAAGCCATGAATGCCAGCATCCAAAGTATGATTTTAATCGCACCCTCACAATGAGGAGAACTTCAAAAGAGATCATAAACAAATTAATTCCCTCCCTCTACCTCTTTTCCCTCAGCAATTACACTGTCAAAGCCTTCTCCTCTCTGGAGAAGACCTTTCCACCCACCTCCTCACCCTAGCGAACTTCCTCTTCCTACTCTATGATGTGAAGTCATAATCCTGTGTTATCAACATCACAGTCTGTTGCCATGGAAATAATTAGACATGACTGCTCAGGTTAGAAATTACAGCCCATGTTTGCCTCCTAGGTGAAGAGAGCATCTGGAGAGAGAAAATTTGAGTTATCCTAAGTCACCAAGTAGAAAAATAAAGTTTGACAGCAAGAAGCACTGCAGGAGTTTGATCCAACGCAGGCACATCACCAAATAAAAGTCACCCTGTGGTAACCGACAAAAGGGTGCAAGGTAAGAGGCCAGTGTACAGTTCGATACAAAGCAGCAGAAAAAGAGCTGTTGGGTAAAGGAGGTGAAGCCATCAAAAACGACAGAAGCAGCTACTTCTTTGATACCAAAGTATGTGCTGTTACTTTCATATGAATACTCTACGCTAAATTAAAATTCCCAGACGACCTCATTAAAAAGGCAAATGATTTGACACTGAACGAAAGGAAGAAATGTAAAACTCAGTTTGGGGGTAGGGGTAGGAAAAGAAATTTTAAAAAAGCATCAGGGAGATGGATATACCTGAGGTTCAGGTTTGTGTTCTAATAACCTGTTAAAAACCACAGGGCTTGAATGACATGCTATAAGTCCAGCCATGAAAAGGTTATTAAGAAAAAAAAAAAGCTGTGCCAAAAAAATCAGCTCCGTAAGATAGACTGAGACAACAAACAGGACCCTGCTAATTAATATTTGTTCTGCTTCAGCAGACAGTTACTGGACGAGACTGCAACAAACAAGCACGTCTCACCCAATCACATCATTAATCCATTCACGTTCACCACCTGAGGACCAGCTATGCCCCACAGATATTTATTCATCTGTTCCACAAACAAACAATTACAACACATTTTCTGGAATTAGGGCACCTGTTACATTCAGCACAGCTTACACGCCCAGAGGCAGCTATCAATTAATACTGAAAAAATTACTGTATCACGAGCCAACAGAAGTTGCTCATTATATTTTGATAACGTTACTCCCAAAACATCCACGAAGATCAAAACCACAACTTTTGAGGAGCAAACTTTAAACACGCTCAGCTTAAAACCACCACTTCATCATTATGGAAAGCAAAATACATGCAATGCCATTTCTGAACAGAGAAAGACACGAGCAGAATCCATTACATGAGTGTGAAACGTTTGGATTTTAACAAGCCCGTGAAGTGCTTTTCAGCTGAATGGTATTAAAGTGGCAAAATAACAAAATGATCAAGAAACATATCCTGTAAATTTCTGTAGGCATGTAAGAGATTACTACGCTTCCTTGGCTCGTTAAATATAAACTGAATGCAAAGACGTTTGGTGGGACACTCATGTCACTAGAGGAAGTATCATTTAAAAGAAACCTGACAATTAAGACAAAGACCACAGCAGTACATCACAGCGCTTCATGTGGTCTTCTATAACCAGCAGAACAAAGTCCAAGCAAATGCAACTGCATTTGGTAATATCCAAAATTCTTATCCTACATGGTGGGAATTTTGATTTTAAACTATCTTAGTCTTTCCAGTCTTTTTTTTTTTTTTTAAGTATCACATTACAGCTGCAGGAGTAAGCAGCTTACTCTTACTTACATACTAAACGAACACTTAACAGTAACTAAAACCTAAAAAAGTTAAATTCAGAAGCACTGGAGCACCTGCCACCACAAATGCAACTGGAACACGGGAATCACACCCGTCCACTTCCCTTGTGTCTCCCACACGTGTCATTATTAGCCTTCAGACAGATTAAGGTAAAAGTAATCTTACTGCTAAACCCACATGAATTTGCCCCAACAGACTTCTCCTAGCATGTTGGGCACATTGGGTGGAAACTCACCCCAAACCTGCACTTGATGCATTATTTTCATTTAAAACACTTTTTTCCCTGAGGAATCTCAAAAAAGCTACTTTATTCCTGCCACATGACCGCAGCTTTTAATTACTGGCACTTGCTGTTGCTGAAACAGTAACCCCCAGCATCAAAACGAAAAGAGACTCCACCACACTGGCAAGTCTCACTATTGGCATGGTCGCTGCCCCAAATAATTTACAGTTGAGGTAGGGAAGAAAAAAAAAAAAGGCAATGCACCACATGAGTATAAAGGACAAGAGATTTGGATTAACAGATTAACACGAGTTGAATCCTGTGCACGAGGCAGTGGTTCCAAAGATTCTGAGATTCTTGAATAACCTACGCAGGGTCATCCTGGCTACCTCCGGCTGGTCACAACACAGCCAGCACCTGAGGGCTCCTTCACCTCAGCCACTGCAGCAAGAGCCATAGGAAGAGACCGCTGGAGCTCGGCTACTTTCTGCCAGGTGGTGCTTTTGCACAGAAAGTGCTTCCTTAGCTTCTTCACAGGGTATGTTTTACAGAAGGGACTTTGTTAAGGACCAGAGAAACTCCTGCCACATTCATCCCAGAGAGGGTACCCACGCCTGGGATGAATGACATGTCTCCTGCATCAGTAGTTCTTGCAGGAGGTGGAAAAATCCTTGCAGGGTGAAATTAGCAAGCAAGAATCCGCTGCAGAATAATAATACCTTTTTTTTTTCTCTTTTTCTTTTTTAAAAAAAACGAAGTGTTACTGCTTTGAAAAAGGGACACACCAAGTCCTCCATGAAAAGCTGCTCGGTTAACTGCAGAGCTGTTTGTCTTTCTGTCTAAACACATTACATTTCCTCAGAGCCCTTAAGCCTGGGCTGCACTTTGAGTATACAGCCCTGGCGCTTGCCACCCTTTCCCCTCCCTTTGTCCACCCCGCAGCCTTGCCACTGCACAAAGAGTACTCCATGACCCAGTTTACCGCATCTAGAGTTTTCCCACACTTCAAACTTTGCAAAGGATTTGGAGGACTGAATCCAACACGAAATCAAAGAGCTCGCAAAGTCGCACTCTCCACGGAGCTTGCTGTGCTGATGCTGATCTATTATTTAGGAATAGCTCCTGGACAACCTCGTGTTATCTGGAAGGTGACTACTCTGTTTCAGCAGTGAACTGCTTGCTCTGGGGAGGTGCTGTGAAGGATGTTACCCAATCTGGCTTACCAGGCAGGAAACAGCATGTTTAGAAGAGTGGTGTAAACTGCCTTTTCCCTGGCCTGAACCAGGAGAAGAGTCGGGACCAGCACAGTTACTGACAGCAAGTTTCACAAAGACCACGGCTGAGCAAATCGAAGGTGCTGGAAGTTGTGGCAGGAAGCAGGACGTTTCAGGCAAACTCCTCTGTAGAAATTGGTAGGGTACCTTTGTTATCTGAATCATACATTAAAGCGTAAATTTACACTTTATGAGCTATTCTAAAACCTGCCCTGCTTAATAATCTGCATCAGCAAGAAAACACTTTAAAGTGTCTCTCACAATTAAACCCAGGCACAACCTTGCATAAATCAAAATTTTGCTACCATATCAAAACGTTACACTGGGGCTGTAAAACATTGCCCACATCCTCATTACATGCTACACTAATTACTACCAGCAGATTCAGAATTTTCTGCACATTAGAGGCTTTTAGAGCAGCTATAAAAAATTTCAGGCACCATTAATTTAAATTTGTATTGAAATTTCCTTTTGACAGATGGCCAAAAATTACTTACTATTTAGAGTACCAGAGCTGCCTGTTTGCACATTGGAAGAGGAAAGGGAAAAATTAAAAGCAAGAAGGAAATTTATGTCACGTTCATTACCTGTTAAATGTTAAGGAGCATTATCCTGCATGAATAAATTATTTCATACAAGCACACAGACTCCAGCTGCTGGCAACTGGCACATTCTGGCTGACAAAAACCATCTCAAGTCACACAGCAGACAATCATAAAAAGCCTCTCTTAACCAGGAGCCACTTAAGGGAGGACAGATCGATCGAACAAGCGACTAACTGCTACTCTGGGCATCACTGAAAACATTTAAGGAAATTAGCAAACTATTTCACATTGCAAAGCTGGCAGCAAGCCCCATAATGCTGACACACAAGCCAACTCACGCAACCCGAACACCGTGGAAGACAAACAACTTATTATTTCGAAGTAGATTGGCACGAAGTAGCAATGCCCTCCTCTCCCTCTCATTCCCAGACAAAATCAGCCTTTTTGGTGTAAACACTCCCTGTAACACCCACGCCAGCAGAAACGCTCCAACATCCCTCAGACGTTACAGAAACACAACTCGTGTACTTAGATTAAAAACAGCTATTGGCATGTACCAGCAGTCCTCATTCACTTTTGAGTGAAACGCTCGTGGTTCCAACCACACAGGTATGCAAACTCACTGAAGAAACCAGCTGGGTTTGTATGCCCACATTTAGCTATCTGCCCGACTTGTACTTGGTTTGGGTGCAGGAAAAAAGAAAAAGGACTAAACCTATTGTTCACAGTGAACGGGGGGTACTCTATGGAAATCACTGTTAACCTGCACCCCACCTTGCCGCATAAAGCAATAATCCCAGTTTCCAGCCCTCATGACAAGGAAGTTGAAGTGAAATCCAACGCGCTGTTGTCCTGTGTTGGCAGATAGACGGCTTCCGTGCTTTTGCTTCACACGCTAAAATCTGACAGCTCCTGTCAGCTCCTGGGTGTTATGCAGAACCATGTGGGGAACAGCAAAACTAACAACC
Organism: Bucorvus abyssinicus; assembly: GCA_009769605.1. Classification (NCBI taxonomy): domain Eukaryota; kingdom Metazoa; phylum Chordata; class Aves; order Bucerotiformes; family Bucorvidae; genus Bucorvus; species Bucorvus abyssinicus. Next base: position 79,501,677 of record CM020063.1, read on the forward strand.
GTCGGCTCAGTTGCACTCAGCTGGGATGTGGCAGAGCTGCCAGTGGCTGAATGGGCATGCTGGGGAAGACTGCTGGACACGTCCCCACCTGGAGATGCCACAGGAGGAAAGGCATAGCCTTTAGCACAGCCATCCCGGCCAGACAAGTCTTTGGAAAAGCCTGTGTCTGGCACTGTGCCCCTCCTGATACCATCTAGGCCACATCAGTAACATCTGCCTTGCAAGTTCCTGGTAATCTTGTCTAACACACCCAAGATCTGCGCTGTGAACACCTCTTCTGCCATTTGGCCTCCCCAAGAATAAATTACATCTTCCTAAAAAAACCACCACTAAAATCTTGACAAACTGGCTTTAAACGCCCAGTAAGGTGGGCATAAGTCTCTCTCTTTGTAAGAGCAGTGTATTTTTCATTTCACACTCTCCATCACCTGAAAAGGCTTAATCTTATGCTCATGAAAATTGTGCAAGCCACTCAGGCTCTGCTGGGTAACCATATCCAGCCATCCAGAGCTGGGCAGGTAACTGCATAGTTGGCAACAACCAGGTTTGCTGCAAGTTGGTAAACTGCCAGCAGCAGTGAGGAGAGCCGACCAACCCAGGAGAGGCCAGGGCCAAGATGCACCTTCTCACTTGCAGCATTACCAGCTCAGAAGCCTCTGAGAGGCTCTGGTGGCTATCCAGTATGGACAAGCATCCAGACACACACGCTGAATTGTAGTCATACGCATCACTGAATGCTCAAAACTACATAAGCTGCAAGGCGTGCATTACATCTGCTTATAAACACTACCCTGCAGAGGATGGCGCACACTCACACGCTGCAGAGCCACTGACTTTTGGAAGATGAAGGCAGGATCCTCAGTGCTAGCACTACCTGCATCAGAGCTGGGAACAGCAGCTCGCTACTCCCCAACTGCTTCAGCAAGGACAGCGGGCAGCACTCCACCCCTCCCCTGCGAGCGGCACAGCTCTCCTTCCGTAACTGCACTATTAGAATATATCAGTTTATATAATAATATATAGAGTAATATATAGAGTTTACAGCCTCCAAATGACTTAAAACTACTGGCTAACTCCTTCTGTCTCATAAGCTTGGGCAGACACACCAGGCAGCCCTTTCCATACATCTGGGAACAGTCTCAGTGCTGTTCCATCAAATTCACTGGACAGCACGCTGCCTGCAATCCCAGCTGACCCACCAGCAGCCACTTTCTAAGTGTGGTACAGAGTCTACACAGGGCTCTGCTAATCAACACGAGTGCCACAACACAGTTCCCCTTCGTGACTTTTTCCACCACCCTGGGCCAGCCTTCAAAAAAAACCTGCAGTGTGCCGCTCTTTCAAGCCACCGTTACACGTACAAAATGAAGTCCTACCTTGATGGAGTCTCTGTCTGCATGCAGAGAAGCCCCCGTGTGCAAGGAGGGGAGGAGGCAGTGCCAGGGGATGGGGAGGTGAGGGGAGAGAGAAAGAGAAAAGTGCGAGTTAGTTTACATAAAATTGTAGGTTTATCATACTCAGAAGAAATAGTTGTGATGTCTGTTAAATAATAAATGGCACAGATGTTAAACTTTTCTGTACAGTTAATTATTAATAATGTATAGCTAGATTTATAAAACTGGATTTCTAGCATTTGAATGTGATTTCTGGCTAACGTGGGATAAAAAAATGCTGAAGCAATTAGCTAGGAATTCTTGTGAAAATTCCTTTTTTTTTTTTTGGGGTCCCCCTCCCCCTTTTTTGTTTTAAGAGGAAAGTTTATAAAAAAGAAGAAAAGAGACACAAATGAAGCTACATACTCATGTGGCAGTGCCTACCTCTTTGGTGATCATTATCATGGTGCTTTTTCTCATCTTTAATTGGGAGGTGGGACTGCCCCCCCAGTGCACTCGACAGGGCCAGGAGACCAGCACTGCTGCCAATGGGTGGGATGGCTGGAGGCTGCAAGCCCGAGGGGTGCGGAGTGAGTGGCACGGGAAGACCATGTCCATGTGACAAATGCTGGGCCTGGAGTTGTTGCTGCTGTGAAAAACGAAACACAGATATTGAATTTGTTCGGGGACCCAGAGGTTGTCCGATTGATCCTGTACAACAAACGTGATTGATCAGATCAACCAATATCAACTCTCACAAACATCCTGGAGTTTTAAAAATGTCCATATGTTTGGAAATAACACAATCGGTAAACTTCAGGCTGAATTAAAAGAGCAACAAAAACACCTAAAAAAGAAAAAAAAAAAAAAGGAAAGGGATTTTACAGTTAGGTGAAATTCTTATTTCTCTGACAGAGGTATTACATTTTATTCTTTCTAGCAGAAACACACCACGTACATGTCTAATCAAAACATATGTAACTATAAAGGCAGTTATATAATGCAAAAAAAAAAAAAGCTGAAAATTGAGAAAATTGGTGTTAAACAGTTCTCCCGGCGCTACTGCACAGCATGCAGTGAGAGTTAATTTGAAAGAGAAAACCTGAATTAACAATCCAGAAAAGGAAACTGGTTGCAGCCACCGTTTTAAGCCCTTTAAGTGTCCTCAGCGGTACTTGAGCAAATTACTAAAGAAAATCTAATGTAGCAAGGCTTGGGTCGTCCTGTAGGCTTGCTCAATAATGCTGAAATAATTGGGCACTCTGTGCACGTTTAGTGATGCTCGAATGAAAAGCTAGAGGCCTGCCCTTGTACTCTTCTCTAGCTGCTGACTCTGTGTTGTGACAGGTTTATTTGAGTGGGACTGTGATGCATGCACCAGTAACTGCGCTGACAAGAGTTTAAAGTCATTTTTACCAGTACACTGGCAACACATAGAGAAAGCCCTTGAGAGGCTGGAATTGGAGTGCTTGACCTCAACCAGGGCTGCATCAAGCTCTGTGCTGTACTAACCACTAACCGCTGCGGGGTAGGTAGATTGTTTGCTGCTGCTCAGTGGGAAGAAAGGGGGAAAAACCCGAACACGTGAAATCCTTACAGATCCCAAGAGACATCTGTTCAGGTCTAAGGCTTGCCCACTAAGTGCCTAACTAATCTCTGTTCATACAGTAATTAGATCCGCTCTGAAACTTTCTTGTCGTTTTCAAGCAGTCATTGCTCAGGACTCCAGGTAAACTGAGTCAGAAGTCCTCTAGGATTGCTATCTCCTCCCTGACCATCTGTATACAGGACTTTTGAAGAAGAAGAAATAAAAACTTAAGTTGCCTGCATAACAACATTCCATTTTAAATTCCCAGTTGTGAAGATCAAGTCCTACTTTTGTTTTTCATTTGAAACTAAATTCACTTCCCAAGCCTCAACCCAGCTCTTCAATCAATTAAAAGACAATATGCCGTTTGCTTGATTTCTCCTGCCCCTTCCTAGCATGAATATTTACAGAAGTGTGAGCTGAAAGAAAAAAAACCGCAAGACACACACAGCACACTAGGCAACTCACGCAGCACACTGCACACACACCTCCCTCAACACCTCCCTGTGAAAATACATATCCATCTCTTACTCTTGGAAATGCAACCCAGGAGGTGGCATCAGACTGGCAGTGGCATGCACATGTCATCTGACCCAGATCAGTGCCAGGGAAAGGAGTGGAATGATTCAAAAGGAAGGTGAGGGAGGAAAAAAAAAATAAAAATACAAAAAAAGGGGGGGGTAGGCATGAAAAAAAAAAAACCCAGAAAGAAGACTCTTGCAAGTGGAAGAGAGAAAGCTCAATCCTTTCCCAGCTTGTGAACCCTTGTCATTCCAGCAGATGCACCTCACTGTAGAAAGTATCAAACACATTTTGCTTGCTTGATGCTCTTATGGAAGGATGCTTCATTTCTCAGAATTTTAAATGAACTACAGCAAAATGAAGCAAGAGCCAGCAGTGTATTCTTTAGCTTCAGGGTCTGAATGGGGCTGCCTTACAGCATGGGAGCAATCTGGCATGCCTGATTTTGGGAGGGAGGAGACGAGCAAGAGAAAAAATGAATAGACAAAATAATCCGTGTTCTGAAGTCTCATTTTAAACAACATCATGCCTGTTCCTGTTCAAGAAAGTGCTATAAACCACTGCAAGAAGACGTCTGCCTGAATCTGCCAGTGGCTTGAAGCAAAGGCTTTGAGAAGAGCCTAAGAATAGACAGCGACAGCGCTTTCCCCAGGTTAACTATTGCTCTGTCAACCAAAGTGTACCAGGTACAGGACAGTCATTGCACAGCACTACTGTACAATCTGCACAGATCTGCCCGCTGACCTACCCTAACTGCGTTTTATGACCTCCACTAGGAGGTTTCCAAAGAGCTTGCAGAAAATGGCACTGCACGTGCAATCCCCCTTTTTACTGCTCTTTGTTGGGAACCTGTCCACATGGCTCAGCGAGAGAGCGGCACAGACTGCATCTTGGATGTACCAAGCACCATTAGCGTCTCCCAGACATAGTACGGGCATTAAAAGTAATATGGGTAATGGCACCGCAGCGCCTAATGGCTTGAGATCGCCCAGAACAGCATGGTTGGCCCAGTTCCTCTTGGTTAAGAACTGACGTGTTTTCATTGCATGTTAAAATGCAGAAGGCTCTGAAAATAACTGGGGAGAGTAGGAAAAAACCCCAAATCCACAGCCTTCCTGCCATGAAGAACTTTTCTGAAGAGACCAAGTCCTTCCATGGAAAATGACAGAAACATGAACTCTGGAAAGAACAGTCCAGAACATCCCCACAGTCACAAAAGTGTCGTTCACTGATACAGCAGAAATTTGGTGCCATTTAGTCGCACTGTAATGGCACAAAAAAAACCCACTTTCATAGGTAAAACAGACTGTTATATAAATCTAAGCTAACACCCAAAATTCCAGTACAGCCCCACACGTCTGTGCCGCACAGTCACAGACAACATCGTGCGTGTGGTTAGGCTGGACTGGGAATTAAAATTCAACAACAGGAAGAGGACGGTGGACTAGGATTGCATTGGCACAGGAAAAGACTATGAGCTCCTCCAACATGATGAGCATTGTTGAACGGCAAAAATGAGGCATTCGTCCAAAACCAGAATTAACAAGAACTCAAGTGAAACATTGGGTGGGCTTTTCCTCTCAGAATATAAAAGAGCGAACAGAAAAAATAGTATATGAGCACATAATTAATTGCTGTTTGCTAATAGGCACGCTCAAGAAGGCAAAGACAAAGCGACAGCACATCTCTTAACTGCCATTTGCAGACCTTCAAAATCTATTACTACATTCAAATGTCCACAGACATTCACAGCTTGGTTTTGCTTTTTCACTGCCCATGGGTATCAGTGGTGAGCATCAGCGTCCCAGGTGGCCCGTACAGAGCTGCTTGGTTACCTGGGAAGTTACAGAAACATGGGCAATTCCTAACAATCAGGTAGCGGGAAAAAAAGGTGGTCTCCTCTAGTCATCAAAATGCCAGAGATATGGAGGAGTAACGCACGTGACAGATATTCTCCCCTCACAAAAATATTCCACTAAGGAAGGAAGTTTACATTTGTTTCTGCCTATACCATGAATTTAGATCACAAAATCTGACACCATTTCAAGACTTGAAAGGAAAGCTTGAAAACGAGCCAAGTGAGCAACCATATAATTTTTTTTTTCATATTGCTGCAATGCTTTCACTTCCCACTCCTCCATCTTCTCTTTAATTTGTTATCCTTAGTCATGTTATTTATGAACTCCTAGCATGTGGTTAACTTTAGACAATCCCATCACAGTTGACTACAGTATGTGTAAAGTCAGGCATACATTTTCAGCATCAATGCTGAATAGATGAAAACTTGCAAAGGCAGTACACCAGGTTTTATTATGCTGTACATTTTCCAGAACTATTTAAAAATATCGCCAGCAACAGTTAGCTACCAAGAAATACACCCCACACTATTGCAAAATAGATAGCAATGTTTTTAAGAAGCATCCAACACAAAAAAAAAAAAATATGTAAGAGCAGGGGTAAACCTAGCAATAAGAAACAAGCTGAAAAAGAGACTGTGTTCTTTTTGCTAATAAGTTTAGGAAGACGACAATTTAAATCAGCTCAGTATTAAAAACTGAAGTAGAGCTTTCAAGACAGTATTAACTCCTGTCAAATAAAGATAACATCTGGTTACTCCTAATCCATTTGTTTTTTTAAATTTTCTGGATATTCTTTTAGGTAGTCTACAGTAAGGGGTAAAATAACTCCAAAGCCACGTCTAAACAAATGGGTAAAAAGACTTTGCAAAAGGTTCTTAACTGAGTATCACTAATTTTCTCACTTTCAATTCTAAATATTGATGCTTAGGCTTAATTCTTTTCCCAACACATCTTAAGAGATCAAATTTAAAGTAAAATGTGATAATAAACCCACTAACAAATCAGCTTCTAATGCTCTCTTGTTATAGTCAGCACATTCAAAGCCTATTTTCCTGGAAAAGGTTCAAGTTTTTACTGGATACCTTCCAAGCAGCTCTGCGTGCAGTAATCTACCACCTTTCCTCTAACAGACCCTGAAAGCTCACAGCCATTATCCAAACATATTCCTCTAACCTGAAGACATTTCTAATGTTAACAGATCAATGTCTCAAAAAGATGTATCTATACACATACGGGCACTAACCATACCTGCAAACGAGGGTGTGGACCTCAAAAAACCCAGATAAAATAGCCTCATTGTTTGTTTGAAATCTGTTAGATGAAGTGATTGATTGCTCAGAGTGAATCATTAGTAAGATAGCACACAGATAAAACAGTAACCAAGATGAAGAGGAAATAAAGACATCCAAAAAATGGCTTGAGAGTACACAGTATCAGTGTCAATGGTGTAAAGACCAGCAAGAGAAGGAAGTCCCTTGGCAGATACAGTTCTAAGTGTGCTTAAGACTCTATGAATTTTTATTTATCATGCCTCCTCGCATCCCTGACATGATGTGCACAGTTGGTACCTCATTTGTACGGTTCTCTCTCTGCTGGCATACCATGACAAAAAAGGTTTTGCTGATGTTAAGATACAACACAGCAAAACAGCCTGCAAGGAGAGTCTTGCAGCAGCTCCTCCAGCGGAATGGTTCTTGAGTTATATGCATATACATCAAATGACTGGTTTTCCATACAGAGACTGTGGTACAGATATAGGGTAGAGAAACCTACTGTCTTTACTACTTTAAGGAAGAGTGATGAACGTGTCCAGTGTGAAAGAAAGGTATCAGAGATTGGTGTAAACACTCAAACAGGGCTGATCTACTGGAAAACACAGATGTTGCTTCTGTTCACAAAGGGGAATGAGTGCACAGGTTGGACAAAATCTAGGAAAAAAATTAAAAAGGAAAGAGAATAAGGAGGAGAGAAATAATAATAATAATAAAAAACAACTTTAAAAAAGAGGCAATATTCTTACTCTCTAAGAATCGTTAATTTCTGTCTTTGAGTATGCTGATTCTACAGAATGAAAACAACCTCCACTAAGAAAACTAAGGTGGGAAGGAAAAAAATCAATAGCTGTCACTAATCAGAAGGGGAGCATTTAGAACTCCTGCATAAATAACAAAAAACTATCAGAATCGTATCTCTACAAATTGCCTCAAAGATCTTTTAAGTGATCTAGGAACAAAAAGTCATCTCCTGCATCATATTGTGGGCTGAAAGGCAATATATGCAGAGAACATTTCCCTTCTTAATCATATATATATAGGATCATCTGTCAGGATACATGTTTCACCATTTGTCCTCCCTTATGACTATTTTTCGCTCAGCATAGACAGAGGAAAAAAGTAACAAAAACCCCTCAGCCCACTAGCAAATAAAAGATTCGTGGTCAAAAAGGCCATCATTTTAATAAAGGAAAAACCCAGTCCCTGCAAAAGGCCAAGTGCACCTTCCCCCAGAATCTTGGAGCCCAGTAGTTCTTTCTTCTGCTTGCAGGACTCCATCTCCATTTCACACTGGGGGCGGAGGAAGAAAGAACTAGGCTCTTCAGAATCACTTTCTATTATCATTTAATAGGCAGAAATTCTTGAATAAATCATGCCACTTATGCTCTCTTCTCCTTCCCTCTTCCCCACCAACAGCTAGCTTAGGAAAAGAAAACCTCCATCTCCTGCAAGAGGAGGCAGAAATCACTGAATGACAGTAAGCTGAAGGTCTTACCATACAGCCAGCCAGTGGCGTGCAATGCGCCCCTCATACCAAAACCCCACTTCAAAACCTTTTCACAAAGACCAATGCAGAGTGAACAGCAACAAGGGCAGCAACTGGATGTCTTCTGTTGCAGATGAACACATGGCAAAAATCAGCTCTGGGCAGGCAGGTGCACACTGCTTCAAGTATCTTATTTACCAACCGCTCCACTCATGTCCTGCCCACTGGGAAGAGATTTTCTCTCCTATGGACTGACAGTAGGAAAACCGTGTTCCCGTTGTGACCTTGTGAATCTTGGTCCTTTCCTTTAGACCTAGAAAATAGGAGTGATGCCTATGCTTTCCTCAGCAGAGTCCTAAATAACCCTCTTCCAGGGTCCTCATATGAAAATGTTTCTGAAACCCTGGGCTACAGAAACATGATTGAAAGGTGGAAAAAGTACCATCTGAGGTGTATAATGAATCAAACAATAAAAGCTAGAAGAAAAGTTAATTAATGCCACTAGTCACAGAGAGACCTGAGTTGCTACATCTACTAACAATTCTATTGCCAGAGTTTTTAATGTGGCGACTATAATTCACTTCTAAGCTTCCTCACAAGGTGTAGTCTAAGAGCCATGTATTTTTAGCATAGAGGAGATGCATGTTATGCATCTCACATATGCATTTCTTTAACGCATCTTTTAAAGTCAATCCTTAGCAAGTCAAATTTCTGGAGAGCAATCACTGGGGAGCACAGGCTCCATAACTCTGTAAGTGCTAACACTACGTTTTGTCATATACACACTGTCGGATTTCAGCAAGTTGTCTTGGCTTGAGATAAAACCCCAGGTTGCTGGGATTGATCCACTCTTTCTAACCCATTCTGCCTCATTGAAGACTGTCATTTCTGGTGCAGCTCTGGTCCTGTCCTGTGTGGAGCACTGTAGCACCTGCTTCTCAGTGGTGAGTATCCTCTTCCCACAGGTCTACGTTAGGTGTTAGGACATGTGGGTACCACTATCTCTTTCCAAGCAGATTTCATTGAGAGATACAGTGCTCTGGCTTTTTAATGCAGTGCACCTTTGACCGTAACTGAAATTTAAAGTGATTTCTTTTGCTTTAGTGCAGTTTCCCAATTACAGCGCCTTTGATAAAGGAAGGTCTTGACGAGGATCAAATCACCTACGTTTAAGCTGCAGCACCAAGCCAGGGGAAGGCCCACTTGTTCTCTTTGCATCAGCCTCTTCCAAAGGTAGAGCAGGGAAAGCAGTACTCCCTTGTTTCAGAAACATTACAGGAGTAAGTTCATCAATGCTTGTGATGCATTCACATACTAAGGAAGTCTCTGTGAAAAGTTCACCAAACAATGAGCAAAGAACTGTCTCATTAACAAAAGTCAAGCATTCTGAAATACCCGAAAACTTTAAGACCTCTTGAAAGCCTTCTCAATGGATGAACATACCTTCCTTATGCAGTACTTTAGTGTCCATCCCAGCTAAGCACTAAAGCCCTCACTTTTAGTCTATGTTTAAGACTGAAGACACCAAAAGAACTACCCACGTACCTGAAGGAAAGCAATGGCTTAGCTCATCCACTGTATGGACTCCTGGTCCTCATTCATAGCTGTAGGCAACAGCTGTGGCTGGCAAAATGTCTAGATGACAAACATACAGTCCTGTTCAGGGGTGATACCAGAACTCTGTGGTATGAAACCATGACACAATAACAACTGCCTTTAGGGTATATGGTAAATTAAGGGTACATATTTAAATGGGATCCAGCTCCACTGAGTACCTAAACATTGCTGATCTTGCAGCGAAGTATTTTTGGGAAAACCCTGCCTTCACAACTCCAAAGCACCAGTGTAAGGCCATCACTGAAGGCAGTATATAGCACATAACGGACCAAGAGTCTGACAGAGTACAGCAAATCCGTGTTCGGCTGGAGACAGCTTCCATACAGTGGAGTAAAGACCACCTTGGCAACAGTGATTTCTGCTGCGCGTGAAATGAGAGGGTACAAAAATAAGTCACAAATAAAATATTGCATATGTTCACGCTGTAGAACATAAAGAAAATTCTCCGTGGGACTCCTCATATCTGCATTGATTAATCCTAATTCCAAAAAAGATACGGTTGTCACATAGCTTTGGTGCCAGGGTCTTGAAAACCGGGAGGAACACAGAGGCAGAAGTCAGCTCTCCTGCCTGATCAGATGCAGTATGTCAGCTGTAACACTCATGTCATATGCACTTACTTAAGCATAACAAGCAGGCCTCTGGCATTAGCACATCAGCGCTGAGATGTAGTAAGTGGTCTGAACTTCACGCCGCAACACTACTGACTGCTCATACAGCGATTGGCCAATACAAACTCAGCTACTGAAAACTGAAGGAAAAGAGAACAGTGGCAGCCCCTTCCGAGTGCAGCAACAGTATCTAAAATCCATCCTTGGAGGGTTTTTTTCTGTAAATACAGAACCTGGAATTATTTACATTCTAATTAATTCCCTCAAAAATCCCTAAAAATACCCTGTGCCTCATTTTCAGCTTCTTTACATCAGGACCATACTGCATGTGGAAGAGGTTTATTCAAATCAGGCCTCACCTGCAAGGCTGTCTCTGAAGCTGGCACCTGGGAACAAGGGGAGGAGAAAAGGAATCCCTATAAAAACACCTATTTCTACCCCCAAAACAAGGGATCTTTAACCTAGCCAGACTTGAGATAAATAATTCAAAATCAGAGGTGCTCACCCAAAAGCCTTCCATACCTACAACCCCTTCTGCAATTCAGTTTCAGGTACTAGGCAGCATCAAAAAATTTGCAGGACTGTATCACCACACATCCTCAACAAACGGAGAGCAAGGGAGTAAATTAAACAGAGAGGCACGAATTCCAACATTTCTTTAGAGTACACGAACAAACGTAACTCAAAGCACGTTCGCATCAAGTCAACCTCCTCTGCCCACCTTTCCACGGGTAACAACCTGCATACATCGCACAGCAGGTGGCCAACCTGGTTCACAGCATTTAGGCTCAAGCACTGCTTCACACGCCTTTGAACAAGCTACAGAGGAGGGCTGGAGAGACAAGAGACTGCTGCCCCCGCGCTACAACTCACTTGCTCGTTCTGCTGACTGCCCCTGGAGCTCCCATCTCCGCATGCACACTCTTGGTAGGACCGACTTTGCCTTACGAACTGCAGTCAAAACATCTCCCCTAGCTGCACCGGTTCACCCAAAAGCTCCTTGCTCTTCCTCACAGTGCAAGCACACACGAGAGGCAGAAACAGCCCGCCCTCCGTGAGGAGTGCGTGATGTCTCTGTACGCCAAGTGCTAACGCACAAAGGTGCCTCAGCATCTGGCAGCAGGAGCCCCGGACCGGTGGCGCCACGGCAACAACAGCGTTCACTGATGCCAAGCTTCTATTACGATCCGTGTTCACTTACCTGAACCTCGTCGCTTTTGAAGGTTTTCGCGCCCGCGATGGCATACTGTTATTTTTTAAAAAGGTGTTGTTCTACACAGCTGTAAAATGGACTGCTCGCTCGAAAGGAACTCAAAATTACACACCTTGCGAGATGGGCCAAACAAGCACCTCGGTCTCAAACATAGGGTAGAAAGTGTGACAAGCAGTGTCTTAAAGAAGGAGCTTTATAGTTTGATGATTACGTGTGACAACACAGAAGAAGTCCTTTCTTCCAGTAACTGCCATTTGCTTATTTTTAAAGAAGATAAGTGACATAATAAAACAAAATGCTTAAAAATTTAAACCAAAAGTCCTTAATTTTTTCACTCCGATGTATAGAATGGTAAAGGAAAAATCATTTAAATAATTTCCTTAGTAATACAAGTAATATTTAAATAGATTTAATAGTGCTGCTCCAAACCAATGAATTATGAGTTTAAAAACTATTAAAATGTAATGTTTTTTTCCTGAGCTGAGGGAGAGAGATTTAAATCCACTGAATTTTAATATTTCAGCTTGAGCTGCAGGAGGTAGAGAAAGTCCAAATGAACTATTCCATCAGCACCATTCAAGCATGAACATTTTAATCAGTTTTACTTCCTTGGAGTTCTCCAACACAGTTTACGCTGTCATTCTGAAAGCACTTAACACAGAGGGTGTGAAAAACCACCAAGGCTTGTTATTGCCTTCACAATTGATGGCAAATAATTTCGCAGACTTCCTATCATTAAAATGTCACTGCTAAAAATTGAGGTTCAGCATTTCTTGTGCTAAACTGCATTTTCTTTGAACACCATTGCATACCTGTTCTTAAGTTTCTGGTACATTTATCTCTCTCCACATGATAAACAGGCACACAAGCAGTAGCCTCCATTTCTGCGTTACTAACCAACTGCAGTTGAAAACAGACTATTTTAAACAGATGGGGAAAAAAAAAAAACCTGATAAAATTATTACAAAGTTACAAGTTAATTCCCTGCTTCCCTTATTAAAACGTAACCACATTCACACAGCACGTTCCTATTACATAGTATAATGGATTTTTTTTTTTTTTAAATAATTTTTGAGTTAGACAACTCCATTTTCTAACACAGGAAATGAAAACATCATTCTTAATTAGATCATATCACTGATTTAAGGCTACAATTTGTGTGTTGTTCCAACAGTTTGATCTTGTGGATTCTAACTGAAAAACACGCTGCTCTGACACATGACGAGATAGATCACACAGCTCATCGCAACACACCCAGCCTGGAGAACAGCTCTGGATGTGCAGTACAAATTGCTCCAAGCAAGAGCGCTGTACCACACTGCCCATGGCAAACACCAGATGCAGAGCCTGGCTGCCCGCACATCCAGAGTCCTCCTACAGCACGCTTATGATGCCCAGCTTCGGTTCAGTTTTACTCCCTGCCTATCTCCAGAAGAAGATAGATTATATTTAACTTGTTTCAGTCCGTCAACAGTTTTAAACTGAACACGACCTGCGAAAGAAGTCATTATAACTGTGTTTCATTCCATTAAACACAACCAGTTTATTGTCAGGAGGACAAGCAGTCTCTCCCGGTTCCAGGCTTACTTCAGTATTTTGCATTTAAACTGCATGGATCAGTGATTTGGTTCATTTACCAATGAAGATGGAATAATATTGCGAAGTTAAAAGGTGCTTCATCAGATTCCGTTAAGTCAGAGGATGTTCTTACAAAAATATATACTTGTGAAACACAGAGAGATGTGGTTTGTGCACATTCAGTTCTTTTCTTGTGCCATCCTCCATTCTGGTGAAATTTTAAACTCAAACCCAGGGCTCCTCTGTTTGAAGGAACAGTGGGGTGAACTGAAAAGGGTCCCTCAAAGCACAGAGAAACTTAAGCTACAGTTGTCTTTCAAAAGCTCAAATACCGCTTCTGTCTTCATCTGATACAAAGCTCAACGAGTAACTAAAGGATGGATTTTTAAAAATTGTAAAGAGCAAACAAATTTTAGAAGCTTGTAAAATATCACAAGGTTAAAAGAACACAAACTCTGTCAGACCTATCAAACAGCCAAATAATAGAAGACAACATAATTAGAGATATAGAAAAGCCGTAACTCTGAATTACGTTCTTTGTTTTATTTTTACTGGTGTTTACAAAGTATGACAAGCCTTTTTTAGTCCCATGCTACATTTTCACACTTTAAGTCACACTTTAAGTGCAGACATAACATTATTGTGGGTACTCACGCAACTGGAACTTAAGTTTTTTTGCTAACTTGCTCTCCTATTTATTCCATATTTTTTAATGAACCTTTTAAAGATTGGATTAGATTACTTCTCTGTAAAATTGATGAACACATAATTTCAGTCCATATTGCTACTATTTCTCTAATAAAGAGAGGGCCACACAGCATTTCCTAAGTTAACATAAGACAGGAGAGAGAAAAAAGGCAGTAAAGCAAGGCAAAAATCAGTCTCGTGAGGGAGGTGAGAGCTGTCCAATTTTAATGCACAAAACCAAAATTCAGATATTATGAGAATTTGAGACAATAGAATTTCAATTGACTTGAAGAGATAAATTTAGACAGCAACAAACAAAACAGAAGATCTACTTTTGTCTGTAGTGGAAGACCAACAGAAGTTACTGCCAGGCTCCCAGACAAGTGTCTAGCCTGTTTATATTTATACTTAGGGGTTTAGTGATTCATGAAAGCAGGATAAAGTCAAAGGAACGCAATAGCCAGTATCTATAACATCACATGTTTTACATCAATCAACTTACTCTTCACTAGAAGGCAAATTGCTTTTTGAAGTCTCCCTAATACATATAAAGGTGAACGGCAAAAATGTGCTCAAGTAGACTGCAAAGTACTAATATACATGCGTGTGCACGTACACACACGCACAACAGTACGTGCACACACTCACACATGTTACATGCACACATGCAGCACACACGTATAAAAAACTTCTTTAACAAAGAAGCCAACCTTTAGCCACTTAATTTATGCAAAGAATGTTAATAAAAGGCAATATTTTTGCTTAGGTAATGAAAACTAATTGAGAAATTATTCATCTCCCACTCTTCCCACTGGAGCGGAAAAGACATACAACAAATGTTACTCATGATTCTACATGACTCGCTCCAATTCACCCCCTTCTTTCTAACGGGCACTTCAGAGGAAATAAAGGTTACTCTTTTCCATTTATATCTTCTAATTGACTACCACTGTTTTCTTGTGGTCAGAGGGACACAAAATAGAGTTAGAAAAAGCCTATTAAAACTAAGCTACAATCAAGACCGCTGCTCTACGCTACCGCCAGCAATGATCAGAGAGCCCTGATTTCCTTGCTAAAAGACAGAGGCATAATTGAAGCAATATCTTCACTTCAGATTGATTATTTGGCGACCCTTATCCACATCTTCACTCAGCAATTTGAATTTTAATGAAAGTAAATGGAATAATTAGCATTTCAAAGTGTGTTTGATACACTGAATAAAAAAAAGGAAAAGACTTTTATGTATAATCTATACACAAAAGAAAAAGCATTTGGGAGGGCGCAGAAGATGGGAAGTACAGTTGTAGTGTCTTCATCAGAATAACTTAAACAACTGCTTGCACCAGCTGCATAATTATACATGTGAATAATGTGCTATTAAGCTATGACTTCTCACCTTTATTTTCTGTAGTGTGAACAGCCATGGCTTTCGTTCTTACGCCTTCCATCTACCGTTGTAAAATGTAAGCACTGTGGCTGCCCACACCCATAAAATCCCGCAGGGCTGCTATACCGGGCTGATACTGCTGGCAGTAAAGCTTTTACAAGAAGGGCTCCACACAGCCGTATTTTTAGATGCTAGGAGACAGGTGCCTATGAGCACACTGGTGACGAGTCGTTTTGCCATCAATTTCGGTTGTTTATTTTTCAAAAAGTAATAGTTGTTTTTAATGTTAAAAAAAAAAAAAAAAAGCATGGTGAATACTCACAGTCTTGAGCCACCACCCAGAAACAGATGTGAGCAGCAGGGATGGGAAAAATCTTCCTAAAGCACAGTGTGTCATACGAAGGCTACCTGTTACGGTGACTGCAGAAGCAGAGTGGCACGTGGTATGCAAAGGAAGCAATGTTACTTAAAAAGGACAACCAAAAAAAACCAGACACTGACCCAGCTTTGGGGAGTGGGTACAACACAGACAGTAATTACCTCGTTAGTCTTCTAAGCACAGTGCAAGCAAAGGTTTCAAGTAGTAATTGGCTTTTAAGAAGATCAAGCTACTGAACTTGACCACTGCCCACAACTTTTGCCCACTCAATGGAAATGAGTTCATACAAGAGAGAAAGAAAAAGAAAAGCTATTTACAAACACTACTAGAGCTAAAACTGAAAGACCACATACCCCAATGATTGCGTTCAGTTCTGCCATAGTCACTTGTTTGGCACGCTCCACAGCCTGCACCACTTGTTGCTGGTGCTATAAAGATTGGAAACAGAATAAAATTATTAGTTTTCTAAATTATTAAGCACAGATTCTTCCTTTTACCTTCTTTTTCTTTGCTTTTCAAATACATGCAGGGCTTGAAACAACTGTTTGCTCACAGATAGTCACATCTTGTGTTGATCTGCAAGAGTATCAGGAAAGGGGAGGACTTTTTTTATGCCATTACTTGCCAGAATTACACCTTTGCTCCCCAAAGAGCTATTTCACAACCTAGCTAAACAGGCAACTGCCTTCCTTTTGTTCATCAGCAAAGTGAGCTCTTGAATTTACACACCAACTTAAAATGCAAGCCACTTTCCTCACAGCCACGGAAACTTTTTGATTTAAAAAGTGTACTGAAAAAGAAAGGTATGTATTTTCAATAAGCGCCTGGCATCCACATCACTTAAGGATATGCAGATTCTCCTTCTAGGAACACTTGAAAGCAGCTCAACCGTAAGAAAGAAATTTAAAATGCCATTCACAATTCTGTCAAACACGTGAAAGAGAACTAATTATTTCCATCCCCAACATGTAAATTTTAACAGCTTTAAAAAGTCCATCAAAAACACATGGTCTAATTAAGAACACAGTTTACAAGCTTCAGTGGTTACATTGCCTCAGCTTGGGCGATACCGTATTCCTACAGTAAATTCAAAATTGCTGTATGTTGAAAACTGATCGATTTGGAAACATCAACTACAAATAAAATAGGGTCCTCGTCTTGCAACCAGATCCACGCCTGGTCAGAGATCCACTGGTGGCAAATTCACCTGCACAGGCAGCCTCGCAGAATCAGGGTTACATGGGACAGATTGCTGCGGGTTGGGGTTGGCGAGAACGGCAGGTAGGTTGTGTAGTCTGCTCTGGAGTCAGTCAGTCATCTTCGATTTACAGCCACAGGTTGAACGCACGTGAGCTCCTGCCCACCTCAAGAGGTGCTGGAACCGTAATGAGGAAACACCAGCTCTGTACTGAAAACATCTCGGTGTTCTTTGGCGTAAAGTTCAAGGAAAGGGCTGAGAGGGCTTCTCTAAAGCCTGCAGTTTGGCCCCCATGGCTGTGCACACAGGCAGAGCAGAGCCACGGCACGGACGGTGCAGCAACACCTCTCGTGCGTCCTTACCAGGGGCAGAAAGGTGCATAAAGCGAGATAGGGACGCAAATTCTCCAACACAACAGTAGGTGAAGAGCATCAGGAAGACTTCCCAGGCAGCACCCTGAGTGCTGCTGGGAGAGGGAGCCCTAAGGAAGGGCTCCTCTACCTTGAGGGTTTGGCAATTCTCAGATTTGCCAGCTCTCAGTGCAACACACAAACAAAAATGGCATTTTCACTTACATACTCTCTCCTGTACAAGCCCTCGGGGTAAGGAAAAGCAAGTCTAAAAATCTACCTGTAACTGTAAGAAATGCTGACCTCAACTACGAAAAATGGATAAATGCAAATAATGAAGGAGTTAATTTAGAAAGACTTCCGGAAAGAAGAAAATGGTTTTAAGGTTTGTTTGTTTTTCAGCAAAGAAGAATTAAATTAAGGAAATGCCAGCAGAGCAAATAACATATTGCTGCAAACAAAATCACAGCAGTCCCATTTAGATTTTTGTAAAGCTACAGTGCTAACGTAAACCAAATCCGTCGCTTATAAGCAGGCAATGTAAAGAACAAAAAGTAGGCCAAAGATGAGCAAATGTGTTCTTGGCATTCAGAAATGTAAAAATAAAAAATGCAGCGGTGTTATCACCATCACACGTCACCAGCAAAAAGGAAGCCAGGATACTCAAGCCTCAAAATTCCTGGTGATGTGTTAACATCTCCAGGTCATCACATGTTAAGGGTAGGTACAGCTTTCATCATTATGTAGCTGAAAGCCCAGTGACACGTGGTTCTACATGGCAAGGGGGTGATCATAAAAATCACATTTTCTGGTGGGTGTCAGCCACATCAAAAATGAGTCACAGCATTTTTCATTAAGTTATCCAAAAAAAAAGCCCTGAAAAATGTGTTTTAAATATCTTTCAAAATTATTTTGAAACTATGAAATACAATAATTTACCGACAAGTTTACAGTCATCTTTGTTTTCCTACAAACTCCTAGGTGATGCTTTTTGAACTGAGGTGAAGAAAGGGACCTAGCTGTTGATTTGTACATATGAGCTTTCAATTCTAACACCCATTTGCTTAAATCATGGTCTCAGAGCCACCGGCAGATGAAAAAACTTCTGAGGGATGGACCTACGGGAAGCCAGCTAGAAAACATCAGTTATAGAAATTACCCCAATTTTCATCCAGGCTTGAGGAAAAAAGTCAACCCTGCAAGTTTGAAAGTTTTCCTTTCCTTTAGAGCAAACACACAAGTAATGGGTCTCAGGAGCATTTGGGAAAAAGGTTATTTCATTCCCGGGTGAGAGGATGTGAAGTTGAAGGGGTAAGAGAACCAAAATCTCACTTTAAGGTTTCTGCTGGAAAGCACTGTAAGACAGAAAATCCCTAAGCAGCCACAAAAGGCATCTTTCATTGGTTCTAATAGGTTTGGGATCAAGCCTTCACAGGCAGGAGAAAACCCACGGGCCTTGTAACACTGAACCTAAATTAGGTATGGTGGAGACAATTACTATTGCTAGCTGCTTTAACATTGATTTAATCTTCAGTGGCGTAGATGTGAAAGACCCAAAACAGATGGGATGTAATTAGCCTTTCCACTGCTTCCACCTCATTGCAGCAACTGACCAGACTCCTGTACAGCCTCCCAAAACCCCATGGGGGGACCTGCCCTGAGTGACTCCAGGGCTACTTCGAGTCACGGGCACAAACCACATAGAGAAACAGGAAAGTCACCCCCTGGAGCGGCAGAGCACCACGAGGGGTCTGAAGAGCCCACCAGCTGTCCCCGGAGCTTCTGAACCCAGAGTGGGCAGGAGGCTCCATGCTACTGACCATGTCTCCAATAACAGGTGGAGATCTCTGCGTGCAGAGGAGGAACCCGACTGGGCTCCGGGGACTCTCTGCAACCCAAAACCAAGGCGAGGGGCAGGGAGCCCAAGGGCTCGCCAAGCCGAGTAAGGTGGCAGCTGGCTGGCACACCCCGCATGGATACCCACGGATGGATGGCCTCCGTGCTAAGCACGTGCTTGAACACCTTCCACAGCCAGCGCACTGGCAACAAGCGGCATTACGTTAAAAACAAGGAGCACACATTAGCCTGCCCATCAAGTGATCACATAGCGATTTACAGCCAAGTGAAAACAGCAACCACAGAAAAAGGGTTACTTTTATCCCAACCAAATATAGACACAGGGCTGTAGCTTTCACACGCACTTAATGGTAGCCTTCCTCTGTGCACACAAGCAAATGACAGACCCATTTTCATCAGCTATGGGAAAACAGTATTTTGCATTGCATTTAACAGGCCAGAGCAATGAACTCAGTACCCTACCCTGCCTGTCACGCAGGCAAGTATCGCTTCTCCTTTTTAACTTCTTTCCTGTCTCTTCTCTTCACCCCTTTTCGTCTTCTGTAATGAGTGGCGTGTCTGCACTTGCCTTGTGTTGGAAAATCACCTCCTTTCAGTCTCACAGTGGGTAGCAACAACAGAGACCACAAGAAGGATGTAGGTTTTTTCACCATCCCATTGACTCACCACACTGTCTTGTCATCTGGCGCTGGCTGCTGCACAGGCGTTGCAGCATAGCGGAAAATACCTGGCCTTTTCACACCATGTCAGAGAGCCCCACTATTCCCAGTGACAGAAGACCCATGCTTACAGCAGCAGAGTGGCCAAAATTCCTCCTGGCACTCACGCACAGATGCTGGTGTTAAACACGCCTAATTCCAGCCTGCCTCCAGTACCACCAACATCATCCAAAGCAAAATTCACTGAACAATTCACTTTGCAGAAGGAAGTGGGCTCTGCTCTAGTTAATTCACACTACTTTGGTGTTGTATTATAGATACAACATACTAGTATGTTGTTGTATCTATTAGGAGGGAGTACAGAGCAGGTCTGGCTTCAGACTGCTGCAGTGCCGTTCTGTAAAGCTCAGTCTAGAGATGGCAAAATGGGACGAGGCCATGCCAAAAACACTAGTGAGCACCGGAGAACAAACACTTATCCTCGGTGGAGTACAGCAGACACTTAGAAAACGAAAAGGGACCAGCAGCATCACTGCATCCAGGCACTGTAACTCAGACAAGATACAACAACCACTTCATAAAAATGTAATAATATTATTAGCAATATATGCATAAACTGCTAATAAGTTGCCACCCTTGGTAGAAGGATTACAGCTATCTTACAGCTTCCTTGTACTTACTCTAGTAACTACTTACTCTAGCTCCAGACTGGGACAAGTCTAAGCTGGAGGAAACCAGCTTTTTTTTCTCAGCCTTTCACATCTCAGATGAACAACTACATCCTTTTGAAAAGCATGTAAAGACTCCTGCTCTGCTTCTATATAATGGATCTCACACATCTTAATCTAAATTTACTGAACTTTAGAAGCACCCCTATGTATGTATGTACAGAGAAGAGCAAGGACATTATGGCCTGTATCTATCTTGTAAAAGGAAAACCATCAACTAATATTAAAGACTGCACACAGCACTTCCTTTTTGTATGTCTGCTGGCATGTATGCATGCCAGTCCTTGGCATGTTATTGTACTTCTGAGTATAACTGACCACCTTATCACGCACAGGGAACTGAAGAACCCTGTTAAAGAATGATCCTTCTAGCTTGTCATTAGCTAGCTCACTGGCAGTTGGAAGGGAAAGTATGCCTTCCAAAAGAGCTCCTTATGGCCTCCTCCAGCTTATGTAATGCTTGCAGTGTGGCATGGAAGTTGGCTGGGGCTAATACCATGATCATCTGCCTGGCTTCTCAGGTAGCTTTTGCAGGTTGCGCTGAGCTTCAGGTTGCCACAACTACATCACTACCTGTAAATCAGCCAGCTTGCTTGTGTCTCATGAATAGAAGCACAGTCAATATTTACTCAAAAGCAGGTAACAGTGATATATGAGTATCTCCAGCCACACTGAACAAATATCACTATCCAGAACATAAGGTCGTTCAGCACTCTGTAGCCCACAGGGTCCCACAGTGATGGCCACAGGTTGCAGCTAGCCACACGCACCACCTTGACCACACAGGAACTAGTCCCACTTGAAAGTCGCAGGGCTGTGCAAGTGTCACTCTGTGCTGCAGTTGGCAAATTCATTTCAGAAGAAGAATAGATTAGCAGAGGCTTGAGCTAAAGCTTTACACCCAAAATGAATTGCATCTGCTGGATAAATCATTCGATGAGGTGAACGCTGAACTAGCTATACCAGCTGCAGCAGATCAAAACTAACAGTGCTAACAACCTCCAAGCATTTACCTACAAGCTCGCAGGCACCCCCTTCACCTCATGCAACAGGAACTCCTTTGAGCACACTGGTATCTCACAACTTCACAGGGAGGTGCAAAATGACTGTTCCAACACAAGAAGCCTACAACTCCAACAGAAATTGAACACACATCCCTCCTGAGGTCCATCTCACGCCTCAACCACAAAGTCACTCTCTCCTATCACAATGGGAAGCTCATATTTCTTGGTGCTGATTTTTACAGTCTGCCAAGTCAGAGTCAATGCAAAAACAAGGTACCACTTGACTGTGTATTTAGGCAGGTTAGGGATTTTATTTTCAATATATGCTTAGATGATTTATAGCACTGTAAAACTGACTGAAGCCTGGAGAATTTCCCGAATACTTTACTGGACTGCCCCCCGAAACAAAGCAGACACTAGTACACTGTAGGGTGATGTATTATAATTGCACCCTTTTCACAAGATCTGTAGCAATTTTGGCCACAATTTCTTACTTCTAAGTGAGTTATCACAAGCCATTGATTCCTTACAAAGTTAACAAGCAATAAGCCAAGTTAACCTGGTGCTATTATGAGGCAATAACGTTGCCATCAGTGCATGCAACCACTGTATTTTGTTCATTTTTCCCTCAGGCACAATACAAAGGAGCCCGATCACATTTTTCAGCCACTATTCCACAATTAGACTGTATGCAAAATGCATAAACAGCAAAAGCATGCTGCAATTCAATTCTCTATTAATCTAGATGATGAAATAAAGAGACTTCCATTAAGACACTCACTTTTTAAAGACAGAAATTAGACAGAAACCAAGACTAGCAGAATACTCAGATCTGGAGTTCTGTTCTCTTTGCCTCGTCAGCATATGCCAACATAAACTGATTTAAGTGTTTCTAGTGACAGGGGTCAAACAACTACCAAGAGTCTCCTAACTCCAATATGAAAACTATCATTATCAGTGAGGAGGCTTTTTGTGCTTCCCCTTTCAATCCCCTTCTGCTGCCTAGTCCCCCTCCCCTCTTGCTGGGTGAACTGAAAAGCACACTTGCCTCCACCAAGATGAATGTGTACAGCAGCTTTTGGGAAGCGCTCCCTTTGGTCTTTGTCAATGCATGTGAAAACACTGAAACTGTGGATTTTTTGACCTCTCCATCTCCTCCGCAGCTCAAAGAGCTTTGACCCCATGCACCACGCACAGTGGAAGAGTTGTCAGTGCAGGGTGAATGGTTGGACTCGACGATCTTAAAGGTCTCTTCCAACCAGATGATTCTGTGACTTGGCAAACGAGACATGCAAACAGGTGAAGGAAACGTGAGTCACAGATTTAAAAAGCAGAGGCTCACTAGTTCAGAAACCGTACCAGAGCATGTTTTCAGACCTAAAACTGCTTAACTCAAAGCTCTGAACTAACGCCTAACAAAGTAAACAGCAGTAATTAAGCACACTAACACCGGTGCACTGAAGTCCTCACTGGGTGGTACGGTACCCATGACAGAAGCGGGTCAACTTAATTTTACAATATGGATCATCTCAGTAGCCTATTTACATAGCTCTTATAACTAGCATATTAACGACTAGCCACTGCAACGGCTAAGTCCAGAATTACTTTAAAATTGCTCTCCATGCCTAGCTTGATAGCCAGGAGGTTGTTCAACAGTGATCAGGGCCCGTGGCTCACAGTTCACAAGTTACCGCATGTGAATACCCCATGGGGGATTCTGCTCAATGGAAGGAAAGAACAAAGTACCACGTGCAGCCTTCACTGTGCCTTCTCCTTCTCAGGCCAGGGGCTTAGGATGTACCAGTACCAGCTTATGGGAGAAGGACTCCAGGGCGATTTAGTTCCAGGGCCAGGAGAGCACAGCGCATAGGGAACGAAGAAAAAGGACAGAGCCTCTGCTTACCTGAGTGGATGCCACTAACATCAAAGCCCTAAAACCTATAGCTTTTTTTTTTTTTACACCCCTCAATTCCACATGAGCATGTAGAGGGGGTGGAGACTAGCATTTCCAAAATCAAAGGCCAAACATCTATCTGTCATTGTGAATCAAATACATCTTTCCTCAGATGTATGCTAAGCCCATGTCACCCTTTTGCTTGTCTCATTTGCAAGAAACACCTTCCCCCAGAAAGCACATGGGCTGGGTCTGTGGAAGCACAGCAAGGGGAGCAGTGTGCCTTACCAGTGTACAGCAATAAAGCTTGCTTAGTATTTCAGCTGAAAACAGCAGTACCAGTAGTAGTATAATGGCACACAGTTTCTAAACACAGTACCACATACCCTAGAGAAGATGCCTCTGTTGTGGAAATGCCGAGCCCATGCCTTTGCCAAGATCACAGCTTTGCCTGCCAAGTACTCACCCCTGCCTTTGTTTCAAAATTGTGTCATTTTAGTGCTCACTTTACCTGAGTATGAATCAGCTCTACACCTCATTTTTATATGCTGTGCTACTCCCGCACAGCAAATAAAATCTTTTAACCAGATGTACAGAGATTCTGGAGCAGTCAAAGTACAAAATCAACAGCAACTCATTTCAGATCCTTGCAGGACTTGAATTCTGGTCCCCTAGCAATGTAGCTCGATCATTACACATTGTTTATTTTCCACAAATCTGTCTTTATAAGCAGAGAGTACAGCAGCACTCATGAACATTTGTCAGGTTCTAGCTCTGATAGCAATATTCTCATTTCAAACATACACAGATGCACACGCAACGCATTAGCTGAGTGCTGGTACTAAGCACACAGCCTCTCATTTGCAGCAGGATGAACAGCTCCCTTGAAAAGCAGTGGCATTCTATGGAACAATTGAAAAGATGGGAGAAAAAGTTGCAGTGTATTCTCAGGCACAATGTTTTACAGATGGAATGCACAGAAATACACCTTCCAGCTTTGACTTTTCAGCTACCAATTCTACTGAAATGAAACCATGCACATGAAACCATAGATGTATGTCCGCCTGCACCAGCAGACCCCAGTCTCCAGCCCCTTTCCTCCAGGAGGGCAGGCAAGGGAAACCGTTACGTACTCAAGGTCTCTTTTCATGACCCATGCTTTCCTCTTATTTCACACAAGCCTCTGGCTCCAAGGTTCCCTCTCTAGCTCCCACCAGCTTCCCCAAATCCCAGTGCACCTCAAAGTATCTGTGATGCACTCAAGATAATACAGACAAATCATAACTTCAAGAAAAGTAGTGCTTAGAGAAATGAGCTCACAGCCAGTTTCAATCTTCTGTCTATACTCTCCAAATACACAGAAAAGGATTTAAGGTAGTAAGTAATTCGGGGTGCAGAGACAAAAAAGGCAGGAAAAAGCTTCATTTGTATGCCTACTGTGTCGAATATCACTACTTGGCATACCAAAATAGAAGTTTTTGATGAACTTCAATATCCACTGTCAAGAGCGTAGCACAAATCGTGCCCTTCTAGCATTTTTGCAAGCTGTCCACTGATTTTAGACCACCAAGTTCATAATTGTGAGATAAACTGCATGGTACATGAAAGCAAAATATTTAAAACCACTGAAATTTTGCATAGGACATTCCAACAGGTTCCATTTTATAAATATCATTTAAATGATATTATATTGGACTTGGGGAAGATAATGAAGTTACAGTGACAACAGCACATGGAAAAGTCATCTAGAAGCACCAACAGTCTCAACACAAAGTCCCCCTTTTGGAATAGATACGTTTAGATCAGCACCAGTACAAACGACAACCTACCTCTTGGGACAGGAAGGGAATGACTTGTGCACATATAGCGTTCAGCCTCTTGACGATTTCTGCCTGCAAGTGACAAGAAGAAAGAAGTTCAAGTGTATAAATTCTCAGACATAATTGTCACCCATAAGCATAGAAAGTAGATTTGTCTGGTCTTTTTCATGTCTATTCATCCCCTGGCCAGGACAGATTATAAAAATAACCAAAATATTTGAACATCCATTCAACAGTACCTAGGAAGCTAATAATTTCTGGCTAAAAACTTTTCCTCAAAAAACACAGTTTAGAATTGACTCAAAGAAAAGTTGATTCTGATTGTGCAATCAAAGGCATTTGAAGAAAAAAATCTTCACCAGATGTAAAAGAAAATATAAACAAGATATTGTGTATTGAACTAAACTCTCTCAAGATGCAAAAAGAAGGATCATTTCAAATTACAGCAATGTCACTGTAAGTGAAGGAAACAAACAAACTTCTATACTAACAATGCATATCATGAGAATATTAGCAACACAATATACAACTTCACTGGTAATCATTCTACCACATATTTTAGAAAAGAATACTGCAGTCTTGTATCATATTTACGCTGTTATCAAACCTGAGGTTAATAGCAATTATTTTCATGTTGCAATTGTGATCAGAAAGGAATAATATACAATGTTTTATTTCCATACTCGGGATCAATGCTTATTGTGTGTATTTAATCTGCAAATCTCAATAGAGGCAGAGGAGATGTGGAGAGATAACACAAGATTTACAGCTCCAAAACCACAATATTTAAAGACACATTGACTTTCTTACAATAAATCATAACCTTCTTCTAATAAATTGTAACCAGGATCAGTTCCTCATTATACAGTAGGTCAGAATGCTCTTCCTCTTGCAAAGTAACTAACTATACAACGAAGACATACAAACTTGTGCCATTTAGACTTCATTCTTCTAACAGCAGCCCTTCCATCCTTCCTGCTATGCTGTCTTTTAAATTGTGAATACTTAGGAAAAAAACTATAGAACAAAAAGGCTCAGAACCAGCAGTAAAAAAGTCAGAACCATAAATAAAATAAATCTGGGTTTATGCAGTATTACAGTTACACAGCTACACAAGCAGAAGCCATGGCACGCTGGAGGTAAGGGTACACGTGAAACTAACTCTGCCCCCTTGTGCATACTGTGATACACTCAACACACGGTACTTTGCAATATAATTTCTTTATTTCTCTGAAATTCATAGGTTATCTATAAAGCAATTTCAATGTTACACTGTCCCAGTATCTTCTCACTGGTCTTCACTGTTTACGCAAGTCCTCATCTCGTTCAAGTTATGCATTGTAATAATTTTTTTACATTCATCTGCTAAACCTTGCCTGTTTATTCAGCAGCATAGGTATCTCAAAAGGACACTTGAGAACATGTTCTGTTCACCACAAAGCTAAACTGACTGCTAATTTCAAAAGTCTGTATGTGCCTACAGTATCAGATATCCCACAATGTAAAACAAAAAACACCCCTTTAATTAGACAGTGTTCACTATACTAGCTGACACAGATATGTACAAACTGCTGCTTACAGAGTCCATGTACAGGAAGCATGAAGATGTGTACGTCTAAGCTTCAGCCAGAGAGGCTGCACAATCCAATACAGCGTTAATTGAGAATAACGTCTGATTAAGGAATTGTAAAGCATAATACAATGCACAGCTGCGAAGTATCTGTGCTGTAGTGGTTCAAGAATCATCAATTTTGTCAATTCCAGATTTTGGGTCCCAGCCATGCTACTGAGTTTTTTTAAGAGAATCTCCCAAGCGCCTTAGAAACAAAAAGAAAACTACACCTCCTGCTCTTTGGGGCTTTTTCACATGAAGAGAAAACTCCAAAGTGTTGCCATCCCGACTTGAGCTGAAGCCCCTCTGACCTGCCATTTAAGACACATATGTGCCTGAGTGAAAATAAGACACGTGATGCTTTCCTCCACCCCAAAACAATGCCTCCTACCCATCCTTAAAATGCCTGTCACAACCTTTCCCACCTCCTGCGTGGCTCCTGGGGAAGCCTTTGCCTTGGCTTTGCTCAGCAGAAGACCACTCTTCCACCAAAGCTTCGTTAGCTTGATGCCTCTACTGCACTGCTTAGGAACTGAGAACAAAACTGGCTCGAAGTGCCGTGCAGGACCTCCACATGAAATTTTAAAACACTTGTAGATTCACAGATTTTAAGGCCAGAAGGGACTGTTACAATCATCTTATCTGATCTCCTGAATAACGCAGCCTATAAAACTTCACTGACTTCTCCATCAAACCCGTACATTCTGGTTCAGCTAGAACACAGCTTAGTCAACAAAAATAATTTTATTCAGCTCGCTTTGAGATATTTCTTCACAATCAAGGCACTCAACTCCAGCTATTCCAAGCTATTTCAGCTATGTTGTTTTTCTTTTGATCACTTCCCGCCCCACTCCCCAACAGAAGAAGTATGCGTCTCTTCTACTGCTCTTCTGGCCAAAAAGCACTTGAAACACATTTGCTCAGTATTTATACAAAAAATTCACCTCCGGCAGATTCTGAGTTTGGAAAACGTTAAGCTAAAAAGCTTCTTCCAAAAAGCTGTAAGGAACAGAAAGCAGGTGAGTAAATGTGAATGGTTACACAACTGTAATAAACCTTTTGATATCAATCCCACTGGATTGCAGAACAGCAAGTCTTTGTATGCTGTATGCAGCTAAGTGAGCTGATGAAGACAGCATCCAGGTCTACCTACAGAGAAGACGAAGAGCTTGCTAACAGCTTCAAGAGATGCTGAGATGTTCCCCAACATCCCTGCTAGGCCAGCCACAACAAAGCTGAAAAGACCTTGCTAAGCTGAAGCAAGTTATTCCCTTATTAAAATGCACTTCACTTCCCCTAACGAGTCCCCAGATGTGTGGTTGTGCGTACAGTTATGTTTTATCACCAGCAAGGAAAACCGCCCAACGGAGTAACAGTGGACTGTAGAAGCACAGCACAACTGAGACATGGACTGCCTACCTTAGGAGACCACAGGCAGCAGGAAAGCATGAAGGAAACCACTGTGTACATGCACAAATGATAGAAGGGATGTTACACGTTCTGCACCAAAAAAACTTTAAACGAGAAGTCTTCAGGTAGTAAATACAGTGTACCCTCTGCCTTGACAGCGCAACTGTCTCTGCAATTGACTCTATGGGATAACACCACAGCAACAAAACAGAAGCTAGCTGCCAGATGCTAGCTCACGTGGGTTTCTTTCAACCATACCCTACAACTTGAAGGCGTAGGTAGTGACGATGTAGGTTAGCATCTTGTTAGACCTATTCCTGCTGCCATTGGAGAGGACCTGGAAATTCATCCTTTGCATAAGGTACAAAGTCAGACACAAAACAAAACACGAGTCCACTCCACGTTTCTATGCTCATACAGATTTTTAAACCCCTGTGTTTAAAAACCAGTTTAGGATCTTCTTTTTTTTTGCTTAGACATCAGGTCGATGGGTTTTCATGATCAGCCTAATTGGCAGGAGAAGGAAAAAGTATGATTTCATAAGATCAGGCAGCCAATTCCTCACATGGAAAGCCAAAGTTGCCTCGGAAACACGGCTGGTTCCGCAGGCATCTAATTTTGCCTCTTTTGTCCCATGGGACCAGGCTTTAGAGAGGCATCATTTATTTACAGTCCTTTCCTGGGCTTCAGTTATCGGCCAATAATACTGTGGACACACTCTCTTCTAATGGCCTATGTTTGAAACCAAGTCTAATCTGATGGCGCAGCGCCCAAGCTCCTTTTCCAGCATAGCCATTAAAGGATGTAGGTTATTGCTGTTGTCACCATTGATATTTGTCATTGTAATGTAATTAGGACCTTAAAATGATGCATTACAGCCCTTGGCACAGCTTCTATTAAAATCTTTTCTTCTGTTCACTGAACTGTGACCTGCTTTCTGATAAATAACAGACAGACAGCTTTAGGGTGAGGAACAGATTCATCAAAGAAGTATTTTTCAGCTCTGAAAATTAATTAAATAAATAAATAACAGAGGGCAACCTCAGAAGAAAAGTACAAGGAAAGGGGAGGGGGGAAAAGGCAAAAATAAAAAAGGCACCCAGCACATTTGAATTTCATCTGACCACTTGAAATTCTGATTGCATCTGATGAATCTTTCTTAGGACAATATATTCCCAGCCTGTGAATCACATGGTTAATCAGGGCTCTAATCTGCTATCCATCAGCCTATGCCAGCACTGTAACTCCCAATCAAATTTATAGGTTATGTGGGTCACGCATCCTTGCACAACTACATTCACAGATATCCCATTTAAACCAGCACAGATTCTGAAATGCTGTTGTTAGGGTTACTGACTGTTATACTACTATTCAAAGCTTTATGAAAGCTCCTGATAAACAGCTGCTAAATTACTGCCTGTGGATACAGCAAGATGCTCTGAAACAGCATTAATGGTCCAATAAAAGGGCAATTGTTCATGCCAAAATATAAAAAGGATAGCTTTTGCTGCCATAGTTTGTCAAATATGTTAACAAACACAGACACTTGTATTGCTCCTTTCCCTAAACACAGAAGATATTTCGTTTTGCATAAAAACACACTGGCGTGGAACCATAAAAGATGAGGGAGAGGCAGGCAGGGAAGGCTCGGGCTGGAATCATCTTTCTACTCATCTAATGCAAGCTTGTTTGTGTCCATGGGGAGACACCTCCAGAAGACACACTTCTAACAGTTTTGAGCTCTTTTCATAGCCATTTATGTGACATCTTCCTTAAAAAGAGAAGGAAAGATAAAATATTCATTAACTACAATGTTAATAGCTTTTGTGTTTTGTTATGCTTATGAAGAGACAATAATAACTGTGCTAGAACCTGATCCAAGTAAAGGAATGAAGACTCCCTATCAGTTAACGGCCCCTCAGCATTACTGCAGGGATACAACAGAAGAGCAACAGCTTAGGTCCATGATTCAGCCAATCTTTTTGACCAAAGCCAATGGTTAAACAGTTCTTAATTGTCTAAGTCTAAAAACCTGACCCTTAAATGCCTATAAAGCATTCTAAAAAACGTCCAAACAGAAGCACGTGGGCAAGGCTACACCTCAGGACCCGCGAGGTAACCCAGCCCCTGCAGCGGGCTCAGCAAGTCCAGTTCTTGGGGTACAACCACGGCCCCACAGCTACCAGCTCCATGCAGAGGGGAGCACGAGACGGACCATTAGACCCTTTGACGATGGCAACATAGGGGTTTAATTCCATTTACCCTTGCCACACACAGCCAAAACAGGACATAAGCACATGGTAAAATATGGAAATCTGTTTAAGTGCCTTGATAAGCATTTTAGCATATGTCCGAATTCTTAGTGCAGATGGGAACTAAACGAGAAGCAAGAGTCATATAAACTCTAGATACGAAAACACTCAGAAATGTTCTATTACGTAGGGAGTTCAGAATCAATTTGTTGCTTAAAAATCTCCATTTGCATTCTTTTTTAGTGGAGGGGAAAAAAGGAGAATTGGGATTTTATTTATAGTATATAAACTTCAGGAAAATATTTCCACTATACTTCACAAAGTTCCATAGTTATTACAATTATAAAAAATTGCTAGTAAAGAATTACCACTGGAGGCTGTAGGTCTGTCGGTGGAATGGAAACAAAACTACTATATATGTATTGTTGAAATAAAACAGAATAATAAAACACTATTGGGAAACCCATTTCAGAAGCCAGTAGGAAAAAGAATATATGCAATTACACTTTCAGAAAAATAATCTGAAACAACTGTTATTTCAGGTTTAATTTGTTTTACACAAAGCAGCCTTTGCCAAAAAGATCAATCCAGTTTATTAAGTGCTTACCAAGAACACATGCACATACCCATAATATCTAAACAAGCATTTCACAAATCAGTGAGACAAATTCTCATGATTCTGAACAAACAAGCAAAAAAGCTATCACGGAAAATTAACTCTTCTTTCAGAAAGAAGAATGTGTTTAGTTTTAATCAAAGACTTTTGTCTGGAAGTGCTTACTCCACTTCTACAGAACTGGAGGAAATACTGCAAACCCTGAATATAAAATTTACCTTCATCCCTAAAGGACTGGTGTTTGGAAGCCACATAGAGCCTAGTCTTGTAGTCAAAGACAATGGAGGGAAAAATTCTCTGCTGAGAATACTACTAAACAGGAAACTTCTTCACTAAGCCAATTGCTCAGGTTTAGGAGATTTAATTTGAGCCACACGTGTGCAAGTTAGCACAAGCAGGACAACCAGACTCTGCTGAACAATCACAGATATGTTCACCACCTTCGTTACAAACATCCCAGCTAAATTCATGAAGTACTGTAAACTTGATAATTACCTCTTGTAAATTAATTTAGGTGCTTATTTTGCACAAAATACTGCAGACAGTAACATAAGCAATATATTGGAGTGGCAGAATTTTCAACATCCCTTTTCTAATGTATACCCTGATCTGTGGGCTGCTGAAGTGAACTGATAAGACATGGCTTTTATTTAATGTCTCACAAACCACGTGGATCTCAACTGAACAAGAAAGGACACATATTGAATCATTCATGATTAAGACAATAAAATCAAGTCAAGTAAGGTGACACATAAATATGCTTCAAGCCTGTCACCTGGGAAAGTTGATGTTTTTTTGAAATATCAACTGCTACCAGCAAGCAGGGGAATAGAAACCCATAGCCTGGAGATCCCCACAGTCCTTCAGGCTGCCATCAGGTAGCAAGGTGCATCCTGCCCTGCCCTGCCCTGCCACAAGCACCCACAGAGCACCCAGAAGAAAAGTTGCAAGTAGGACTTGAAATGGCAGAGACTGGCTTCAATTTCCCTTGCTTGAAGGCAGCAGGAAACACTTGCTGAAAAAGCAGACAGAAACGAGTAAGGAGAGACTGCCACAGGAGGTGCTGTGTCTATCAGTAGAGCTCTGAAGTCCTCTAAAACATACTATCCCCCTTCACTTATGTGCAGTCCTCAGCATTTCACAGCAATACTTGGTTTTGTGAAATACGGCCTCGTAACATAGGAATGAGAATTTTCCCACCACTCTCCACAACTGAAGGAATCTGACTTCATAGTCTAAAACAAACAAACTTTTTTTAAGCTTAAAAACCTGTGGTATCACACTAAGGCAGCTTCATCTCTGAGGTCAGTCTTTTGCATCTGTCTCCTAGCTGCAATTAGGTCAGAATTTCCCATTTTAATCTTTCCCATAACAGCTGAAACACAGCAGCACATGCACAATCACCAGTCTCTTACTATTCAATTCATTCCCTCACACATCCCTCCAAAGAGTCTGACCACAGTCCTTCTGCACCTGATGGAAATGGCACACGCAGGTCCGAGTTCGTGCAACTATATGCATACAGCGATTTTAGTGCGCAGTTTTAATTTAATTGGATGCAGAAAGTCCCCTATTTATTTACATCACAAGTTCATACTCTGGCTCTCAGGAAAAGCAGTCAGAAAGAAATATTGCAGATCAGTAGCTTCCACGTGTACATGATGAAAAACTAAAATGAAAGGTGAGAGATAGACAAAACCTGTTCTCAGCAGGATAATCTTTAACTTGTTCCTAACTGCCCTGGAAAAATACTAAGGAGGCAGCATTTCAGGAAAAAGCTGAAAACCTCTCAGAGGTGAATCTAAAAGAAACCATGCTTTTAAAATTTACAAATATAGTGCTTAGGAAAGGGGGTTCTGATGCTCTTTTTAAATTTTATCACAAAATAAGCACTAACATCATTTTCCCTCTACAAAACAGAGCTGTCACTGTAAACTCCCGATCTCCACCAGCACTTACCTCTCATTTGCAAAAACACACAAAAGAAAATTCAGAAATAGCTATAGGCACCCATCATCCCACATCCGTGCTCTGTATTATGGCTAAAGTGCTTCCTCTGCAGGAGTTTGCTCCAAATGTTAATCACAGAGAAGCTGATAGGCTACCATGGTAGAGAAGCGTGAAGATGTGCTAGACGTACAGTTACATCTACCAAGTTGTACTGTTCCGTCTCGAAGCTTGCAGAAAACACTGCAACCCATGGTAACACGCAACAGTCTGACAAAAAAAAAGGAAGAATATTTAGTTTCTCCAGCAAGGGTGGTGTTGCTCCACATTTTAGTGAACCACACAAAGCTGATCAATGAACTTACAGAAGTGGCAATCAGAAGTCCCTCATAAAAACAGGAAAAGCAACATGACTGCTTAAGCCAATTTATTCTCTTCCAGACTCATCTGGAGGCCAGGAACCAGCCTTTCTGCGTCAGGAACAAGACGATTACTTCTCCTCCACCTCTGGTTTCCTTTGCTTATCCGCCTCAGCCCTGCAGGTCATGAAAGGTGGAGCGCATAGCCCGTCTGACTCACGGGTAATCACACTTGATTGTTTCCAATACAGATCAATACTAGGATCAGCACACTGATCTATTCAGTGGATTTGTTAGGCCTAGTTAGAAGAATTCTTACAGTGCTGAAAACCTTTGTTATGTTTCGTCTTCAATCCCTTATCTCTTCTTCCTACCCAGCAATTCCGCTCCACATGGTGTACACCTATCAATTAGGTTGAGAAACCCAGCAGAAAACCCTGCTATTTATTTCAAGGAAAAGTAGCCTACACAAAGGAAGCAGTATTTTAAGTCCTTTTCCACTGCAGCTTCCTGTTCCAGCACGAACATGAGCAATATTCAGATGCTATTTCCATAGATTAAGGGACCAGATTTTTGTATTTGACATAATAGACAAAAATCCTGCCCCTTTTAAGCCAGTACAGAAAAGCGTGATTTTACCACCACCCCAAAAGAGATGAAAGAATAGTGCAACGGCTTCTACAGCCACACCACAATCAAGCTTCAATTCTGGACCTCTGGAATGCATTGCCAAATTCAAATAATGCATGTTACTATTTAAAATTGCAAATTAAGTGTGAAGTATGATACCTGTTCATTCTTTCTGAAGACAAATAAATGTTTATTACTCCTTGGGGGAGTTCATCAAGTCCTAGTTTCTGGATAAAGTCACCACCTGAGAATCAGATTACATTCAAGACACCTTTCTCCCTTTCCCACCTAGAGAGCTCTTTTTTTTTTTTTTTTTTTAAACAACACTCAACAAGTGAAAGTTATCTAAAATACTAAGGGTCTGTAAGTAGGGCATATTTCCTTCTGCTCTGAATTTAAATGCAAATTTCAGCTTCAGGTGCTGACTCATTATTTCCTCATGCTTTCAGATGGTAATGCCACACTCCTCCTGCAGCACCAGCTGTGAACTTCCATACTGCAGCACCCTTTGGGTGAGCAAGCTAGGATGGATTGTCACCAGCCTTGTCACTTGGGGCTCACACACAGCATATGATGACATAGTCAGGATCCAAATCTCTTTTCTCTGGAGCAGGTTGCCCTGAGAGCAAGCAGGACAGTACTGAGGAACTGGTGAACTGAGCACATTCATCCAAGGAAAGACTGGGGAGGTCCAGCATTTCATGCATCTCTGCCACTACTGAGAGGAGACCAATACATGTTCACATTTTTTATGTTTAACACTTGCCATGACAACTAGCTCAACGGGAAGGAATTCCTGATGCAGCAGAACGCTACTTTCCTGAGAGCAACAACAACAAAGTCTGTAGCTCTGACTCCTATTGAAGAGAAAATACTGATACACATTATCATTGCTCATAATTTCAATCATTGTGGATCACAACTACTTCTGCTGAAAATAACTCTATTCATATTTCAACGTTTCTGGAGTTTTTTGTTCTTTTCTCCCCCTAAGTGAAAGAGGACAAGGAAAGAGAACAGGTAAATTTATGCTTAAACACATGAATATCTAACAAGAGGTAGTTTCACTAGCGAAGTACATCTAAAATAATCAGGCGGTTTACAATTCTCATTTCGACCTTCCTAAGAAGACACATTTGCAATGAAAATGCTAAGATATTTGTAAGACATGCATACTTAGTATGTTCAGAATGTTCACTTGTCCAAGACAGCTGGATACACCAAGCACATCTTGATGTTCAATTCATTTGAATGGCATTGCCTCAGTAAAAATCCTGCCAGGACAGGCTCTGAGTAAAGCAACACTAAATGGCATTTACCTCTAAATTACATCAGCATTATTCCAGTTTTCAAATGCTCTTCATCCAAGAGGGATTTCAACATTAAAAAAACTTTTTAAAAAGATATAAAGTTTAAGAAAATGCCATAAAAAGCAGAACAGGAGGCATGGAGCAAAGGAGAACTCTCTGGTTGGAAATGTAGATTTCATGAAACCTTCTGCAGCGCTATAACTCCCTGTGAGATCACACTTTGCGTAGAGAGCTACTATGAACTGCATTAATTCCAGACAAATGCTCAAGATGCACCATATGTTAAGCGTGCTCTTCATCATATCGCACCTACAGACTTTAATAAAAACATTGAGAACTGGGAAGTAGGTCAAAAGTAAGCAAATGAAAGGGGTAAATAATCAACTCTGTAAACTGATTAACCATGTTATAATAATATCAACCCATTTCTCCTTTAACATGTTCTTATTGGAAAAGGCATCAGTCAAACAGGATTCCTTCATTAAAGTTGGTCCAGTTTTGCACCCATGACCCTCTACAAAGATGTCTGGGCTGGAAACACAGATTACACCCCCACCAATTATGCGGCATCTGCTCTCGAGATAGAGACAAGGCTTTCCTTGTTGTTTCACATGTACTTTAATTTTGCATAAAAACGGGCACAGAAGAGACTCTCCCCTAATCCAGCTACTCCTGCTCACCCCACCCTTGTGCTGCTAGCATTTTCGTGGGTATGCAATGAACTAAGCAACCAACTTAGCCAAGTTAAAACCCAGCCCTTCCCAAATAATCTTTTGGTTTGTTTCATTTTAAATACAAACCCCATCCCAGGCCAAACTTCCCTTGGGGTTAACCCAAATGAGGTATCACCCCTTTCATTACCAACATCATCTTCGTGCCCACTTGAAGTGCACAGAAAACTTCAGTCTCAAACATACAAAATCGCTAAGCTGAGACTTTTGCTAAACACTCCTTTGAGTTAGAGAACAAGAGCTATCGACCACAGCCTAAACTTTTCACCTCTTGGGTTAGCTTCATGGTCTGGTTTGGTTTTGACTAGTCTTCAGAGCCACCTGTTAGATCATCTGGTAAACAAATCCCCAATACCCAATTGCACAGTGAATTCAAAACAATAAATAAATAAAAACTAGTATACAGTAGTGGTGGATGTACTAGCTCGGTAGTGGTCTGATGAAGAAATTAAATGCTGTGGTCAAAACTGTGAAAAACCACACTCATAAAACAACGTATGCTTTTTCAGTTATAGCAGACAGCATGACAGACAGCAAAACCACATTTCCACGCCTGATTTTTTTTTTTAATGTACCTCTGGCTTTTTGCCACGGAGTAATTCTATGGTTTACCAAAATGCAGCCTCTGGGTTTGTTAATTTCATATTTAGTTTGCTAGGTCTGTAATCTTGCCACCCTTTTAATCAAAAAGGTTTCAGGGAACCATTTACATGAAAAAGACTCATTCAAATCCTAACATTTTTATCCACAAAAATACACAAAGGTTATATCTATTTTGGTTTAGGAGAAACTGTTTTGCACAAACTATTATAATTACTCCTTTTTGTAACAGCCACTTCCCACGACAATTAGAGACTTAGTTGTGCTATTCCGTTTGCATTAGAAATTCGCCAGACTGCAAGAAACAAAACCTTACAATCACTGAACTACCTACTGAATGATCTGCAAACCTCTCTGTGTGTAATCACTATCTGTTTTTCACAAAGACAACTGAGAAAGTTGGGGGGAAGGAAGAAGGGAAATCGGTTTGATGACTATTGGATAGCTCAGACCGCGTTTCCTTTGTGGAGCTTCAGTGAAGATGAGAGTAAGCTGGAAAACATTAACCTTTAATATCTAGGGAGAGTCGTTGAAAATGACTTATTTCTTTATTAAATAAGTCAGTTTTCACTACTGTAACATACCAGTTGCGTAGGTGAAAACAAAAGAGAAGAAAAAGTTAATTTTTTTAACAGTCACCCAACAAGGGATGCAGTGACTTTACCATCACAAGTACAACTTCAGCTCATGAACACAAAACTGAAGCTGCCTTTAAACTAGCCGTAGAACTGCTCAAGAGCTGGAGAAATACTCAGCACAGTGAAACCTTGCCAGCTCCTCAGTTAGCAGGACCTGAGCGAGTCTGTTCAATGGTGGTTTTGAAGCACAACTGTGAGTACTTGTCCGTCTTGAACAGGACTGACACGTGAACCAAAAAGCACCTGAACCACACAAATGGAAAAGCACTTTAACTCCGTACCTATAAACAAAATAGATGCCATTTTCTGCCAATGCAGCCCAAAGTAATATAAAATTACTCTCAATACCCACAGAACTTGTGTTGAGCATATTTGATACGGTTGCAAATGAGGCTTTCTCCAGCTCTACAGACTAAGCTAGGCTGTACACTGAGAGATACTACAGTCTTGCTAAATTCATGGCTATTCAGCCTCCAAAACTGGCACTGTTCTGAGGAGGGGTAACCAAAAAAGGCAGCAGTAAAGTGATGCTTGGATAGAGAAAGCAAACTACTTCACCATCTAAATCCCACTGTTTCACCGAACTGGAAAAGCACCACAGGGTTTCAGTAGAGAGCATCAGATACCAAAACTTCCTCCTATACTATACTGACGACAGCCCTCAGACTCCTATTTCTTTTCCAAAGTCCAAATCACATTTACTCTCAAAACTACATTTACAGCTTCTCACACGTATGGGTATTTATATGCTGAGGAGTAAAGACTCGAGCAAAGCTATGATCCTCCCTGTTGAATACTAAGCTGGTTTGCGTAACCTTTTGACAACTCACATTGTCATTATCTCCTTCAACCTCTGCAACAAGTAAATCAAGAAAGAGCCTTATACAAATTCATTGTTTAATGGGCAGGTAGAAATTCAAATGAGGTTAAAAAGAGACTGGGACACTAGCTACTTGAGATCTACACCAAGAGCCTACCTCAGACTAACACGGCGAAGAACCAGGAGGCACAGATTTAACAAACCCTGTATTTTTCCCCGTATTTCAACAAACCCTGTGTCTTCCCTAACTTTACAATGTAATTTCTTGTACCAGAGAATCAAGTTCCCACTGTGCTGCAACCATTGCACATATAGCAACAAGCCCCACCTCTGGCATTTGCCAAGGTTTGGGCATGCAAGAAGGCAGCACGGACACACTATCACAAGGTAAGAAAGTTTGTTTTGGTTTTCCCCAAAGAATCCCACCCAGGTGAAAAGCATTTTCCAGATGGAGAATAGAGGCTGAGAGGATAGATTACCAAACTTACTTAATACAAATCAAAGCGCTGACTGCATTACCACTGAAAGGTTCATCGCTGAAGCATGCTAATTGCGTCTGGGATGGGAAAGACAGCAGAATTCCCACGGCAGAAACAAGGACAGAACTGTCTCAGGAAAAAGCATCCTGCCCCTAGTGACTTACCATCTAGAGAAATAAACACAGCCACTTCTAAGTGACTCCATGTAGTAATATTTCACTTCCCATTTGTTAACACATTGCTCTCCAAAAACTCCTCTGTGGTAAGAGTTATGCTTCAGGAAATAGTATTACTTCCACTTCCCACCAAGCAAAGCAATGAAAGCCAGAGGCGAAGTGTCCAGAAGGTATGTAATGGGATTTTCAAAAATGCTTAAGCAGACTAGACATGTAATTTAGGCAGAAAGTCAGCCACAAAAAATGTTGAAGAAGATTTTCAAGAATTCCTAAGCACAGGGGGACACCTACACGTACCTATAGATTCATAAACGTACCTTTGCATCTTAAAAAAAAAAAAAAGCACATCAAATATAAGGGCTAGGGCACCACTAGAACTTAGGCATTAAAATACTAAACTACAGTCTTCACTCCGCTGCCTCCCCACTCCAAGCAGTGCAGTGCTGAAGTCACCAGAAGTGCGTAAGTCTCCATCTCCAGCACTGAGGCTCCCCATTACCCCTGCTGAGTCCCCTTTCCAGACATGCTCAGAAGAGTCTTCAGCTTGACAAGACCAAGCTCTTTGGCATCCAGCTTACAATTAAGGCCTGCCAACACCCTCCCTCTGCACCTTCCCCCAGTTCAATGCTTCTCCACCCATGTCCCCCAGGGAGCTGAGAACCACTGCCAGAATTATTTCCACATAAAACACACCAGCAGAACAATTAAAAAAAAAAAAAAAGGGTGGAAATCAGATAAGACTTCTATATAACAGCTCAGTTTAATCAAAGCATTACAGACTTGACTTTAATTCTTTCTTTACTTCTTTCCACCTCCTAGAAGAACACCTTGTCTACTAGGCTTCTGTGAACTCTGGGAAGGAAATACTCCCAATTCTTCCACTGGAGAAGACAAGTCCCTTTTCCAGTTCCTGCTCAGAATCATTGTACATGAAAAATCACCATGGGCTAAACCACGTAATGGGTTTGGGGCAAGGACTGGAACACAGCACACCACCTTCCAGCTGGCCAGAGTCTTTCCAGGGCAACAGCACAGCACGTGTCTCTCCTCTTTCAGCTCTACTGAACCATTAAGTATCTCATGCAATACAGCTTTCTGCTGGATAGTCTGGTCATTCTCTTGGAAGAGAAGAAACGTGGGTCTCAGAGCAGAGAGAAAAGCAGCTGAACTAAGATGAAAAAGGTGTTGCCTTCTACAGCATTTTTGTTCGTTTTTTGTTTAAGAAAAATCCGTAGTATACTTAAACATAAAGTGCCACTCTTCAACATGTGATTCTGAGACTGCCAAGCCACGGCAGCATGTCCAGGCAGCACCAACTTTAATGCCTCAGCCTTCAAGCAGTGAGAGATTCAAGACACACCCACGATCTCAACATTTCTCTATGAGCTACCCTCCGTACGTGCTGGCTTTCTTTGCCTCCATGCTGAATCGCGTAACTCGCCCCACACACCACAAGCATCACTTTACCCTTGTTAGCTGGCCCCGCAGCCTGGTTATACAAAAGCATCCACAGCATCGCTCCTGCCTTGTTGAAGACAGCGGTCAAAACAGCTTGACCGAGGTCTCACAGGAAGCCTTTGACAGCGCAGTCCAGAAACATTCATGTGGATCCCCTGCCAAGTCCCAGACCCTGGCGGCTGCATCTCACCTACCTGGGAGCTTTCTGCTTCGCTTCACATTAATACAGAGAGGTATTTCCTGTGCCTACGGATTTTCAGGCTCTCCAGGTTCTGTCGCAGGCTTAAACAAACCTCAGGACCCTTAATGCAGTGCATACGTAGAGTGGCCTTTTTCTTTGCAAATGTGTAAACTAAGATCATCCCAGGAGTCTTCTCACCCACACAAAAAGACTTGTTAAAAATCAATGCTTTAGAAGAAATACACACCTGAGTTCCAGGCAGGAAACAGAGCTAAGTAAATAACAAAATATCATCATTTTGTATGTTCACAATGCCTCTATGTCCCTTTGGCTGAAGGAATGTTTGAGGAAAAAAAAAAAAAAGAAGTTGCAAACCAAAGAAACTGGACGTTTGTATCTGCAAAGGAAAGTGCTACGTCTTCCTACAGGGGTAGGTTTTTAAAGCGTCTGACAGCAAGACTGCTAATTTGAAAAGCATCTTGTATATGTGGTTGAAAACACATCTTCAAGCTGAAACCTATGACCTCAGAGAAAAAAAAAACACCCCACATGTATGCTCATGGGGGCTCTCTTCTTGTAGAGTGTGGTGATGCTGCTGCTCTTTACATCTCCATCTACATCATCAAACCTAAGAACAATTGCCAACCTCAGTCAAACGCGGTTTAAGAAAAAATCTCAGAAACAAACCAACCCCCAGAAATTTCCAGGATGCCACAGGCACAGAACTTTAAGACTTGTTCTTATGCTGCCAACAAGTGAAACAGGATGCATGTTTTTGTGTCACCAGTCTGTAGAGATAAACCAGGAATGTTGTGAGGGGAAAAAGAACTGTCTGGTAGAGATGCATGGAAAGTGTCTTTCTCCTCATGTTGTCCATGTTAGAAACACAGTATTAGCTTTGTTTTCCTGAACAGTCACCTCTAGAAGGACATGGAAGCAGAGAGATGTAAAGGAAGCAGGACATCACTCTTGAATAAATTAAACCAAGAGCTTATACACAATTTACTTTTTAAGAGTATCACCTCCATGCTTACATATGGACAAATACATAACAAGTAACTCTGGCATAAAAAGGTCTTTGAAGTTTGGAGAAGTCAGCGTCTCCTCCACCAACAAAGTTTTCAAGCAACAAATAAGCAAGAAACTCTCATCAATGAGTAGATTTTGTTGTTGTTTAGCATAAGACTGAGAAATAAAACATACAGTTTTCCCCCAGAAATTAAGAAGTACTGATAAAAATTGTAAAAATCAATGTGCTCAGAATTCAACAGCTTTCTGCTACTCGGACAGAAAGCCTACTGGTTAAATTGATTATAAGAATACACAATCCATCCTTTGTTAACACAGTGACACAAACGTACTGGGTGCATTTTATGCACAAAGTCTTTCAAAGCTTCTTGTGATACTCAAACACTATGGACTGATATTTTAAGAAGAGGCACCTACTTTGTCTCTAGCCACATGCTTTATAAAATTACAGAAAGCAGACAGCAGTGGTGCTGTAGCTGACTTTCTCTTACACATCAGCATAGTGCCATCTCTCAAAGGGGGCACTGTGAAAGTGGATGGTTGTCATACGGAGTGAATGGTACTGCAGGGAAATAGGAGACGTGGGAAGAAAACCAATTAATGAGTTTACTCCAATCGTTCCTTGTTTTCTGCCTCCTCCCTGAAACTAAAAATCCAGCATAAGCGTTACGGCCAGCTTTGGCCTTTTTCTCTCCGCTTTCCTTCTCCAAATGTTATCGCAAGACTAGTCCCCACCCTATTTCCAACTTTTATATCCAAACACAATTAAGAGAGCAGCAGGAGAAGGACAACTCAAGTGTCTTTGTTGCTATCTCCTGGTAAAGCTCTGGAGCGTAAGAAGAAAGGAAATCCCACAGCAGTTAAGGCACTGCTGGACCTCGTTACAGAACAGACAGAGGTTTGGACGGAGTCCTTCTCCCTCCACAGCAAATACCTATTCATTCCATATTCTGTGATTCTCTAGAGCTTCTCTTCTAATAACGGACATTAACAAATTAAATCTTAGATCACTCCCCGCCATTTCAGAGAGGGAGACAGAACTATTAGAGAGACTTTCACAAAGTTCCACAGAGCACGAGCTCACAGTCAGAGAAACCGCAGCTGATAACCTGTCGCATGCTTTAAGTTAAAAACGGCCTCTTCCCCAGGTCTGAGGCTGCCAAGCCCCTGGGTGGGCACACACAGGTATCCAGAGCAGGAAACAGCACAGATACTAACCCTGACTTTTCTCTGCAAACCCACAGTGCTCCACGAAGGACGAGCACTGAATTCCCAACCCTTCACCCTGCAGCTGCCATAAAAATCCAGCAGAGCCCCACATCCCTCTCAGAGCCTGAAGTACAGCATCACCTTGCTCAGCTGCTGGATTCAAATGCCCACAGAGTCCACACTGACACTGGCTACTTGTCAACTCGCTTGTCCACCTCAAACCCAATGGAGGATCTCCCAGGCAGACAGGAAGCCGGTCAGAGACACTGATGGAGCTAGTGACAGAAAGCCCGTCCTGCACAGCCCCCAGTGAAGCGCCTGTCATGAAAACACGTGGACAAACACTGCCCGGTCCAAGTGTGCACCCTTCCCCAAGCCTTAGCTGTGCTGCACTATTTTGTTTCCTTGCATTTATCAATAGTAAAGCTTAACAGGAAAACAACTCCGGTTTTTTTTGAAACAAAGTCCAGACGTGCTTCAGGTATGAGGCATGGCTGAAAACTCCTTACTCATCCCTGTGAAAGGTTAAAATGGGAAAAAGTGGTTGTCCAAGACGAAAACTTTCCCCAATGATTGCTCCACTTCCCCCATGGTTTTCAAAGGTAAAAGTTGAATCAAATGCTAAATTGGAGTAATTGGTTGACCACCAAACAGAAGTTACTAAGATAGATGGGTTAACTGGATATCCAAACGTCTTAAGCTGGAAGCTCTCAGTTAGCTACCTGCATTAAGAATGAGCAAAAATGAAGTTATAGCTCTCCTCCCAAGAAGCAAAGAGATACGAGAAATAAATCTATCACTGATCAAAATGCCGCCTTCTCCATCAACCCTCCGCTACAAACTCACTCCAATTTGCCTTATGATTAATCTTAAATAATGCTGACACATTAACGTGGTAAATTACGGCTTCAGCCATTGAGCAATTGTCAACAAGAACATCCTGCAACCCAGACTTTGTGAAGACTGAGGTCTGCGCACCATCACGCAAGCCTCCTCCCAGCTGCTGCGAGGCAAGACCTGAGGGTGATACCACTGTGCCAGCTAA
Source organism: Bucorvus abyssinicus (assembly GCA_009769605.1). Classification (NCBI taxonomy): domain Eukaryota; kingdom Metazoa; phylum Chordata; class Aves; order Bucerotiformes; family Bucorvidae; genus Bucorvus; species Bucorvus abyssinicus. The sequence goes on from CM020063.1 coordinate 79,545,263, forward strand.
GTGGGGCTCAGGCGACCTGCTCTTCCCTCATACCATGCTGAGCCTCTTGTAACCCCACAGACACCCCATAATGCGTTTTGAGGAAGATCTCTGCCTTGAGGACACAACAGACCCAGGCTAGACTGCTTTGTTGTTGTTCTTGGGTATAAAATTGTCAGTGTTAAATTTCAATAGCCTTTGCTGTCACTGACTACAAGTACCACAATGTTTTATTAAGTATTTGCAGAGAGCATGTGGGGGCCCTACTGTGTTTTTATTTGATGATTTTGGTTTCAAAGTCGGAAAAGACGAGGGGAAAGGGGCCCCTTTGCTTTCTGAAGCACTATTCTGCCATAGTAAATCTGCATCACTGGCTACGGCTGTAATTGAAATCCAGATGATGTCTTACCAGCAGCCTCACCATGCTCCCTACACAGCGCAACTCCGTCTCTGGCTAGGATGGAGTCCCAGGGCAATCATTTCTCTCTGGGGTAAGCCAGGACAGGAGCAGAGGGCATTTTTTGCATTGGCAAATTCTCCAAACCAGGACACTAAGAGAAGCCACACACGTAAGCAGAGAGAATAAATACAAGATCAGGTTATTGTACCTCAGAGGGAGAAAAGAACAGCATTTTTAAAAATTAAATGTTCTCAACGATCATACACAACGTGTGCACAGTTCAAGACAGAACACATGCCAGACGAAATCTTGTGGAAGGACCTATTGTTATGCAGATTCCTTACACCATGAAGGGGACAGATTTTGACTTGTGGTCATCTGTGAGATGCTCTGCTGAAGTTTTTAAGCAAACACAAGAAAAAATGTTCTCACTGCCGATGTTACACATCCCAAACGTAACAGTGAAAGGCTTTTCTCCTTTAAAAAAGTTGAATCCAATCCAGCAAATCTAAGAAACTTCTGACAGTGTAAGATCCTGCAGAGAAATCATTTAAGTAGACCAAAAAGGAGACCAAGTTAGAAGACCTCTACTCAAAACTATGTCCTGTGTTTCCTGTCCTTCTAATACAGAAAGTGGAATTACCACCAGCATATCTGTGTCATCTTATGACATACAATCCAATAAAACTTAACAAGCAATTCCAGAACGAATACGTATATATTTTTAATTTGGTATTCTCGTTTCTCAGGAGAGTACACCTCACACATTTTCCAAGAACAGGAAATTACGACAAAAGCTGCTAGCTGTATCTCATACCCATCTCCCTTGACTATTTGAGATGTTTTACTCCTTACTTGCAAAAAACAATTATGGAAGAATACTGGAGTCAAAACCAAGAAGCATGAGCCAAGCGCAGTTTGACAACTTAAAATTAAAATTATAAGGGAAGTAAAAAGAACCCAAATTTATTATTTTTATCTGAAGATTAATTTTAAGCCAATCTCATGATTTTCTGGGGACTGGCATGATTTATTATTTGGAGTTGGCAATACAGCATACCATACAAATACATAAAGAGACCAATTCAAGTTTACCGGGTGGCCTGTAACTTTCACTTGCCTGAATTTGCACATTTAAATGTCTTAACCATAACACTCAGTGCTCAATACCAGAGCATTATGTACCTGTCCCTGTGCCTATCCACACCAGTGAGAAAGCACTATTTAGAGTTCTGTTTGCTATTTGCAACATATTTCAGTTATATTTTTAAAAATTATTTAAAAAAAAAAAAAGTTATGGACATCTGCTTTTGACATGGTGTCAAAATGTTTCCCGATTCAGTGAACTAAAGAGTTTGTGCCACCGCTAAGATATACAATACCAAGGGAAAAAATTTACAGAAGTACTTCAGGGTACCAGTGGAGCTATAAAAATACCAACTTGAACCAAGACAATGTAAAAACATACACATAAACAGAGAGACAAATAGGTATTCTTAAAACCACTTTAGAATTTTGTGGTTTATAATACAGATTAATTTTTAATTCAAACATTCAGTTTCTTTCATAGAATGGCATTTCTGGAGTATAGATAGGTTCAGCTTCAAGCGTATTGTCATCTGTTAGTCAATGCAAGTATCAGTTTACACATCTTGTGTTTCACACTATCATCCTTGTTCTGCTCCTGCTGTGCCTTGTGGCTAAATAGGTTTTCTGAAAGTCAGTGGCAACAGATGTGCTCAATCTGTAAACAGCAAAAGAAGTTACTTCTGCAACAATTATAATTGCAGTGTTCACAAACTGGTCCATGTCTGTGATAAACACAGTTCTCTGTTACATCCACAAAGAGTACATTGCATTTATCATTAAAAAGCAAACAAAAAAACCACCTAGGACCAAACCGGTAACTCTGAATTGTCAACCTTTGACAGTCTTGGTGTTAAAAGAGTCATAAAATCTGCTTCCCAGCTTGAATCAGAGTCCATAGCATTCACTGTGATTGACCTGGGCGAGCATCCTCTTCATTTTTTGTAATACGAACCAAAACCAGAATCCCTGCCTCAAAGAGTTTACAATGGCAATTATTTCACATGCCTGAATCCTTATGCCGCCGAACCAAGCAGCTAAACATTTTCAAGCCAAACATCTTCAGGCAATTTACAATCACCCCTGCAGCCTTAATTCTACTTTCCTAATGTCTATTTTGTGCACTGAAAGAGGTCCGCTAGGAAAACTGGTAACGCGAACAGTGAGTGCGTAACTAAAACCTACACCACGATGCACATACACAATGGGGCAGGATCAAGCTTACCAAACTACTGTGAAGCATCCCAATGCCTCACTTGGAAACCTACCTGCTAATTAATGTTTTTTTCTGTGCTGAACAACCTCAGCACTTCCTTTTTGCCCCCAGAAGGAAGGCAGATGTCACTGCACAGAACGGTGCAGAAGTTATTATGCACAAAGTGGTGACACAGCTTCTCTCTCCTGGCAGGTATTACGTTCTGACCGTTCTGCAGAAGCCTTGCACTGGAGCTGGATTTCCAGCCGTGCTGGCTGACCCAAAGAGCCAGCCTGGTGCCAGGGTGGAGGGGTGCCTCCCCCTCTGCCTTCCCTCTCCTCCACCACTGCCCAAAAGGGGCTGCGAGTTCTCGCCTGAACAGTGTTCCTTACAGCAAACAGCAAAGGTGATGGAGCTTATTGCATTTCAAAAAAAAATAGAAATTGCAAGAAGGTGTTAGTCATCCCAAACCAGAGGGTCAATGCTGGCCCCTCTGTAATTAGGAGCAAGCCCATAAACTAACAAGGGCAGTGAGGCAGCATCACAGCAATTAACATCTTTGAAAGACAGTGCTTTTATGTTTGAGCACTGTAGAGCACAGCTTTTTACCAGTAAAAACAGAGCGTAGGTTTTAAGTTTGTTCAGCATGTTTTGCGCTACTTCCTGTGTCTTCAGCATGCCTGAAATGCCAAAATAAGTGGGGAAAAACGACACTTTGCTTCTGAACAGCAAAAACAGGGTGAAATGAAGTTCTTGTCCTCACGCATGTTATTTTGCAGTTGTGGGGGTAAGGGTTATTTCAACATTAAGTGGCAACGACGCACTCAACAGGACCTCTCCTCAGAAAGGCTGTCTAACACCTGTACCGTGAGGAAGACAAAGCACAGAATCTTGTTTCAGAACTTGGCAGCTACTACCAAGTAGAAGGTTTTGGGTTTAACTGCAGCGTAATATATTTTCTAACTTTTCATAAGCTTCTAAGCTTTTCTGCTGGCTTCAGAGGCTAAATAACCTAAAACTGGGACAAACAAGCTTCAGTTGTCAAACTGATTTGACAGCCTATTTTTTACATTTTGCAACTTTGATGGAAAAGCCACTTGTTTTTCTCTTCCTCCGTAATAGCCCTGCGTGAGCTGCAGTCTTCAAAATTTCACTTCTAGTCTCTCTCATTTTGAAGTCTTCCAGTTCAGACTACCTACTACCTGTATCTCTATTAAATCTTTCCTACTGTTTATAATGGAGAATAAATCCACCCAGTATAATTTTAGCTGGAGGGCCAGCTATTCCTCGAATGGAAGACAATGTGGACTCAACTACCGAACGTGCTACAAAAAAAAACCAAACGTGCACACATGCACACACATCAATTCACACCAAGCCCAGACCACTTAAAAAAAAAAGTGTGAGAAAAAAAGAGTATTTTTCCGTTACACAGGTAGTGCATAAACAAACCACTTCTCTGCGAAACAAGCGTTCTGTGGCCATGAAAACGAACAGTCAAAACTTTGCCCTACATTAAACAAATTCATTCCCATCTTTACCCCTTTATCAAAATGAGGCTTAAGAAGGAAGCAGACTCAAGGCTGGAATGTCGTACAGCCCATGTATTAACTCAGTCAGCAATAAATCTCTCCTTACTCTCCATACTACTTTCTTAAATAGCTCACTATAAAGCCCCAACCTAATTAAAAACAGCTTTCTCGGCAACAGTGGCCTTGATTTCACTTATTTACACATTAACTGCAGCCTCAGTTTGGCCAATCCAGTCTATTCCCCGTACCACGCAGGACCTTTTATCTGCCCTGGACAGCATTTTCTCCAGCAGATGAAGTAGATGCCAATTGATTTGCTGTCGAGCATGGTAAATTAATAGCAACAAATTGCTGAGGGCCCCATCTCGCTGCTCCACCATGCTTCGGCAGTCTTGCTTTATTTGCTCCATGATGGGCAGCAGTCAGGCCTCTTCAAGTCAATTTCTTCTTAACAACCTGCAATACTTTTCAATGGTGAAAATAGAGCCGTTCCTTGTAAGTCAGAAATCAATATCCTATTGCCCTTAGAAAATGCTAAACAAGCAGTATTGGCAATCCACTTGGTACTAGAGGGTATCAGATATAATGCAAATCCATACTGCTTCCCTCCTCATAGTTATTACAGTTTGCTAAAAGGTTCCTAATGCCATTTATCATCATTTACCATCGACTACTGCAGCTATGATTATGATATCCTATCAGCTAGCAGAGCCCTTTCATTTCTACCCAATTAATATTTTAACAGCACTCAAATGGTTGTTGCCCAGGTCTTGTAATAAAATTTACATGGATTGGACTGATTTTTTTTTTTTTTTAACTGTGATCTTAAAAAGTAATTTCATTTATTTTTTTATACCTAGCTCCTTAAAAGACCTGAATTTTCTTACAAAAATGCTGAAATCCAACAGTCCAGCACGTGAATTAGTTCAGAGGGAGGTCTAACCAAAAAGAGCAATTCAGAATTTATGTACTGCCACCTCCAAAAAACATAACTGAAGTAAAAAGTGAACGCTGTACCCTATTTAGGCTTTCCATCAGTCCCATTCACAAATATCTGTTGTCTGTAGCCAAACACAGACACTTACTTTAAGTGGTAATTACAATTCTGAAATTAAAACCTTCAGCCAGCATGTTTGATTACAGTGATTTAAATGAACTGTTTACCATAACATTAAAACAGCCTAATTTCAGAAATTAAACCAAATGACCACCACCAAGTAGCAACAGTATATTAGAAACACAGAGTGGCATGTCAACCATTCATAAGCTATCCGCTGAGCCTTTTAAATATTAAAAAAACAACTTAATAAGAAATGGGCATCTTCAGACCACACTCTAACATTCGTATTTATGCTAATATTGCAATTTAAAACTACAGGGAAATACCTGTTCATACTGTGATGCAAAAACACCCAACTCGGTGCTTTTTTTCCCCCCCCCCTAGAATGAGTCTATTTTAAAGGTATTGATCCTAATACAGACTAACAAAAATTAGCTGAGTATTTTAGGCCATAACACCACATCACAACATACCCCACACTTGTCTTTAAAAAAACATACAAATGACTAATTCTACCAGTCTAATGCTATTTACTCGGTTACCAAAATTTAAATTAATTATGTTCTCAAACATAATTGTTAAAAATTGGCAACATTATGCAGGCTTAATTAAGATTAAATCCAATTTACTAAATGTACTTTAATTGGTACTAATTACATTAGCTTTCCTTTCAGAATGACAAATTCCCCATAGGTTTCACTTTAATAGTCTTCTATCAAAATCAACACAGGATGACTGATGATGAGCATCACACAAGGGGTGGGAAAAGAGATGCTCTTCCCCCCTCTCCTCCCCCCAGACACACAGGCACACTCAACTACCGCTGCTCTCTGCGCGTTTATCCTTTTATCAATTTGCTAAGTCACAGAGTCATGACTCCATCACAGCCATCATTTTCTGTTCCAGTGAAAAAATTCTCTAAAAATAAATACTCTGTGGCTGGGAGCAGCCAAGAAGAACAGAAGCTTTAACAGAAAAATACACAAAGGTTTCAAATATCAGGGCCACCAATTACCAGGGTACTTCCAAGGACTCCAGGGAGTCCTGCTCTTGAACCCTCAGAGACGCAAATCTAATAAGTGAATAAGCCTAACCTGATCTTGAGAACTCGGCCCAATTACGCCGAAGGGCAACTTCACTGCATTATCGCCTGCTTTCCATTACAAGGGCATCCAGCGAGTAGATCTGGAAAAGAACCTGAGAGGAACCAAGGCTGTCTGCCCAGAAAAACAAATAAAGACAGATACGCCTCTGTACCAAAGTGAAAAAAAGAAAGAAAATACAATAAGTAGGTGGTTTGCAGGGCTGTCTGTATTTCATAATGTGATAAACTGCCCTCAGGATTTTTTATATGATTGAATTTAGAAAGCAGGGAGGAGGGGGAAGGAGGGAAAAAAAAAAAAAAGGGTGAATCGTTCAGTTTCAGCCAAGTAAAATTCAAAGTTGGGAGAGGAAGAGAAGGAAATTTAAGGTGGAAGAATCAAAAAGCTTTGCGCACATCAAATGAAGCAATCAACGCTATCTATGTAATATACCAAACCGGACCCTAATGCTGTGATCATAAAGCAAGACGGGAAATATTTTGCAGTTGCTGAAGCGAGAGGAGAAAGGAAAAAAAAAAAATGTTGTGGCAACAGAAGGGGAGACATGAGAGATATGAAACTGGTATCAGATTTAAGAATGACAGCGAATAAGTTTCTTAGCCACAGCTAATTTGAATCAACACCTGACAAAATATTTAAGTGTTTTGCATGAGAGTATGATACTTAAACGACTAATTTGAACAGACTGAAGAGTAATGGAAAAAGGTGTTTAATTAAAACCCAGTCATTTGTAATCCCCACACTTAAGTCATAACCAAGTATTTAATTTCTCCAGAATATCACTCACGACTCCATCGCCGTAACTGTACATGATTTTTTAAGTAAAGCATTTAGAAATTAGAAGCTGAAAGGGCTTTTACTGTGGCGTTTTTTTCCCCAATTAAAACGATTTAATTACACATTACACTTGCAAGCTGATTTCGTCCCACAGAATTCTGTGTAGTCAGTGTAAGTCTATATATAACTAATTGCTGTAAAAGCAAGGGAACTAGCAATAGAAACACGTTTGACTGTAATGCTTGTTTTCAAACATCTTTAAGAACTTGCTATGTAGGTGGCCTGTAAGGGCTGTGGTCTTTGTGAATTGTTTCCATATCTACTACTTTACTGATGGGGTTGTTTTTTTGTTGGTTGGTTTGGTTACCAGCACCTGTGACCTGAATCAGGTCCAGACAGTCACCACGTACGTACAACCTCATCAGCTGCAATCACAGCCTTTTCCTCAACTGTTAAACGCACTTGTTGGGTCTTCATGGCACCTGTGAGGAGCATAGCCGATTTCAACAGGTCTACGTATATGCCTGTAAGATAATACGTATATGCAAAGCCCCGTAAGTTTGGAGCTGCAGATGCAAAATGCTTTGATGCAGGAAATCCCACCGTCTTCACATTTGCACGCCATCTAGCACAAATGGCCCTCATCAGAACCGTGGCACTGAGACGCTAATGGAATACAAACTATAATCAATAACGTGAAAAAACATTTGACTTGTATGTCTGCTGTCAACAAGGTAAAAAAAATTCTGTTTCCGCAACCCAGAGAAGTTTCAAACTCCTCCCTCTGAACAGAAATGCACACAAACAACTTTCAGATGGTCTTCCTTCTCCCATCCAGCCACTTCTTTATTTCTGCAGTTTACACTCCCCAGCAATGCCGGCGAATTGCCCAACCGTTTGCTAAAATGAGTTGTCAGTATTAAATTCCACCATAAAAAATGTTCCCTCACTGGAAAAGAGGTCAGATGTTTAATTCATTCTCCTCTAGAGAAGGTTAAAAACACACATTACCGAATAAGAAACCCTGATTTACACTACCATGCTCCATCTGACTAATCTCCTGCTAATCTTGGCCTAAGTGCTAGACTTCAAGGCACAAAACCCAGCATGCTGACATCCTCACAGAAAGCTCATTTACTCTTTCCTGTTCGAGGTGCTAGGACACTTGTTTTGGACAACAGTCCAAGCAGACAGCCTGAGGGAAACAGGAACATGGCTGTGCATCAATGGTTTCAGAGCTCCAGCTTCAACCAGCCCCGGTTAACCAAAGAGAACAGTCTTTTCCACACGCAAATACAAGTATCTCAGCATCTAGTAAGCATCTGTGATGTAGCTGTCATCCCGAAAAGCAAAGCCCAGAGGTTCAGGGTCAGATCTGAAGGTACAACCCACACACCCACCCCTACTCACATACAGCCGCCCCAGGCAGCACAGCGCTGCCTGCATGTGCGGAGATTGCATGTGGAAAGTCAACCGAACAACGCGCAACTGGTCGTCAAGACGAGAACTACGCAGAGCCCCCAGGTGCCACAGACAAGGTGGAAGTTTCAGGGACGGGTTAAGTACAAAAAAAAATTCCAGTGCACTCAAGCATGCAATTAAAGCAAGTCACGCAGAATACACATCTGTTTTAAGACTGATGGGAGAAATCATACAGAGCATTCTTAGATAAAACAAATTATCTACCTACCTGTTTATGCATCTCTATATTCAGCCCATAGGACATCTCGTAATACTAAGAAAGAAGAAAATGACTCTGTTAGACCTTGCAATTGTGAAAACTATGACCTAAAAACATTTATTGGCCTTGAAGAGCTCCTGGAATTCAAAAGAGTATTTTACAGCACTCTTTTTTTTTTTCTTTTTTGCTTTACCTACATTGCTGCATGTCCAATTTACAAGAACAGCCATAAACGAAGGGAAAAAACAGACAACAACAACACCAAAAATCACAAAAAGTAATCAGAACAGAGTTACAGATTAGAAGCAGGAAAAAAGCCACTCAGAAAATGCTCAAAAGATGCTAAAAAAAAAAAAAAAAGCCTGAAATGCTTGAAGCCAGACACACATAAATCAGCAATGTCTAACAGACCAGTTATTCAATATTTTAAATTAAAAACACAAAGAAGCTGCAATTAAACTGCAGGGATGCAAAAAATGGAAGGGCATGGAAATTCAGAACCAAAGCTGACACCCCAATCTAAGTATGTCCCGTCGTGGCCAAGTACTGCAGGGGGCTCAGTTCAGTGTGTCATGTTAGTACCAAGCAACCTCCAAGACCGAGGCATATCAGGCATGAAAAAGACAACTGCGAGCCTCAGTATTCACCTGTGTTCTTGGTTAAGGATTTTTCATGATTATTTAGTCTTTTTGTAACTACTAGAGTATTACTTGTCACGTACATATGGAAAACAGCTAATTCTTCACAGACGTACGAGAAAACAGCTAACAAGAGCTCCTCCGGATTTCTCATGATCCACCGCGCAATTACGTATTTAGAGATGTCTTCCCATGCACGTTATTTAACCAGTCAGACCACAACCGTCGAGGAAATCCCTTTCGCATCTGAGATCCCTGCCATTCTGAATTTGGCAAGACAGTGAACAAGCCGTCCAGGTGCAACAGTTCTTCGAGGAAGCAGGCTTTGGGTTTCTAAGCATACATGTACCATTTTGGCACACTCTCATCACAGAAAAGAAACATTCTCCCAAACCATTTTACGGAGATATGATCATTCAGGAGAAGTCAGCGAAAGCGAAAACACCATCCCCAGGTACACTACAAAAGTTGTACATGGCTTTAAAGGGCTGAGAAGTAAACTGCTAGCATTTGGAAGAAATATCCCCAATAGATTAAAAGGTTAAAAAGGAGGTTTTGTGTGGAAAATAACTGCTGCAAACAAGTTACAAACCTCTGAAACTGAGGATTTATAATGGAAGCACTGATGAAACCTCAACAACAGCAGCGCTACTATAATCTCTCTGTTTGCCCCCAGCAAAACAAATGTATTTCGGTCTCACTATACCAAGCTAATAGACATTTTGAATTTGTTATGCAGCTTGCTTACCATGACATAATGTCGCTGCATCTCTGTCTTCTCACTGGCCAGTTTTTCACATTCTAGCTTTAAACTGTTCAAGATACAAGAAGGAAAAAGCATGGGTACTTCATAACACAAATATGACATTCTTCTGAGCACAGTTTACCTATCCCCCATTTCAAGCATTTCTCCAACACAAAAATAGAAATGTGCATTCCAGCTCTTGCTTGGGAGTTCAGGGTGGGGTTTCTACTTTTCCTCTTTCAAGAGATACTGTGAAACATCCTCATCTCTTAAGTGAACTACTGTACACAGGAGAGGATTTTTCCCCGGCAAAAAAAAAAGGCAAAACAAAACACTGGTTTACAGAAGCAGCACGCAGGGTTTCCTACCTATAACACTTAAGACTGAGAAAGCCACTTACAAATCCGTAATTTGGGTTTCATATTACTACTATTTAAAAGTTTTAGAAACACCTCTTGCCTTCACTCAACCCACAAGGGATTGAAACCCGTATCCCCAATTCAAGGAGAAAAAAGTTCCTGGATTTTTTTTTTTTTTCTCTTTACTGCTGACAGAACTGCAAGGAAAACACTGCCGGTAAGTTAAGGAATACCGTGGTAAACGTGAACACGTCCGCTATGTTTTTTCACTCGCTTTCAGAAGCTCGCTAAGCGATCCTGCCAGAAGTCACTTGTCACTTTGAGGACACAGTGCTCTTCCACCTAAGGATAATGAAATAGCTCGCCGCCTCACTTCCAGGTTATCAGCACTTGACATGTCAACGAAAGGCGCGAGGGGGCCGAGCCAAGACAAGATGCGTGTCCTGAGCGGCATTTTGAAGAAAAGCAGAGCGCAAGCCCTGCCAGACACGTAATTTTCCATCAACCCCCACCTCCCTTCAAAAAAAAAAAAAAAAACCCCAAAAAAACCCCACCAAACCAAAAACCAACGGCCACAAACGGGAACACGGGGAAAACAAGAAAATACGCTCGAACCGTTCGGCTCGGGCCCCAGCGAGCCCCCACGCCCGGGAGCGGCGACGGGATGCGGCGGGGCCGGCCGAGCGCCGGCCTGGGGCGGGTCCGCCCCGCGCCGGGGATCCGCCGCGCCCCCTCCCCGGGCAGCTGCGGTGGAAAACAGCGAGAGGGGAGCCGGCGCAGGGCTCGGTGAAGTAAGCAGCGTTACCTGTGGTACTGAGCCTGCAAAAACTGGAACTCCTCCTTAATCCGATCGCAGGACTCGGAAATGGTGAATTTAAAGGGCTGCGCTGGCTGGTGAGGAGCCTGCAAGCAAGCAACAGCGGGTCTTTTAATCGCCCCCTCTCGCCCGCCCGCGGATCCCCCGTCCGCCGCTGCCCTCCGCCGCAGCCCTCGCACCCGGGCTCCGCAGAGGCGCAGCCCCTCGGGCTTCCGCACGCCCCGGGGCGGCAGCGCGATTCACGAAGCGCGCCGGGCCACCGTCCCGACGGGGCCGCCGGCGGCACGGGGCCGCCGCGGAGGGAGGCGTCGCCCGCTCGGACCCCCCGCACCGGCCGCAGCCGTGGGACACGGCGCGGGCGCCGGGACCGTCGCGCACCGGGTGGGGGAAACTCGGAGGAGCCAACCCCGGCCCGGGGCGGCGGCGGCGGCGCGGCGGACAACAATAAGAAAATGGCTACAACTCCGCGGTGCCCGCGCCGAAGCGCTGCCCGCGGGGCTGCCGCCGCCACTCACCGGGTGCCGGGTCTGCGGGTACATCTTGCTCAGGTCGCGGATCATCCACGCCGCTTCGGGGGGCGCTGGCGGCCGCACCGGCGGAGATCAGGGCTGCAGGCGCGGCGGCGGCGACGGCAGGCAGGGACGCCTCGGCCCCGCCGCCCCGGGGCTGGCGGGGTACCGCCAGCAGCAGCGAGGCGCGACGGCGGCGTCCGCGGCGCGCGGGGGCCGCTGCCACATCCCCCGGGGGCGGTCAGCGGGCGGCGCCGACCGGCTCTCCCGAGCGCCGCCGGTCCGCGGGCTCCGGCGGGCTGCGAGCCCCGTGTGGTGGCAGGCGAGAAGGAGGAGGGCGGGGAAAGCCCCTCCGCCGGTGCGCGCTCCGCCAGAGATCCCCTCTGGCAGTTTTCTCCCCTTCTGCAAACTTTTACTGCCGCCGGAGGCTCTCCCGGCGCGGAGCGGGGCGGGGCGGACGGCCGCCCCGCGCGGAGGTGCGGTGCGGTGCCCCTTTGTGTGACGGGCCGGTCCTCGCTCCTACCGGCCGGACCGCATCTCCCCCGCTAGCGCTGCTCGGCCGCTCTTTTGGGTTTGGTTTGGTTTGGGCTTTTTTGAATTTAAAAAAAAAAAAATTGTAAGAGAGCGAGGAAGATGAAAAAGAAGATACGGGCCGCGCTGGGTTATTTAGGTCTTTTTTTTCTTTCTTTCTTTTTTCCCTCCTCGGCTTTCGAAACTCCGGGAAGTGGCGGCGGCAGCAGCGGCGGCGACGGCGGCGCCGCGCAAAGCGGAGCCCCGTGCCCGGCCCGGCGGTTCGGTTCGGCTTGGCCCGGCCCAGCCCGGTCTGGCTCGGCTCGGACCGGCACGGCACAGCCCAGCCTCAGCCGCTCCGCTCCGCGCCGCTCCCACAGCACGTTCTGGCGCGGTGACTCCTTTGACCAAATTTAGCAGCCGCTCGTCATTAACATTCTGATACATATTCACGGTGGCCGGAAGCCCGCCGCCCGCGGGGCACCCTGGGAGCTGCAGTCCTCCCGGCGCCGACTCTCCCCGCCCCGCCCGCACGCCGGCACGCCCGCGCCTTCTCTTCCCGTCGGGTACCGCGGCGCGGCCCGCCCCGCTCGCTCTCTCGCTCCGCCCATGAAGGGCGTCGCCGGCGACCAATCGGCGGCGGTCGCACGTTAATCGCCGTTCTGTATTAATGCCCATCATTTCGCCGCTGACAAATGGACACATGGGCCCGAGGAGGGAGGAAGGGGGGCAGCGGGCGGCCCCGGGCTCATCCCCCACGTGGGGGCCTGACGCCGCGCGGGCCCGCAGCCAATCAGGCGGCTCTCCCTGCCTCTCCGCTCGTGTTCGCCCGCCGCCCGAGGTGGAGCCTCGAGATCGCTGGCGTTCCGCGGCGCCGGCGTTCGAACAGGGGAAACATTTGTTCTGCCGTCAATCAAAGTAACGTGGGACGGTGTCGGCTGTCGCTGCCGCCGCCGCTGCTGCTCCCGCCACCTCCTCCGCGCGGGGCGGTGGCGCGGCAGGAGCGGGGGGCGGAGGGGGGGGGGGCCGCCCCCGCCTCCCGCCCCGCCCGCGGCCACCGCCGGCCGCCCACGCCGCCGGGGACGCGCGCTAATTAAGGGGCACCGTCTCCTTAAAGAGACGGGCGCGGCGTGCCCAGACCCCCGCGGGCCGCGGCGGGAGGGCCGGTGTCTCCGCAACTGGTGTTGCCTCTCCCGTCGTGGCGCTCGTCGGAACGAGCGGCGCCGCAGGCAGGGTAGCTGCCCCTGCCTTGCTTACCGTGAGGGACGGGCGATCCCCGATAAGCGCTGGCGGGGCGGGCGGGCGGGCGCCCTGCTGCTCTCGCCTCACGCCGCCTGCCCAGGCTGCGCGGTGCCGGGACGGGCCTCGCAGCGGCTCGTATCGGAGCACGCACAGGCGGAAGGTGCCGCGGCCGCGGCGGTGCAGCCGAGGCGGGTGCCGGCCTCCAGAAGCCCCCTGCTCCGCTGTCTGCCTCGCCGTGCCCGGTGTCACCGGGCCTCGCGGCGCTGTGTGTTACAGCCGCTGAACGCGGTGCGGTTTCAGGCTCTTTCTCCTGCCAGCCCTGCTTCAGGGACCCGATCGCTATCTGGGAGGCGGCTGCAGTGAGAGAGCGTGTGAGCTGCCCGCAGACTTGGCCTTTAAACGGCTGTCAAGGTGCGCTGACTGTCGACCGAGCATTGTCTGCTGATGTCGGACGGGACGAGGGCCGGGTCCGACGGGCCCGTTTTCTGACGGTGCACCTGGAAATCGCCTACGGAAAAGAAGGGGCAGATAACGACCACCGCCTCTCACAAGGAGCTTGGCTGCAGCTGCCTTGGCTTCCGTGGTCTGCAGGCTGGGGAGCAGAAGGGCTCCAGAAAGTGTCTTCCCAGGCCTGCATGTCGCACGCCTGCTGTCCTGCTGCTGCTGTCAAGGTGTAATGCGAATGCCTGACTTTCCCCCCAAGAGAACAATTCTGCACCTAGTGGTGCTGTGCCCTAAGAAGACTCCAGAGGTCTTTTTCTGCCGATCCCCCACTGCAGACAATGTTGTGCAGTGACACACAAGTGAGGGATAGACATTTTCTTTTCCTCTGTCTCTGTCATGCTTAGCTTTACCTTCAAGCAGTTTGTATTCCTGATGAGCTGTATTCTAAACCTGCATGCAAAATAGATGCGGTTTAGTCACGTCATTTTTGATGCCTGTGTTCCAATCTATAGTCTCAAAACTTGCACTCAGCAATTAGATGGAGGCTAAGTTACATATACTTAGATTTTTTGGTCAGAAATTCTCTTAACTGCCCACAGCCTGCAGGTGCTGACCACCCAGAGGCCTTCATCAGACATGCCACCAAGGTTTTATCTTGCTTACCTGACCTCCAAGGACTGATCTGCTAGTCAGCAATTCAGGACGGTGAAACAGGGCAGTGGTGGTGCTCATGAGAGTGGTACTGGCATCCATCTTTCACCACTGCCTAGGGCTCAGAGCTACAGGAGGTGCAGGATGGAAATTCCTCCTTTCTGAAGTAAGAGTGTCCTCCATGGTGAGTGCTATAACTGCTAGTATCTGGAGCAGTTTGTAGCAACTGATTCTGAAGCCTTTTGAAGCAGTATTTTGCCTAAAATGGCAAGTGGTCCACTGAGAAATGGGCCAAAACGTATCCTTCTCACCTTCTTGTTTTTATACCACCAAAAATGCCTACACGGATAGGTACTGCAATACTCAGCCATTGGTTTACTTGCATATTTTGTTTCTGCGGGAATTTTCTTATTTACCTAGTTCATAATCAGTGTTCCAGTGGGATTTAGACCTCTAAATATTGTTTAAAGATTTGGAGATAAAACACCTGCCTAATTACGAAAACACAGCTTCTCATGTGTCTAAATCTTCCAGCTTTTAAAAGATTGGTCATGAGCACCCTTCAGTAGACAGTGGAGCACTTCCAACTCCTCTGAAAGAGAGGATGTTCACCATGTGCCAGGATCAAGTCTTGGCATTCAGAAGTATGGCTGCCAAATCTGCAAATGCTTAAATGCCTGTCATCCAAGTGCTTGAAAGCTGTGCAAGAACAGAACAACTCACTCAGCAGAGCGCCAAGTGTCTCTGAAAACGTGATAGGTGAGCTCAGTGGATTTTACCATGGAATCCTTAACCTGGAGGAGGATGAGTCCAGTTATAGAACAAATACTCTATCTGAAGAAACTGAATTCTGAAAAAAACCAGCAGGATTTGTTGTTCCTTGTTGCTGTGTATGAGTTTGGCATGAGGTACAGAACTCCAAACAGGAAGGTATTCAATACCTTAGAAAGCAAACGCCTACAGCTTTTAGGTCAAAACAGTCCCTTTACTTCTTTTGGAGGGCAGTTTACCAGCAAAGTTCATCAAAGCTTCAGCATTGTTTGCGCTTGCTTGCCCATTTAGTCTTCAGTGAGTTTGTGTGGCTAGAAGTAGGGCAGACTTTGGATTGCTCAGCTTTAGCAAGATGGATGTTTCTATATACTTAACTCTTCATGCAGCTAATCACTCTGTGTTTTTACACAGTTTTGCAGAATTCTGGCAAGATCCATGAAAGCCAGAAGTTTAAGAGAAAGTGCACTGAAACCTGCCACTTTTAAATGATGTGAATTAAGATCAGAATGTCAGTGTCATTCTATTTTCCTCTCTTTTGTCACTCCTGACGCAGCCTTGATGGGTCTTTAAATACAGGCTGTTTTGTATTTAAAGTTCGTTGTTTTTTCCTTCTTTTATGAAAAATCTTTTATGGTAGGTTATATAACCTGCGCTATTATCTAGCAAGTGGAGAAGGTAGCTTTTAAATATTTTACACATCTTGCTAAAGATTTCTAATAAGTGAATAGACTGCAAGAAATATTTAGGCAGTTTTGTGTGCACAGTAAGTGTACTGAGTTTTGGCTGATGTAGAAAAACCCTTAAGAAATACCAGAGAGTAGCCAGGGATTGTGAATTGTCACATTCATTCTTTTTCTCCTGTTATCAAGAAAAGCCACTGGTTAGTTCCGTCCTATGAATTCAGAACTAGTCTGCTTTTGTTTACATTCAATGTGTAAGCTCTGAAATGAACAGAACGATGATTGCTTATATATGTGTTTTATAGGATAGGTGAAAAAGAAACTCTGTTTTTCAGCTGAGATTTTCTAACCCGCTTTCAGACTCTGGTAATTTTTTTATAGTTGAGTCATAACCTTAATAAAGAGGTTTGTCTTTGCCAGAGGACCTTTTATAAAGGGTCCAATCCTGAGGCCATGTGTAACCCCACAGATTTCCTGTCTGGAATGACTGTAGCTGAAGACCAAGAGAGTTACACCTAGCACTGCAACTTAACTGCAGTATGTTTTGGGACCAAGTTACTAGGTCACCATGCTTTGTCAGCGGTGTACTCACACATACACACACTCACAGAAATCAAGTGTTGGAGTGATAACTCAATCAATCAGTTCAAAATGCCTCAGAGTAAATCTTACATCAGTGCACACATTTCAGTGCACTGTGCAACAAGTGTTCTACTTATCTTTCAAAAAGATAAACCCAGTGAGTTTTTCCCTTGAATTGGCACTAAATTCTCTCTGATAAAAACTTTTAATTATGGTGTGAAGCCATGCTGTACTGGTAGAAGAATTTAACGGTATGACACATGGTTTATGTTCTTTTGTTTCACAAGTGCTATCAAGTGACCCTGTCTCAGTATGTTTTTAAAACACTCCCTACCTACACCTTTCTAAATGAGTCATTAGTGACCTCAGGGATGCGTTGTAGCTACTAAGCACATTAAGAGAATTTAGGATACTATGTATAATATAATGCTGTATATGTCAATTTGTATGTAGATCTCTCACAAAAGTTTTGCGTGTTCCAAACTATTTTTCAATGCCGTCTTCACATTATTCTTTAACATTGCCGAAGTCCCATTTTGTTTCATTCTTTTATAGGCTTTGGTGTTTTGGATTCGTGATTTTACTTTGTTTATTTCTGTTTGATCCATTATATGCAAAATTATTGAAATGACACAATTCCTCTTATACAAAACTTGGAACGTGGCAGGAAAACCTCTGTAAAAACTCCACAGAAGTTTTCCCTGCAGGAAGGATAACAGTTTAGGGTCTACCCTATACTGGAGGCTGGATTTGCAAATTTACACAGTGCAGAACGGCTTAGGCAGATATTTGAAATTAAAATAATTTCTCTTAGACAATGCTTCCTTTCTCATTAAAATCTATGAAGTAGCACTAAAGCATTTTTTTTTTCCCCTGGCAAACCCATGACGAATTATTTGGGAAGAAAACTCCTTCAGAGAAGTCTCGTGAAGTCTCATGCCATCATTATGTTGCATTTACGCCTTTTATCGTGTTTGAGGTGTGAGTGTGACTTAGCCACCCCTTCCCTTCTGCAAGCAAGTGACTTAGTCTTGAGGCATACCGGCAACATTTGCTAGATGCATGTTGGTTCTGTGTCTGGCGGGGCTGTGGTACCGAGGGGAGGGGCTGCTGGCTTGTGCCTGGAGGGGTTGTGGTAGTGGGAGAAGGGCTGCTGGCAGGGGCTCTGTAAGAAGCTTCGGGAAAGCTGCCCCCAGCAAGCTCCCCTCACAAGTCACCCCCCAGAGAAACCTGTTGAGAAGGGGCCTTTGTTTTGGGAGGTCTTTCTTGTTTTGGAGGGGAGGTAGGACAGAAGGAGGGACAGCCATGCGGTCACCCAGGTTAGTGAGGAAGGAAGGAGTCGGGGAGACACTCTGGAGCAGCCGTTTCCCTTGGCCCCCCGGCGGGATGGCAGGCTGAGCCCTTGCAGTCCTCAGAGTTCACTGCTGGAGAGGAGGTCCATTTGCAGTCCGTGGAGGACTGCTTCCTGTGGGACAGACGCCACGTTGCCACAGGAGAGGACTGTGAGGAGTGTTTCCCTTGAAGAGGAAAGACCAGCAGAAATCAGATGGATTGGACTGGAACTGACCAAGACCCCCATCCTGTGCCCCCACTGCACCATGTGGTGGGGAAGGAGGTGGAAAAGCTGGGCCCAGGAAGGAAGGGAGAGGTGGGGGAATGATGTATTTAAGATCCTGTTGTTTTTTCTTCTCCCTGTCCTACTCTGGATTGGAGACTTAGTGGGGGTTTTGTTGTTTAAATTAAATTGATTTTGTTTTCTCAAGTCAGGTCTGTCTTTTGCCCATGACCGTAGTTGGTGAATGTGGCCTCCTGGTCCTTTCTTGTGACACTTACACCGTTTCTTTTATCCTGCTAGAGTGAGAGACCAGCCGTGTAGCGCTTGTTTGCCAGCCTGGTCTAAACTACGACATGTGAGGCTGTTTATCCCACCTTTTGTGGCAACATTCTTTTAGTTTGCAATAAACATGGAATGAGTGCAATACAGCTTGAACTGACAAAGCTGGACCTAAACAAGGTGTTTTCACACCATTCTGCCTGATGGTCACATTGCAGCTAGGTAACAAGTTGTACCCAGTAAGAATAGGTTTCCTGGTGCACTTTACTCATAGGAACCACTATAATCTCAGTAACTTAAAGGCCACCAGTTCATTTGCAGCATTGGATCCAAAACTTCCTTAGCTTCCAAAAAATAAATCAGACGATTTCACAAGAAAATGTGTGGGCTGGTCTAAGTGCTGAAAGCCAGCGTTATTAGTGAGGAAGAATTCACCCACTCGCCTGACACAGCCACCCTCACGTTCATTCCCAGCGTAAGAGCAAGGATTTCCCTCTTGGGAGGCGTGTAATGACTGTATGAAAACGCACAACTTAACCCCATCTTTCCATTCTCTAACCAGGTTTCAGTGCCTATTGCAAAGTTAGCAGTCTGCTAACAATATCACAAAATAAGGAGAATGGATTTAGCATACCTTCTTGCTACCCAAGATGCGATCTGTGCTCCTGAAGGTAAAGAAAGTTCCCCAATCCCTTGCCACACCATTAGTGAAAGTTCCTATTTAGCCTCTGGCACATATTAATTACTGAATAAATCCAATTCTTTGCGTTTAGTCTTTGGCTCAGGATTTCTTAGGTGTAATAAATACTATTACACATTTCTCAAAACTTCAGCTTTTCAAAAGTAAATATTAAGTTGAAAAGGGGATTTTTCTAAGACAGATTGTTGATGAAAGTATCACTGTCCAGAAATTAACGTTGTGAAATGATTTACTTTTTTTCATACCAGAAAACTATAAACCAATTTTACGAGTTCAAGGTGCATTTCAGTAGGATGGGGAAAGCCCTACTGAAGGGTAAGAGGCAAAAAGAAAGAAAAATAGTGTAAAATGAATGTACTATATATTTTGTTTAATGTTCTTTATATTGACCCTATTAATGTTTCTGTACTTTGGCAAAAGTGAGTAAACTGAGCAGCCCCCAAAATATTATCTAGGGCAGAAACTCAAAAAATATTTTTGACTTATTTTAGAAGTGTAAATAAGATTTTGAAATTCTATTTATCACGTCATATACTGCAAATTTCCTGGTTGTTCTGAAAGGGTAAAGACAACATTTCTCTTTTAATCTTCAATTATATATTGAAGTTGACATGTATGCTGTCATTGTACTGCAGACTCAGCAAGCACAAGGAATCGTAAGTTTAGAAACTGAGTATTACAAAACAGTTTTATTTTCTTTATACCGTCCGTAGGAGCAACATTCATGAGTAAGATGTACACACTTCTTTTGGTAGCTATGGCATTACTATATCAAAAGATTGTGTTTAGCAGAGACCAATTTCAACAAATAGCTGCAGTATATATATTTATTTCTCCAAAGCAATGGAAAACTTTAATTGGACGGCTGTGTTGGAGTTGTTTCGTCTGATGAATAACCAGGGTTGTTCTCTAAATACCCTTTTCCTTCCTAATAAGAATAATTCCTCTCCAGTTCTTATTCAGAATGAAAATAGTCAAGATGATGTGCTTCAAGTAAATTTATTAGTTGCAGTGTAAACTTCCTGCTGTTTTACAGGAGTCCAGGCCATTTTGAACTTCTAGTCTATTTCAGCATTGAAACTTTTAAACAGTAATGGATTCTGAGAACCGCCGAATGCATTCTGCTTCTGTTTCTGTGTTTAATGGATTAACGTGCAGCGACCGTATATACGGACATGGACACATCCGTGGGGTCAGCAATACTTTCTTCAGAAAATGCTCAACATTAGGCTTTTGCAGATTATAGCATATTTTGGGGCGATGTGACAAATATTATCCAGATTATGTCAAAGCAGCGTCTGAGGTTGCCTTTCAGTTATCCCCCTTCACCTGGTTCTGGACATAGTCTCCTAGGATGAATTGCATCATCATGTTGCAGCCTCGCTTTTCCTGTCCTTGACACATTTTTCTTTCCTGCCCCCAGTACCAGAGAGGAGCCCAGCAGAGAGTCCAGATTATGTTCCATGGGATGGAGAGCTGCTGTCAGCCTCCTGATGTGGAGCAGAATGGATTCTGGAAGTGGTGAGACTCCATCCTGCGTTCTAGGTGTGATTTATAGTTAAGAGTCACAGTCTGGTCTCCGTGAAAACTGAGTGCAAAGAATGCAATTCACTGTGTGCTGGCGAGTGGACCTTCACAATCCACAGTTAGAGCTTTCTTTAAAGAGAAAATGATTGTTATTTGAAGGACTATTTCTGTCTGTGTAACTGGGTGTACATGCAGTGATCCTTACCCCAGGTACTCCAGGTATCAGCCAGTGCTTTAACCCACACCTGTCTCAAAGGTAAACAGTGACATTGTGTTCCCGATAACTAATCCTTTAGATGAGGCAATCTCATGAACCTCTGTAAAGTTTACTTAACGAAACAGTGAATGGGGATTTACTGCCTAATTGCTTGTAGTGCAAGTGACTCCATCAGATTTAATGGCACTGCTTTGCATGAACACTGGTATAAAAAAGAGACAGGATACAATCCACAGGGTCAAACTGATCGGGAAATAAACTTGAGGGGCAACCAATTTGCTTGTTTTCTGAACAACCTGCAAGGTATATTGGGTTGAACATGATGTGAGCTGGCTAAAAACAAAACAGGGAATGGTTTACTAAACTTTTAAGTATTGAAACAGTTCCTGCCGTAGCAGAGTCCTTATCAGAAAAAGGAGGGATAGAGTAAAGCTGAAGATAGCAAGCGGACAGTACCCCCTTTAACAACAGTCAGTCACTTCCTGCAATCAAAACCTTGCTAGCATGTGGCCTATTCAAATAAAAATTACTAGACCAGAGACAAACACGAAAAGTAATTGATAATGTGGTTTTTCAGAACCACCCATCCATCAAATGTGTCACTCCTCCGTAATACTTTATTGCCTCTTCTGAAGAAAGATCTTTAAAATTCATTGTGTGCACTTAACAACAAAGTGTCCTTGTCCTGGTTTATAATGATTCTCTTTTACTTTTTGTTTGTTTTGTTTTTTAATTACGTTCTCTTCTATCATGCATTTTTGTACAGGTAGTTGCTGGAAATTTCTGCTGCTGTTAAACAAAGGATCTGTTGTGCTGTGCATTTTCCTTGGATTGTGTTGCGCTGGTGTCTTTTCACTGACCTCAGCACTGGAGCGTTGTAGTCATAGCTTCACTAAGTAGACTGTAACAAACAGTTTCATTGGCCCTTTCTCTGTGCTGCATCTTATTAACCGATCTGTGGGAAATGCTCTTTACATTGCTAAGGCATATGTGCTAATACAAACAATAAATTAACCTTAACTGGAGGAAGCTTTGAGACTCCTAATACAGTAACCTAGCAGAAACCAGAGTTTGTAAAAGCTTTCCACCTACTAAAGATCATGTATCTTTTTGTTAAAATGTGCTGTACCTATTTTCTACACCAACCTTTTACTATTGACTTTACCAAACAGATATTATGAATAATGCTCTGTAATTTCTTAATACGAGATAGCAAGGGAGAGATAAATACTAGATTTATTCAACTGAATTGATGTATTTCACAGTTAAAGAACAACAATGAATACACAATTGTAGGAAGATTATTAGTCTGAATTAGAGAGCAGTGTTCACAGATCTATTGTACCAGTTTTATAGGGGCTGGTAAGGATAACCCTCAAATTACACACCGCAATCCAGTTAAGAGGTCAAGTACTGTGTTGCTAATTAATCCGCAAATAAGGGCTGTGGATTCAGATGTTTAGGCTGCTTTTTCATATTACAAAGTGTTAGAGCTCACAACTTGGGTACTGAGAAGAATGTAGGTACTCAAGATGCGCAGGAGTAACAGCACCTGGGCAGGCGGAGGTGAGGATGGACATGCAGTTCTGGTAGCGGAGATCTAGGGGTGTATTTGAACAACGAGAGACCTTCCCCAACCCGCTCAAATGAGATGTGCACGGTCTCTGGATCCGGAGGGAGGAGTTTGCATTCGCACAATGTCTCCAACCCATCCTTTCCCTTTAGAGAATTCTTTAGCTATGAATTTACGCTGAGTGTGTTTCTAAATGAAAAAGAAGCAGATCACCTACTCCCCTTCCTGAAAACTAAAGTCCCAAAAATAATAAAAAAGGATTATACGGCTTTTCCACCTAGGACTGATTATCTTAAATGCAATAACCTCAGCCCAAAGTCTGGCTTGTCAAACGCTGTCTAGATCTTTGAATCAGATATCAAATCAAAACAGGGAACAAGCAAATGGGTATTAGAAGTGTGTTGTTACCAGCTCTGCCACTCACTGCCTGGCTTTAGATAATATATTTTGTTTTGCTGAGGAACTGTGGTAAGACTTGGTGTAATATCTGTACAGGGATGTGGGATCTGTAAATTGTTTATTATATTTCAAGAAGAGACTCCGAGGTTAGTGCATGTAAATCCAGGAATCCCTGCAAAGACATGCCATTCATGTGCCCCTTGCATTCTACAGAATTGCAGGAGTTTCCTTGATACCAACACTCATTCTACTCCCACGCTAACTACAAATCTGGCGGTGTCAGCCAAGCAGCCACAAGAAGCTCTGATCTAGTAGTTGTAACTGAGTCAATAAACTGCTTTAAGCATTTTCTTAACTTCAAGCCCATGAATTGTGCTATTAATTCACTAGAGCTACTCACTAGTTTAAAATTAAGCTCATTCCTAAATGCCTTGCTGAACTTTCACCAGATGGGTAAAGCCAAATGGGTTTATGATTTAGGTATCTTTCTTAAACTTGCTGGAATCAGATCTCCTGATATACATATTTATGGTCCAGCTGAAAGTGCTGGTGGACTTAGACTTCTATGAAAGTCAGTTTGGGGCAAGAGATCTCTCAATATTCACACGTACTTTTACTTATCTAAACATTGACTAATTTCTGTTTAGTTATCTAACCTTTCCAGATGCTACTACTGTGTATTACTCATACTCTTGTAGCTCACATTTAGCCATTTTATTTCTCTCTACATAAGGCTAAAACCTGTAGTGCTATAAAATCTCATGCCTCAGGCAACTGCAGTAAGGTTACTGCAGTTTACAAGTTTGAAGATCTGGCCTCTGCTTGATGCTACTTTTAATGTCAGTGTTACCATTTCTAGTACAGTACGTAAGTAATGCGTATAGAAATACCTGCTGCATCCTCCACTTATGGAGCAGTCTCAGTTAATTACAAGGAGCCTATTGCAGATAATAGACACTACTGAACAGTGCATATAGCCTTGCAGTATCAGGCTCGTAATCTGTATTTTAAAGCTGAAAAATAAGGTTTTTACTTTAAAGTAGGTATTTGGGGGCTCATCTCCATAAAAAAAACAAATCTCTGCATAGCTGCAAGATTCCAAAGTGTAATTTAAAACAATAGAAGGAAATAAGTAGCAAGAAGTGGGTTTTTTAGGTGAAAAAAATTCCTCTGGTGTTTTGCCCAGCACCGTTCTCAGCTATTGTCTGAAATTTACTATCACAGGTCAATATTCGAAAGGTAAAAGTTTCATTTGCAGTACGGGTTGCTTTGTTTCCTATTGAGTAGGTGAAGGTGTAGACCACTGAACGTCTGATATACAGGAATATTTGTACTGGAAAGGTGCTGCCTCTTTTAATCACCACATTAAAATATTGACCCCTCAGTATGCTGCAGGGAATTTCTCCTTCTTTCTGATTAGCTTAAGGGAATACGTTATTTACATTTGATATGGCAATTTGTTTTTTAAGAAATATGCAGTATGGCAACAATGAATAAAAATGTATTTGTCTTTTGGGATAAAGGGTTTTGTTATTATCCTGAACAATAGAATGAAAGTTAAAAATACAATAGATTTTTTTCCAACAGTAATCTCATTTGAATGTTTTGATTTATCAAAGCATTTCATGCGTACTTAACAAACACATTTTCTGGTCCCTGGAGAAGTCCGTAATGTACTTGGTAAAGACTGAGCATCAGAAAAAATGTACTTAAATGACAGAGTATAATTGAGGAAAACCTGTTCTCGTTTTGGTAGACATGCATGTTGTTGATCATTAGGGATACTCATTTTTTACATACGTTACACATTTCCTGTTGTGGTCACCTGAATAATGTTCCTTCTTTTGTTCAAAGTATAGCGTGTATGCTCTCTCATTCAAAGATACGACTGCTGTGTGTTGTAAAATTTTAGATATTTCAGCTGAAGAGAAGTGTAACTTTGGAGAACCGTAATTCTTTTCGCCAGTGAAACTTCCTGAGAAGTTACATGTGACTAAACTGGAGTTAGGGCATTTTCTTAACAGTTAATTTGATAAAACCCAGAGAGTTTATGTATGACTTAGGCTTTGCCTGACTAGAAAATGGCATTGTTCATTAATGAATAGCAAATCGACACAACAGCTTAGGACAGGAATTGAAGAATTCTATATCTATATGAAATTACAGAGGGAATTTAGAGACCTAAAATGCAATTATTAGAACTAGAACATGGTCAAGATCCTTGGGATAACTTCCCCATTCTTATTAGAAGCTATATATTAGATACCATTTCTTGTCAGTCTTTGCTGTACATTTGCTGTATTTTTTTAGAAAATTCTGAAATGTTGGGGTTTTTTTTCTTTTCATTTATAGAGAATGGCTGTTTCAGTGGCTGGACATAAATGTTTAAAAACACGTAGGCATGCTTTCAGCAGTTAAGCAACCTGCATTTAAACAGTCGTGCCAGTTTAAAAATGGTATCTCTCAGAAGTTTCCAGGGCTCTAGTAGACAGCCTGAAATAAGGAGATATGGTCAAGACTTACATAGTTTTATATTGCCTGTGAAAACATAGCATGAAGTCCTTAGCCTGTCAAGTCTTTGGTAAAACTCTCACTGACCTTGATGAAGGGAGAATTTCAGCATGACGCTGTCGGTGCTTACGATTTTAGCACCAATCTTGAAGTACTTGGTATTTTTATTATATTCTCAGCTCCCAGTCTTGTTTATCATGAAACCCTCAACTTAATTTTTCAGAAGCCTCTGCTAGGGCCAAATCTACAAAACAGTGTTGGCCCCAGATTAAACTAGAAGATTTGCTCTGGGAGAGAGAAAAGGAATATGGAAGAGAGACTTACGGATTGGAAAACTAAAACTGGTTTAATGAAAATAACAACAACAAAAAGAAATGTATATAAATACATACAATACTAATACCAAATCCAAACCCCCGTGATGACAGTTATGTCACCATCACCACTGATGCTGGGGAAGGGCCAGATTGGGCTCAGCGGCAGCTGGGAACTGGATGCAGGAGCTGGATTCCGGAACTGGATTCAGAAATGCACGGCCTGGGATCAAAGACATAATTGGCAGAGTCCTCCTCAGACACCAGCCATTGAAGAAGAGAGTGAGAGAGAGTGAGACTCTCAGCTCTATACCAGATATGACATCTCTGGGATGGAACCCCTTGCTGGTCAGCGCAGGGTCCCCTCTCCTGTCCTGCCCGCTCCTCCCCGCAGGTGCAGCCTCTCACTCCCTGCACCCCACTGTGGGACACAGGATGGAGCAGTGCCCTTGGGCTGCACAGGAGCAAGTGTCAGCCAGAGCCTTTCTGCACCCCAGCCCCTGGCAGTGACTGTTCACACCGAGCGTTATCACTGCTGGAAGCAGACACTGTCTGCAGAAATGTGCCCTTACCTTCGGACAGTGCCGTCACGGAGCAGAGACCGAGCTGGGAAGGGAAATCAGTGAACAGAACGAGTGCTGGGACAACTCCAACCGGGACACCCACTTGTTTTTTCTAGACAGCTTTATCATAGTGGCTATTATGAACATCATAATGGCCAAGACACAGCTCTACTGTAGCCACCTTGCCAAGCCAGAACTAGAAATATAAGGGAACATAGTACAAGTTCAGCTCTGGCAGTACTTCAAGAAGAGTGCAGAATTGTGCCAAGTACAGTTACAAGTGGGGGTTGGTGCAAATTCAGGGTCTCAGACACATGTTCCCTTCCTTTAATCCTCTCTACGAGCTGTAGACTAGGAAACAGATCCAGAGTTTATTATTTTTAATGCAAGTAGGTAACTTTTTGTCCGAAGTAATGGTATTACAGTGCTTAGCATGAAAAATATGGGAGATAGTTATTTCCATGAGGCTTTTCCTTCTCCCTGAGCAGAAGGTAGTGGTGTTCCAGTGCAAACTGGCTATCATGAATATCATCAACAGTAAGCATCCCTAAAAAGTTTTCCATCTTAGTACAAACTATCTTATGAGATTTGACAGG
The DNA here is from genome assembly GCA_009769605.1 of Bucorvus abyssinicus. Taxonomy (NCBI): domain Eukaryota; kingdom Metazoa; phylum Chordata; class Aves; order Bucerotiformes; family Bucorvidae; genus Bucorvus; species Bucorvus abyssinicus. Next base: position 79,572,258 of record CM020063.1, read on the forward strand.
ATCAGGAAAAAGTTAGTACAATGTGTTTGGTGATTGTATGTTTATTGCATCAAACTCTACTTTTGACACTTGTGGACACTTGTAGATTTTACATCATTACTGCAAGTCCTTTAAAAAATTAAGGTTCTGTCCATCGTGCGCTATTCTGTAGCCAGAAGAGCACAAGCCTGTATAATAATGTGTACCAGTAGCCACTAATGAAAGTGCAGAATATGTACAGGAATTACATTACAGACTCACTTCAATAGGCCAAAATTAGTTGCTTCCTTTTAATCCAGTTATCTGTATATGTATTTTCCCTGCACTAATCGCTAGAGCGCTGTCTGACTGTTTCTCTGATAACTGAGAGTATCTCTCTGGCGTGCAGTTCGGTTCCGTCCATTAATATGCCTATCTGAAAGGTCCTGAAGATTTTCGCTTTCCTGTTGTAAAGAGTTCCCTTTTAATTGATACACATCTTAGTCATGAGAACATTCAAGGTTTCTTGTTTAAAGAACAGACAAAAATGAAGGACTGAAAACTAAAGAAAAATAGAAGCACAGATTTCTTTATACCTTATTTGAGTGAATGTGTATGGTTCTTTGATCATAGCAAAAGAAAACTGTTGATGATGTGCTGAAAAATAAACAACATAACATATGGCTGAAAGCATATCAGCATAGTACTTCTCTTTTTACACCAATTTTTACTGAATTTTCCTGAAGCACATTTGCTGCTATTTTACAAAATGTATTGAACCGTTGTTATTTTTGCTATTTGCCATTATGACGACTTTGGAAAGAACTAATTCTTTTAAGTAGTCTACTGCTGTCATATAGTTTTTTTAAAGTTCGGTGGCACTGAACTGCTTTCTGGGTTAATTGCAGAAAGTACTAATTACAAACGAACATTTGTAAAATACAATGTGTGAGTTTTAAACAAGGTATACGTCCTATACCATATTCCCAGGAGCGGCTGGCCACGAAAGTACAAGGTAAATTCAGACACAGTGATATTCCTTTCCATGCAATCTTTAGAAAGGTTTAGGTGATAAACACTACGTGATGAGCTGGGGTGTTTCACACTCTGATGCTGGAGTTACTAATTCTTATGGAAGTGAGAAGAAATAGACTGTTCCCAATCACTGTGGTTAAGGACATCTTTACCTGTTCAAGTTGAAAGATGTAGCAGGAATCTCCAGACTCTGTGTATGATAGTCTGGTCTGTGACTCATTTAAAGGCTATAGGTTTTTTCATTTTTATACTGTTGTCCATAGTCCAAAGACCTTAATAAATAATAATGTGCTTGTGCAGGGTGAAAATCACAAACATACTACATTAACAAGCACTTTTTAGAATCTATAACCACACTAGCAGAATTTTGAAGACGTGTAGCTTCCAACAGCAGGAGCAAGTTTAGATGAGGAATTCATTTGGCTTTACTGTTACCTTTAAATAAACTTACATAGTATAAGTCTTTTATATACTCAAGCGTAAGTGCTGATCTAAATAAATCGTACATAATTATCTGCATTTAAGTTCTTATTAGCAATAATATTTACTATTATGAATTATATTTCCAGTAGAAGCACTCTCAAGGATTTCAGTCTTGAATTTAAGAATCAGTCTTAAGTTTTTAACAAGTAAATCTAAGTTTACTTCCTCAGAAGATTTTTAAACATGGATGAGTGGTGTTGTTGCTATTTGCATAGCAGGGAACCAGCAGTAGCCAAATGGAATGACCTGCTTGTGGCAACATGGGGAGCTAATGGCATAGCCTGGAAAAGAAATGGAGCATCCCAAAGATCCGTATCCTGCCTTGTGGACTCTGCTGCCTTTCATGGTAATATTTTCCACTTATGGAAACTATTTTTTCCTTCTGATTGTTGGGTTAAGTAGTAGTTGGGAGTTATTAAAGGAGAAAGGAGATTAAAAAGAGAGTGAGTTTAACTTTTGCAATTGTTGTGCTTAAAGGCTGTATGTGGAGGAAACATCTATTTCATACCCTGCATTTTTAAAAGCCGCTGTACAATGACAGCTTGTACCTTTGTGCAATGCAAGAAAACTAATAATTGAAAACCTCTGAAAGGCTCATGTCATGTTTTTAATGTATTCCTGTTCAGTGTTCTGAGTAGAAGTTTTGTTGTTGCTATGGGAAGGGGATAGATTGAACTGATTACATACTGTGTTATAAATAAGTGTATTTTGTTCCTTGAGAAATGATTCTTACTTCAGTAATAGGAAAAATAAACAAAGGGAAATGGGTACATTTAAGGTCACTATCAAGTCTCAACTATTCCTAGACTTTCTCAGCTACAACATTCTAACTATAAAATACTTTTTTTTAGTTTTAAATCCGGTTTCCAAATGGTTTAAGAAGAGACTTCCCCAAGTTAACCTGCAGTTATAAAATTGCTGGATAAGACCTTTGTCTGCCTGAAATGCAAAGAAAGGTGGGGAAAATGTGGCTTGACTCTATGTTTGCACTCCTGTGATTTTGGGACTGGAGCTGGATTGGGTTTGTCGTAGAACTGTTCTGTCATTGCTGGCTACCTGTGGGACTCTGTGGGAAAACTCATAACTGAAGGCCAGGTATGGTGGGCCATGCTCTGGAAAGGTGCTTTATCAAATGGGGAATCCTCAGAAAGACAGCTAGATTAGTTTTCCAGATGGCTTATACCACCTGAACAGAGGCAAAAAAATGTCACGCTGCAGGTATGACAGCAGCATTTGTGGAAGTGCACAGTTCTGCTTTGAATAAACTTGCCTGGGGAACAACTAGTGTTGCAGTGGCTCTCTGGAGTTCAGTGCAAAGTGCAAACCATGGACAAATGAATGTAGTTAATGCCTTTAACCTGTTGTAAAGTTCACATTGCTGCAGCTATACTGCCATTGAGATCAGAGTTAATTTGTATCTAGCTTAACTAAGTTGACACAAATTACAGTCACATCTTGTACTGCAGTGTAGACTCAGCACTGGTCGTGTAGTATCCACTGCTTTTCATTGGTGGGTTTGATTTTTTTTTCCCCCCCTAAATCACTCTTGTCTCTTCAGTTGAAATGAGCAATTTATCTTGTTATCTGTTCTGCCACTAAGAGCTACATCACAACTCACACAGTGGCTGGTAATGCCCATATCAATTTGTGTGACAACCTTACAGTTAAATCATAGCTGCAGTCATCACTAATTATCAGGGAAATGTCTTGGTGTCTTTTATCTTATTCTTAAGTTTTTAGCTCTGCTTTCTATGTAAACAGCATCTTCATGTTGCCAGTAATGATACTGAGTAAGAGAAAGTTGAGTTTTCACAGCCCAGTTATCTCAGTGGGCTTTTAAAGGTGCACAACACTGCAGGAAAAAAGAAAAAACAAAACCAAAACCACCAACCCAAATCCAAAACAAAACCAGAGAAACATGAAAGAGCATTATTAATCTTTAATTTCTCCACTGAAATGGAGTCACATACAGCACAAGAAAAAAATGTGATCGTCACTAGACCACACATTGCTGCACTACACTGCTTTCCAGGAGAGAAAAGGAAGCTGAGAACAGCATCAGGCAAACCACAGGTGAAAGTTTAGGTGGACCTCAATACCTAATCTGCAATTTAGCTGTGACACTGGCATTCACAAATATCTCCTTGGAAAGTACCCTAATGTCTTTAGTGACCACAAATACATATATATTTTCTCTCAGCTAAAAGGCCGTGCACCCAAAGCAACTGTTAAGGAGTTGAACAAAGGAACTGCTTACATGACTAGCTATACCATTTCCTGCAGCATTTCAGTTTCTGTTGATAGCTCCTTAAAGGGTTACGTTTATCAAGGTGAAAAATGGTAGTTATGTTATTTCATTATAAAGAGGTAAAATTCTGTATCTGAGCTCGTATTAACTTGTTCCTGGAAGAATATAAAAGATATACCACTTATTCTCTGCTACCTTTTTGTTATGTATGTTCTCACATATACTATGATGATGCACAACACATCCAGTTTAGGCATAAAAGATAGATTGTGCGGTATTCATAGACAGCATGAAACTAAATGCTCATTTTTCAATCATTTAGACATTTCCTTCACAGTAGTTTCTGAAGTGGATCTTATGTGGCATTAATAGGATGCGTTCTCTGCCTCTGCCTTTTCCTGTCTTTTGAATGTTGTGGCTTGGGACGGCTGGGCAAGGAATCAGGAACACAAGTACAGTTCTTCGCTATCCCTCCAGTTGTTGGGACTAATGTGCGAAGAAACAGGAAGACCCTCTAGCTCAATACCTGGTTTTCAATTCTTGAGGAAGTAAGGAGGGGAGTCCGTAGAACTGTCACCTTGGACTTCTGGAGGGCAGACTTTGGCCTGTTGAGGAGACTGCTTGACAGAGTCCCTTGGGAGGCAGCCCTGAAGAGCAGAGGAGTCCAGGAAGCCTGGACAATCCTTAAGAGGGAAATCTTTAAGGCAGGAGAACAAGCCATTCCAGTGTGCCATAAGAAGAGCCGGCAGGGTAGAAGACTGGTAGAGAGCTTTGACTGGAACTCAGGAAGGAAACAAAAGTCTATGGCCTGTGGAAGAAGGGTCAGGCCACTCAGGAATACCACAAGGTTTTTGTGAGGCTGTGCAGGGAGAAAATTAGAAGGGCCAAAGCCCAACTAGAACTTAATCTGGCCACTGACATAAAAGACAATAAAAAATGTTTCTATAAATACATCACCAGCAAAAGGAGGGTTAAGGAGAATCTCCATCCTCTAGTGGATGCAGGGGGAAACATCGTGACCAAGGATGAGGGCAAGGCTGAGATACTGGATGCCTTGTTTGCCTCATTCTTTAATAGTAAGATCAGTTGTTCTCTGAGTGCCCAGCTCCTTGAATGAGAAGGCAGAGATGGGGAGCAGAATGAAGCCCCCATAATCCCAGAGGAAATGGTCAGTGACCTATTGCACCACTTAGACATGCATAAGTTTGTGGAGCTGGATGAGATCCACCCAAGGGTAGTGAGGGAGCTGTCAGAAGTGCTCACCAAGCCACTTCCCATCATTTATCATCAGTCCTGACTAACCAGGGAGGTACCAGTTGGCTGGAGGTTAGCAGATGTGATGCCCGTCTATGGGAAAGGCTGGAATGAGGATCCAGGGAACTACAGGCCTGTGAGTCTGACCTCGGTGCCAGTGAAGGTTATGGAGCAGATCATCCCGAGTGACATCACATGGCACATACAGGATAACCAGGTGACCAGGCGCTGTCAGCATGGGTTTATGAAAGACAGGTCGGGCTTACTAACCTGATTTCCTTCTATGACAAGTTGACCCATTTAGTGGATGAGAGAAGGGCTGTGGACGTTTTCTACCTAGAATTTAGTAAAGTCTTTGACACCATTTCCCACAGCATCCTCCTGGAAACTGGCTGCTCGTGGCTTGCATGGATGTGCTCTCCGCTGGATCAAAACCTGGCTGGATGGCCGAACCCAGAGAGTGGTGGGGAATGGAGTTCAATCCAGTTGGCAGCCGGTCACCGGTGGTGTTCCCTAGAGCTCAGTGTTGGGGCCTGTCCTTTTTATCAGTGATCTAGATGAGCAGATCAATTGCACCCTCAGTGAGTTTGCAGATGACACCAAGTTGGGTGGGTGTGTTGATCTGCTTGAGGGTCGAGAGGCTCTGCAGAGGGATTGGGACAGGCTGGATCAGTGGGCTGAGGCCAGTGGTGTGAGGTTCAACAAGACCAAGTGCTGGGTCCTTCACCTGGGTCCCAACAACCTCCTGCAATGCCACAGGCTTGGGGAAGGGTGGCTGGAAAGCTGCCCAGCAGAAAAGGACCTGGGGGTGTTGGTGCCTGAATATGAGCCAGCAGTGTGCCCAGGTGGCCAAGAAGGCCAATGGCATCCTGGCTTGTATCAGCAGTAGTGTGGCCAGCAGGAGCAGGGAAATTATTGTAGCTCTCTACTGGGCGCTGGTGAGGCTACACCTTGAGTGCTGTGCCCCTTAATACAAAAAGAACGTTGAGGTGCTGGAGCATGTCCAGAGATGGGCAACGAAGCTGGTGAAGGATGTAGAGTGCAAGGCTTTTGAGGAGCGGCTGAGGGGACTGTTTAACCTGAAGAAAAGGAGGCTGAGGGGAGACCTTATCGCTGTCTACAGCTGCCTCAGAGGAGGTTGTAGAGAGGTGGGGGTTGGTCTCTTCTCCCAGGTAACAAGCAATAGGATGAGAGAAAATGTCCTCAAGTTGCAGCAGGGGAGATTTAGTTGGATCTTAGGAAAAATTTCTTTACAGAGAGGGTTGTGAAGCATTGGAACAGGGTGCGCGGAGAGGTGGTGGAGTCCCCATCCCTGCAGTTTTAGACATATGTCGTGCTGAGGGACGTGGTTTAGTGGTGACCTGGCAGTGCAGGGTTAACAGCTGGGCTTGATGATCTTAAAGACTTCATCCCACCAAAATGATTCTGTGATTCTGTATTTTCTCCTGTGCACTGTCAAAATCGCCTAGTTCTAATGCACGATCATACTTTGCTTCCTCAACTGCCCGATTGTCCACTTTGGGCTAATGTTAGTAAACATCCCTTAAAGACAATCGCTTTTAATCTTGTCAGAGATGCCTGTGTTGTGGGGGTGGAAATTAGTTATTAGCTTAGCTTTTCATCCATGCATAATAGGATGTTAGAGATGTTTGCTTGAGGCCATGAGAAGCATCCGATTCTGAATTTATAAAATGCAACATATTTAAAATACACAAGCAGAAGGCAAATGCCAGTTTAAAATGAGAAAAGTCTGCGTTGACTATATTAATCTTTGTGTAAAGAGTTTAAGACATCTTCTTGACTGCAGTAAAAGAAAAAAATATGCTGAATCTTTGCTGATACTTATCCCTCCTCCCCATCTTTCTTATGACAGCTGATCAACACAAAAGAACTGTGCTGTGCTGATCTTACAGTGAGGACTTTGCCCTTGAGTAGTGTTGTCGTCAGTGTGGTCTCTGCAGCATTAAGCATCCTCTGTCCTCATGTTGTACGTTATCAAATTAAGCCCTGGGATTAAATAGCAAGACAAAGTCAGCCTGAAAAGCAATCTCAGTGAAACCCGTCCCTCATAAAAGAGTGGCAAAGCCTCTCTTTGCACCTGTGTTGACATCATTTGGAGAACATACAACTTAAAGGGCCCTCTCTTTCTTCTGCACTGCTGCATCTGTGGCAGGACAGCGAGCAAGAATCTCTCTCTGCAAATACTCACAGAGTGGTGAAAACTTCCCATTTTCCTTCACTCTTGTTCCACTTCAGTTAAATCAGCCAGAGCAAAGGACGTAGAGTAGGTGATAGTTCCCCCGTGAATATCGATGTTAGAATCATGGTAATTGGCAATGAAAGCAATCCCTGATTTCAGACGCTTTCAGAGAGACCGCTGCGTGTCTTAGTGCTCTCCTATGTTGTCCCCAGTACTTGCACAATAAAAATGGCTACAGAAGAAATGCAGGGAGGCATCCTGGCTCTAAATGCGAGTATAATATAAAATGCCAAGTTGTACATCAGTCTGCTGGATAACAGGCTTGAGTATTTGGATTGCCTACCAAGTGTTGATGAAAAACCACACAGATTCTTAATTCAGAAACTCCAATTTTTCCTCTGTTCCTGTGTTCATTTTCTTTATCAGCAGGGGATGACTTACACTTTCAAAACTGATTAACATTTTAAAACTGTGGGAGCACTTTGTGTGGCATTTCGAATTATTTTAACCCTTTAGCTCTTTGCTGGATTTTTTTTTTAATCTTTTTTTTTTCCTTTGGAATTGGAATAACACAACACTCTAGGTTGTGCTCGTATGTCAGCACCTCCAAAAAGTAAGCATTTTGCACTATGCAGAAGGCACTGGAGACATCAGTTACATTAACTACATCTTGGTAGTATGAAGAGGCGGAGGTTTACCAGCTTTCACCTCGTTGTCTAACATACCCACATGGGTGAAGGAAACAGCCTTGCCCTAAGACTTTGAGGAACCCTCTCCCATGTCCAGTTTGTCCTCAAAATAACATCTCTGATATCCCTGTCTAAAGTCAACAGGACTTACCCTTTTCAACACGTTTTCCCCTAAATTTCTTTATTCTGTTCTGCCCTCTCTCACATTCTTGAACACATTGATGTGTGGGCAAAGCAGGGACTCGTCGGTACCCAAAGATCCATCTTCCAGCTGTGCTTAGTTTTGCTCTCAAGCAGTCAAAGCTCATTTTAAAGAATGGCTGAGGACTGCTATTCACCTAAAAATAAATATAGTACTTGAAGACATTTTTCAATATCCATAGACAAATACATAGCTGCAATGTACATAGGACTAGTTGCAGCTGAAGAAAACTATTAATGCCTACAGAATTGTCTTTAGTCCACTCGCAGGTGCTGTCACCAGTGAATTAAAAGGGCCAACATCTGTTCAAGTGCACTAAGTGGGTAAATAACATGGCTAAAGGTAAGGTAGAAAGGATTCAATGCCAACGTTGTGTGAGAATCCCAACCAACCTCTGCTTGCGTTTGAGGACCCACTTTGTCTCATGACTCCAAATATGAATGAGGACACTACTTACCAGCTGCTGTTCTGCAGTGCTCAGCAGTGACACTTAACAATGTAAATATTAGTTTATTTTGCTTCTCACTGTTTTTCAGCAAACAGGAGTCCAGTAAGAGGAGAATTTTCCTACTCTCTCGTAGTTAAACATGCAGAAACAAAACTTCATTTCTGTTTTTCTACAAGATACTGTGATAATAAGCTAGGCACGGGACTCCTCTTTCCCAGTTTATCAGTTTCAGGTATTCAGAAAAGTTGTGCATGGTCCAGTAGTGAAGGACAGAAAAGAAGAAAAGACAAGAAAGGCACACTACGACTGCATCTGAGGATGAAGTATCCATTGCTTAACCTACCTGTCTTTTATCCTTTCCCTGTTTCACCTTCCAACTCTGCTTTAGCAGAACTTCACTCCCCAATGCCCAGATTCTTCCTCAGGATTCCTTGCTTTGGAGATTACTGTTAGCCCTGTCCCTGCATTCAGTGATGGGGATGTTTGTTTTAGTATGTATTTTTGTAATTTATTTGGTACTGACCATTCTTCGGCATATGTTAACCAACAGATACAGTAAACAAATTCTTTACAGTTGTGCCAATAGAATAAAGGAAAATGGAAAATGCACTCTCTCACTGGGGAGAACTAATCAGGAACGTACTTAGTATTCTCAAAATTCACACATGCTTTCCAAAAATGTAACTATTTTGATAATTAGTTTTAAAAAGAAAACTCTTTCCCCTATGAGAATATACAGCACATTATAATTATATCAGTTTATCTTTGTTTCATTAAAGAGAGGCAAGCAGGAATGAGAGGAAGTAGAAAATGGTGCTTAAGCATTGGAAAAGCTAGTGCCTTAAAAAAATCTTCTAAAATATGAAAACCTTTAGCATTTCTCAAAAGACTTAATTATTTATTTTTTTATCACATAACTAGTATTCTGAAACGTTAGTAGCTTTTCAAAATTAGTAGCTTTTTTTGACATTTTATTAACAGGTGTGAGCAGCACTTCCTCAGGTTTGGAGGCAGGTAATTTACAGCTAATCATAGGGGAAAAGGAACTAGTGGAAAGAAAAATAGGAATGTTTCTTCCCCCTTTGAAAAGTTTCATGTTAATATTCAGAGACAATTTCCCTTTTCTAACATTCTTCTACTAGTCATATTTTAGTTCATTGTCTTGGTTGTCCATTGTAAATAAAAAGTAAGAAATCTGCCCGTTCTCTTTGATCATAGTCCTGTTCTTTCCCCCAATGAAACTCACACACAGAATTTTTTCTTTTCCTTTCCTTCAGAGGTTAAAAGCATCCAGAGCAGATGCATCCTGTCATAGAGGGTTAGATTCTTTCAGGTAGTTTCCTTTCTCTTCAGGTATCCCAAACATTGTCCATGTTCTGAGTGTTCACCTATTCCAAATACAGTGTCATTAGAAGCTCAAGGCAAACCATGTGTAAGAATAAAAAAAAAAAGGTGTTAAAGCATAAAAGCTAATGAGGATATAGTGCAAATACTCCGTGGAACCATTGCCCAGCCGACTTCCTCAGGGGGGTTAGGCTAAAGAAGTTAGATCAGCAAAACAGGCACAGTACAGGTGGGTGCCAGTGTTCTCCCTTTGTCCTTGCATAAAGTAGTCAAGAACAGAAATACAAAACCGAACAAAAATTCTACCTGCAACTTTTTGATAATTTTTATTTATTTGAAAGGAGATACGAACCTGTATTCCTCTTCACGCTCATTCATAATTTGGAAGTTTGTTCTAAAGTACTTTTTCTCTTCAGATTAAACCCTTCTCCTGGGGACATCCTATCAATTATTTTGTAACTCTACAAAAGCCAGCAGTACACATATTGCAGGCATTTAATAAACATGGGGCTGAAACAATATACTGAGATTACGTGTCGTACAAGGTCTTGAAACAAGGGAAGACTTGCACTCTATGCAGAAGACATTCTCTTGAAGTTTGCATATATCCCCCTTCTTTTCCTTGTGAAGTTTTAAAGCTCCATACACACATACACTTGCTTGGAGCCTTATGAAACTGAAATGTCAAGTGAGAGTTGCTTTATATCATGTTCTGTCAATCAAAGTAAGCGAGGCTTTATGCATCTGTTGCTAGTATATTGGCACTTTTTGAAGAGTGTTTCGGAGGGAGCAAGAATAAATAAAGATCCTTCAGGCACTTTCTCATTTATGGATGAGGAATCAAAGCAGTCTGAAACTTCATTTTCAGCCTGATACCCTGAAGATTGTTGGCTGATAATTCTGGATGGAACAGCTTATCTGAGAGGATTAGGGAGAACATGGGCTTCCTATTACTGCTGGCTTCAGCCTATTCAGCTGGGCAGACTCTGTCACACATTATCTGTGCCTTTACATATGTCACTAATCTTATCTATATCTTTTCAGCTCTTTCTGTTTGAGCTCTGGTTTCCTGTACCTAAACCTCCCATTTCTTCATTACACCAGCTGTATAGGCATTGCCCTTCTCTATCAGCCTTTCTGCACCGTGTCATTCGGTAATGGCTAGTAATGCAAAGGTATGGGAAGGTAATGGTAGCGTTTTATCTCAGATCTTACAGGCCTCACATCAATATATTAAATGCATACCTCCCTTCCCACCAGTATCCTCCATCCTCCTCCCACTGTTTTTGGCCAAATCCGCTTCACAAAATAAAGTCACCTCAGCAACAGAGTGTCTCTGCAATCGTTAAAAATAATGGAAGCAGACAATTTGGGGGCAGGTATACGTGCCAGAAGGGTCAAAGTAGTTTGTAACCAGCAGAACAAAACCATCAGCACCAGAACTAACCTGGAGCTTCTGCCATTCTCTCCTGAATTGCTGATTGGTATTTTAAATGTAGTGGTGTTGGTCAGTAGCACAGAGTAGTTTGGAAGAAAGAAAGATTAAACCCTCTGAGAGTCCCTGCCCTTTTTAAATTTTAGAGGGGAACCCCTTCCCCACACCTGCTCTCAACTACTTCCCTAGCTCCAGCTGGTTCCTTGCCTGCTGAGCTAAGCTCCATCCTTTTTGTCCTATTCTGCCCTTGCCTTTCAGCCTTCCTGCCACACTGCCACTCTGATGTCCATTTTCCCTCCTAATTAATTTTCTGCTGTTTCTTCACCTCCTTCAGCCATTTTCATCTTACTTCATCCCCTGTTACTGTGATAAAACCAACAATAAATGAATTTTTAAAAGCAAAAGAAATGGAATAAATGAGGTACCACTTTTCCTATTCATTTTCTCTCTAAGAGTGTTTTTGACTGTGAGGTCATTTGGGCAGGGGCTACTCTTCTTGTGTGTTTTTATTGTGCCTGGTACAAAAGAAGAATGATCACTTGGTCCTTATCTGGATGGCTTTGTTGGGTACTACCAGAGTTCAAACTAGAAAAACACATGTTACTGATTTCTGCCTAATAACTCACTCGATAGCACTGCCTGGCACTTTATTTGCAATTAGTAATTCAGCCAGTTCTATTATTGATTAATTGTAAATACAATTTAAATAATTTTAAAGCGGAGAAATTTTCCGTCCTGTTTTTACTGCATTCACATTTTGTTGTACTTTAAATTGCCAAGTAAGTTGTTAGGGATGTGTATCTTGTCTGTTCTCTCCAAGTTGAAACAATAAGCTTTATCTAAACCTGATAAACGTAATTTCTCTTCTTCATAAATGAATATCTTGAATATCATGGTTTCCCCACCCTGCAACCACAAGCCAAGTCAGGGCCATGTTGTTTACACAGAACCAGGTTTTATTCTGTGACAAGGAGAAGCAAAAAGAAGTGTAACCTACACCCCAAAGCTATGCAAACGCTACTGAGTTATATAGGGGAGACTGCCACAGAGAGCTGTGTTTGCTCCAGCAGTGCTGGCAACTGCAGGAAATGCGTGGCAGCAGTGGAAGATTTCCTTGACTACTTGCGGTCTTTCAGAAATTTGGAAAAGCTTCTAAGTGTGGACCCCGCAAGAACTGCTGCTCTTCAGCATGCACAGGACATTCATGGTCACTCAAGGATGTAAGGACGAACTTAATTTCAGACCCTCCCCGGGAAATTGTTTTCACTCCTGTAATCCGTTGATTTGTTCTTCCCGAGGCTCTTGTACACAGAATTATTCAACAAGCACTGAGATAAACAGCATTTGGTATAGAGTTCACTTTGCGCATGTAGTTTGGCCAGCACTGCGTGTCACCAACTGAAAAGTATAGACCTCAAAAGGGCAAGGCTAATTCTCAACACCAGAAGAGAATCCAGTGTTTCATCAGGTGCGCCTGAACCCCTTTGTGATACATACCGTATGAAGAGATATATAAAGAATCTCTTAAATACTTAATTTATAGTCAGCCCTTGTCTGAGTTTGTGTCAGTTATGGAAGGATAACACGTGTAATGTGGACTCATCATTAGCCCAAGGTAACAGAGGTTATGACTTCTAATTCTGTTCTCAGCCCTGCTACAGGGTTACTACATGACCTTGCACAAATCACTTAACCTTTATGTGACTAATTTTATCCATCTATAAAATGGGGATAATAAAATTTTTAGCTACACACAGCAGGATGACGAGAATTAATTAATGATGTAAAACTCCCTGAGAAAGAAGACTTAATGTACAGGGCCTGATCCCACTAGTATTCACTCTCTGGCGCTCTGTCTTGAGCAGTTACTTCTAGCTGAGCAAAATTTGTTTAAAAAGCTACCATCTGGATTTGTTAGCATTGTTCAGATTCAGATATGCATTCAGATATGGAGCTCACACCAATCATTCTAGAGAATCAACCCAAGAGAAAGCTCAAGTGATTCATTATTAATATTAGTAGTATATCCACATAAACAGAGCACAATCAACAATGCTCGAGCCTTCAGGATTTCATAGTGGGGGCTCTGAGTCAGCATATATAAAATTAGACCTCTGATTAAAAGAGCCCATCTGTGTCACTGAGGCTGCAAGCACCAATTGGGTGGCCATATGCCCACATGCATATGGCAGAAAAATTGTATATGGCTCATGTTGTTCTTCAACTCCCATTCTTAAAAATTTGACCCTAAAACTGCACTTCTTCTGGATTGTGGAGAAATTTTCTAAAATAAAAGCAATATAATTTTCATTAGAATACTCAAGTTAGAAATGTAGTTATCATGTCAGATACTGATATATTGGAATTTTGTGGGATATGACTATTATAAAATACACAGTGTTAAGAACTAGATAATACATACGTCTAGTGGTTAGAGTGAAGGGAAGAATGGTAGGCCAAAGTTGACCATGCTCTCTTCAGTCTGCTACTGGCATGCTGTTTTACAGTGGGCAGTCCAAATCAGTCCTAACCCACTTTCCATTCCCATATATTGAGACATAAAGAAATCTCTATATGGTATAGAACAACCATCTTCAGTATCCCGATGTGTTGTTTTACCTAAAGTATGCATGGATTTATGCTCAACATTCACTTTCCACCACTAAGGCAGAATTTTCAAGTTACTGTGATTACTGCAAACTCGGTTAACAGTAAATTTGCACTCAAAACAGAAGATCAGTCTGAAGTTATGAAATTGCCAAGACAGCAGAATGCACCAGTCTTGTCTGTAGGTATCAGTAATACAACTGCCTTATCCTAGACCAGCAGCAAACCAACTGATTAAATGGTTCAACATCATGTCTGGTGTAACTTGAAGTACTCCATGGCAGGCCCTAACTCAAATGCCCTTTCAAATTAACCTCAGAAGTTTCTTCATCATAAGGAAAAATTAATTCTTTATGCAATAGCAGTGATTAACCTTGAACCTTCAAAGTCAAGATGATTACAAGGGGTATGTGTGTGTGGAGAGATTCTATGATCTCCAAGATGTTTTAAAACTGATGCATGGAGGAGAAGAAGAAACCAACACAATAAATATGTTTCTCTCCTTAGTTTGCTGTTGCAAAGCTTTCCAGCATATTTTGCTGTAGCAACCTTTTCTCTTTTAAATGATCAAAGCTGCGTGTGATCCAGTCAGGTAAACAACAGCAACAAGCCAGAACAACACAAATACACTTAAATGTCCTGTTTACTGATGATGTTCATTGAAGATAATGATGACAGGTCCCAAGAGATTTGGAGAAAACCAAGTAAATAGAAAGTAAAACCATCTTGACGGTGTCTTTGATAAGGTGTGTGGGGTGGAGGAGAGCGGTGGTGACATTTTTCTCCTTTGTATTTTATTAGGACTAAGAAATTTAGGGCGGGGGACTTTTTGTTCTAAATTTCCTGCTTATAAGGGCTGACTTGCTGTTATTAAAGTCTGAGGGCTAGATTAGTTAAGACTGTTAAAATCTTTATTGTGAGCCAAGAGAACTTTACTTGCATACTGCTAAAATCCTTTTAAGGCTGACATACTTATATTAATACCAGCAGAGCAGAAGAATGTAACAGAAAGGTCTAAACATTGCCAGAATAGCTTACCTCTAAGCATATTTTCCCCTGGGTCAGACAAAGTAAACGTGATGTTCCTGGAAAAATAAAATAATAATATACTAGTAGTAATACTAATGCTGCGCAGACTATTTCTATAAGAAACAAGCAAAGCTAACCTATAAAGAATTAAATGTAAGGTATTTTTAGGGTGTTTTGGTTTTGTATGTTTGTTCTGATAAAGTAACTACAGCATGTAATTGCATTGAAAGATTTCTTCTCTGGCTTCTCCATTCATTCTCTCTCTGGCATCCCTCATTCCCTGTATCTCTTGACGCATTTCAAGAGACAATTTAGGGAGGTGCTGATTATGAAAGCAGATTAATTTTTCCATTGGCTCACATAAAACGTACACAAAAAGTTTTCTGATACGGGGTATGTCATCTGTGAGGTCACCCCAAGGAGCCACCACCTGCTGGCCTTGCATTAAATTCTCCTGCTCCCACTTCATCACGCCTCAGCCTAAGCCAGTCTTCTCAGTCGTTCATACTGATTCGCTCAGGCTCAGTGAAGTGACTGCTTTCAGGTCTTTATCTGAAGTTGTACTGCCTCCACGCAAAGTCCTCAGCTCTAGAAATTCCCCTTTTCCCCAAAAGTCAGAGAAAGCAGTCCATCTCTTTCTTACCCTTCCCCTGCTCAGGCTGGTTTGCAGTCCCACGCAGTGCATTAATCAGACTTCTACAACGTGGCCCTTAAAATGGAAGGGGATCCTTCAACTTTGTTCATGCTGGTACTGATCAAGAGACTTAGCACATCATGCAGCCTATTGCATGGTCATGGCTTATCTCTCCTTGGGTTAGGCACATTTTTAAGACGTCATTTTCAAAATCTCTAACCATTTTAAGGGCATTTTCTTGTTCGCTTTGCTCCTGATATAGTCTTAGCAGCAAGTCTTTTGTAGTACACTGAAATGCAATTGATGGCAGGACATGTTGTTTGTAACATTCTGAGCTGTATTCCAAGGTGCTGCCACTTTATGTGGTGAGCCAGAGCTGAGTGTGCCATTCAGCTTCTTATTGTTATCTTTAAATAACATTTAAAGTCAGCCGTGGTGAAAATGAGTCGCTGGTATTGTCGTTCATGTATGCACATGTGCTCTGAATCCAAATTACATTCTATATCATTAGACTCCTAATTTCAAACACCTCATTTTGATAATTGGGGCTTATTTTTCTTATCATGAGTCAAATAGCAGAATCACTGAAGGTGGAACAGAGTAAAGTTGACTCATGCTACCTGAGGTTTCCACATGCACTTTGTAAGCACTAGTTTTTTGTAGTGACAGTAATGAAATAAATACATCTGAATGCATGGTTGAGTAAGAGACCACTCCCCTCTGTGGGCAGGTGCCCGGAAACACTGTGGCTGGCACTGGTGCTTAACTACATTGGCTAGGAAAGATGCCTTTTCACCGGTTAGAGATCCTGAGTGTATCTAGGATAGTGGCCTGCTTTTATCCTAGTACATGCAAACACTGCTGGAGTGATCCCAGGCTCCAGGATGCTGTTGTCATTTTCAGGAAGATGTTAGTACATATTAGACAGACACAAGCGAGGGCAATAACAAAGCACCCAGCACAGCAGATCAAGCCTTATAAGCCCTATTCTAGTATCTCCGTCTGGTAGATTACTTACTCTTGCTTTAGGGCTTCTGACATACTGTCAAAGTCCTTAAAAAAATTCAGGTAGAGGGGTTTTTTCCTGCCTCTTCTTAATGTGTAGATTTCAGCAGTCACATTTCTGAGCCCTCAGGGGGATGGGTTCTGAAAAATTATGTATATTCACAATGGATTGCTTTAAAAATATATTTCCGTATATTGTAGCACATTTTTTTCACTGTTCACTAATATCAGAGGACAAGCAGTACAATCCTTTGCGTGTTTTAGAAAAAAAGGTGATATTATTCTGTTGACTTCATGCTGTATTTGCTATCAGTGTTGTACCATATGCAGGATTTCTTATTAAAGAAGTAATCTTTAAAATGATCTGCTGTCTTCTTCGCTAAAGAAACCTGTCTAAGAAGGCTATCTAACCCCCCTCAGACCCTTTTCTAGCCTGTCATAAACTACATCATTTCCTATCAAGAACACAAGAAATTATTGGAATTATGTGTATTGGGAAGAAATTAAGCTGCATGTTCTGGCAAGTATTATGCTATGTACAACACTAATATGTCTTTGAAGTGAAGCAATAAAACAGAAGAGCACGTATCTATTGGTAATATAGATTTGCTTTAACTGCCAAAAACTTGTAAGTCCAGAAAGTAAACATAAAATATGTAGAATCTTTCAAACTCATGAATACATTTTCATAGGCAGAAAAGCCATGACCAAAAAAAAAAAAAAAAAAGATGCAGCAGGCCTGGTGAATTTTTTTGAATGCTTGATGGGTTTACAAATCTTTTATCTTAACACTTACTACGGTTTTGAGACTGGTGAATAATTCTCAATGAATATTTCATCAGACACATGTTGCCTTCTTCTTGCAAACAGAATACTGCAAACATCTCATATTATTCCAGATTCATTTGTTATTTCAAATTATTAAAGAAATTTTATATAGGTAGATTAATCCAGAACTGTTATCTGCAAATATTTGACAAGGAGGTTGGGCTGGTTAGTTGTGATGAGCCAGATAAGTCACAAGGTATTCTTTCTATTCATGCAGGAGAGCAACAAGGATGTACTTCTGGAAGAAGTATTTACACATGCGAATATGACATTTGGTTTCAGAGAATACCCCTGCAAGTGATAGGGGAGCTTGTCTTCTATGACCGTTTGTGCCAGCAAAAGGCAATCATTCAAATGTCTGTAGAAAGCAAACACAAAAGAGGATTGTGATTGTCACGTAGCCAACACAAAATACAATCTCATTTTTAAACAGGGGAATGAATTAACAATATGCTGTTGGTAGAGCCGATAAGTGACGCTGAGGACACAAAGACAATCCCAGTGGCAGATATTTGCATACGATTTGTCCATCTCCTTTTTTGTAGTTGTTTGATGCTTTTGGGTGCCTTTTGTTAAGATGAAAAATGGTTCCTAGGCAGTAGCAAACTAGGCCAATGACAGTAGCAACAGATATCCAATAGCTGTCCTCAAACTTTATTTTTTTTCCACATCGTGCTGGCTAAGCATTGTCCTCCGGGTTGCTTGAGGAGGCGGAAATCACTTCTCACTTTGTAATACCCCTCTTCTATAACAGCGGCTAAAGAGCTGGGTCAGAGAAGCTGTTGTAGGGGCCCCAACTAAGCGGAGCATCCTTCTGACCAAGAAAATCTCCCATATCTGGAGATCAATTATATCCATTATTATCAATTTATAACCATTTAAGCTATTACATGCAAAACGACTGTAATCCAGCTTAGAAACCGTCATGTATTTTCCTTGAACACCACCACACTGACACCTGTACAGGACTAGAAATTTTTCCCTGCCTGCCACATATGCTTTTTCCAAGTAATTGAACCAAAAGGGGCAGTCCCTGTTGATGTCTTCTCTTTACGCATACTGGCTTCTCACTCAAACAGTCACACCTAAGACCTAACAGCTAGTGTGTTTTGTCTGCGATGGAAGTGGTGAACCCCACAGAGTACGCTGTAATACACCAGCTGTGCATGAGCGGAGATTAGGAAGACAGAGATACCACAGGCAGCTGTGCCTGTGCTTTATCTAGACACTCGTCAAAACTGGTTTTGCTAGTGCTACTTTCCTCCACATTATACTAAAAGCATGTGATTGTCACATATATTCAGTCCAGGCAGAGAATAACAGTATGATAATAGCAGGTACTAGTATTACCACATTTCAAAAATCCATTGCAGACAGAAGTGCAAGCATCTTGATTTACAGAGTTATTTGGTGTACTGTCATTCGATTTCAGTGGGAATTAAGTACCTGACCTGTTTAGGCATTTAGGTAAATCTTACTAAACTCCCATCTTCACCTCTAGGCAGCTAAATACCTCTGTGTGTTTGATTTATAGCATTTAAAAGAGGTTGCTGAGGCTTTAACTCAACTCTGCCAGCAAGTTAAAGACAGATCCCAGCCTGCATAAGACTCTGCAAAATAGTTGGGAAGTATTAGCTAACACGGGCTATTACTTTAGATCTTTACCTCCAGGGGTTCCTGCAGGATGAAAGAATTTTGCCATCCTCAGTAGTAGTGGCAAAACCATACTTTAGATTGTCCAGGAGAAGGAAAGAGAAACCACAAAATCTTTTCTCAGCCACACCGAAAAGGGTGATTCTCTTGCCTGTAAGTGAATTCCACTATAAAGCATGTGATTGAACAAACCACAGCCAAACTTGAGCATGTTATGCTTTTTTGGGGATTTCTTGTTAATGACTATTGTGTAGACCACCCAGCTGCATAGACAAAATGTGCAGATCTGAAAATATTCCTGTGTCTAGTGAAATAGCAGTCATTAGGACCACAGGAGAATACTGTTTCACTTGCACTGACTACACTCCCAGCGAGTCCATCATCCCTCCTAGTAAAGAGCATGGCTTTCAATGAATTCCTTAAAAAGAGAAAAAAAAAAAAAAAAAAATTAAAAAAGCAGCTGCAGTGTGCACATGGCATAAGCAGTTTACTAAGGCATTAAAGTACAGTGTCATGCAGACTGTTAAAGAAAATCTGGTACTCTGGTGATAATATGTAGATTCATTCAGTATAAATGACTAAGTTCAAAAAACCACACAATGAATCATGGTTGCAAGGCCAGACTTGCTTTGATTAACTACCCTGGTATAATGAAATCCAACAGAGCAATCACTGAAACATTTAGCTCCAAATGTAAATCTTCTGGAACTCTGAAAAAAGCATGTTAGGCAATGAGAGGTGGTATATAATACAGCCATATTTCATATAATGGAAGTAGGAGCAGTTGTAAAGAAAAAGGAATGTTAAAAAGTTGTTATGCTGTTTGGCAAGAATGAGTCATTCTGTATGTGTCAATCACGATAATCCAACATATTTTTAATCTAAAGGTCAATAGTTTCTATACTGTTACAATAGTTATGCCAAATATGAAATCAAGCATTTTTAAGATGATTTCAGGAATTAATACCGTACTATAATGTGTCTTGGAGAATTAATCTCAGCTTTAAATTGAAGGGCATAGATTGATCAAGGTAAGAGAATTTTATTAAAAATGTATGGGTATAACCCGTGATACTTTCATTTTAGCAAGACTGCTGTGTTGGATTCCCGTATCTCAGGCGTGTCTTAACTGTGCAGATGAAAGGTGTCTTTTCTACCAAGAGGCAGAACTTGCTCTCTCTAGGGGAAACCTGAGATCTACTGTTGAACTACCGAGCATGAGGATTTCCTTATACGGTTACTGGTTATACAAATGAACACAAAGGTATGTATTTTTTCCTAGGAAGCACATCTGCCTGAGCACTGTTAATGCTAATAGAAGATTACCTGCAACAGGGGAAATCTAGTCCTGAGGAGTTCTTCTCGATTTGTGTTTTAGCTCATCGTTTCCCTGATGTTTTGTCTGTCTTTTGCATCCTGCAATTGACTACAGTACCAGCGGACAGTTTTTTAGAGGTCAGTAAAACTGATATGAACACGAAATACAGAGCATGGACAAAAAAGGCCAGCCAAGCCAAGCAGCACTTGACTTTGAGTTGTCTGAAACAACGCAGCCACAAGGAAACTTCTTCTCTCCCACCATTGCTTTCCCAGAGAACTTACTGGGGAAGGACAGAGAACAAAAATTGTGGTCAAGAACTCTGCTGTCATGGTAAGGGAAGCTAAGGATGATGGCAGCACTGCTGCTGTTGGGATATTATCCACAGCTGTGTGTAGCCAGGGGTAGGGAAACCCCGGAGGACAGGCCGTGGAAACGTGGACGTGAGGAAGTGTCTTGGTGGTTGATGGTACTTCTTACTGTGTTAAGTGAGGCGAAGGACAGAGTTCCTCTACACCTTTCTTCTAGCCTTTCCATCACCAAGTTATAATATTGGGCTTGCTCTAGAATAGATGTGCTCTATTACCTACGGATTACATATAGACTACAGATTAGCTCATATAAAGAGATTTCCTGTTACCAATTTGGACAATGGTCAGATTTGGTGTGAGTAGGAGCAATTTCCTCCAAGTCAGCGAACCTCTGCCCACTTACACTGGATCAAAATAGTTACAGGATTCACCGCTCCAGTATTTAAACTAATGTTGAGCTTGGTAGACTGAAAATGCTCACATGGAGCAGTCATACAGAACATCACAGCAGACACTGCAATATCCATACAATGAATCTCGGTGTTTCAGACTG
The DNA here is from genome assembly GCA_009769605.1 of Bucorvus abyssinicus. NCBI lineage: Eukaryota > Metazoa > Chordata > Aves > Bucerotiformes > Bucorvidae > Bucorvus > Bucorvus abyssinicus. The sequence continues at coordinate 79,593,492 of CM020063.1, forward strand.
CTTTTGTAGAATATTACAGCACTTACTTTAAAACAGGACTCCTAACCTACACAAGAATTCTTCTGCAAAATTATTCCATTTGAAAAAGTGAAAGCCTGAATAAAAATAAGCCATAACTGTCACAGATGTTTTGAAAACTATAAGTGAGTCAATTAATTTGAAGGTGGGTGTGCATACTAACTTGTAAGATTTAACAGCCTTTGTGTTGGCCCAAAGGCCTTGGCGTAACATCAACAGGAGGCCTCACACCCTGAGTAGAGTATGAGTTGGGACAGAGTGAAAATTGCTACCAACTTGCTGTGCTTAGGAGAGGGATAAGCCTCTACTAGAAAAGAAAGGAAATTTTTTAGGATTATTGTTTTGCTAATGATCATGTTTTTACAATGAAATATCATAATGGACTCAAGGCACAAAGAATATGTTTTAACCTGTCTGCAAATCACAGCCAACTTCCAAGCCCCAATGCCCACAAATAGCCACTAAAATCTACATTCCAACACCAACGTAAGTATCCTAATCAAAATTACTCATTCACTGTTGTCATCAATTGCTTTCAAGACACTGAGTAGTAAATGGAAAACGTGCCACTTAGCGCTGTTAAAATATTTTCTATTATGCTTGTAAACTTCTCATTGGGTTTTTCTTCTCATCAATTCTCCTAGTCAGTAGGGAGCTTGAGTCTGAAGAAAACTGAACAGCTCTTTGATTTCCTCATCTCTTCTCCCAAGACTCTGCAGAGAGAATTGTACAACTCTGTGGTTTAAAAGGAAAAAAAAAGAACTTCATTTGAAAATATCTTTTCCTTAAACAAATTTTTAAAAATGACACTGGCTACAAAATGATCTGCATCTATAAGCAAAATTCAACCCTGTCACTGACTGCAAAATATTATGAAAAATTAAAAGCAGATAGGTTTGTTGCACACTTTGAAGGCCAAATGCTGTGTATCATGTGGAGTTTGTACCTTTATAGGGTATATACTCTGGAATTCCACTCAACAATTTTCCTTGACTCCTCCCAACAAAACCCCTCTGATTTGTGGGGGGGCTGTGTGCGTGCAAAGCCTTCCCATGAGCAAGGAAACAGTGGGAGCAGATTCCCCAAGACTTGGAAAATAAGGCAATCAAGGAATCCTCCTTACACAGGCTGAGTGACATCTAGCTCTGCTCAATAAAATATTCAAGCATGTGTATAAATAAGAGATTAAAGCACAGGTGTAAGTGCCCTGAATAATTAGGAATTAGTACAAATGAGAACCCTAGGAAGGTGCTCTTCTTTTTGTTTCACTCAACTGTTTCTTAGGACACATGATGTTTATTTATTAGAAACGAAGCAAACCAACTCGGCCAGGCTGTCTGAACAACTTCATTAGTCTGTTCCTAAATACTGAGGGATTTCTTTACCTGCCTCTAATTTCTATAAATGGTGGCATGTGGTGAAACTGAGCTGCCTACAGTCTAGAGGTAGAGTTGATTTGAACGTTTATCACGGGTGTGCTGTGCTTTTCCTCTCTGGAGCGTGCATAAAGGGGAAGGTTGGCACCTCAAAAAGGGGATCTGCCCTACACCTCCTGCAGTAGTGAGTCCTGCAGAGACCTCTCCTGGTAGAGCTCAGAAAGTCGTGCATGGCTCACTCCTCGTCTTGGCCTTTAGAGACTAATTCCACTTCCCCAAAGACGGCTGAACCCGAAAGCCTCATGTCTATGGGTTTTCTTTAGTGGCCTTCTGCCCTGCCTCTCCTGTGGAGCTATTTCTATGAAATCCTGATGGTTGCTTTAGTTGTGATGGTAGTTGATGATAATGGACAACTCTAGGTTGGAAGGTTCCATAAATCACATGCTGCGGTGTGGGGTAGGTAGATTATGCCTATTACACATTCTTTGACATGTACCCCAACCAATGAACGGTGGAAAAGTGTCAACATCTGAAAATTAAAAGAAATACGTTAAGACGTTTAGATCAGAGGATTGCAGCAGTGTTGAGGTAGATAGAGCACAGTCAAATGAATTACTGCTTTCCTGTTTTATAGTGACAGCAGATTAAAGCAATGGAAAAAAAAAAAAAATCCCAGCAGAATAACATATCTGTGATAAACCTCCAAGAGCCCCAATGGTGGAATAATCTCTGATCAGGCACCAATTTATGGCATAATTTGAGAAGCCTTAGAATCTGTAATAGAGAAAAAAAATCAGCATGAGAAAGATTTAAGTAGGTAACACTGTCTTCTGCCAGTATTACTGCTGTGTGTATGTCCCTCAGGTCCCTTGAGTGATTATGCCAATATCTGCAGCATTAGGATTGGACAGCCATTAATCAGGATGAGCAAACCTTCACATCTCTTCTGTGAAGAATCATGAACTGGGAGACTAAATACAGGCAAACATGTCCAATAACTTTATTCTTACAGCAGTGTGGCATAAGCAAATATAAATCCCACTAGTGTTATTATAATGCCTGCTAAGCTAATTGAGAACATATTCGTTTCTTCAACTAAATAAATTACTGTTACAATTAAATGACCCCAAGGTCATCTCCTTGAGGAGATGCCTAGCACTTGAATTAACTATTCAACTCTTCACAGTAAGTGGCCTCAGCCAATCAATGCCAAATAAATACTGCTGAAATATGCATTTAATTATCCTAGCACTTTAGCTTCTAAAACCTTTCCTTTGCCGGTAGGTTTTTTTTTTTTGTTTGCTGATTTATTCTGGAAGGGTGAGAGATTTCTGAGTCTAGTCTGAGCCTAGTCTTTGTAGACTCTGGTCCCAAAAGAGATCACAGCCAACCCTCACAGACAAAACTGGTTCCAGACTATTTCTTTGATGTGAAGGAACAACAATTTTTTATCTATATTCTTTAGTTTGTTGCTTGCAAGAAGCAAACGCAGCTGGCTAACTTTTATGATGTTTCAGAAGTATGGCCCTCCAATCCACTTTGCCAGATTAGTTAAGGACAAAATGCCTCCTCTAATGAAGAATCCATGTTTTGCCAAACTCGGAGTTACTACTGCTGACTTAAAATGGAAATGTATAACGTCGGTGAACTCACTACAGTTTGCTTTATTTTGGAAATTATGTGGTTCAATCTAAAGCCTGTTACAAAAACATTAAAATAGAAGTTCTTCTGAAAGCTAAAAGCTGCTTTCCATCCTCCTGACATGCTACAATTAATACTAATGAATCCAAGTATTGTAAAGTCTCATACCTATAAACCCCTCTTAAGCCCTGGGCACAGGCATTGAGTGGGTCTCCTTCACTGGAGCACATCTTCCCTTGAGGAATACACAGGACGTTATGATTTAGGCTACTCACACATTATTATCAGTCCCTAGAAGTAAGAAAGATCCCAACTACTCTGCTGCGAATTGTTATAGAATTAAATTTGCCGTTTACTTGCACCACTGTAAATAAGAGCACAACTTGGTCCTGCGTACACAGAATTTCCTGCATAACTGAAAATGACTGTCTTTTAGTCTTGTACCCTTTTTTGGATTTATTGTGGTTTTCCGTGTAAGTAAACAAACACATCCAAATTGCAGTGTAAAAAAGACACTAATTTTGCAATTATTAGGAACCTAATTTTCATGAATATTAATTCTTTTAAGGAGGAAAACAAAAGTGATAACACCCTGCGGACTAGTAGACTTCATACCTTCAGGGGAAAAAGAAAAGTTTCATTAATTTTTAAACAAGAGACATACATTATTATGCTTTCTGTGACAAGACTGATTTTTTTTGTAAATGATGACCATAATTAAGCCTCTCATAATGAACATTATTATTACTAAACAGTACAATTTATATAATATCTCCGCTCTAGGAGACTTTGCTTTTTTATTGAAGAGAAAAATCAGATAATGACTGAGACTATTTCTAAGGATATTGCACAAAACATGTATGGACAATATTAATCTTTCAGTAAAACTTAATCAGGCTGTGGCTGTTTAGCCTGAAAAAGATCTGAAGGATTTGTCATCACCCTAATGCAATGTTGATGCTCCCCCTCGTTCTAGAGAAATGTACAAATCAAGTTATACCCCAGTGACATTTTTAAACAGTGTAAAACATTCCTGTGTTCTTCATGTACTTAATATAGGAAGCCTGGCAGGGCTCTCTATATACAAAAATTACTTGAATCTGCCACTAGCCAAGCAAGGAACGTCTGCACAATTACCTGTGGTTTTATGAAGCCTTTTATTCAAGAGCAGAGACAGAGGTCTTTGAAGATGACCTGGTCTGGCAGTCAAACACATATTTGTTATCAAAGAAAGGTATTTAATCAATATACGCTCTTGTTTGTCCAAGCAGATGTAAAGAAACAAACATGACGTAGGTGACCACTTTCAAAAGGTGTATTCTAAACCGCAACACCCGAGACTTCATGGGAGAAAGTACCTAGAGAATGCTGATAATTTGCTTGTAGTATTTCTGGAATATTTTTAGCTGAGTTCAGAAGTGCTTCATGAAACAAAAAGAGAAAAATTTTGCTGAGTTTAAATGCTGCCTAGTCAACGGCAGTTCCTCGGAAAATGCTGATTTAGCCAGAATTCACACATGTGACCCATTCGCTTGCTGTTCCTCTGATTAAATATGTGGCTGTATATTTCTGTTTATATTGCAGAATACGTTGCAGAATTACACAGATTTAGGATTTTTGTAGTGCCTAAGTAACTTTGCAGCAGAACTGTTTCTTGTATTGCAAGGAATACAATCTATAGCATCTATACTCCTGAGTTATCTTAAGGGTACGGATTTTGGAAATCCTGCTGAAGACATTTGTACTGAGGCTCTGTGATTTTTTCCTACTGCAGCTGAAGGGAAGAGCATCACCATTATCAAGCCTCTTTTGAAGAACAGAGCAGTGAGGTTTGGGGAGTACCTTCTGGAACATGGAATTGATTCCAAGTGGCATTTTAAAGTTATACCTCAGGCCTGCTGAGGTTTTGGTCAAGCTGTGCAGGTCAGGTTATGTTCTGGGGCATCAGGAAGTTAGAGAGGACAGAGAGGGCTTTCCACCATCTGCAGAATAAACACACATCTTACAATGACAGTAGTCAGAGATTTCAACAACTAAAAAACTGGAGGTGGCCAAGTATTTTCTATATAACTTGCTTTTTGCAGATGATAGAAAACAGGCTCAAGAAAAGTCCGTAGTAAAAAGCCCCAGAAGCTACCATGGAAGGAGAAGAGGTTGTTTGTTTTCGAATGAGAAAAATTAGAACAGAATGTTTTGTTTCGGGGTCAGCTCAACCCAAATAAAAAAGTCATGATGTGACAAACTGAAAAGAAGCTTTTCATTTCACATCAGGCTGACATTAATCGACATCTGTCTGAAGTGCTCTTACTTGGCATGAGATTTGTGGTGCTTTGTGCTGGGGACCTGAAAGCATGTTTCAGCTGCCAAATCCAAGTACATTTCCTAGCCCTGTCCTAATAAGGCTTGCTTGTACATCATCCACCTCCCACTTTTTTCCCTCTCTTCTATGCTGTGCTTTCTGTAAGAAAGAAATTGAGCTTATGGAGAGAAAACTGTGACACAAACACGTAAGTCCTGCCGTCTTGCCAGCTGCGGGAACTGGACTGCAGACTGCGCCGTGGAGAAAACATGCCCTTTGGTCAGACCCATAACCTCACCACCTGAGCAGTGCTTTACTTTTCCCTATCTCCATTGAATAAAAAAGGACCTCTTTGGGAAACAGGATCATTTTCAATGTGCCAGAATATGGCCTACATGTTTATAAAGGATCATATTCTGATGTTCCTTTTTTAACCTGTGCGTAACTTTGAAGAAGTTTGTGGGACTGCTGGGGGACAAGAGGCTCGTGTGTAATGACAGAAAAATAGGCTTCACCATCTCCTAATCTATCTCAATTATGTATTTAGCATGTTAACAGCTGAATTCATAATACATCTTTGCCATAGCTAAAGAATTTTTGAAGTCATCAAAAAGGCAGTTTCCTTTAACCATAAAAATAGTTCCTGCTATAAGATATTCGGATATGTGAAACGAAATGTTAAAGACTAAATCTGAAACGAGATGAAAAGGCATTGCTGGCAATGCATTTTTTGCATTACCTGTGTTTGCATAAAAACACACACACAGCTAGAATGAAAGATTTTTCTTTAAAAACATTTTCTAAAGTGTTTTACATTGTGTGTAACAGGCACAGTTTTAGAGGAAGCCTAGGAGGCTGTAGATCTTCTGCCGCTAGTGTCCCTTGTTATGGAGCAAGCATGCCAAGTTACTTGAAGGAAAATGAACATGCAGCCTCCCAGCCTCCAAATCCTGCTTATGGCTGCATTTTTGTACATGTTTCCTGATCAACCTTGGTTCAACTCCACAGATCTTGCTTGTCTCCTTCAGGATAAAATAAAGTTAAACATCTTTTATTATCACCTAGACACATCCAAAATATACTCTTGTGTGTATTATAAAATTATGAGAGTGCATGACAGTATTTTAGGTGAAAAAAAAGATCTAGCGTGCATTATATATCATACTGAATACTTGCTACTCCTTGCCAATGAAATATGAGCACACTTTGCAGGAGCTGTCCTCTGTTAGGATTTAACACCAGGCAGAGAGCTACCGCTTGGACAGGCTGTAGACTATTTCCTTCCTGGTAAGAAACAAACTTGTGCCACAGTGGGGTAGGGCCCTCGCTGAGGGCTCTGGTGTTCACAGAGGCAGGCTAGCTGTTAGCACCAGTCGAAAGTGCAGCAGAGGCAGGCGGAAAAGCCCTGTGTTGATGCCAAGTCCGGGCTGAAACGTGGCCTTCAGCAGAAAGTAGGATTCCCTGAGAAGTTCTCTTATTCCTCTAGCAGTTAGAAAGCAATGGAGTGGAGAAAGTCCCCATTTCCCAAGGGACAGGGACAGGTAGGGAGAGCTGACAGGTCATCCCACAGCTGTGCCAGGGCTGCACGAGCAGTGTGCTTAGCGTGCAGTGCTTACCCCAAACAGGGAACTAACAACGAAATGTAGAGTGACTCCTGTCTGCACTGCCCGTTTTTTAGGGCTGGTGGCAAAGTCATGGTTTTCCTCCTTGGGCTCTGTAGCACTGTGGATGTTGCTGCTTCGTTATGGTTCTGCCTAGGAAACTGACGGTGGCTTATTTGAAAAGGTCATGATAGAAGTAAGAATGAGCTGCTATAATCAGAGGAGACCCCTTGGCGACATTTTTTTTAGTGGGAAGGTGGTAGCCTTTATACAGGATGTTCTGGAGGTAGTTCAGAGTGGGAAAAAATTAAAATTTGGCTCTATTGATTTAAAAATTAAAAAAACCACCCTCAAATGTACATAAGGACCAAAAGCAAAAGAGTACCTTCCTTGTATCCAACCACAAGTGCTCAGCATTGCACTTGCTGGGCATGATTGCGGCACTAGCAACAGCTCAAACGAAACGTTTAGAATGAAATAAATGACAAGCGAAACCATCCTTTTATAGACTTGTTATGGACAGTACACTCAGGAACAGTGTCGAAGACCACACTTATTCATGGATTGAAAACCAGGACACATATTCTTGCAGCACTCTTTTTCTCTTTTTATGGAACAAAAGCTTAGATAAAAGTTCTAGTCTGAAATATCTTTTGCTGTGTTTTTTTCTGGCAATATCACAACCACTTACTATACAACATTAACTCTGTGGGCAAAGTATCTGTTGCTGCAATTGTAATATTTTGGGGATTCTGGAACATATTTCTTTGGTCATGGAATAAAATGAGATTCTACTTGCATGCAAAATCCAGCCAGTTGTGGGAAAAACATTACAAAAACCAGCCACCAGTGTTCTGCTACCCTGTATGGTTATATTTTACTGCCCCAAAAGAACTGTCTGAACCACTTCCAACAGACATGCATTGGAAGTTCAATACAGAAATAACAAAGGGTTATTTTTGATGCTACAAGGATACAAAAATCAAATGGAAGCATCCCAAAATGAATGAAAACACTGGTGGCCAAGAGACTGAAAATACTGTTTTTCATAGCAGATGATCTGACTTGAATGACATTATTTTGGAAAAACTTCACAGACTCAATTACATTTTACAGTTGATATTGTTGACATTGTTGTGGCAACCCATGCTAAACGGAACAACAAATTGGTATTAGGCAGCAGATGGTTCTAGGAAAGAATGCCAAATTTAATGTTCAAACTCCTTTTGTGAGAAGGTAATAGAACATTCTCACTTCATACCGCCTCAGTAGCCAGGCTTTGCTTCTGGGGACTGATTGCAAGGATGAAAACTGCAATTCCAGACCATGTAAGGCTCTGTGTAAAGGTTGCAAGCAATTCATTCAAGGCTTAGGGCGCACTGACAAAAATCTACTGTCCTCTTTACCTCCTACTCTTTCTTCCTGGTACCCTCAAATATTGCCACAAAATTGCTTGAGAGCAGCAACACAGCATCAAATATGATGAAACATTTCAGTAGAAAACCAGCTTTTCAGTAGAAATATGCTCAATACTCACAAGAAGATCTTTCAAAAGAGTGTAGTAGTTTCAGCTGTGCTTTCCACCAGATAAGTCGCTCAGGTTTGATACAGAATTTATGATAAAAAACAGGGAGCTGGCACTTAATGTTCATCTCCAAATCAGAGAAGGGATTTAGAGATACTGAAACACCCACCAAAAGCCAGTCTAAGAGTTCTGGATATCACTGTTGTCTTGTGTTTATATGGTTACACAGGAGGTATTCTGCAGCCTAATGAAGGGCAAAATTTGGGAGACAAAGGGTATAAGCATGAGTCCTGATTCTTCAAATAATCCTTCTGGTCTTTGGGCTGCTTCTTCTTGAAATAAATAGACCACTTATCGAAGATGCCAGTGTTACGCTGGCGAAGAACTTCTGTTACTGCTACGGTCTCAGTAAGAGGGACAGGAGGGAAATTGTGGCCAGTCTGGTTTACTTGCAATGTTTTCCATAGACTGCAGACTTCACTTTTTTTCTCAAATATTCAGACTTTTCCCTTAGCTAACATGAGAGGCGGAAATTTGTGAAGACCTCAAGGGTGAGCAACACTAAACAGAAAGATGATGAACACTTTATAAACAAAGAGCAGAAGAATAGCCAGGAATCCTCCAGTAGAAAAGCCATGCCACTAGACAGCGTAATTAGAAAACCTAACCTTTTACGTGACTGAAGATAAAATAAACTGATGTGGGTCTGGCTTTTTCCTTTGTTTCTTCTGATGAGAAGATGCAAAATGCCAAGAGTGTCAAAATTTACTTCGAATTTTTACAACACAGAGGGAGGTATAGTAGCTTTTACATCCTATGCTTTCCAAACAATGGGCTTTCATCTGAAATGCAGGCTATGAAGTGCACTTTGCTGAATAGCAGGACTGTTGTCTTTTGCCAGCTTGAAAAGTCCTTCACATAGAACCTACCTGTTGAAACTGTGGTATCAGAAGATCTCAAACAACAGACAATATCCAAAGACAAGATGAAAACCTACCAGATGACTTTCTGCCTTAGTAGAGGGAATGTTTTGAGAAATGAGAATTGCTGCTAGCCCCAGATCTGAATGCCTCACTGGTACAGTACTTCCTGCAGCCTCCTTCTAGGAATTCTCCAGTAGTTCAAAGGGGAGCAAATACCAGAAGCAATGGCCAGTGCTGCAAGGCTTGGTATGGATATTCTTCTCAGCTGGGCATGCATAGAAGTATGCTATGTATTTTGATCATGGGAAATAGCAGGTAAACAGTCACAGGCTCAGGTGTGGCTTGAGGTTCGCTCTCTGTGTGCAAAAGCTCTGTGCAAAAGCCCTGGCTCTATAAGCCAGTCTTGCCTCCCCTCTCCTCTGCAACAGCATCCAAGGGCTGAGCTGGGCTGGGAAAGAGGGGAGGAAGGTAATGTGTAGTCACCTTCATGGAGGCAAGGATGTGCCGCCCCTTCCCACCGAAGCCCCTGATCATGCCGGGGAATGGCTACACCAGGGAAGGTGGGTGTCAGTGAGAAAGACTGGAGCTGAGGAGGGCTCTAGGTACACCAGAACCTGGGGCAGGGGTTCATACAGGGAATTCTGACCGAAAGGTTGAAGAGGCAAGGAGGAAGTGAGGGGTTTCAGGTGTCAGTGCTGGAAGCCAGATACAAGATTTGGGAAGGGAGAAGTGTGCAGGACCTGCTTTTGGTCACCTTTACTATAGCCAGATTTATTCCAAGTGGAAATCTGGCTTGAAGAAGGAGTCAGGGGTGGGCTTTGGATTAGACCAGAAGGAAATGAGTATTACAGAGAAGAAAGGATATTTTTGGAAAAAAAATTCTGAAAGTTTGAGAACTAGAATAACTGCCTCATTGCTGGGGGAAAGAGTGAAAGGAAGCAGATGTAAAATGGTAGCTGTCTTCTTGAGCCTTCCAAAAAAATTCGTTGGAGGGCAAGGGGAATAATAGACAATATTTTGCACTGAATAATCTCAGACACTTCCTTTGCTGTCTTTTACCCTTCTGAGGATTAAAAACAGAAAGGATAGACTAACCAAATATTTCAAATCATAGAATCAAGTTAGAAGGGACCCATAAGAACCATCGAGTCCAACTTTCTGCTCCTCGCAGGACTACCTAAAACTATACCATATGATTAAATCATTTTATGCTTGCCAATGAAACTTGAGAAATCCCAGCAATTATCCTGGTGGTGACCATAAACATACATAATTCTCAGCTTTCCAAAGTCCAAATGAAAAAAAAAGATGTGTAAAAAACTTTGATGGGCACAAGAGTGAAACACACTTTGCACTTAGAAGTGTGAAGTTATGGCCAAAGACATCAAAGACTGCCCTCCATTTTAGAGGCTAAAGGCTATGAGCCGCTTTCAGCAGAAGGCTCTGGTTGCTTTTGTGTTGTGAAGTTCATAATAATTAAATTTTTTAAATATTAAATACAAGCTGCTTGTTTGTTAACAAAAAAAAACCTTGGCGGAAAAAAAGTATCAACGAGGAAAGTTACAATATTTTTATAATTATACCTTCAATGTAAATTGCCCTCCAAAATTAGTCTCACACTTCAGATTATTTTCAAAGTATTTAAATTATGAAACTTGAGTGACAGTGGCCTATTAAATAGCTACCTTTTTTTTTTTTTTAATTCGAGTCGGCTTGCATTGCCAGCTCGTGCCATTTTAAATATTATTTTCTACACGCCAAGTTAACATCACAGTCAAGTCAATAGATGTACATACTTCAGAAGAAAGCTTACCCCCTTCATAAGTGTAGTTAACTATGAAGAGATATCCAATGCTGATGTTAAATTAAGGCTTCATCCACTGAGCAGTCAATTACTGAGTGAATATGCGCTAGGCGTATTCTTTGGATACAGAAGCAGTGAATTTCTTCCTAAGGTGAGATCCTTCTGTGCTGTTGCTATTAGCATATTGTTGCTTGGTTTTGTATATTATGCTACCTCAAGCTCTTTTTCAAAGTGCATTATAAAAAGCTCAAAAGACCTGCATTGTAGGTAAAATCTTTTAATAAAGAGATAATTCTAAAATCTCCTGACAGATATTTCAGGAACTACTTTTGGAAAAGACCTCTTAGATAAAATATGGTAAAGACAGTATCCAAAGTTGAAGAAACATCAATGGATGAAGAAATACCTCACAGTGTCAGAGGTTTTCAATGTACCAGATAGAAAATTATAAACAGAGGCATGCAGACACAGCATAATACTCCATGTGCCAAGTCATTAGTCTATACTCCAGCAAAACTAACTGCCTCAGTGAAAAGGGAATTGAATGCTTGGATCCCTATCGTGATTCGGTGAACCTTGCCCAGCGAAGGACTTTCGTATTTCTTACACATAATTTGTGAATTTGGCTTTGGGCAATCTGTACTAAGACGTTAATTTCCCAGGTCATGTAACCATTCTCCTATGGAAAGAAATCAGGCAAGTATGAATTTGTAGGTCATTAGTGCTAAAACGTTTGCTTTTACACTAAGGAAAAACTGTATTTTACTGACTACAGGTTAGAGTGCTGTGGTTCTCAAGCAGGGATATTTGCATTGCTTGTGAATCACCAACACTTCTTTGCTAATCCCCAGAATGATATGTGTAGCAAAACTAAAGAGTAGGGAGGAAGGGAGCTGTTCACCAGCATTTCTATGAGAATTCTGTCAGACTAGAGGAAAAAGGGTCAAACAGACAAAAAATATTACCTCAGTATTTAATTTGATGCTGAAAATAAACAAAAAGGGACAGTAGCATGTGTGAAGTGTTTATTAAACTAATATTAGATATAGTTTATTAGTTTATTGTTTCTTATGAAATATAGTGTACTATTAGTTTGCTAAAATTAATATTTTGAGGGTCACTATAGCTTTCTGAACCAATTGCAGCTTTTGGGTGTCAATCTTGACCCATTTAAAAGCTTGCACCATGGTCATGATATAAACAGAAAGAAAACTTCAGTCAAAATCTTTAAAAGTTCCCAAATCTTTGGGAGTCAAATACCAGAATATACCTTCAAATAGCCACACTGGAGAGAAATGACAAAGGGTGAAACGGCTGGCAGGAGGATGTATTCCAAATACATAGTTATGTAGTTCAAATAAGTAAGGAGAAGTATTATTTCCATTTCACCCTTCCTTCGTTGTCATTCTTTTTCTTACACTCCTCCCTTCCTTCTCCCTTCCCTTCCCTTCCCTTCCCTTCCCTTCCCTTCCCTTCCCTTCCCTTCCCTTCCCTTCCCTTCCCTTCCCTTCCCTTCCCTTCCCTTCCCTTCCCTTCCCTTCCCTTCCCTTCCCTTCCCTTCCCTTCCCTTCCCTTCCCTTCCCTTCCCTTCCCTTCCCTTCCCTTCCCTTCCCTTCCCTTCCCTTCCCTTCCCTTCCCTTCCCTTCCCTTCCCTTCCCTTCCCTTCCCTTCCCTTCCCTTCCCTTCCCTTCCCTTCCCTTCCCTTCCCTTCCCTTCCCTTCCCTTCCCTTCCCTTCCCTTCCCTTTCTTTCATCTGTCTTTTGGAATGAATGAAGGAAGGAAGGAAAAAAGGAGGAAGGAAGGAAGGAAGGAGGGAATGAAAAGATGAAGACAGCATGAAAAAGTACAGGCTGTCTCAGTAGTTGTTGCTTACCATTTAGATAAAAAAGTAATAGGTGTCCTCATGAAAGAAGCCAGATGGATTTAATTTAAAGACACTGAAATGTTTCAGGCTCTTCCACAAAAACATGATCTGATTCTGCTGACGTCTGTCTTCCTAAAAGTTATGTAGGTAAGGACCTGTGCTGTTGGAGGCGCTGAGTCTGTGGAAACTGGCACAGAGGGAATGAGGCTTGCTTTCCACGCTTACACAACAACAGGGTAGACAAATTTAGTAACAGCAGTTCTCTTTCCTGACACGACACACCAGATCCTGCCCCTGGTTGCACACACAGGTGTACACTGCTGTCAGTAAGCTTATTTAGTGAATGAATTTGACCCAGTGTTTTCAGTTCTCTTTTCAGTTACCTTACAGAGGAAAAAAAAAAAATCCTTCTCAGTTGTGTGAGGAACTTCACTTTCCCTTTTCATGTGTGTTCATTCATTTTCCTCACTCTACTCTTGAGATAACTTGTTAAATTAATCCTGTCTTCATTTGTTTTATGGTGTCTTTGTGTTTAAATGCTGATTCTCTGAACATCTGTTTCAAGCGCAGTTGCAAACCCATTACCTTTATGAGCCTTACGTATTTTAGATAGATTTACTGTTGACCTTTGTTGGGAAATGGAATGTTTTTGTTGTTACTAACATTTCTATAATTGATATTGTTGTAAGTGCCACCAGGGTACTTCCTTTAAATGAAACACTCTGTCTTGGCTGATAATTTTGCTTAACCGTACTAAATCAGATAAATATTACTTAGATTTTCTTGGCTTTGAAACTAAAAATAAATCCTTCATCACTAGACAGCTATAAATTGCCACTCAATTCAAATAGACTACTGGCATAGTTTTTAAATTTCTTATTTTCTTGTTTCCTGTTGTTTCCTCACTTTCACTTGCCACCAAATAATAAAAATCAGACAATTATGCTGTGTAACTAACTGCTGTGTGACTGCTGAGAAATCCAACACTTTCTAAGATGAATGAGGAACTGTTTTCTATCCCCTGAAAAAAGAGTTCTTTTTAGTGCAGAAAAATAGTATGGACAAATTTGATTTCTGGTGTGCTGAGAAATTACCGAATCAGAGGAAGTGTCTACTAAGACGTTTTGTTCCATGGCATATATAGCCTGTAGGCGTACTGAGTGTAGGGCACTCTCTAGTTTTCTCTAAAGCACAAGCTGTCCGTACTAGGCACACATCACCTATTTTGTTTTACATCTGGGTACAAGCGCATGTGAGTCACGGACCATTTTCACCTTGAGGCTCTGTTCAACTTAGCCATCCTTAAAGACAGCATAAACTAAATGTCCAGTGGAAGTGGAGAATATTTTAAAGCCCTCAATTTAATGAGCGTGTGGGATGAGTTCTCTTTGCATCTTGCAGCAGGCAGTCCTAGGCTAACGCACGGACTAGTGCATCCCTTTGGAGGTTGCTCCATTTTAATCATGTCAGACCACACAGAGCAAATGCCTACCTTGTGAATGATAGGGTCCTCTTTAACCAACTGCCTCTTCCTCCCTATTTCTTTCTGTAAATCTATGGGCAGAATCGCGTCACAGCAATAGCATGAAAAAGCCAGAGGGCCCTTATTCCTATTGTGAGAGTTGCTTAGTTCTTCTGACTGTAAAATCATGTCGATAATATCATCCAACTTGGGCAATTCTTATTTTAAGAAACTCTGAAACACGAATGCTTTGAGCCAGGTACTTGAAATATGTCAGGTGAAAATGTCTGCACTGAAAACACACTTTCTAGCAGCGTATGACCTAGTCAACATATAAGACTTTGAAAAAATTCTATTAAATGTGCACAGAAGAGATTTTTTTCCAATATCAGGAGTTAAGATTTCCCAAAATCCAAGGATGCCTGAGGCATTTACCATTTACTCAGGATGCTCAATTCTCTCACAGCTCAGTCTCCTAGGACTAAGAAACAGAGACAAGGAAAACAGAGGTGGAGACTTCATGGAAAACTATGGAAAGTGAGTCAGCAGTGCTACCTGGCCAGGATGGAATAGAAGGGACATTAATAGTACAGATGAGAGGAGAGCTTGGGGGAAAAAAAATACAGGACAGTTATTAGAGGCCATTTGGAAAAAAAGACTGTGACTGAAACAGTGAGTATGATAGGGGAGTGCAGGGATCTGGGAGAAACTAGGGCACAGTGAAAAATACAACGGTGACAGGTAGGACTGAAACAAACTGGTTGGAGTGGCTGTGACAAGTTCTCAATGAGCCAAGGATGCTGCAGAAGAAACTGCCTGCTCACTCCCTCTGAAGTCTAGAACTGATCCAAGATAACCTCACTGCCAGCAAGTGCAACAGGTATGGTGACTGCTTCACTCCAGAAAGACAATGCCCTTCATGTCTCACTTTGATACCATGTGATCTTAACAGACTGAAAGGACAAAGAAGTCAATGCTTTAGGATGCTTCTTAAAACTCAGAAAATTGCGTATAAAATACTCAAAGAATAATTGGTGGGATTATGAGCACTCAGAAGTAAATAAATATCAATATTAAAATTACCAGATAATTTTAATTTAGATCACCCAAATGACCACACATTTATTTTCACCTCATTCTCACTCAGTATAAAGAAAAAGCTCATTCTGGGCATATTACTCAAGGTGTCATGTAAAGGAGAGGATGTCAATCTGACCCCTGTCTCACCTGTTGTGGGAGCTTGAGGGTGCCACCGAATGGAAAATAGGGCTGGTGGAAGACTAAAGACTGTTCTAGCTCTGAAAATAGGGCTGGGGCAGTATCTGTATTTCAAATGTGTGCCACCACTGCTGCAGCATCTTTGCTGTTCCACCGGAGTTATAAATCAAAGTTTTCATAGGCAGCCACTAATTGTGCATTGCTATTTTATGGATATCAATTTCAGACTACACCAGATAAACTGCAAAGGGCTTAGCATTCACAGCTGTCAGTGAGGTCAGTGACCGAATCCTCTGAGCCTATTAGATGATAGCAAATGCTCATTATGCTGAAAAAGCTAACCAGATAGCTTTTAATGGGATACCTAAAACAGATGTACATTTTATAAAAGGATTTCCATTCCTCAGCTGAACATCTTAGAGCAGGACTGGTAACGCCTAATGAATGAGGAACTCAAAAGCGAAGCCTGGGCTACACCCTTTAGGCCATTTTGAAACAATTGGTGGTTGACCTGGTGGTGTAGAAAGTTTTCCTGTGACTATTTCAAAAGATAAGTCTGAAATAATATAAAAGCATGGGTAGAGATGCCCAAACTGAAGCCTGCAGGGTGCTTGTCTCTACATCCAAAGCTTGTCTAATTATATGGGAGAGCTTTCTCAACTGCCTCACAGAGGCAGTCAAGAGGGGCAAAACCCAGTCATTACCTTGCTGATTATCAGTGTTTTACATAAGCAATTGCTGCAGTTGCAACCGTGAATGTGAGTGTGCAGCTATAGAAAGAGAAGTGTCAGACCTCTCTTCCTAGTAAATCAAGGTTTCTTTTCTGCAAAAAGCTTAGAAAACTTTTGATTCTCTGGTCTCAAGCCTGAGAAATGCTGAACAGCCTCTGTTGTAGAATAGCATGTAACTCGAGCCTACAATTCACTTCATGTCCTTAAAATGAAATATATGCCCTGAAAGAATTTTCTCTCACTTCTAGAAATTGTGTGAGAATTTGTTTTTGAAACGTATAGACCAAATGAAAACCACCATGCTACCAAGAGAATTTTTCAAACAGGGGAGGAACTGGAAACGTGGCAGAGCTGTAACAGAACGGAGCAGTTTGCCATATCTGAATATATTGGCACATCATAAAGTCTTCTGCCAATTAATATTGCCTGTAAGCAGAATTTCTTTGTAAGCTACGTACAAATGTCTTCATGTCTTCAATTAGTTTTTTCTGTTAGGGAAAGACAACAAAGTTTTTGTGTCATATGCCTCATCTAAATTTTACTGCTTTAGTTTTAGTAAATCAAAATATATTACTGTTAGAATGAATTCCTTCGTACTTTTGAGTAATGGCCGAGTTGCATACCTGCAGTAATGATAGCACTAAAGATAAAACACATGTGGGCATTCTCTAGTTAACACTGCAGTGCTGAAACTGCCCATCTGACCAAGGCACCAACATGGCTTTTAGAAATGAAACTAGGACGAGTAGCAGTATCACCCTTTAAAGACACACACACACCAAAAAAAAAAAAAAGAGAGCGAGAGAAGGATAATACCCATCTGCCTTCAGTAGTTTCAGTAGATTGGATGTTCAATACCTGAATCAAATGCCTGCGTGCAGCTCTGCACGGGCGAGCCCTGCCTGATCACACTAGAAATAATCATCACTACAGCTGAACAACCACTATTTCTCACTGATAATCTCATTATGGATTTCAGTGGGGCACACTCATTTTCATACAGTGATTTGTCTATAAACACTCGTGTCAGGGCTTTTTGACAAATTGGTTGATTTACAGAAAGCTTGTTCTAGCTTTAAGGATAAAAGTTGCTGCAGCTCTTCAGTTAAACGAAGGTACAATCCTTCATTATTTTGCCCGTGAACTTTGGAAAGAGTGGGCCATAGCCAGCAGAGACATTTTCTCTGCAAAGCACTTAAGTGTGTTTCTGAACCTCGATAGACATTCTCCTGTACTCCTTACGCTATGGTCTGTAGTTAAATATCCAGGCAGAAGAGGTAAGAAAGTCTCCCGCAGCAGGGCAAATATACCTGTGCAGCCATAACACAGTTGCTTCCAGAGGGGATAGAAAGACAGACATAGCGTAGAGGAAAGGAGAAAGTACAGTTATTTTCTGGTATGTTTACAACTCCACCTACAAGAGGAGAGGAAATTACACCCAAGGGACCAAGAGTACCGTGCTATGACTTTGCTTAGATATTTATTTTGGTTCAAGATCCACTCTCTTCTGCTGGTGCTTCTGAATCCAAATACATGAAGCTTCCGAGGTACATTTAAAGTCTTTTTCATTTCAGTGGAATCCATCCGTGGGTTTTAGTGGCCTGCTGTAGAGGGAATGGGGGTGAAGGTGTTAACCATCTGACCCAGAGGTGAAAGAAAATTCAGCATGGGTTTACTATTACTGCAGATAAAATAGTATCGAAAAAAGAATGATGAATTACTTTTTTCACTTTTTATTACTATCAGAGAAATTGTCAAAGTTACAGGATTTGAAAGAACAGCCAGGTAGGTGAGTAAGGTTTTGGTTACTGCAAAGAGTAAATAAGCCACTATTTACTCTGCCCTTAATGCCTGAAAGATCCCTGAGGTGTATTTCCTAGTATTTTGTCCTAACTAGTTTTAAAAATCTTATGATAAATTGTTGAAGCTTCATCGGAGAGGGTAATAAGGTTTTATGGCTGAGCTATATCTCATTGTCTGAATAAAAAATAATAAGAATCCCCCGGTTTTTTTTCTGTTTTGAATGTCATCTTCCTATTCCTCATTACGGATTTAGTCCATCTTGACGTTTTCATCTACTATTTATCTTCATAAGTGTGAATAGAGGCTATTCTTTTATCTTATTCTGGTCATTGTTTATCCAACTTTAGAAAATCAGATTAAGATTTTCAAATACTGTGGGGAGTTTATCCACAAAAGAGCTGTTAAAACTCTTCCCAAATCCATTTTTTTTTTTTAAATGCACTGTACTGCTTTGAGAATTTTTCTTATTATTAGTTTCTGAGGCCTGACTATCTTCCCTACACTTCTCTGGGTTTTCTATAATGTCTTAATACATACAATGCTTAGATAAGATTTTCCAGCTCTATTTCCATAATTTCCACTATTTTCACTTACCTCCTTACTTCATGGCATCAGGCTTTGTTCATAGTCATCAGAGCTTCATGACACCTTACATTTTTCATTAATGTGAAGTTTACTGCTGAATGGCTCATTTGACTGATCAATAATTACCTCCTTCCCCCATGATGGTTTTCAAATCTGGTTAGAAGGGGGACAAGACCCTCACTTGGTGTCTGATTTACTATTGAGGTCAGCTAAGTTACACTTAATGACAATCTAATGTGAGAAGACAAGATGAATCTTTCATCTTCACATTTGTTTTTATTACCTTCTGAAGAAGATGCAAGTGCAAAGGTCTTGTCCAAATTGTAAGTATTAGTCTAAAATGCATACATTTTTCTGAAGGCATTCATCATCAGTTTAATGATTAAAGTCACATTTATCAAAAACATGAGGATAATGCACATTAGACCGCGTTCTGATTAACTAAGTTAAAAATGCTGTGCCATCAGTTGCTCAGTTGATCCTTGTGGAAAGCCTGTCACCAGGCTACCATACATCATCCAGAGTGATATAAATGTATAAACTATGCTGTTTGAAAATGTCCTATTCCAGAATGGTGCTTTAGCCCTTGGAAGAAAAAGGATAAAAGCAGTATTAAGAGAAATAAAAATATTATGTTTGTATAATGGAGAATTTACATCTAATACCAGATATTTTCAAGCAGTTGTAGCACATCAGAATGACATCAGAAATAACACGTCATGATGCCAAAGCCTTTTAAAAACTAGTAGAAAAATAATTTCTAGTTGCATTTTAGACCATGTACAACAAGGCACCATGAATGGGGCTCACAGGAATGTAGCCCTGGCCTAAGTTTCCAAAATAGTCCACACACTGAGTTTTGAATAAGCAGAGGAGGTAGATATGAGTGGGTGGAAGAACCTGGATTTCACTACCCCGATGATATACAACTCCAGAGGATGGAGAACCAGCTGAGTTTTTACAAAGCTGAGTTTCAGACCATCTTCATCCCCTGGAAGATATTAGAGTAGGCAGATAAGAGAGAGTGTCATCAACATTGATGCCATCTCAGAATTACAGAAAAAGTAACATTTGTAATTTTCATGATAACTCAAGAAAAGACCCAGTCCTGAAAGACATCAAGGAACTTCTTAAGAAATACTAAGAACCTTCTTTCACTGTGGCTTTAAAAAAAAAAAAAATCTGCATTTTCCAGCTTCGTCTCATTCTGAGGGAAGTACAGAGCACAGGAGTTGAAATAATATATATTTTCCTGACAAAAACAACATAAAAATCCCACATTGAATCTAAGTTCTCAATATTAAATGTCCTGGGTTTAACCTTGGTATGTTATAAAGGCATAAGGTCCTCCCACCATCCCCAATAAATAAATACCCAACTCCAAATCTCACCCCAATTTCTGTTGCATCAGAAGTATTGGGAGAAGCTGGTTTTGATAACCATGCTGATGGAACACGACTTGGTCATGAAGAACCAATATCAGTAGGTTAGATTAACACCTCTTGCAAAAAAGGGGGAAATAAAACCGGTTTTATAAGGCCGACACCGAATATGTGAGAGAAGCAAATCAGGGGCACAAATAACGACGGTTTATTTACAGTGCAGCATTTAGAAGTTCTTTTGGTATTGCCGTTGATGAATTAATGAACTGCAGGTTAGCTGTCGCTTATTGACCAGCGAGAGAGCAAGGCACCATCGGTCCGACACCGAAGAAGCTACAACCCGCCTGTTACAGCCCGGGCACTGGGTAAAACAAGCCCGTCGGATGCACGACCGGTGCAATAGGAACAAGTACAATCACGATTACAACACACAAAATACAGCCGGGGAGAAATAGCGCGTCACTCAGCGCAGGCTGAGGTAAAGCATCTTACCCCCGAGGCATCCCTCTGTGGGTGGATGGAGAAGGAGCGAATCCATCAACGTGTCCTTTCGGTGTGGTTCCGAAGCAGCTCCTGCCCTGTTTTAGGGCCGACATTGGGGCGATATTTGTACCCAATTTTTCACATGACATCATTGGTGTAGACGCGCGTGTGGGGGGGACTGTAGACAAGCTTATCGCTTCTGTTAATTGCACAAAGTCCGTTAATTGACACCCGCATGGGTGGAGGTAAGAGCTTGTTTCATCCAGGAGGGAAAAATGAAAGAATGGGACCATGGGGCCTCCACCCCATTTCACACCCCTCCCAGGACATCCAGGTAACACCTACCACCAGGTACAGATCCCGTGATAGTTGGAGTTGCCCAGCACTGAATTTTATTGACAAAGAGCCTGTAGGCACCCGGCTGCACACCCATGGTGTGCATGTCTGATGTGGCTTGCACTTTGTGCTGTGACTTTGTATTCTCTACAACACCGACGTCCTGGAAATAAGTCTCTAGTTAGAGAAGCTCCATTTCCCATTTGATAACTTGCGGGTAGTTCAAACCAGCAGTGATAGTGGGAAAACTAAAGACGGAACTTTTTAAAATTCTTTTTACATAGAATGCATTATAATATCACACAATCAATAATACTCAGCTCCCTGAGCAAGATGCAAAGAATGTGCATTAAAAATTAAATAAAACAATGAAGGAGGACACTTACAAAGGTCAGTTCACCTCCATGGCCTCGAACACTCTGACCAAAGAGCATAAGGGTAAGTTAGGAAAATCCATTAAAAAATATGTTGAATGAGTGGTGATAGAGAGGTGATAAAGACTCCAAGAACATCAGGCATAAAGATCGACCCTTCCCAGGCACCTGAATGAGAGAAAATGGAAATAATCCAGAACTAGATAAGAACATGTGTGGATGAACCCATAAGAAAACAAGCCTGGGATTATTAGAGCTGCTCTGAAGGATATGAATGCCCTATTCCCATTCAGTTTAATTACGTGACTGACTCCCTTGCTGCTGCTTGAAAATCCCAGCCTCTGAACACATGCACTCCTGATTGCTTCCTTGCCGAAAGTGTTGGCAGTTGATTAGAAGGTTTTCCAGGAGTCTATTTTGTTAAGTATCAGTGAATTATGTAACAATTATAGCTAATAAATGTCCAATTTAAGAAAGCCAGAATGTGTGAGACATGGAAAACCTTTTCTAAAATAGAGTGTGTCCCCTAAAGAAAACCAACTGCACCTTCACCACTGTGATTTTTGGGTAACAAATGCTTTAGGGTATCTCAAGAATTCCTTGAAATCAAAATCCTCCACATTAACTCTGAGGCTCCAGGCATGGACTAGTTACAAGGCATGTGACCCTTTTGACCAGGAAGAATCCATCACTAGGCAGGAGTACAAGACACATCCTCCCATCCTAAAAAAGGTGAAGAAAAATGAAAAGGAAGTAATTGTTCCAGGACCACCAGCCACTGTAGGAACTTCATAGCAGTGATACAAGATCATCTGAAGGAACAGGTCCTTGACCTCCTTTTCCAGACTGTGATTATCATGTCCTCCAACCTACCTTTTAGGGTGAGAGGTGTTTGGGACAGAGAGGGGAATAGCCTTGAGTACCTTTTTTCCCCATAAAGTGGAACAGAGCAGGAAGCAGAGAAACCCAGCTTTCTAAGGAGCCTTTGCTTTCAAGTCAGGAGCGTGCTGATCCCAGCCCCTCTGTAATCAGTATGAGACTATGGACAATTCGGACACTTACCACACTCTATAGATGCTTATTTTTTCCCTCTGACTAATGAGGACTGCCACAGCATGCAGGCTCCCACCTGAAGCACTCGGCTTAAATGTCTAAAATCAACCAAAAGCTCATCTAGACCCATATCCCCTTTCAGTCTTCCTGGGTCTTCCACTGGTAACATTCTGCTGAGGATTACTATGGCTCTCATCCCAAATTGTTTGCAGTCTTAGCTCACTCTCTGTGATGATGCTCACATTATGCTCTCTGAACTTACATCCTTTAAGGATATTCACTCAAGATTAAGGACTTCCTCTTCCCCATCTTTCTTCCTCATCCATTTTGCCTATTAAAATATATGAAGTGGCAGGAATCAAGGGAACAAACTAGGAGAGAAAAGTTCTTGTGTGGTATTCCATTTGGAACATGGTTGATTTACATACACCTTACCTCATTCTGAAACAATAGTTTCAAAAGCTGTTTGAGATGTTCTCTTTGCAAGTCACTTCAGTGTCAGTAACGGGTAAACAAATGCTAACCCTTTTCCTGACACCCTTCTCCTTCACCAGTGACAAAGCGTGTCTAGCTGATGTACAACAGTAGATATTCTGTCCTTTCACTGTATCAACATACAAAAAGGATAATTACATTGGATGGAAAAAAATCCCCAAACCAAATAAACCAATCACAAAAACAAAACCAAAGAAGTTTTTCACAGTCCTTGAAGAAACTACCAAGGAGGCATTGAGAAATGACATGACAGGAATTTGAGCTCTGAGATACCAAACAATCCATTTTTTGTTATTTTAACTCATCCTTCTCCCTTCATGTCATGATTGGTTCGGCAACAAGTCCTGAGATAACACAGCAGTCTCTGGGATTGAATTTCTTCCAGCTGAGCCACACAGAGCTGGTGCTGAGCCCCTTTTTCCAACTGCAGGATGACATCTCTGAGGTCAGCTTCTGACACCAGCAGAATTCTGGATTTTCTGACTTCATCCAACAAACTGGAAAAAAAAATAAACAGGTAAAATTAAAACACCTCTCCCCCATTTTTTTTTTTTCCTAGAGCTAGGTTTGAGCATTAAAAGACAAAAATCCCCTGCCTTTCCTTGGTCCCAAGATGCTCCTTAACAAAGGCAAACATAATTCCTCTTTAGGATAAGTTAAATTTGGAGAAGCTGAACTCAGACATACAAAAAGTCTATTATCGTCTAAAAAGAAAGCTAATGTGATGGTCTAGAAGTTATCTGCTCCTCATGCAAGTAAAGAGAAAGATAACTATCAGGAGGTTAAAGCATTACACTAGGATTTGGTATATTGCTGCTCAGCGGCCAATGCTGTCAAAGGCTCCCAGTGCCACTGTATACGAGTCCCTTTCTCCAAGCATTAGCTGCCATTTTCCTTTTGGAAGAAGGAACATTTTCTCTTCTCATCACTCATGTGTCACCATCTATTTAGTCTGTGCCGTTCTGAGAGCAAGGATTCTGTATATGGAATAGGACAGTGATTTTTTGAAGTCTTTTGTCACTACGGTGCTATATAAATATTTAGTCCTTATGCATCAGCTTACGCTGATTAGGTGATTTCTTTTTTCTTAGTCAGATCATAGCCTTCACGGTTTTGCACTTTGCCAGTGTTTACAGACTAGATATGTGCATGTGTGTGTACATATGTATGCGTATTTTCTGTATTAATGTTAAAGAATCAAAGTGAGAAAATGCCAGAGTTAAGGCTGCCTCATTTGTTGCCCCTGTGTTCGTTTGTGTTACGGTATTTACGTGATCTTCAGAAAGATGTCTAGGGTCCAGCAGTGCCACTTATTAATAAAACACTGCTAGTTTTAAATTCCACTTAGGTTCAAAAACGAGACCTTTTGAAACAAAAGCAGGGAAAGAGACCGAGAGAAGGGACAAATTCATAGAGCTTGAATGATCTCAGGTCTCCTCTGAGGTGTGGAAAGCAGGATGGGAAGTGTTAAGGTAGTGCACAGGTAGCATCAGCTCTTCCTGTAATAGGTAGGACAGAACAAGACAGGTATGTGACACAGAAGAAAGAGGAAGTCTCTTACCAGACCCATGAGCTCCAGCCATCCTCTATTCCTGCTGGACAGCTGCATTTTCCTACAGCTCCACTGCACTTAGTGTTGCCTAACAACTAGGCTGGTGGCCACTCTGGAGTGGGTCTGCCTTTGTCGGTTTATTGCTCTCTGACTTAGCTTTTGACAATTCTCCTCTGGGCCTTGGAAGACCTTTTGACAAAGACATCATTCAGATGAACACATTTTCATAAAAGTTGGAGTTTTGAGTAACTGGTGTTTTCTGATAAACCAAAGAAAAAAGCAAAAAGTTTTTGTCAAAAGAAATTCTCATGTGGCTCTCTTTGTTTTTCTTCTACACGGACCACAGCCTTAGTCAATGTATAGATAAAGGAGGGCTTGCAGAATAAGCAGCTATTCGCTGTTTTGCTTTATCTTAATTCTGCAGAGTGTGGTCTGAAGCGTTCCAACTTTACTCTAAAGCCTGACTCATTAATTTCTTCATGTGCTTTTTATATAGTTCATGGAAGCACTTCACAAACAGAAATTTATTTTTCCTACATGGTGCTGACAGAGAGTGGAGACAGAGGGATTAAGGTCAAAAGCGCCATTCATGTTGGGTGCTCGATCTGATACCCCCAAAACCAGATCTTGTAGGCTACTTATTGTTACACCTGGCTTTTTGTATTTGCAGCTCTCTCCCTCCTGATTGCAGGTGGAGCTATCAGCAGCCAGGACTTTCCAGCCCAGACCTCCCTCTGGGCAGCCACCAAATAAGGAGCAGAATTAAGGACCACCCGTGGAAGGTAGGTAGCCTGGACAGGGGACGCAGTGGCAGCCAGCAGGATAGAGAGCTGGTTGCCCTGAGTGGCCTGCAGCCATCCTCCTGCAGCCTCCTTCTCTGCATGGTACTGATTCTTTCACGGGGCACGACCCATTTGCAGTGGTGTATGAAGCCTTCTTGTGGTCCCTCTGCCACGGGACTTCTAGGGACTGCTTCTGCAGTATTTCCATCTAATCTCTCCTGACCTTTGGCGAAGTAAAATTGTGTAAAAATCTTGTAATTTGACCAACCTTCCTTTTTTTTTTTTTTTTAATTCACAAAAAAGGTGCAAAAACTGCTCTGTCACGTAGACTATCTATTTTGGCTGTAAGCACTGAAGGTTCTCAGGGAAGCAGCTACAAAAATCACAATTTTAAGCATACACAAAAAATTATATTTTTTAAGTTGTTATTTTTTTTTCTCCTCTGAAGCACCAAAGTAATTTTTGCTAGACATTTCTGAAAACAAAATTATTTTATTTAAGTCTGCTTAATATTTGTGAAAAAGGTAGCCAAAGTTTAGCAAAGTTTTAAACCAATGCAGACGAGGCAGTAAGATATGATAAACCAGGAAAAGGTTTGTTCTGACTATAACAAATAGAACTTGAGAGCAGAGGGACATGGGATGGAAGGGGAAAGGACTGTCACCAAACAGTGACAGTCGCTGATTTGTTCCTTCAAATGCTGTCATGCACACCTATTAAGCAGCTGCACTACTATGCTACTGCTGTGATGTGCTCGCAGAGTGACACCAGCTAATCATAATTACACAAAGCCATTTCCCCCGCTCCTCTCACCTTGCCAAGGCTCTGAGCGCAGAGCACACCCTTTGCCAGCCACAGAGAACCTGAAAACCATATCCTCACCTGCCTTTCGTACTTGGCACCAGAGGTGAGCTGAGGGATTTCCTCCGTTCTCCCGTAATTGCACCTCTCCTTATCAACCACGCACCTTTCAGATCTAGCAGAACGGACGCTAGTGTCCCTCCGCCCAGTAACACAATCCACCTGAATTGTTTCTAAAATTTCGTTTTATCTATGGGCCACAGAGCAGCTGTACGCCTTGCAAGATATCAAACTTATCTCTCCTATAGATAAGAACAACATGGAAGTTAAGACCCTCTTGACTGCGTTTATAATGTTGAATACTTTCTGCTTTTAAGACATGGATAACCTTTTCTGCTTCCTGTTAGCACTTTCTTCTTTCCCCCCCGTATTCTTTAAATGGAAACACAAGTCTGCCATTTAATAAAACCCCAGTAATGATCCTGCTTTAAAGGACAAGGGCTAATCACTTGCTGCTTAACATTCCAGACACATGACAGTGGTGGAGAATAAATCAGTTAAACAGCAAGATGCAGCACAACTAATTTTCATGTAAAAGGGGGTGATTGCCTTTTTTTTTTTTTTAACCATTGTGGTTTTTTTTTAAGCTGTTAAAGCCCAAACATTCTCGTCTATGAGTTTATGAATTATTAATAAAAAAGAGAGAGAAAAGAAGCTTTCTTTTTCTAAATATCATCTGCTAAGCCACCACAGACTGAAGTGCCTCACACTGATTCCTGATTTACATAGTCCCAGTTGGAAGTTAATGAAGACTGCTGAGCCACCTTTCAACATGCAGATAAACCTTCATGTATTTAAAAGCAGGGAATATGTGCTTGTTGCTGGCAAATTATTCATCTAAGATCTGAAGTTTCTGACACCGCCTGCGTCAGATAAACTGTCACCCAAATTGCAAACTAATTAGTGATTCAAACATTTTCGAGCTGATTGATGACAGAATAATTTACGCTTGTTTCTCAGTTTCCAGCTGGCATAGGCTGCTGACTGGAGCCCTAATTAACGCTAGTACATCAGTCATGTTCTGCCAAGGCAGCACATACAATTAAAAGGCAGTTTAAATGGAATATCACATTAAAAAGGCTGGTAGATACAAATGTGAGGAAACAGCACTTTAGGATAAAATGACAACAGAACCCCACAAACCAAAACAGAATGGAACAGGGATTTTTTTTTTTCTTTTCTTTTTTTCTTTTCTTCTTCTTTTTTTTTTTTTAATGCAGAAGTGAATTCTATTCCACTTAGTCTATTTAGCAAAATAAAACAAGAGTAGAGGCAAAACATGCACATTAGGTTCTTTATTATTATTATATTAAGAAATTTTTACTAGCAGCTTTTCTCCTAACACTTTTCAGAAAATTGCATTTTGGATTTCGGATATTTAGAAATGAAATAGATATTTACAGTGGTAATATAAGACAAACCAGAAATACCAATATTTGTACTTGTGAGGCATGTATACAGCCTTCAAAACTAGTTTTAAGTAACAGGAGATCTAATCCACAACGCACTGAAGTCAAGGGAAAACTGGCCGTGGGGTTTACAGGAGAGTACTGCAAATGTCCATATAACCCTGATTACTATTTTAGGATTACTATATTTAGATTTTTACAACAGCAGTACTATACACTAAATGTACAATGGTTTCTAGTAGTATTGCCCTGATTAAGCCATAAAATACTTGTGGGGAAGTATAGTTACTGTATATGTTTTATAAATGATTGTAAACGCTGTGAGTACAAATAGAACCTGTGACCTGATTCTGCATCAGGCACATA
Organism: Bucorvus abyssinicus; assembly: GCA_009769605.1. Taxonomy (NCBI): domain Eukaryota; kingdom Metazoa; phylum Chordata; class Aves; order Bucerotiformes; family Bucorvidae; genus Bucorvus; species Bucorvus abyssinicus. Next base: position 79,621,435 of record CM020063.1, read on the forward strand.
TTGCATCCTGCAACTGCGGAAAGACAGTCCTCTGCAACACTGCTGCCAAGCAGCTCTTTTATATAGGTCTATTTTATTATATCCATAATTTAGCCATGATATTTGTGTATCAGTTGGTCTCTAACTCTTCCTTGATAGCTCAGGTAGCCAGGTAGAAGAAAATGGTTTGTCATCTCAGTAATGAGAGATGAGGCTAGTGGTAACCTGTGCTCTCACCTGCATTTGAACTACGAGACTGTTGGGCAGTGAAGCTGATGATCAAGCTAAGGACAAAAACAGTCCTCCTTGACACAACTCACAAAAGGTGTTAAACCTGCAGTGCCAGAGCCCCGTTGTAATGTATGCTGCATATTTGATGACACTGGTTTATCTCACTCAATGTGACCTCTGTGGGGGGAAAAGTTTTCATGAATATAAACAGCCCTGGGGTTTGTACCTTGTCTGCTAAGGTGTTTCTGAGATTATCTATAGCACATGACAGATGAGCCCTTGACTCTTACAGCACTCGAACACAGAACAAAGAGAAGTCACTGTAGTAACCGCAAACAGACCTCGAGATGGAAGATGTGCGAAAGCACTCCAATTTGTTTCTAGGAGCACAGCAGACTGAAAATTCACATCACTCAGTGCAGTCACACTTTGCTGTCAAATGCCATTTTGCAATGCCATATATTTGCACCTTAAAGAATTTTAGATAAGTAATAATTTACATTAGTGCACTAACGGGAGGTTCATATATCGGCTTTGACAGCTGAGCTATTTTAAGGACCTTTACAAATCAGTGAATTGGAGATGAGGGGTGAAACTCCTCTCGGACATAAATAAGCCGAAGTTTTCTGACTTTGCTAGAGCTGGGTGAGATTTTTGCTGTGAGGCATGGTGATAAGAGTCACCAGAAAACCTTGGCTTAGATTTTAGATGCCATGTCACATAGCTTCTGTCATCTTGACTGAGGTGTCCAGCACTGTGCTCACCGGTAAGCACTAAGACACCCTGTGAGTGCCTAGGGACACTGAAACCCCAAAAGGCATTGCAAGTGGGATGCCCGGCAGCTGGCAGAAAGAAGATGGGGACCATCTGAAGAGGGATTGTGGGGAAGGTTAGGCAACAGCCAAGCAACATTGTCGGGATTGTTATATAGGATTCCTATTGTTATTTAGGGATGTAAATTTTTACACTTACAATTTCACTTCAGTGTCTCCTTTTTAAATCTGTTTTTTACAGCATCACATGCAGCAAAAATATTTTTTCCTCAGCTAGGATGTGGTTTAGGACAACAGGATTATGCTGTACTTTCTAAAAAAAAAAAAAAAAGTGTCAAAAGTGTCAGTCTATTAACAAAGAAAGAGAAACATGGAAGAGTTTTATTATTAAAATCTCACATGGAGGAAATAGGACCAGTTAATAACATTTCGTGTTTTCTGTAAGAAAGCACATCCTGCATAGCGAAGAGCAGGCTTTGGCTTTTATCGCAAGGTCTTTCTTACAAATCTCGTAAGATAGACTTGCAATCCATAGTCAACAATCCTGTACACAGGGTGTGTGAGACAAGTGTTGGAGCTTGTGGGTTAAGTAAGTGAAGCAAAGAATCTTCCTGTTACTGCTTTCTCCTCTTGCTTCCGTGCTGTTGCTGATCACAGCAGTGGCTTGTTTTGTCTCCCCGGAGAGAAGCAGTTCCATAAGAGGAGGAATTCTGAATTCCCTGTGGAAACTCAAACTTCTAATGTGCAACATAAATACAGCAAGTGCTAGCCAGTTTGTGCTTACCATGTATTAACCAAGTGCAGCATCACCTCCCCGGTGGGGAAACCAGAAAAGCCTGAGTGCTCAGGCTCTTATGAGCCTTCTCTAAAGCTATCTAATGCTGAACACATGCAAATATTTCCAATATGAAACATATCTTCTTCCCTTTAAAACATTTTCCCCTCAGGTTTCCTAATGTGAAGGTTTGCTTTCTTTGATGAGAATAGCGCCTACACAATTAAATGTGTTTATAACACAATTTGCTTCTGTTACCCAAGGGACAAGAAAGCCTTCAGGGAAACAGGTTGGGGGGGCTGTTTAAGGGGGTTGGGTTTTAAAGAGATTTTTTTAGTATTCTCAAGGTTTAGAACGAAATTTTAACCAATGCTGGCAGAGATTAAATAAAAGCAATACTGTGGGAATGGAAATAAAGACAGTCTTGCACTGTCAAACTGTGCACCTTGGAGAGCCAATTTTAGTTCATTGTTTTGCCACAGACTTATGTGACCTTTGGGAAGTTACTTAATCCAATGGCACCTCATTAACCAATTTGTAAAGAGGGCAAAATGACATTTTCTCTCTCTAACTATCTTAGCTGTTCATCTGAACTTGCAAAGCACTACTTGTACGAACTGTTCCATTCAAGATGTGATTATCTATATATACTCTTCAATGCTTAGCTTGTAAGCTCTTCAGGATAGTCTCTGAATATATGAATACCTGGAGGCAACCTTATTTGTAATTATTACCTGCAGCTACAAAAATGTGAAATAACTAAGAGTTCCTACAGTGAAAGCCTAGACCGTTGTTCTGATTTTTGCGCTTTGATATGGCAGACTCTCCAAGATTTCTGAAGATTTTGTGGCATAATGACTTTTATTCACAGGGGGTGTATTTGAAAAATGCGTGTTACTTAGGCTCGTCTTCATTCTTTCTACGTATTTCTTTCCCATAACTGACGCCCTCCTCAGAAGTATAGGTTCTGTAATAGAAACCAAAACACATGTGGCTCCACTTTGATATGCGTTGCCTGATGGGAACTGTCATGACTTGCAAAATCTGAATCCTCACTGGCCACCCACAATCTTAAGAAGGTGATGAGCTGCTGGAAATGGTGAGAAACAAAAGTGAAAGTTAGCCCTGAGGAACACAGCATGAATAAAGCCAGAGGAAGATGGGAGGAGAAGGAAAAGGAATAAAGGTCTATGGGAAGCTACGACGTTGAAAAAAAGTCTTAGAAGTGCATCAAACATACACCAAGGACAGACTAAAGAAAGTACTGAGCGATCCTGCAATATAGTACTGAAAAAGCCAGGATCTAGCAGGTAGTGGTAGCAGCAAGCTAGTCAGGACACAAAGAGAAAGGTGTTGATTCTGAATTGGAAACAAACTCTGGATCAATCAGCTTTGGGATCCTGACTTAGCCTCCCTTTTTCCCTTCAGGTTTTGCAGTACATGATTCACTTGTACATTTCAGGATTTTGTTGTAATATGTGGATCACAGATGAAAAGCTGTGAAACTGGAGAGGTCCATTAAAGCAGTTACTGTTGATGAATCATCTCCTTCTGGGTCACTTTTGAAGATCTGAAGGTACAAAATTTGATTCCATCTCACCAGCACTTAATGCCAAGACGGAGCAAGATATGCCTAGATCACGCAACAGAGAATCCCGGTGCTAAACAGGAAAAAGCATTAGCAATCACAATAGAAGTAACAGGTAGCCTGGAGGCTTAATATAGATAATAGGAAGCTCAAAGAACAACAGATATACTTCCTTTGCAGGCATAAGGCTGTTTTAACACTCTGCAAACTAACGGTACTATTCCATCCATTCATTTCCACAGAACTATATTGGGTTTATGAAGGTGTAGCTGAGAAAGGAATTAGGCTTATTGTCCACTTGGGAATAATTCACAGTACGTTTATAAAGCATTAAAAAAACAAAACACAAAACAAACCAAACCAAAGCAAAACCCTAAAAAAATAACAAAGAAAAGAAAAAAAAAGGAAAGAAAATACTCAAGAATGGAAACAGCTATCTGGAATAGCAGTAGTTTGGGCTACATACGAAAAAGATCAGGAGGGAGTTTCTGCCTCCTGAGATACTTCCTCTGATCATTTTATTATCAAGCTCTTCCATCTTATAATCCATTACTTCTGAAATTCTATGAATAGCTGTTTTCCCTTCAAAGGGTTTTGCAGCTGGTACCAGCTACCTTTGTTGTTAAGTTGCTCAAGTGTTTTCTACCCATCAGTATCTTCTGTCCCTTGAAATGGTAGCTGATGCAGGAGAAGAGCCCCCGCCCTGCACTGAGACCGGCTAGGTGTTGCAAAGTAGAGCTTTCTTTCCTTGATTCAAAACGCAGAGCTGCAGATTTTACATACCAGGAGCCATGTATATACCAAAGCTTTATAAATAGTTTTTCAATAGTGTACCACATTTTAGAAGTCATAATATTAACTGAATGTATTCTCCAGGGACAAATTCAGTGAAATTAAACTTCCGTCTTTCCTCCCCCCCCTCAAGTCTTTTACTACTATCATTGATGATTTTCAGACAAATTACCTTGCTGTTCTTTCGACAAGGGAGACCCGAAAAAACAGGAGGCCTGTGAAACACTGTGTGCTTCATAACCAGAAATAATTAATCTCTAAAGTATGTGAGAGTTTTCCGTTTTTTCAGTCTAATGGAAAATTTGCTGGCAGAAGAGAGCAATTGTATGTGATTACATAGTTACATGCACAAGTGATTTTACGTCACACACACATATACATACATATACATGTGTGTGTGTTGCGGGTACAGATGCATATGTACTAACATATGGCCAGAAGCTCATCCGCTATAAATAACTGATTTGAATGGAATTGTGCTGATTTACGTTATCTGCAAATCTGGTCTCATGTGTAGGTCTGTATATATGCTTACATTTCAAAGTAAGAAGCATTCTGTGTTCTAAAACCGTTTTAGATCTGTTGGGTGAAATCTCAGCCCAGAATAACAGGAATTTTGCTGCAGACTTACTACAGCACTTTAATAGCTTTACTTTGTCTGTAAATCACTCGATCTAGGAAAGTACTTACACTACCGTAACACTTCAAAACTGTGTTAAAAGTGTTATGGAAATGTAGATGCCCTAATAGGTTAAACATTGATATTCTGTGCTTAAAAAAGGGCTTGTCTAGCCAAATTTTCAGGAATTGGGAACTGCATCGTGTTTCATCCATTGTTGATAAAGTAGCCAAAAGGAGGTGCAAAACTACTGGTTTTTGCATGGCTTTTAAACAGATTACTAGTGGTTTACATTAGCAGTGTTTTTACTTTGATAGAAAATGATTATTTCAATTTATGAAATAATCAATTTATTCCTAATGGCCAGTCCATTTCCTCCCCTTGAAACACAAATGAATAGTTGTTTCACCAGTGGAGGATTATTATTATTCAGCCCAGTGAAATCCTGAAAAGGAAATACAAAGGGAAAAAAATGTTTTTTCCCAAGTTCTAATCACAAGCACAACTTCTCTATTCAACAAAATCTTATGCTCAGGTAAGTCAATCAGTCATCTTTCCATAGATCTAATTAGAGCTGCAAAAAAGTAAGCAAGTGTTATAAAAAAAATTCTACACATGTTAAGATGTTGTAAAAAACCCAGTATCTTTACTGTTTCCTTTTGTTGTTTTCTGTTCAGAAACAAATGTAGGAACTTTTGCTGGAGGAAAGCAGTGAATTAAATGGAAACTGAACAATGCTCATGGAAATGCGTTTGAACAAGAAGCCTGATTTTAATGCTATGGTTAAATTCACCCTCTAAACCCTCCCCTCACCATCCTTCTCCCCTCCATCCTGTCCCTGCTCTGCAGATCCCTTGTTGCTGCTCTTACACTAATCCCCACATTGTGCTGGTAAAGCATTTGCGAAGGAACAAGGTTGGGATTCTGATCTAGCTGAAAACGTGGCTAAACAGAGGGGGGTGAGGGGCCTTTTCAGCTGGCCAGTTTCTCAGTGAGTTTGCGACGAGGCTGTGCACTTTGTTGTGCGCACACAGTACAGAAGCCATGGTAGGAAGAGATGGGGTTGGATTGCTCTTTGGTGACAATGCTGGTTTAAATGAGTGTCAAATACTGACTACAGAGTCGTTCTTATTGTATCAATAAAACTATATGCCACTGGCATTCAGCATAACTATTTTCACAACTAACTAACTAACTAATCGTAGCTGAAAATCGCGAAATTGAAATACCCTTCATAGCAATCTTGTTGAGATCAGGATGTAGCAGTAATTCCTGACTGTGATCCATGTGTCTCAGACAGATCAAGAGAAGTTGCTTATGGCTTGCAGAGAACTGATTTTAAATGCTACGTTTTCCCCTTTAATGTGTTCAGTTAAACCACTGCTGTTACCCAGATAGGGTACAAATGCTATCCGGAGTGCTGGCAGCCTGCCCTCCATGCATAAAGTGTCTGGGGTTTATAGTGTGCTAATCTGGCAGATTTAGTGGAACGACCTCAAGACATCAGTGCTGTCTGCCCTGTCACACCGCCAGACAGGTAGAGGTGAAAGGGCACAGTACGGGCTTGTAGCAAAGCTATTCCTGCTCGAGATCCGATGTACTAACTTCAAGCGGACCACAAACTTGAGCTTGTGCTAACACAGTCAGCAAGTGCACGTACCTTCTGTTTCAAAGGGAACATCCACTGCAGAGCTGACAGCCTTCACCGGAGGAACAAGTCAGGCTGCAGATGATGATACCATCTTGAGTGTTATCCGTGCAATCCTTGGGGCAGTTAAGAAGTGCAGCATGAAAGAGAGATGCTTTCCCTTACAGTCAATTAAAAAGAAGTTACTCACAGAAATGGCAAAGGAGGAAATCTGTGATTTTCTCACCCCTGCTTATGTATAATCATTTGTGTGAATAGTCCCACTGAAATAAATTTAACTGCTCGGGGAGTTAACCACTCGCCAAGGAACAGACAAAATTCAAATGATTTCAAACTACAGGTGCTTATGGATTTGCTCAAAACACCTCTTCAAAGGGAAAGAATATTCAGACAAATATGCTAGGTATTTTTCACCCTGAATTCTAAAAAAAAAGAGTCATTTTGTGGTTTTTTCGCCCAAGGACTGTCCATGTTGTTATCTGCTATCTATGTATTTGTTTTCAAATCTACGTTGTTAATTTCATATTGCTAAAATTCCTTTCTTTTCTCCTCCAGTTCCTTAACTCCCCTCCCTAAGAAATAGGTTTACCTCTTTCTTGTTTTTATCTCATCAGGTACTCCCTTTTTTTGAAGAGCAGACCTAGGTGTTTAATTCTTCTAATTGTGTTGACAGGTTGCGGTCAAAAAAGGTGCAGGATATGTTTCAGGAAAAGACAACTCATTCTTAATCCTCAGTCAATCTATATCTTTCCAGAAAACTGGGGAGCATCATTTCTGAAAAACACATTTTTTGAAAAAGCTGCCATGTGATTGTCATTAAGTTAGAGTCACAAGGTCAACTCTCCCCCTGCCACCCCAAGAAGCATGGCCATATAGTATATTTCACAGATAACAAAAAACCCCCCAAAAAACAAAAAAAAAAAAAAAAAAACCAAAAAACCCCCCCACACCCCAAAAAAACCAACAGATCAAGCCTGTAGAAGTTTATCTTTCTCCATTCCTAATTAATTAATTGAACTAGGGAGATGAAAAGATACGATACATATTCTACTCAGTTTGCTCTGCTCTGTTATTTAAAGCCAACTCTGTTTGGAACAAAAATTTACTAATTTTGGTTTAAAACATGTTATCAAAATGTATTTTACCACCCAGATGTTCGTCTGAGCCAGTATGGTAAATATTATGGACTGTTTAAGTCCAATACTAAATGGACAGTTCCTCAAATATGCTTTAGAGGAATAACTTTTAAAATCTAAAATTCTAGGATAACCTGTCCACACCTGTCGCGTCCTTCTTTCCACTAGCATATGCCCTGAAGCTTACAGGTTTTCCTCTCATTCAAAACCCATACCTGTGTCCGTGCACATGTATTTGGAAAGAGATAGACTCCCACCAGAGTCTCAGCTGATGGTTGTGACAGCAAGCCTCACGCGCGAACCAGCCCACACTTTTTTTCCCACTCTCCTCTATACCTTCCTGTTTGTCTCATTTGTATGGTAAACAGGGCAAATTATTTTCAGACCCTTTTCATACGGGCAGTTTTCTTTAGGCTGATCTTTCAGTTCTCTTTAACCGTCTCTGTAGTCCTCCTCTTTGACAGACCAACTGCACTGTACAAATTTGCATCATGATGTTGTGATATTTCCTACATAATTCTCTACCCCATTCTTCTCTTTTCAGAAAAGGTTAGTACCATCTACCCAGACGAGGCAGTGTGACAGAGTACTGTTGTTTTCATGAAAAAGCACCATGGAGAACTCGGGGTAAGACAGAAAACTTTACCAAACCCACAGCCCACGTGCCAGGTCCGAACACAGTAGCGCCTAGCTGTGAGCAGTAGTGACTGTTTCAGTCCTGCTGGCTGCATGTGCATGACCAAAAATCAGATGTTGACAGGAAAATGTGATCTACAAATGTATCAATTGAAGTGAAGTCCTAACTGTGTGGACATGCTGAACCTAAACTAAAGCTGTGACACAAGAGCCTATGTCTTCTTTGTTTGCTGTGAGCTTTTCATGACATGACAGCTGATAGCAGCCCAGTCAAGGAGATAGGAATTCGATGGGGATGGGGGGAGGAAGAAAGAAATAAAGAATAGAAAAAAAACCCCTTCAACGTGCAAAGTATGAATAGCCCGAAATCGCATTATACCTCAGGCTTTCCAAAGTGAGAGCTGCGAACGTTATTGTCATTGACAGAGCCTGATTGAGGAGGAGAATTTTTGGCAGAGAACACGATACTGCCTCCTATTTCCACTGCTTGGGGCAGTGGTGTCAATATTTCAAGAGACAGTGTCCATCAAAGGAAAAGAAAAAAAAATCCATTGTAAAATAAAAGCATTGATCCAGGAGTCTGTAAAAGTAGAAGTAAACAATTGCAGCTATCAATAAAGGTGAAAGGTGTATTTAACCTGGAGGTAAATTATATTGTTTTTCCATTGTGCAAGGACAATATTTGAATGTTTAGCTTTTCCAGGAAGAGACCGAGATTTGTTTCATGTTTTCATAGATCTTTGTGCAAGTAACAGCGTTCCTCCTGCACAGAGCAAATGCGGCATCTCACAGGGATCTCTTTGTGTGCTACGGTCGCCTCGGTCTCTCTTGAACTTCCTTCTTAAACCATTTCTCAACAGGCACTGTTCTTTTTCTAGTGCAGTTGTCAATAGCCTTTACTTGGCATTTCCAGGATGTTGGGATTTCCAAAGCTGCATTCCCTGCAGATATCGGCTCTCCATCATGCTGAGCTGCATCAAACCCCAGAATGCAGAAGCCAAATGCACAAGCAGCCAAGTCCAGTTCCATCACGCCGTGAACAACATGGTTTTTCAGGACCAGCCAGAACCATTTCCACAGCCAATTCTTTCACCCTGTCAGGCCATGGAAGGAAAAGAGGAGTGAGAAATGTGGTCAGAAAAGTGTCCATCTTACTGAGGGAGCAGTGGATGGCAGTTTTGTGTTGAACAAGAGGTACCGTGAAACTCAGGTGTTACTTAGCCTGAGCGAAGGCAATGGCAGAGGCATCCTGGAGTCCCTGGAGAGGTTCAGTTATTGCCCCACGGGGCTTTCAGTGGGAAGCTGCTTGTCCTACTTACGATGAGGCACTGAGGCATGAGCAGTGAACATCAGACCGGTATTTCATCCTCTATGAGGCAGCAGGACAAAGCCTCCGAGGCCGGAGGCTCGGCAGCATTTTCTGAGCCAGCATGCCCAGCTGATGCACCGACATTTACCCGGCTGCTGGCGCAGCTCTAAAACATTGCTGGATTTGTCCAAAGTGTAAATTGCCAAGCTGGACAAAAAAAATTGTAAGCTTCAAATATCTCGCAGAGTCACAGGGACAGCACCAAGCTTGCGTACGGTGCCTAGCTTCTGGAAGAGTGAGGGAGGCCAGGGCATGGGGAACAGGAAAGGGTTTAGTTAAGAGGATTGTCAGAAACAGGAACAGAAGGAAGGAGAAATAGGTGAAAGCAGTGGGACAGAATATGAAAGAGGATGAGTAAATGGGGAAATTAATGAAAAGTGTGAGCAAGAGAGGAACGCTAGTAACAAGACAGTGTCAGGGTCAGAAAAGAAAGATTTAAGTGATGGATGACAGATTTTAGAGCATAGTGTAAACCTGTATATGCTTGCACTGTGAAATCACAGCATCTTGCTCAAAGGATACTGAAGAATATATGAGAAAGACATTAAAGCAAAGTCAGAAGTATTTTCTTCCAAAATCCTGCATCCAGCTAAATGTGACACTTCTTAATAAGATAGTTTGGGAACATTGTTACTAATTATAATTGCAAATATTTAAACTTTATTTCATAATATAGAAAAACTTTCTGATATTGTGGATGTATGTTGATTTATTATTATTATAATGAAAGATACCTGTTTGTCAGAATTGTACCTCGCTTGCACAGTGGTGAAATACTGTTAAGTCAGCCTGAGTTGAACCAATTTTACCAATGACAGAGACACCAGCATCAAGCCTCTTCTGTCAGAAGTTAAAGCTGTTGTCCCCACTGTGAGAATGGCTGTGGATTAACTAGAGTTTGAGTACTTCTCCGCTTTTCCACGGAGGAGGGAAGCATGGTACACGTGGTCTCAACTCAAAGAACTACAAGCCAATGTGAGAGTGCATCACCCAACCAAGCATGTACTCTGCATCATACAAATAGGCAGTGCTTCAAGTTTGTCCCCTTGTAATAGTGTCTCAACAGTCCAGTAAATATAGCTCAGAGCAGGCACTTACTTAACCAACATGATGTTCTCCGAAGTACCAGAGAGACTGAGTTTTGGACAATAGAACCAAAACATTTTGTTCCTGGAATGATATAATTACTATAATTACTGTACAACTCAATAGTTTTCTTAAAATACACTCAGAAAATAACACAGCCTGGTTCTGCATCCGGAGACAAGTAGTACTGGTGTGCTCTAGGAGTCATAATGCAAGGTGTAACCTGGGAATGGCCCTGTTATATATTAAAAAAAAAAAAAAAAAAAAATTTAGTTCCGTTCTTCACTCAAATATCTGGTCTTTCACTAGCATACATTCATTTAAAGGTTAAATCAGAGGTGGGAAAGGGGAGACATTAATCTCAGATTGGGAAAAGCTGCCAAAACTGAGCTATGGAAGCTAATGCCAGGCCAGGCAGTGGGCCAGTTCACTTATCCTTACTAGCCACCTGCAGGCTGTATTATCAAAGCCCCTGAAGTTTATTATTGCAGTTTATTATCCCTTCATTATGATATAGAAAAAAGGCATTGATGTAATAAAATATGACACCAAATTTCCCCCTGACACTCTGCACTGAAATCGTTCATGCTTGCATGAGAACAGGTTATGGGACAAATTTTTGTCTCTATCAGGGACAAATCAGATGCTCATGCATATATGTAACTTCTCATTGTCTCTATGGGGGGAAAAAAAATTGCCTTTTGCATGAAGAGTAGACAAATCAAAAGAAAGAAGCGTCTTATCAGATAACATATTAAATAATCACATCCTAAGACTGGAGAGTAGCACAATTGACTTTAGTGGAATTACACCAAACAGCTCACTTGCCTGCTGGCCTCAGCAGCTGAGGAAATGTCTCACAGAACAATGACATGTAGATGACAGTACTAGACCGAGTCATTCATATTAATGCCCTTCAAATTTTGAAACACAGATCAAACCAGTAGTCCTTGACTGCTGCCTTTCCGAAGAAAGAACTGTATGTTTTGAATCACATCACGTGGCGTTGGGTGGGCATTGCTGATAGAAATACTATCTTGAAGATTTTCTCACATTAGACTACTCTGGTGCAATAAAGCATGTGAATATGTGTGTTTTGTTAGTTCTTATTTTAAATACAGGTTTTTTCCTTTATAGCCAAGGGATCAGACATCCCATATTTTATGGGATACCTTTTTTTTTTTTTAAATCAGTTGGGCTGTTATCGTCTTTAGCACCGATTTAGTACTGTTGTAGCTGTAACAATCTGGCAATATTTTTAGCACAACAAGTTCTGTAAGGAAAGATGGTATCTGTTATGTAGTCTAATTGACATGTTTGGAAAAAAAACCAGACCAGATGCAGATCTCCCTTCCAAAAGGGCTCACCTGTTATTTCTGACTCCATCAGCCACTCTAATGAAAGACAAAAGTTCTACAAACTTTACCTACACTTGCCTGTAATTTAAGCACTGAGAGCCTAAATTTCTTTCCTTTGGCAAGCAGAAAAAGAGTCAGAGAAGAGGGCGTAAAGGCAAAAATAACTAGATTGCTAAGTACTGATTTCCCTGAATTGGAGCATCTCTCCCACTTTTAGCACTGTTTAGGAGACAGTCCTGAGCTGTATTTTCCTTGCAAAATAAAGCTCGTCTCAATACCAATATGAGGGACAAGGACCCAGGACAGCTAGTCCAAACTCTGAGCTCCTAGTGAAAAGAGGAACAGTGGAGGAGAGCCAGAAGCAACTCAACATCAATGTTAGGTTCTTTTTTCCCTTTTTTTTTTTTTCCTGTGCTACTCTTTGTTGTTTCTGGGTTGGTACATTCAGATATTTTATGTGATGGCTGGAGGAAGAACAAAATGATGAGTGCAAAGGGTTGTTGTCCAGGAGCGTGACTAGGACAAAAAGTGGCTTGTACCATATGCTCTGTTCTCGTTAGCATTTCCTCCAGTCTGAAGAACATTGTTAGCACCTGCATTCTAATATTAGCTTGTAGCTTTATAAAGATCTTCCCCAAGTAGGTAAAAGTGACAGTAACAGAAGAGAAAGCAAGGAACCTTACTTGACCACGGTGAGATGGGGTAATGCATGTCAGAATGTGGTGCTTAGAGGAAGCTGCCTTCACAAGGAGGTTTTCTCTGCAATGATTAAAACTTGCTTAGCCTAAGGGTTACTGTCTTTTGGGTGCCCAAACTATTTGCTGAAGCTGGACAATTAAAACTGCTTTTTTTCTTTCCTCTCTGTCATGCTAATTTTTGTAGCAAAAATTCAGACAAAGGTATTAAAACCAGAAAAAGATCTTCAGAGCTTCACCAGATAGTACCTACCTGCAAGATTCATTGTGAAATTTTTTGAGAATAAAAGAGAATTTCGTGGTATAAACAGCATGGTTCAAGTTAATCTCTGCTGTGGAAGGATGCAGCTCCATCAGCCTCAGCAGTGATACTTGCCATTACACCACAGCTGAATTTTCTGTCACATCTCATTTAGCAAAAACCTTTCCATATGGAAAGAGCAAGAGAAACGTGACCTCTTTGGGACAAGCCGCGCTGCCTTGACGGAGACCACAGCTGTCCAATGCAGCTCGGACCTGATGAAGAGGATGACACCAACACAAGTAAACTTACCAAGTGAGATGTCCATTTCCAAGCGCAGTGTAAGTTCACAGTTTGATCCATGGTTTACCCCCACAGGTAATGCAGAGATAGCAGCAGTTATAACAGTGGCCTAAAGTACTGAAAAAAACCTCAGCTGTAACAAAATCGAAAGATCATATTTAGAAGACTTTTAACTGCCTAAAGCTGACACCAGTGTCTCGGGAAATTTAACAAGTGCTGAAATTCCACCGAAGCCACAGAGAAGTGCGTACGTAGGCTGTCTGTGTGTTTTTGTAAATTCCACACAGCACTTTTTTTTCTTTTTCAAGACCCCTTGGTGATATTTCAGTACGCTGATTAGAATTCACCAGGACTTCTCTCTGTTTCTCTATTAGCATCCACGCCACAACCATAAACTAACAAAAGCAAAACCAAAACCAAAGATGGAATAAGCATATCACCAAGAAAAGAAACATATTGTGGTTGGGACAAGTTTAAATTAGGATTCTCTTGAGGATGACATTTGAAAAATATCATTCAATGTAAAGCTAAATCCATGCTTTTAATTTTTTTAATCAATATGAAAAGGAGAAATAGAAACTAAATGGTAGTACCAGGAGCTAGGAGATAAAAAATCCATTTTATGTACAAAATGTACAAGCAAATTCTTTCTCGCTCATGTCCTTTGAAAAGAACACAGCAGTCTGGTAATAAATAAATAAATAAAGATAGATAGATACAGTTTGTGCAAAATCTGATCGCAGAGAAAACCTTCACTCCGGGTGTCATATTTCAGCTGAGTACTTAAAACACTGGACTAAAGAATTTCTTATAAGCTCAGAACTAGACACAAGTTTAAGTACCTTGTTAAACCGAGACATCTGTTCTCCTTAACATAAGACTACAAAGAAAGCTTTCCCCTTTGTTTTGTGGAATGACCCGGACACAGGAGGAAAAGCTATTGCCTCTAGAAGTCCCATAATTTCACTCTGAATTCAGAGACTTTGACAATTTCCTTGAAAAGTTGTTCAGTTTTCATTCTTGATCTTGGACAGCTACAGGTCACATTCTGCTTTCAATTACTCCATCACTATTGTCTTCTTGAACTACTTGAACAATTATTCTCCTAAACATTACTCTAAAACTTCAGGCTACACTACTGAAAAATAAAAAAAAATGAAGGGCTTACTAAACTTTGAAATCTCCACAAAGTACAAGCATCATAAGAGTCTTGTTCGGAATTAGGTTTCAAAACCTAAATGTAATGCTCCCACTGAAGGTCTGCAAAATCCCAATTACTGCTTCAGGTTTGAATAGCAGCTCTGTTGTGACAGTTGTTGAAAGGACCTCTGTGGCATCCTGAGAAGCAGGTATGACTTTCAAGATACCAATGCATGTGCCATAAAACCAGTCTCCCATGTGTCGTGCTTTATGCATGGAAACAAATTTGTTCACGTTTGATCTCTTCAAGAGCAAGTCTTGTCTCTGCAGAGAAAGAGAATTGTTTCACTTCCTTTAGGGGAGACTTGAAAGCAGAACAGGTGGGTTTTACAAGGTCTGAACCGCGTTTTATTTTTAGGCATTCCCTACTCCGGCTAGAGTTAGACTATGATAAGAACTGACTGTGCCACCAAAGCATTTTCATGACCTACAAATTACCCCAGGTTTAAGAGCTGGTGTATCCTACACTGCAAGGGATTCTGAGGGGAAGTGTGCCTACAAGAGACATCCAGGCAGTTTTATAAACTCTTTAGGCTGCTGGTGTCTGGTGGTATCATATGTGAACAATCAAATCAGTTCTGATTTGAACGCTGTCACTCGGATTAGGGTTTGTCTATCGCATGGTAGCACTGAGTTAGCAGGCCGCAGAGATGAATAGAAGTACTGATTGCCGAACTGACAGCCTTGAAGATGAGTAGCATTATTTTATCACATCCTTCTTTGCAGCATGTGCCAGTGGGTTTTAGCTGTCACATTTTTTTAAATTATCAAGCCTCAGAGTAAGTAACAGGGCTGATTCCTTAGCGCGTAAGAGTTCCCTTCGCTCCTTCTGATCCTACCAAAGCTGCTGGCTTTTATTTTGTGAAATTGTGTACTTGTGGGTTAATTTGAATAAAGAAAAGTCTTTCTTCTGCAAACCACAACATGGCTACTAATTTAGTGGCTGTTAAGTATCTTGCTTTTCACTGCGCCTCTTGTTACCATTATGCCTTTACAAAAGAAATAAATCACCACAGAAACATTTGAACTCACTTGCGAAAGTAAAAACCCAATGTACTTTTGACCCACCTTCCTCACAGCATCGATTAAGGTTCATTAACTAGGGACTCACTCTAATTGCAGTGTGGTTCCTCGCATACCCTCTTGCAGATTTCCCACATGTGTACGTCATGTGCAGTTGACATTTTTAATTCAGTTTTCCCTGATGCGCCTACCTGCCTTCTGCCTCCAAACCTCAGACTGTGAAGACTACTTTTGACACCGTTAGGAAAGGCTACAAAAAGTCATGAGAAAGCTGAGAGTGCTGATTGAGTGACCACTGCCTGCTGGTTCACTCAGAGGCTGAGGATGCTCAGGACAAGGAGAGGACAAGGCCACCAGCAGCAGCAAGCGATTAGACCCAGTGGTGGCAGGACCTGTCTCATCCTATGAACCTGTCTTCCTCCCGTGGTGGAGTCTTACCCTTATGCCAGCCGAAACAGCCCCAGGTTCCCGGAGCCTGTGGGACTGGCATGGTGGTACATAAAGACTGCAGCAGGGGAATGAGCATGTTCCTGTGACTTCCAGCTGGAAGTATGACCTGCTGGCTCTGCTTTCCAGGGGTGATGCAGTGAGAGGCAGAGGTGAGGCTCTGGAAACCCCTTACAGGGCTCCGCCCAGCGCTCTGCCGTGTCTGTTTCATCAGACTGATGGCGTGTCAAATCAGCAAACGTTAGAGCGAACAGAAAGGATCTGTTAGATGAATCAAGCAGTTTTCATGGATCTGTAATGCACTGCCACTTGCTGTCACCTTATCCAGCTTACAGCCACCCGCACCACACCTGTGTGCAAGTGCACACCAAGGCAGAAGCATCCAACTCCCCTTTCCTACTAAAGATTCATCAAGAAACTGCATCCTTTAACAAACAGACTGTTCTAGGTTTTCCAAAAAGTTTGTGAATATTCCCTTTCTTCAGCTACTGTTCTACAATAATAAAAAGCACACCCTGCAGACACTGGAATTAGAGAGGCCCCAAGGGATTAAAAAAAAAAATAAATAAATAAATTGATGGAGATCAGGAGCACTCAGCCCCTGCAGGATTAAACCCTTGAAGAACTTTCGCTCCACCACTTCTTATGAGCAGTACCCAAATATTCAACACCCCAAAACATAAAAGCTGAGCAGCTAACGACTTCATTTATCATTATTTCATTTTCTGTAGAAAGCAATTTAATTCTTATCCTTCCTGATAAAAGAAGTATTTCATCATCTCTCTCACCCGTCCTGAATTAGACTGCCCAGATGCCTCCATGACAGTAGATCAAATGTCATGATATTTCTTACCTAAAAGGGCACTGCAGCTGAGGATATCAGGACGTGCACTCACATTAAAATAGATTCTTTTAGCATTTGTGCTCAAAAAGACAGCATTCTGAAAGATCCTGTTGTTTTTGGAAGCTTCTTAGGAGTAGATCTTACAATGTGGGTAATGATTAATACAAAACACTCAAAAAGCAAATCCCTCTGATGGGGAAAGGAAAAAGAATTCCAGAAGGCCACTTACCTTTTAAGGACAGACGAAATCCCTAGACAAGGGATTTAACAAGCTTTCACAAAGCAGAAGTCTCCTTACGAAGTGGAAATAATTTAGTCAATATAAGTAAAGCAGTTTTCAGCTTCACCATCGTAGTTCTCCACTGCAGAGCTTTACGATTTACAGAGGGACAAAGGGAAGCACCATTTCTTTTGGGCTGTTGATGAATGAAAGTTTAAAATAAGAAACTCTGACATGCAGTGAGAGAGAACTGAAAAGTCCTAGTACAGTGAGACCTAATTTTATTTCAAGTTAATTTAGTGGATTGCTGTCATACATTTCCTTTTTTCAATTAAAACTAGGAGCAGTAGCATTTAAACATACTTCTTAAGGTCTGGGACGTGTTTTAAGATGAGGGAAGACTCTGAGTTACTGAACAGAAGGCAAACACTTGATGAACTAGTATTCTCGCGGGAGTTTGATTCAATGGAAAGTATACATTTTTCTCTTGGAAAATATTCTATCATGCAATTTGACAAAGAAACACAAAAAGGAATAATTCGCAGAGGGTGAAGAAAATAAGAACAAACATAAACTAGATCCTGATTTCAAGTGACAGGGAAAGGTTTAAGTGCTTTCCAAAGGTTTGTCCACAGTTGCACAGAGAGTTGCATGAAATTGGGCCAGACGGAGTATGGCAGTGCTGGAGAGTGATACACCATGCTGGGGAGGAGTTAGCATGCAAATAAGCAGAGCCGGCAAAGATCAAGATGGGGGAAAAATAGAGGCTACAATAACGGAGGAAAAGAGAGACAAGAAAGATGAGACTTTCACAGGCCCAAGTCCCCAAAGGTCTGTAAATGACTTCCCCTGTACAAGGAGCATGAGGAATCAGGGAGGAGAACAGAGGGATCCCCCTCTCCAGGACTCAAAGCACAAAGTCCCTCACGCCAGTTCTTTCTTCCAAGCCACAGAACATGGTGAAGATCTGGTTTACCACTTAGGCATGAATTTCTCCTGAGAAAGGAACAGGGGGAAAAATCAGGTGGGAAAAAGGCTGAAAGAGATGTCTCATGCATTCCCAGTCC
The DNA here is from genome assembly GCA_009769605.1 of Bucorvus abyssinicus. Classification (NCBI taxonomy): domain Eukaryota; kingdom Metazoa; phylum Chordata; class Aves; order Bucerotiformes; family Bucorvidae; genus Bucorvus; species Bucorvus abyssinicus. The sequence continues at coordinate 79,639,465 of CM020063.1, forward strand.
TCAGGACCACCCCTCTGGTGTGGGCACATCTCTTTAATATGGGGCATGGCGAAAGAGATAAGCTCAAACTGTGGGAAGAGGGAGGACAAAAGCTGCTTAATCTGCCCTGTTAATTCCTAACGAAGAAACATGGCTTAGCAAGGAGCAGTGTCATGGGAAGCTGGCTTCAAAGAAGACTATTTTAAACCTGCATCACTTAAACTGGTTTGCAGCGAGACTCTGCTGAGAAGATGCTAAGACAGCCAAGGGGGCTGTAGACACATCTGGCCTGTACACGTGCCCAGGTGCGGGGAGGAAGGCTGGTCTCTCTGGCAGGTCTGGGGGTTGGAGCGGCGAGATTTTTGGAAGCTCTCACAGGTCATTGATGTGAAGGTGAGGGGAGATTGCAGTTTCCCTGTTGACATTCCCAACTAAATTCTGAAGCCCTTGCAGTGCCCAGCAATGACTCGGGGCGCTCGCCGGCCACTGCCCCAGCTGCAGGGGGCTCCCTAGGCAAATGCGTGCTCAAATACCTGACTGATCTGAGGCCCACTGCTTAGCAGCTGTCGTGTGAGGAAGACGGCTGCAGAACCGTGATGTTTTTCCTGTGGTAATGTATCCCTATTTCTTACAGTACAAATAAAACTATTTTTCAAGCGATGAAAGAGGAAGTACCTGTTTAAGATACGTGTCACTTTTGTGAATACTAAAAACTGCACGTGACTTACGATGTCAACACACGGGTGCTTAGGGCTTTATAAAACTTGAAAATTATGATTTCCATATTATTGCTCTTGGTTTTATTTTCAAACTCTGACATCAGTCTGGCTCACTTTTTCTCCCATCTTACTTTCTAAGGAAGTGTTCTGAAGTCTAAACTGTTTATATTTACAGTAAAGTACAAATTTAACACAACCCAGGACTGTAACTGTATCTACAGTGAAACTTTTTCTTATTTTTTTATTCTACAAACAAAAATAAGAAATAAAATTAATAAAATTCATATCTGGACTAACAGTCAGTGTAGAAAATATTAACCTGGAGCAAATTTTTATGCAAGCAAGTTATCAATCCCTGGAAATATTACAATAGCAAACCACACTGACCTTTAACTCTAGTATTGCAAATGGTAATGCTATAATAATTGTGCATGTCCTTTTATTGTGTGACTCCCCACTCCCACAGCCCACTAGGAAATCAGAAACGATGGCCTTTAGCAGTCCTTTAAATTGAAGGTATAGGGATGCCTTAAGTTTATTCCCGGTTATATATAACCATGTAGTAGTGTTATTATTATTTATATCTTGCTAGCGGCAGTTGGAATGCAGCTGCTTCTGTGGGTAGCCTTGTAAAAGAAGATGCTATGCGTTTTGAACAAGTATTAAATGTCTACATGAGATAATGCTGTATAGATGCTTTCTTCTCTTTTTACTTTTTTTTCCATGCAGTTTCTGAAGTGAGGATTCCACACAGGATTCAGAGATATCAGAATTAAACAAGATTTAAAGAGGGAATGCACATTTATATAGATAAAAATACCCAGCATTGCAATAGTTAATGCAAGCTGAGAAATGGCTAATCAGGAAATAAAGCTGGATGTTTAATATTTAAACACTCTCTAGCTAACGCGTTTCAGCAAGGTCTTGATTGCCTCCCATTGGTGCACTGTGGGGATGTCTTTCACCCGTTTCTGGAGAGACTGGTACAAGGAGTGTGGAGGAGGTGGGCAGAAGGGCTGACCAGCACAACAAATTCTCCTGTTTGTATGATTTTGCAGAGACTGGCACTGCTAAAGATCAAAGGTGCAGTGCAAGTTTGCCAGCGTCAGTGAGCAAACAGAAATGGCAAGACCCTGGGATATGCTTTGTTTGCTTTTGAAAATAACGTGGTTTTTTTGGTTTTTTTTTTTTTTAATGTTATGTCCAAGTTTGAACCAGACAGATACTAAATTCAATAGGCTTCTCTCCTTCTCTTTTGGAGACATATATCCAAGAGGCAGTCTTTTCTAACCTGGTTCCTTATGCGGGGGTAAGATTAACGCACACATATAACATAGAACTACTGAGCTATTGTAATTCTTTTTCTGTCCTGCATTCAGGACCCTTTAAAGTTGTCACCAGCTACTGTTTCATTTAATTCCCTAGCCTTCAGGGTAATATAAGAAAATTGAAGAGATTTGGAGCTCTCTCTTTCCTGTTCGATGCATTTGTGTTGCAGCAAATTGGTACCAACCTTCAATCTCATGGTCAGGGCTCTCCAGGGTCCTTCCACTGATATAACAGAGCAGTCAGCTTGATAAATGGTACACACCCCCTCCAGCGTAATGGAGAAAGCTTCCCTCCCTGTCACTGCAATTGTCTCTCCCACACTAGTAAAGAGGAAACACTTAGCTGTCTTACTGCACTGAGGAATGTCACTATTCCGTATACAGTATCTATGTTAATTAGAAGATAAATTCCACCACACACACCCCCCCCCTTGATTAATTATTTCATGGGCAGTGCAAGCACAGGGTATGGCCTAGTTGTGAACTGGAGGGAAGGGAAAGTCCTCAGCTTGGAAAAAGACTTCCGATGCAGCACTCCCTGGCTTCAAAATAGGGAAAAAACTCCCCCAAAACCAACAACCCCAAATTAGATCTCTAGATAACCTTAAATAAAACATATTCACTGAAAACATAACACAGTTAAATATATGCTTAACTTCAGGCTTAGGAGCAATTGCTGATGAAGTAGGAGGACTATGCACAGTGTTATGTTACCCCCTTACTTGATCATCTTGTTGAATTGCAGCCAATAGAGAATTAACACATACACTAATACAAGCACTGCATTAAAATGCATTTAGCAAAACATTTAAGCAAATGCTTCTCTCCTGTTATGGTCATTTTGCTTCAGCAGATCTCTAGCACTCACTCCTCTGCATTGGCACTGGGAATCCTTAAGCACTGAGGTGGGATCATCTTGGTCCTTTTCACTGTGTGCAAAAATATAAAGGGAAGGTAAAGCGTAATGAAAGGGCTTTAAAAGTCAGATTTGCAAACTCTTCTTTTCCTAGAAACTTGGCCTTGAACAGCGAGACATGGGTGTGTTTTCGTGCACACCCATATATTGCAAACTTGCTCATGCAGACACATGATCTAAACGGACATCATGTGAAACTGATAACAAATGATCAGCTAGAGGATTTAAATATACAAGTCTTAAAGCACCGTTGAGAGCAGATAAGCATGTGGAGGATCAGTTTGCAGTGGCACAAGAAATAAGGGACCAGTTCCACTGATATATTAATTAATTACAATTCATACCTGCAGAAGAGCAGGTGGTGTATGAACTGAGGTTTGATGCAGTTCCTTATCAAAAATCTATAACAGCTTTACCCAAAATAACCCATAGCTTTAAGTAATACTATTAATCAGGCTAGATATGCACTAGAATCAGTCTTTTACTAAATACCATGGAAAAATGACCGAAGACAGTGGGAAAGCCTGCAATTAAGGGGTTAATATAGGCCTTGCTTCTCAAACTGAATACACTGCAGATTTCAAAACATATCGCACATTGCACACCAAAGCCAGATTTTCTACTCTAGCCTATTTTAAACCCGTAGAAGAACAGCCCTGCCGTTTCACCTCGAACTGTGAGTTGATCGCATTTCGCTGTCTTGTCCCATTGTGCCTCCGGCATTGCATAGGGCTGGGAGAAGAGTGAGTGGTACAGACCATACAGTGATTAATAGTTGCTGGTAAATCCAATGGGGTGAATTAAGGACAAAGAGAACAATCTTATCGCTAGAATTCCTTGCCTTAGTGCATTTGACAGAGCCTCAAGGCTAGATGTTCAAAGCAGTGTGTGCAGTCAGTTGCCTGTAGCCACTCTTCAGGAATACATGTTGGTTTTCAAATTGCAGGGAATAGATTGTAGGTGCAAAACGCATACAATGCAGGGATCAAAAGGAGCTGGGGAGATCCTAGGGCCTTGAATGGAATCGCGACTTGCTTTTCTAAAACTGAGTGTTACCTGTTCCAAGCTTACAAAAAAACTGTGGTGGGTTGACCGTAGCCGGCAGCCAAGCACCCTCACAGCTGCTGGAAGGGGAGAAATTATAAAGAAGGCAAGAAGGCTTGTGGGTCAAGATAAAGACAGTTTAATAGGTGAAGCAAAAGCAGTATATGCAAGCAAAGCAAAATAAGGAATTTATTTACTACTTGACGTGGGTAAGTAAGTGTCCTGTCACTTCATGGAAAGTAAGACCTCAGCACATGGAACAGCTAATTGGGAAAACAAACACCAGAACCTTCCTCCTTTCCTTGAACTTTTCTTCATGATCATGACATCCCATGGTACAGGATAACCCCTTGGACAGTTTGAGTCAGCTGTCCTGGCTGTGTCTCTTCTCAGTTTCTTGCCCATCTCAAACCTACTCATTTTGGGGAACAGGGTGAAAAATAGAAGGCCTTAAAGCTGTTCGTGGGTTTAGCTGCAAAATCAAAACACAGCACATATGGGCTGCCATGAGGAAAATTAACTCTATCCCAGCCAGATCCAGCACAGAGAGCAAGAGAGTTGAAACCCACCAATGAAGACTCTTTCAATCAAGTCAGCTCTTTTCCCCAGAGCAGACACTTCTACAGATGTTAGGAACCAAAATTTCATGGACAACTCAAGTCCATCACCAGTCAGCTGTTATAGCTGCTTCCATTTTCAGTTTTACTGAGGAAAGTCAATCTCCCCAGCAGGCTGCACCCATTATCTCAACATTATCCTGTCTGTCTTCTGGCGTCCCTGACAACAAATGGGGCCATGCTGCATCAGAAGCGAGGGTCAGGAAAAGCCCTCGTTGTGTGAGGTGGTGATTTCCACGAGGAAGTATTTTCAATCTGGTTAAGACCAAGGGTCCATCTATCAAGTTTTAAAAACAGACTTAACAAACATGAACTGAGAAGATGCTACTGAAGGAAAAGCAAGAGAAGTTTTGTACCACTGTTACTTAAACCTCTCCTGCCATTAATTTGGCATCGCAAAGAGACTTGGAGATACTAGTTGAGTAGGTTTTTTACTGTAAATCATGCTTGAATTTGATCTTTTTCTATATTTGACCCTGTTTGGGAATAGAAAGAATACTCAATTCATTCAGCTTGTGACGTTAGGGAATAAATAATATATTAGTACTAGGAGACAAAAACTGTATGCTGCTGAGGAAACCTACTCATTCACTCAGATGTCCACAGGCCACTGTTTATTATTGCTACATATACTGAGCTCTGTAAATGGTGGATGATTTAGGATTGGGATTTTGAGAGAACTCTAAAGCTGGCAAAAGGGACACGTGCACTCTCTGAAAATCCTGAAAAGCATCCCTAATTTTTCTATATTCACTCATGTAACATGGGATGGTAGTATGCAAGCATATTACTGAACAAGTTTTTTATCATTCAAGTATCACCGGAGGCTTCGAATTCATTGTTTCCCCAGTAAAAAGCTAATGAAATTTTTTTTGTCTTCTGCTTTTTTGGTCTGTTCTTACACATCATGGCTTACACCCTGTTCAACATTCACACGGTAAACAAGCACCTCCTCTGGGTGTCATGAGGTCTTTTCAAGGTACCTCAACAAACATCTATTGCCAGTGCAGCCAGCTGATGAGAATGGACACAGAGTCACTGTTGATCCTGAAATATACTAGACTAGCTCCTGAAAAAGTTGATAGATGCAGTGAAACATCCAGACTTGTGAACTCGCACAGCCTATTTTCATTCACCAGCGTGAGGTCACCATGGGTGCTTTATTCAAATAGAGGGAAATTTTACATGCAGAACAGTTGCTGCAGTTTTATACTACCTGTGTATTAATTCATGGCCTGAGTAATAAAGAACTCATTAAACCTATTTCCTGCTTTTCCTTTACACATAGACCTCCCAGCAGTTTAAGCCATGCATAATGAGTCCAAGTATTTTAAGGGATAGTGTTAAAATTATCTACTATTCTTTTATATCTGAAATCATTCTTTTATTTTCCTCCACTACATTGCTAGCATAACTAGGAAGCAATATATTACCCTAATTACATGTTATTTATTAGGCAGCAAGCAAATAAGTCATTCAAAGACAAATCCCTGTAGTTATTCATGGAACTGCTTTAGATGACAAAGATATAGTAAACCAAGCAATCTTTCATTGTATTTATTACACGCTCTTTGTACTAATGAACAATAACAGGCTTTGCTGAAATAATGGCTTCTGTTCTGAGTTGTGGTAAATGTTATACAGGCCATATTCATCAAAAGCACGTCAAAGCCACGGATGGCCTCTATTTCTTTTGCTTGCGCTTGAGGAAATTGTGTAGCTGGTGAACAACAATGATTTGGAGGGCTTAATAAACATAATGTAAAATAATTAGTATCTTTAAAAAAACAACATGCATAATATACTAGTGGCAGCTCGACCCCTGAGAAACACACAGTGGAGAAGATGCTGGCAATTTATTTTTATAACCCCTACCTTTGGAAGAGCCTGTGCATTCTCTTTGCTCTCAATATGAGACACTCTGTGTTGTTAAGCAAACATTAAATCTGCACCACAGTGGGAAGAAAATTTCTTGTTAACGTCACTCATCACTTGGAATTAATGAATGCTGTAAAGCAAAAGAAGTAAATCTGAATATGAAATCACAGAAAGAAAGAATGTAGAAAGAATTATTTTTATAAAGAAGAGAAGGGCTTTGAGCTTGACTGTTTTAAGTACGCTGGGTTATGTTCTAAGCGCTTTTTTACAGAAGAAATTGGAATCCCCATCTTATTCCTCACACACAGAAGTCCTGTGTATAATGAGGCGAAAATACACTTTTTCTCCTTATGGTGAATTTTTATGCTCCAAAGAAGATGACAGACAAGACAACATAACACAAGAATATCCTTGAGTGTGATGGCCAGGGTCATCTCCCAGGAACAGTGTTCAGATAGCTTTTATGATCCAGGTATTAGAAAACCTGATCTCCAGCAGTCTTGAAAGAAGCACTAACTTTCTTGGGCATTGGGTGAGACCTCTAGTTGACTTTATGTTGCTCTAGGCCTGACCTCGCAAAAATATCCTGTCTATTGGGTAAGTCCTTTCAGGTGGTATGGGTAAAACACTGCAGTGAAATATGCACTCAGGTTCTTAACATTACCAAGCTCTCAGAGTCCTGGGCAACCACAGGACAAACATGTAAGAGACTTGGCAGAAAATTGCTGAGTGGAATTAATGCTCTTCAGGTTGTACTATGTCTGCACAAAAATTGGGGACCTACATTTTGAAGTTAGGTACTCCAGTGGCAATTAGCCAAAGCTCAGGTTGTTTATTGAAAAGAAATAGAAAACAGCATTTGGCATGAATAGTATTTGCTATCCCAGCTCAAAATAAAGACTCTGCCCAGTCTGCTACCCAGCTTTCAGGAACGGAAATGTCAAAGTAATTGTACTTCTTCAATCCTAATTCCCTGTATGCATTCTTGAATGAAGAATTCTGTAAATGTTAATTAGCAAAGGAAAAATGCAACTGACCCTTTCAGAAGTCTTCCATAAAAATTAATTAATCTGACTCATTAAAACCAACACTGTTCATTTTTTTTTTAAGAGTTCTGTTAGAAGAACAAACTGCTTGCTAACATTGCAAGAAAATTGTCCCAATCTGTAAATGGAGCCCAAAACTTTAGTTCAAAAAGTTTCTTTATCCTTCCCTTGTCTTTTAACTCTTAAATTGAGCAAATGAAATTAATTTATAATAATAAATACACATTTACTTTTCTAATTCTTTTAGAAACTCTTGCTCATTTTTATAATTTCGTAATGAAAATACCCGAGTCCTCTTCATAAGAAGACTCATGGAGTTTGGATGGGGTTTAGAGATTTCTTTTTGGGATCTAGCTGACAGATTTCTCTCCCTAAAAGATACAAAATCACACAGAGCTGAATATCTATATCTCAAAGCAAAAGCAGAGCTCATATTTATAATAGTGTCATGGATTAGAGTTGGGCTAGCCGCTAGACAAATGACAGATGCTCTCTATTAATCCCTCTCACTTCCCAAAGGGAAAGAAAAAGGGAACAAGGGAGATAGACTTATGGATTGGAAAAGAAAATTAAAATTGTTTTAATGAAAAGAATAACAATAAAATAAAATATACACAAATATATAGAATACCAATACCAAACCCAGCCCCCCACCCCCACGGCAACCACATCACCATCACCACTGATGCTGCGGGGTAAGGCACTGGGGAATTCCCAAACTGGACTCAGCAGCAGACAGGAACTGGATTCAGGAGCTGGATTCTGGAACTGGATTTAGGAATGCATGGATTGGAATTGGGATTGAAGGCAGAACGGGCAGAGTCCTGCTTGGATAATGGCCAGTAAAGTGCTTGACCCTTGTGATCCCTCAGCTTTATACTAAATAGGATGTCATCCTGGGTTCAGCTAGGATAGGGTTAATTTCCACAGCCAGGATAGCCAGACAGAACCAGCCAATAGAATATTCAATACCATACTGATGTCATGCCCAATGTATATATATAAGGCAAGCCTAGCAGGAAGGCAGCAGTTTTCAAATAGCAGCAGGGTGCCAGGCATCGTGGCTCGGCTCAATGTGGTGGCGGTAAGCAGTGCACTGTTTTCTCTCTTTTTGTGTTGCTTAAGTCGGCTCCTCTTATCTTAACCCATGTGGCTTTACTTTTACCTTTTTTTTCCCTTCCCCTCTCAGAGGGGAAGAGGAGTGAGCAAGTGACTGCATGCTGCTTAGTTGTCAGCTGGGTTTAAACCACAACAGACCTGTATGGGATGGAACCCCTTGCTGGTCAGCGCAGGGTCCCCTCTCCTGTCCTGCCCGCTCCTCCCCGCAGGTGCAGCCTCTCACTCCCTGCACCCCACCGTGGGACACAGGATGGAGCAGTGCCCTTGGGCTGCACAGGAGCAAGGGTCAGCCAGAGCCTTTCTGCACCCCAGCCCCTGGCAGTGACTGTTCACACCGAGCGTTATCACTGCTGGAAGCAGACACTGTCTGCAGAAATGTGCCGTTAACTTCGGACAGTGCCGTCATGGAGCAGAGACCGAGCTGGGAAGGGAAATCCCTGAACAGAACGAGTGCTGGGACAACTCAAACCAGGACAAACAGGAAACTGTACAATCATAGAATAGTTTGGGTTGGAGGATACCTTTAAAGGTCATCCAGTCCAATCCCCCTGCAGTGAGCAGGGACATCTTCAACTACATCAAGTTGCCCAGAGCCCCATCCAACCTAACCTGGAAGGTTTCCAGGGATAGAGCGTCTGTCACCTCTCTGGGCAACCTGTACTAGTGTTTTGCCAAAAAATTTCATTACAAGAAATTTCTTCCTTACATGTAGCCCGAATCTCCCCTCTTTTAGTTTAAAATCATTGCCTCTTCTCCTGTCACATCATCATCATGGCTTGGCTTCGCGGATGAAGATTTGGGAAGAACTTTAAACGTGAGTACACCCTTCAAGCCTGCGCAGTGGATTTTTTAGATGAGGCGCAGCGTGCGCGAGACTGGCCCCACCCTTTACACCTGAGGTTCATCTGCCAGGGCCTAGCGAGCTTGGATGGTGACAGCGAAGTCCTCAGGTCGTAGGTTTGGTTAGAGTATCCTTCTCTTAGATGGATGGCCTTACAGGGCTAAACGAGCTCCATCTGCCCGGGTTTGGAGTTAGAGTTGTCCTTCTCCTAGGATGGTTGCCCGAAGGCTAGTGAGCCCATCCTGCCCGTGGATACACTTTGTCTGACCCTTCAGTTGAGACCTGTCTGGCTTGGGAGACCCTACCGGAGGCATATGCCACCACCAGCATAGCTCTCAACTTCGCAAGGGCACGCAAGCTCTTTCCCCACGGCAAGGGGGTGCCCGTGAAAGAGTGTCACATCAGGCACTGCTAAAAAGACCGCCCCCATCTTTCTTATAGGCTCCCTTTAGGTATTGAAAGGCTGCAGCAAGGTGTCTCCGGAGCCTTCTCTTCTCCTGGCTGAACAACCCCAACTCTCTCAGCCTTTCTTTGTAGGAGAGGTGTTCCAGCCCCCTGATCATTTCTGTGGCCGTCCCCTGGACTGCTCCAACAGGTCCATATCTTTCTTGCATTGGGGACTGCAGAGGTGGACACAGTACTCCAGCTGAGGTCTCACCAGCACAGAGTAGAGGGGGTGAAGCCATGCTTCTTTTGATGCAGCCCAGGATGCAGTTGGCTTTCTGGGTTGTGAGCGCATATTGCCTCCTCATGTCCAGCTTTTCATTATCCATTACCCCAAAGTCTTTCTCCTTTTCACCCTTTTTAAAAACTTGTACAGTGTTTCCCTCTTCGCAGTCACTGGGGACTTCACTTGACTGCCAGGACTTTTCAAGTATCATGAAGACGTGCTTGGCAACTACATCAGCAAATTACCTCAGGGCCATGGGATACACCTTGTCAGTTCCCATATGTCTGTTCAGGTTCTTCAGACGGTCTTGAACCTGATCTTTGCTTACAGTGGGAGGGACTTTTCTCCACTAATCCTTGCCTTGAGGTCTATCCACTTGAGAGGTGGGAGAAAAGAGGTTGCCCATGAAGACTGAGGCAAAAAAGTTGTTGATTACCTCAGCCTTCTCCTTGTCCATTCTTACTAGTTTGCCAGTTGTGTTCATAGGGGGGTTATGCTTTCTTTGACCTTCCTTTTCTGGTTGACATACCTGTAGAAATCTTTATTATTCACAGAATCACAGAATCATTTTGGTTGGAAAAGACTTTAAGGTCATCAAGTCCAACCATTGACCCTGCACTAACAGGGTCCCTAAACCATGTCCCTCAGCACCACATCTATAGGTCTTTTAAATACTCTCAGGGATAGGGAACACCACTAGCTTCCTGGGCAGTCTGTTCCAATGCTTCACGATCCTTTCTGTAAAGAATTTTTTCCTAATACCAACCTAAATCTCCTCTGACACAACTTAAGGCCATTTCCTCTCATCCTATCACTTGCTGCCTGGTAGAAGAGACCAATCCTCCTTTCAGGTAGTTGTAGAGAGTAATGAGGTCACCTGAGTCTGCTTTTGTCCAGACACAACACCACCAGTTCCCTCAGCCGCTCTTCATAAGACTTCTTCTCTAAACCCTTCACGAGCTTCTTTGCCCTTCTTTGCCCTTTTGGACAAGTTCCAGCACCTCAATGTCCTTCTAGAAGTGAGGAACCCAAAACTGGACACAGTATTCAAGGATTCTCTGCATTCTTTACCAAGTTCAGCTCCAACCATGCCTTGGCCTTCCTGTCCCCATCCCTACTCAACCAGGCAAGGTCCCTGTACTCTTCCCAGGATGCCTGTTCCTGCTTCCACTGCCTGTGCAATTCCTTCCTGCCCTTTAGTTTGGCCAGCAGGTTTTGATTCATCCGTGCCGGTCTCTTGCTGTCCTTTCCTTGTTTCTTACACCTGAGGATTGAGAGCTCTTCCACTCTATTAAAGTGTCCTTAAAGATCTGCCAGCTCTGTTATGCTCTCTTATCCCTAAGACAGTTTCCCACGGGGTCCTATTGACTATCTCCTCGAAGAGCTGGAATTTTGCTTTCCTAAAATTCCAGATCCTGATAACTGTGATGACACACAGGACTGTGAACTCCAGCACTGCGTGATCACTGCAACCCAGGCTGCCTCCAGTCTTGAGATCACCGATGAGCTCACTTGCACTGGTGACCATCAGGTCCAGTATGACATCCCCTCTGGTGGGGCTGTCTATTACCTGGCATAAGAAGTTCTCCTCAATGCACTCCAGAAGTCTCCTGGATTGACTACAGCTCACCTGTACACGGTGTGGGATTTGGTCCCAGAGTTACAGTAATGTTTGTGTGTATGAGAACTATGCAGATATTATAGCATGAAGATTATATACGTGTATATTCTGTTTAATGCGGATTGCACTACTATCCAATGTTAAGATCAGAGAGAAAGAAGAGAAAAAGAAAGGGTTGATTAAAACAATGTAATTTTAAAATTTTGCAGTTAGGTTTGAGCAGATATGCTTTTAGGTTTTTGGTATTGGGAAATACCTCACTGATGAAGACCATGGTGCCAGAAGTGCTGATATAAAGTGCCATTATTCCATACAATTGTCACATCAATGTGATATGTTGATCATCTCTAAGTAACCCATATATATATATATATATATATAAACCTCATATATATAATTGCTTGTGTCACCTTAGTTTACGTTTACAGAGGAACTCTCCTTGATTTTGTCTAAAACAACATGCTGTCTCAGCCCATTAATGTCACAGAGCTTGTGAGCCTCAGAGTGCCATGCCTGGAACAGAGTCGTTCTATTCGGAGATTCCCAATGCGTAAATAAGATACTTGGTTCAGCAGTGTCTTTCCTCACAAGCTGAAGTAAATTCAGCCATCTCTTAAATTTCAGGGTAGTCTTTCATCTGAAGCAATGGTGATAAATTATGCTATGCAAGTACATTTGCCTTAATTTCCTTCTACCAGTAATAAGGGACAAAAAAAAGGCAAAACAGAAAACCAGCTCCCTACTCACCCAAGAAACATACAAAGAAGGTATGCAGGCAGAAAGTGCTAGCTAGACTATTCATGGGCCAGTTAGCTGAACTATATCGTGTTCTATATGTTTACAAAACTTGCTTCATTTTAACAGCGTTATAGGATAAATGTTCTCCAAAGTCATGTAATTCCCCTGATCCATTCTTCTTCAAGTTAGCGTGGAAGTTAGGCAGCTGCCATATAAACTGCCACATTCATGTCTTTATACACAAGGCCAGTGGATCATCATTAGAGGAAAACCTAAAAGGAGAGCAATGGCTCGTTCACCTTTCACCCTGTAGAAATGGTGTGCTCTCGAGAGTAAGGGCGAGTGCATCTGCAGGACACAAAGGAAGCCTACACCATGATAAATGGCAGTGAAGATAGGGCCCTTGGTATCCAGCACCATGGATAATTAATGCTTTTGAACACAAAGAGTTACCACTAGGTCCCAAACACAATGAAGAAAAGCCCTGCCGTGTTTCAACATGTGACAAAGCATATAACCCCATTCAGTTATTCAAAATGCACACAGAGACTCATATATAGCCTAAGCCCATTTTTAGGGGTGTAAATATTCAGAAAGGGCTCTGCCTGTGAGCTAAGGAATATAGTAAATGCATCATTATTAACTTATTCCTTGCTGCCTAATGTATAAAACAATCATGTACCTAGTAATTCTCCTTCGAAGTAATGAACAAATAACACTGACAAATACTGCCATCGTATAATTGGTATAACGAGTTTCAATGGGGAGGAGATTCTGAGTGTGATTGCTATTTCCTTAGAGCTGGGCTAGACTTAAGAATAAATCATGGAAGTTATTGCAGATTTAACCCTTGCATCACTGAGACAGAAGTCTGACCTGCATTTTGTGGACAGTTTTTAGAATAAAATAGCTGAAAATAAGAAATTCCATCACAACTTGACCAAGAGACATAAAAACCTTGTAGATCAGATGCTAAGCATCTTACGCGCTGCTTTAGAAATAATAAAAGTGCAAACTGCCACCTGGAATTAGAACTACAGAAGGTCGTGTTACTTACGGCTTTCATTTGGTCTGCTAAGCCATAAAGGATGATCTGAATTAAACTCTTAGGGCAAGCTTGTGACCTCAGGGACAAGCAGGACAGCTTCTCCTTTCTAGGCCCCACTCTGCTGTAATAATGTTTGCCTTTAAGGAACTCTGAGACGAACAACTCCCATCCTTCTCCTCGGTTCATGGATCAGTTTCCTCCTTGACTGCGTTTTTGTCCATTTGGTTGGATGGGAAAGGAAGTATGTATTTCTGTAGAAGTAATCCAGCAAATGTTCAACAAGGCTCCTTTCTTCATAAAGTAAAATGTGACCAAACCCCACCCCACCCCCCCTTCCAACTCTGTTCTAAACTCATCACCACAAACATGGATAGTATTTGTGACATTTACTAAAGATTGTCACCACCTGCATTTGTTACTTCACACGCACCAAAGGATGGTGAAATTACTTACCTCGTTCAACAAATAAGCAGTAGATACCAGGTTTTATAGTGGGTTTTGTTTTTTTTTTTTTCCCCCCCAAGAAGTAACACTAGAACAAAGTCCAGGAGATCTTTACTCCAAATCTTCTTGCCTTAGGTTTACTTTCTTTTCTAGAAGCCCATTTGCCTCTCTCTCTTTTTTTTTTTTTAATGTAAAGTTGCTTTTAACAACTATTTCTTACTCAGGATGACACTATCCAGACATATGTAGTGGAGATGTCCATTACAAGGCAGCGATACCTCCATGGGGAGATAAATAGAGATGAAGGATGATGGGGAATATGTGATATCTGGGTTGTATGATGCTGGGCTTCTGTCCTTTCAGAAGCGATGAAGAAGTAAGTGTGTGAGATGTCCGGTGCTGACTATAGAAAGTTACAGTGGCCAGAAGAAAGAGAAGTTTTTCTTTTACTTTTATTCTTTCTTTCCCCACTTTTTTTTTTAAAATTCTTCCTTAAAAATATTGTAAAAATAGATCCTTCTGAAAGAAGGGAGAGAATAATTGGATGCTAACTGTAGAGTCCATGTTGCTTATATCCTAAGGCAACAGTTCAAAATAAAGCACAGGCTTTCATATTTAGTCAACTGCTGAGGCCATCTGACAGATGAATGTGAAAACCGTTCTTTGGACAAATTCTTAATCACCCAGGGACAAGGGAGACCTGATTAGGTGAATGTGGAGAAGCAGTGCTCTTTAAAACACAAGCAGTTTTTCACCTCCATATTGCCAATTATCTACTCTGAATAAGCAGCCAAGCAAAGTTCAGAAGTGTCTAAACCAGAAATATTACATGTGAAATATATATAAATCAGAAGAAAGGACAAGGAGGATGTAAAAGATAAAAGAAAATCGGTGACAGCTGACTATGGAGCGCAGATTCCTGAGCTAGTGGCCATGCAAACAGATGAATATCCAGGTCAAAGTGGCTGAACTTGGCTATATTCTCCTTCTTACAAGACTGGCTTATACAGAATCAGCGAAGCATCTTTGACCCACGGCCAAACTTCTCAGCTACTCCGCCTACAAATTCTGAAAAAATTACTGTAGCAACCAAATGATAAAAGACATACATGAAAAACATATTAGTGGCATGCATGTTAACCTCTGTGAACCACCACTGCCCAATCCATGCAATAAACCAATGCAAGCAAGCACCTGAGTTGATAAAGGTCCGTTTAAAGATCTAAATTTAAATCTCATTTTGTAAAAAATAAAGAAAAAGAGAACAAAACAAAACCCACAAAGCTGGAAGATATGTACATGTTATAGTAATCAAAACTAAACGCAGGTACAAGCACTCAAAAACTGTCATGTCCCACGTTATCTCCCAAAACCATATTCTGCTGTCGTGGTTTAGGATTTTGGCTTCAAAGCAAGGGGGGCTGCTTCACACTGTGTGCCAAAATTGTTGCTGTTTGAAAACCCAGCAGCCTAGGTGACAGCTGTTCCCGGAGCAGTTTTATCTCCCCCGGAAGGAAAACAAAACAAATAAAGTGCTCAAGGTGGGAGATGAGTGGAGGGCTTAACTCACCACTTACAGCTGCGGGCAAAGAAGCAGGCTCAGCTAGGGGGAATGAAATTAATTTAATTCAAAATAACAAAAAACACGAATCATCAATCAGATTAGGGTAGGACAGAGAGAAAGAGAGATCTTAAATACATATATACACATATACATATAACTTCCCTCCAGCCCTCCCCTTTTCCCTTGCTCAGTTTGCTACCTCGCATCCTCACACACGCACTCGGTGCCAGGAGTGGGGGTGGGCAAACGGGATGGTGTGCAATACAGGAGTGGGGGGCGCAGTCCTTTTAACCTCTGGCATGATGTTCCAGGCTGTGTGACAAACTTTCTCTGAACATGTGGTCCTCTTGCCCCACAGGAGGCAGCTCGGCATGGCCACCTCCGTTCCATATGGGGGATGTCCATTGCCCGAGCCAACTTCCCCAGCACTGCACCGGCCTGGTTCCAAAGCTCAAAGTCACCGTGTCTCCAGGGGGTACCTGGGTCTCCGCATTCCAGTAGTGCCTCCATTCTCAGCTCTCCAACCTGTCCTCTCTTCCCCCGCTGGTGATCAATCACTTCTCAGTATGGGAGGGGCTGGAGGCCCCGTGTCCCTGCATCCCGGTCCCTATTCTCTTCCCCCGCTGGTGATCAGCAAAGATAAAAGTCGTCTTGCCACACAGAAGATCTTTACTGTTCCCGTATATACATGCAGGAAAGTTCCTGTTGCCAAGGTGAACTGCTCTGTGGTTCTCTCTTCTCTTTCATCCTTCCCCTTCCAAACGAAAGAGCACGCCACAAAGAAAGATTTTCCCTGCCTTATACAGTGTTGTTCAGAGAGGCGTTGATTGGCAAAGTTTGGGCCGGGGCGGGTGCGAAATTGGAGCTGGGGCAGGGGGCAGCGAGGGGGTGGGTTTTGGTGGTGCATTTTTGCAATGCAAGTTACAGGGACCTGTAGCCCTTTCCCCCCACAGCTCACCACACCAAAGCAAATGGTGGCAAACCTCCTTGTGCGTGCAAACAATGGATGTCAGCCCCCCTTGCCCTGGAGCCGAAAATCCTAAACCACAACATCTGGAAAGCCAGGTGATCTTCAGGAGTCAAAAAAAAAATTCTGGAGTTCTGTACTTAGCACTTCAACAAATTATCATCATATTGAGCAAGCCACTAAGCCTTCAACTCTCTATTTCTTCCTATAATAAACAATTTGAGGACATCATCATACCTTTCGATGACATTCCAGAGGTATTTGAGAATTAACTCAGGCTGACAAACAGTTTGTGGAGAATTTGGAAAATGCTGCCTGAGCATATGCATTGAATTGCTCCACTTTACAAATTAGCCCCTCTTGATCTTGCTATTTGTATCGGCTTCCTTCTCCTTGTACACAACAAAGAGAAAAAAAAGAAACTAAACCATAACATTCTTCATCAACAGGATAATTGTTTAGTTAAAAAAAGAAATCTGGTGAGAAGCACCCCGAAGAAATTATCATTTCCATAATAATTTTTTACAATTTCACTCAGATCAGAAAGCCTCAAGACTGTTTTTTTCTGTGGCTGTAGCAAGCATTTTGACTTGCTAAAAGCAATAATTCCTTTTTTTAAAGAAAATCAGAGAAACTCCAAAGAAGGGTATTTGGGGGGGGTGGGGGGTGGTAAGATAGATTACTTTTAGACAGTAAAAACCTATAATTTATGAAGTAGTCTGAGAAAAAGTTATGAAGAGGTAGTAGAAGAGTATTCTGCATAGAATTTCTCTCTTTTCCCGGTTTTATCTGAAACTGTAAAAATGACTCCGAGAGCGTAACTCAAAAGCAAGCTTCAGAAAGCCTTCAATGATTCCAAGCTTTTGCGATATAGAATAATTTCAGACATTATTCTGAACTCTGTCTCCCACATGAAACTAGAGTATTTTAGCAATCAGTAGACACTGTTAACAAAATTGACATCAAAAGAAACTCCAAATCAATGGCATTGAGCAAAAGAGTATCCAGTCTGTCAGTCACCAGACTAACCCAAGATCAGACACTCATGTGCTGACAGGCCTTTCACTGACAGTTCGTTTTCATCCTCAGTGGCTGTGCTGAAAAACCATGAGATCAAAAAATGAGAAACATTAGTTTGGGGTTCTCCTTCTTATATCAGAATGTTTTGAAAGCTTGCTCGTGCCTAAACCAGAAACCCTAACTTTGTTAGTCAAGGCAAGTAAGACATGAATTTCACTGTCCAGAAGTGTGCTTCGAGATCAAACGTACCTAGGGTCAAATAAAATTCTTGAACTGTAGCTCTGTTCTCAACTATTCCTTTCAGCAACTGAGGCTTATCATATCCATGAGGTATACATGAGTTTTGTTTGGCTTTCTCTTATCCCTTTAACTCCTACCTTTCAGTTTTTTTATTTCTTCTGAGTGTTCTCAAATTCATTTCCTCAACATCTGTTGCATGAACTCAGACAGCTATTCATAGATATAATTGATCTACGGCCTGACATTATGAGGAAGTTTGTACCAACACAGCGATACGTTTGTTTGAGATTATTACATTTATAGATTATGTAAAGGAAGAAGGATAAGCATAGACTATAAAGATACAAGCCACTACCACTGCACGAGCGGTGTGAAGGGGAGGTGGGATTGTTCCATTCATCTCGCCACGGGGAGCACTGACCATCAAGTTGCTCAGAAGGGCAGTTCCTGAAACAGTCTTTGAACATCCCCTTCTCTCCCCTACCTCTCCAATGCCCTGATGACAACTGTTCATTGGGAAATTACTCCGTTGGGCATGCTGATGGATCTGTTGTAGTTGTGACAAGGTGATGAGCAAAGACAGAGCTAGGGGATTGACCAACATATAGCAAGAGACCGATGGAGAGCCTATGGCTGAGGGCCACTCTGCAATCTCTACAGCGTTTACCATTGTCACCTTTTGCCCACCAAGAGAAGGCAATGCATTTCCTGGCAAATCCAGGACCCTTTACCTTGGTCACCCATCTTGAGCTGTCACCCCTTAGCTTTGTTCCTGCCCAGTCACTTCTCAGCACAACTTTCACATTTACACAAACCATATTCAAGCGACATTTTCCCACTGTCACGAGACCTTCAGTAAGCTATCTCTTCAATAAAAGAGTGCAAGTGGCAGTAAAGCTGGCAACACTTATGAAGAGAAGACCTGAAAATGGGATGGAAATGCCTCATCACTCTGCATTTCCATTGGGAAATTTAGACCAGCTCCAAGTTTTGAAATAACAGAGCTGCAGTCAGCTGAGTTGTGACTAGTAGAGACAAATGGGCCAGAGGCACAAAGAGGAAAACATGAAGAGGGTGCCACACAGATGGAGAAACAAGACTATCTGGAGAGCTTTGTTTGTGAAACATCTTTGGAGGGCCGGAAAGAAGGGAACTGGGGAAAGAAAGAGAAGGGCTCAGGTCCTTAAACATTTCTTTTAAGGGCTTTTTAAGCCTCTTAAGCATCTATGGAACTAAGAGAAGAGAGCACAAATCAAACACCAAAAACACTTCAGAGCAGGAGCATTTTTGTTGTCATTCTTATTAATGCTAACCATTGACAAAAGAGGGGAAAAGCAGTTACAGTGATTTAAAGCTAGTTGAATCCAATTGTTTCCACCTCCCTCACGCTCCCTTCCACCCCCACCAGCCCCCACCACCCCCCCAACCCACCCCTGACCCACTCCTGTGCTGCAAAAGGAAAAGAATCGATTAGATAGACCCTCCAAGCCCTCTTTCTGCTTCACATACAGATTAGCCTTTCTTGGGGATAGAAATACGGCAGGGAAAGATAATCAGGGACAGGCACTGAACTTGGCTTGCGGCTGCTCTCTCTGCTTAGGCTGGATGCCTCTCATTGTGATTCTGGGATAATTCCAATTTGGGGGAAAAATCATGCTTTTCTAAAGAAAGCTCTTTCCTCTTCTACTCCCTCCTCTTTCCCACCTCCGCCTACCCATTTCTCTGTGATCAGTCAAGGGGAGAAGATAAAGACTGCATTTTGAGAACAAGGGCAGGAGAAAAAGAAAGAAAAGCAACAGAAGAACCTCTAAGTGCTTTACCCCAAACCCAGAAGTCTGTATTTTATCCTTCCCTAAATGAAAAGCTAGGCTCTTGTGAGACTAAGGCTTATGGCTAAGTGCTGTTGCTTTTAATTGAAGGTAAACTTTGTTTTGCTTACGTGTGAAGATCTTTTATATAGTAAACAGAAAATCTTGACAGAGAACACAAGAGCAAAATTGCACAAGAACTTTAAAAAGGCCAGTATGTGAGTTGGAAGAAGAGAAAGACCTTGTAATTTGAGAGAAAGAAAGAAGTACATAGACACTTGTGGGATGCAGAGCAACTACAGCACCATTAGCATAACAGCAACGAGAAGTTGCAGGAGCCAAGTGTGCTACTGATCATTCTGGCTGTTTGGGAATTCTTGGGATTGATCTGCAACATGGGAAACCTCATCACATTTATGGAAACTGTGAGAGCTCAGTACCTTGCAGGCTCATGCAGGCTAATGAGGGTGAAGGGAAACATGCCATTAGAAGAGCTATTTATGTGTTTGTATCTATAAGTTTATATATTTATCTTTATCTAGAACTACCTGAAAGGAGGTTGCAGAGAGGTGGGAGTTGGTCTCTTCTCCCATATAACAAGTGACAGGATGAGAGGAAATGGCCTTGAGTTGCATCAGGGGAGATCTAGGTTAGATATCAGGAAAAACTTCTTTACAGAGAGCATTGTGAACCATTGGAACAGGCTGCCCAGGGAGGTGGTGGAGTCTCCATCCCTGGAGGTGTTCAAAAGCCATGTGGATGTGGTGCTGAGGGACCTGGTTTAGGGACTCTGGCAGTGCAGGGGGAACGGTTGGACTTGGTGATCTTAAAAGACTCTTGCTACCAGATCATTCTATGAGTTGTATATGTTTTATTATCTTTGTATTTTACACTTCCATCTCTTTAATGTCCTTAGTTCTTTACATCAATGACGAAGATTAGAAGTTCCAAGGGGGTAAACCTGAACTCATGTTCATTAAAAGACTTATGACACAAAACCACCATATGATATTCAGTGGAACAAGTTAGAAAGGAATTATTGTAAAAGAAGTGTTCAATGTCTCTAGTGCCATATAAACATTACTGTAATGCTGCTCATGTTTTCAGACCCTGAGCTCCCTATCTCCCCATAATTCTACTCCTGGATGGCAATAATATAGTAATTTTAAAATACAGCACATTATATTACAGTTTCTGAAACATGAAATAGTCCAAATGAGTCTAAGAATCCAAGGCATGTTGTCACTGAGGTCGATACAGACAGCCCTACTCAGCTGTGGATAAAACCCTTGGGAGACATCACTACATTAATTCCCATTCATAGTCTAGCCTAAGGACAGACAAATCCACATAGGAAAAATGCTAAATGCCTTCATCTTTAGTGTTATCTTATTCCCAGGTATTTTCAACTCATGTTTTCATAAAAAACCTCTAGCTGTATCTATTCAGTCTTGGAGGCTACTTCTTCTTGGTTTATGTGTCTCCACCAGTTCTTGAACTATGCTTGAGAAGTGTTACAGACAGTAGGAGAACAAGGAGGAATTAAGTTTTTTCACCAAGCCAGTTTTTTCAAGTTCACACAGCTTGGCACAGACGTGATTCTGAAGTTCATGACAGAGACTTTTGAAGAAAGCCTGCATGTGTCATTGCAGGCTCTCCATGCATTGTTCCTCCCTTCCTGTCACATTGAGTACTCTCTGAAGAACTCTTAGACTATTTGTTCTGCGCAGTGCTTAATAGCATTCCCAGACAGCCCTCACAGAGCTACAGCTACAGGCCACCCATCTTGTTTCAAGTGCTTTAACAAGCACAATCAAAAGTTTTGAACCCATTCATTAAAGGTCTCTACTTTTTTTTGCTAAAGAATTGTACTGCAGAAGAAAATATCTTCTAAATATTTTTACAAGCAACTGCCAGAGCAGTGCTGTTGTCTCTGACCCTTAAAAAACCCAGGCTGAATGCTGACAACTAGGAATGCTCAGAAAAAACATTCAATATGACAGTGGGGGTGGGGGTAGTGGGGAGAGAAGTGTGCACACACCTGATTTGTGGTATAGAACTGTCAGCAAAGGACTGCCAGTGAAAAGATGTCCCTCTTTAACAGGCTTTTCAAATTTTGAAGTTTATTCAAGGAGAAGTATGGGGGAAAAACGCTCCTAGCTAGTTTCAGAAAGTCCAGGCAAATGGATGAACAGATCACTGGGATGCTCCAGCTGTTACACAGCAGTCTGGTACATACAATCTGGGGGAAAAAAAGGCCTTTCATGCCTTTCATGGCTGTGTTCAACACAAAAATGTGTCCAGATATCTGTATTGCACTAACTTAGACTATTTCCAGCTTTGTAGTTTTGTAGTCATAATGCTAAATCATTGAAATTGCACCCTGCTTTACATCTTCTACCTTTATTTATTACTATTTTTTGCATCCTAAATCAGGAAAATTTGTGACATGACAAAAGTGAAAAAATATGATCATTTTAGCCTTCTGAACAATGCGTGAGTGTGCAATTTGGGCTTATTCAAAATTAATCACTTAGTAACTAAGCACTAACTGAAGAGAGACTTATGAACACTTCCAGTGTGGGGTGATTTTTTTTTCCTACAGATTACCAAGGTATGGGCTATGTGAACCAGCCCTTAACTACAATAAATATTGCTCAAATGCCTAACCTCAAGTGGAACCTGAGACACAAAAATAAAGCAGTTACCTGCCTTCTGAACTACATAGCCATGGATTCTCATGGAACTGAAAACCCCAGGATCTGGTGGAGACTCTAAAAAGCTCATCCACTCTAGCTTCCAAACTCTTTTTTTAATCTATTCTTATCTAAACTGCAGAAGACCAAATTTGCCAGCCATAAAATTAACAAAATATGAAATTAGCAAAAAAGATCTACTTTGTCTGAAGTTGAAACACAAGTTATTGTGTGAAGTGAAAAGGTTAGTCCAAGAAATTAAGAACTATGATTTATGGACTAGGTGTCATGTAATACAAGACTTTAAAATTATGCCAGCTATGGCAGGAAGTTTAAAAGTTAAAAATAATTAAGAGGATTCAATTTGAAGAGTATTGTATCTAATGTACACACATAGTGATCAAAGGTCATGTCTATATGTCTATTAGAAATATCTATATATAGAACATGAATAAATTATTCCTCCTGGCCTCAGAACACTCAAGGATTAGAATAAATTATTAGGAAGCTTTGTTGTTGCTGTTGTTGTGCACATAGTGATAAAAATGTTACCCTGCTGGATCTTCAGATTAGGTTTTCATTAAGTCTCTGTGTCTTTAAAGGTAGTTTAACTTTATCACCTCGAGCGTGTGTCATCTTATTACCTGCAGCAAAGTTCTTCAACATCAGCATTTCACAGACTACTACAGTATGTTGTGTAATAATTTGCAGTATAAACCATCCCCAGGCTTTCTGGCAGTCAGATCCCCTGTGAACAGTTCTTGACATGATCAGAAAGGATGAAGGGAAAAAAAAAAAAACAACCCCAAAACAGATAGGGAAGGGAGATATAACCAGATAACTGTATCATCTTTTCTAGAAAAATCACTGATTAAACAGTAACTAAGCTTAAGAACTAAGCCAAAAGCCAGATAGCTGAAATTGTTCTGGATTTCTTTTAAGGAAGAAGCATTTCAGATTCCTGTGGAAAGAACAAGAATAAAATGAGGGAAACACTTTCAAACTTGGGGATATGACACATTAGAATTCCGAAGCAGACACTGATCAGTATTAAGCAATGGGATTTCATTTGCAGATCTCATGTAAAATTAATTTTCATAGTTCTCTTAGTTCCTGTCTACATATACATATCTTTTTTTCTCATTATCTGCTTTATTACCATATTTGAATTCTCCTATTCTATGTCTGGTAAGCAAAGATGAGAGATAGGTATTGTACTATGAGTCAATGAGAAATGCACTCTTGAATCCCAAACTGCTGGTCCTATGAACTGAAGGAGATTCCCCCCAAATATGTTACCATGGCACAAAAAGGGGGACAAAGTATTAACTATTCCGTTGAATAATCAATTCAAGTGAAATTACTGCTAAAGTTGCGATGTGACATTTAAAGTGCTTCTTATGCAATGAGATTTCTTTTTAAAGTTCATAGTTCAGTTTGACACATTCTTCTAACAGTATATTTAGAAGCCACAGACTGAGAGATAATGCCATCAGCAATGATCCACTAACTCCATACCAACCAGCAAATTCTCCTACCAAATACACCTGAGGTCTTCCGTTTAGGTATCAGGAATCATCTGACTGCTTAGCTAGCAAGATTTAACAAGATTACGGCCCAAGGAAGTATGGCTTCAGGCTGTTGTCACATCCACTCTAGCTCATATTCATAATGTTTTCTGATCTATCTCTAGACTCATGATGTGCAAGGGAAAAAAAAAATACAGTTTTTACTTTTCTGTCAGCTTTATAGATAAAGAAGAATAAACAGGATCTGTAAAAAGAACTTATGCCACTATTTCATCAGCCTGAGAGGGGAAGGGGGAAGGAAGAAGCCATGTGTAATCCATATCATATATAGGTTATATGAGTGAGATACTTACCTGCAGAGGAATTCGAACATCTTTTGCAAACCATCTCTGCCCCATTCCCTAGGGCGAGCAATGTGTTATCAACAGGCAACCAGACTTCTAAATAAACTAAATACAAGCAGAAGCGTGGCTTCATTTTTTGTCAAATCCTTTTATTTTCACTTCACTTTGGAGAAACTTGGCTTAATGATACTGTTTATACACATTATCGCAGTGGCAAATTGCTAACAATTTTGTAGTGTGGTACTGGAGTTTTAGCAGGGTCCATCAGGCTAAATGAAATAAAAATAATTCCTTGATCTCCTTCTGTATTGTGTGTTTTCATCCTACTACTACCTGGTAAAAAATGTTTCACATAGTATGCATATCCTAATGGCCTGTCTAATGGAAAATATTTATAGATTTAGGGAAAACTCTCACAGTTCTTCAGAAAGGGCTCAGTTCCACCCCCTCAACGTCTTTCTGTGAATAAACTTCCTAAGACATATATGAAATCAATGGGTCAATCTAGAAAACTTTTTACTGTTGCTCCAATTAAAAAAAAAAAAAATTAAAAAAAAATAGAAAAAAAAAAAGAAGAGGAAAGAAAAGTGTTATATGTATTTGCTGTAACAGAAGACCTGTCAGCCAAAGGTGTGGAAACAATGAGTAAGCCACAATCTGAACCTCAGAAACTTTGGAAACTGGGGTCAGTCAGAACAGCAGAAGTTTCCATGAAGTTATTTGAATTATACATCTCTCCCTGATCCTTAATCTAAAATATCACCAGAATATACGTAGATATAGATACAGAGTCACATACATATATATGTATTTATGTGGTATTCAGGGTGCAAAAAAAGAGGAGGGAGGGAGAGAGAAAGAGGTACAGTTTTGTTACGTTTAAGTTTTTTCCTCATGGTTCTCAGCTAAATCACATGAGAAGCAAGAATTTTAGGGAGATGGAGTGACAAGACGACAAATCTACTCATTGTCGATATTTCAGAGTGCTTAAAATGTTATCCACATGAGTCTCCAACCTCAGATAAGACCATACAGTGAGAATGCTTTGGTATTGCTGACCATGGTGAAGTGGTGACACAGGCATGAAGTTTCAGAGCTGCAAGAGTAAGTAGGACTTGGAAATTCCAAGTGAGACACTTTGATTGATAAAATTGCTACTACTACTTGCATTTTTAGTCGACTGAGTTCTATGTGATTATTCAAAAATCTAAAAGATTTTGAAAGGTCTAGCCCATGTATGATGTAACTACTGGATATGTTTCTTCTTGGGAAGTTTTAAAAGCAGGCACACATTGTGGGATGTATAAATATCTCTTAAATCTAGGCACAGTGCAGATCAACATTTCTGGGCCAGAAAATTCATTGACCCCAGATAGCCACACAAAGGCTTTGCCAGGAAATTGAAAGGTGGCCGTTGCAACCATAGAAATTAGCCAAAGCAGTGCAAGCAGAAAGGAAACATTTAGGTATTGATTCAGCAAGTTTCCTTGGCGACATCTGAGAGCTGGCATTCCTGTGAACCCCAAATGGTTTTTGAAAGCATCCTCCACAATTCAATGGAAATGTTTCCTCCAGTGTGGCAACACTTATCGACACAGAATGGTGACAATTCTACTTTTTTTTTTTTTTTAGAAAAAGAATAAATTGCACCTAGTGTGTTTGCCTTAAATTTCCATGGCTCTGGTGCTGAAGGCAACACTGAAGCCACACTTGGAAACACTTTTCAGACATCTAATTTTAAGACCATCTAGAATTTCCCCTAATTTCTTGAAAATATCTATTCAACCAATCTAGACATAGTTGAAACTCCCAATCAATGAATATGCCCTTTCAGTGATTGAGGGGAAAAAAAGGTGTAACTTAATTATTTTTCTAGGTATCTGAAAAAAAGAAACATATTGTTCTAAGTTTAGCCTGTCTTCAAATTAGTCTTTCCTTGATTAAACTTTTAAAAATACTAAGCTCCAAAGGAGAATAAGTTTTCTGCCTGAGGAGAAACATCACTTATTGATATTCCCCAAGAGCCTTTGGAAGCCAATATTCTTCACTCAAAGTACTGTATAGATCAAGAAAAATAATTTCTACCAATTTATCAGCTGTGCAAATGGCTGAATGTGGAAGTTTTTGTGCTCAAGCCTTGAGTAAATTAGATTCTCTTTTTTTCATGCAGTGGAAGACTGCCGACTCTCTTCAGCATATAGGCTGCTACTAAGGGCAAAGTGTGATAGTGATGGGGAAAGAGGGCTTTGCTAATGCATGCATGAGAAAGATTCCTCCCTTTGTCAAGCTGGCACCTTTGCTTTTCAGCGCACACTCTGCTCTGCTGCCATTCAGCAGGTGCGGTAAGAGATAGATCATCTGAAGAAGCCGAGACAAATATTTGATTTGGATGATTATCCAGCAGGTGTCTCATCATCAACATAATGCTTAGAATTACTAATTATTTTCCTTCCATTTATGCATATCTTGTCATGAATACATATATCATGGCATAGGTAATTAAGATTCTGATCCACATGACCTGTGACCAGTCTTTCAAGGAGAGCCCGCTAATGGGGAATGCCTTGTGCTGGAGGAGAGAAAGAATGCCAGAGTTGATCCCAACAGAAGGCTTGGTTCATCTCCTTTCCCATTGCTTCTTTCCCTCTAATAGAATACTTCTTAGGTAATGATAATGAGGCATCTATCAGGTTTCCTCAGTCCATTTCAGTGAGGCTTACACTCACATATGGCTAGCCTGATTGGCTCCTGAAGTTATGCACAAACATAAATAAATAAATCAGGTGCCAGCACAGGTATTATTATGTTTTGAAGCTGTTAACAGTATTTGATATGACTTCCTAAGTGTAAAGTATTGTTTAATTGAATGCATTCCTTGTCTGGACTAGATGGTATCACTCAAATCCTAGTTTGTCCTTCATAAAGGTCAAAGAGGGTGCAATTTTATGTACACATAATGAAAATAATTTTTCCTCACGATATTCCCCACCACAAACTACTTTACTGATAGGTGACACAAAAAGAGGGATAGGTACCCTAAGAAATAATAACTTAATGGTATTCAAACAGCATACCATCATTGATTTTTACACTGCAAAAATAAGAACATAGTTTTGTTTATATATAAAATATCTGAGTACAAATGGAGGTAGAAAAGCAAACTGTTAGCCTCTTACTTCTTTTTAAAATCAAGTTTCTTTTCAAATAGCAAAACCAAATTGTGCCAAATAGTCATTTTCATTTAGAAAAACATACAATTTTTTTCCTGGGGTTTTTGGCTATTCCATTGAACAGTGGTGGAGGAGACGTTTCACACTGATCAAAACGAAAACATCTTATTACATTAATTGCTCATATTACCTAGGTAATAGTGCATTCTCAGAAGGTCCTTGGTGTTCTGCTGCCTTTAGCTCAGCCCAGAACAAAGTTAATTTAGAGGTACTGGGTAGTCCCCACAGGAGGGAAGCTGATTTTTCAGCCACTTCTGAAAATTACATTTGGGGGAATGCAGTATTGTTCATACTTCTGTGGGTTTCTCTGTACAAGTTTCACAGGCAGAAATTTTTTTACAGAGTAGTGACACATGATGTGATTATGCCTATATATGTAATTAAGTGGTTACAGTATAGACACAATACTGCTTTCTAATGTCAGCAGCAGAAGCCTCTTCACCAGGAATTGAAAGTGCTTCACTCTAGCGATTAGAAAAAGTACTATACGTGACTCTGTATTCAGACTTTACATGTGCTCCAATCAGGTTATTTGAGAGGTGTCAGAGTTACAAGATAACCTGCGGTTTCCCAGCAGCCCATCTAAATTATATGCTTAGACAATCAGTACACGAAAGCTTGTGTTCTTTTTGTCAGACAGATACAGGCATGAATACACATCACTTAGGAGGCCTAAGCAGAGGGAGAAGCAGGAGGCTTCTTGTTTCCTGAGCAGGCACCAAGCGTCTAGCAAGACGCAAGGATGGTTTGGGGCATGGTCTCTCCTGTTTACAGTCTGCACTAGGTCTTTTCAGCCAGGTGCAAGTGGAGAAGTCAGAGCAGCAACAAGTCTGAATTGAAGTGGTGAGGGAGGGGATGGGGGGCGTGAGGGGGGATGAGGAGGGGGTGGTGGTGGAGAAAAAGGACATTTCTTCCTGCAACAGAGGACAGGGTAAAGAAGCCTAGTTAGCTACACGAAGCTGCCTCAGGAAAAGGGACCAAGAACACATGTTACTGAGCATCCCTGGGACTCAGCCTCCAGCCTCCATCTCTGAGGCTGGGTCTCTGATCAAAGATACTGAGGCCTGGAGACAAGTGGCAACATCATAGCTGGGAAATACAGACTTAATGAGACAACTTGAAGGCACTCTGCTGCTAAAAAAAAAAAAAAAAAAGCAATGGTTCAACTTTCTGTCCAAACCAGACAGGATGTGTAGCTGCCTCTGAAGCCTTGCAAATTTAGCAGGAGCTGCTGGAAACAGCTTAATTTGATGCTAAACAGAAATAATAACTCTCCCCAGTTGCATAGTTAAAAGGCAGTCAGTTCCTTCCTAAAGCATGTGTTCAGATGCAACCTAGGTCTATCAGATCTGGCTTGAAAGGCCACCCAGGATGAAAGCATATATGTTGACTGAGTCACCAAAGGCAATGAATAATAGAAGTCAGCAGTAGGAAAGTATTAGCATGCTGCTATATGGGGTAACAACATCTAGCTTTGAAAACAAGAAGGTGGACATAAATCAGACTGGATTTCACTGATTTTATCACGGAAATGTCCATGTGGCTAGGGAACTCCTCTTCGTAGACAGCAAAGTAGTAGACACTAGAAGGCAAATATCATCAGGCTCTGTATTGCAAAGTGATTGACATTAATTAATCTGTTTTTTCAGGTTTTGATTGGTTTAGAACTGCACAAATATCCCAATGCTCAGAAATATCTTCTTTAAGCAGCAGACAGATTGGGAGCACAGTAGGGGTTACAGAGACAAGTCCTCATTTTTGGCAGGGACAGATTTCTGGTAGCTTGACCGCTTCCTACCTGCTGCTCCGCCCCAGGGCAGGCAGTACTAAATAATGCTGCAAACAGCAGAAATGCTGGAGGCGTGCTCACTCCCGAGCAACCCTAAATTCCCTAACAGGAGAGGCAAAACAGCATTTTCCCATCTATTGTGGGGAATAAAAACCCAACAGCTTCTTCTGCTCACCTCCACCATAACTGCAGCTGCTTAATTTCCTCCAACTCACACCTGGGTGGCCCCAGCTGCTCACAGCCCTCCAGGGCCTGGCCACAACAAGCAGACCTTGAACCAACATGATCTCTGCTAAGGATCACCTCATATATCAACGGGATGAAGGGGAAGGAATCCCAGGCCCTGGCTAGCCAGGGTTTACAGTACGTTTGTTTTTTCTGCTGTGCTCTTGCTCTAGGAAGGCAGCTTGCATTTCTCAAGTAGAATCTAAGCAATCAATCTTCCATTTCATTTCCCCCAGCCTGCTAAGAAATCTCTTAGATCTGCTCTTCTTAAGTCTCCGACTAACATGATGGTAATATATACTTATATATTAAAAAACCCCATATATTCTATACGTGTATTGCATGTATCTCCCACACCAGGAGGCAAAACACGGGTAGTGAGACACTGGAGTTACCAGTGCCCTACTGCGGCTGTTCAGAGAGGTCGGGCTCACGCACATTTACTTATCATAACTGCAATTCCTCACTATCTAAGAAGTGTCTGAATGTTTCAATTAAAGAAAAATTACTTAATTTTATTTCTAACTCAGAGCCTCCAGCTGGAAATGTCATCTTACGTTACGTAGAACTGAACATAAACTGGACTTAAGAGTGAAAAGTGAGAAATACTAAAAATAATAGGAATTAGAACAATCACATTGGGAAGCAATCCAGAAGAAGTCAATTAGAATGCAGTCAATCAGAAATCCCATATCTATGCACAAAGGGTTAGAAATATTTAAAAATCAGGGTTTGTTTAAAAGTGAAAATTTATTTGAGATATATCAGAGAAAATAAAAAGAAAAATTTCAGTATTTTAAATTTTTAATCCTCAAAACCTGATGCTTTTTACTACATTCTATGTGAGGAATTGTATGAAAGTTTACATTTATAGACGTATTGCTAGCAAATAATTTTTATAGATAATTTGTTGGTAAGATTCCTAAAAAGTAGCCAAGTTCATATGTGACAGTCATTTCAAAAACCATGACAGAAAATAATTGGAAGCAGGTTTAGAGCTTGCAAATTTGGCCAACCGTATTCTCTTGTGAAAGAATAAAATTTAAGGTAGAAGATGCCAAAGAACAAAATAGAATCAGCAAGAGACCTCTGTAAAAAGGCAGAATGAGACTAGTTCAAGGAAGATGAAGTCAGAGGCATATGGAACAATTTAGGTAAAGTAAATCAACAGCTCTGATTTATTCTTTCAAATAGCATGAGAGCAGGTGTAAACTGAACGTAACCGAATTTCCAAAAGGCCTTCGGTGTATAATTAATTTGTGGAATACATCACCTCAACAGCTCACTGAGGTTTTGAGCTAAGCCACTTACATGCTTAAAAAGAATAGCCAGAAGTTGTATGGAGTATAAATGTATTCTTAAAAGACATAAATTTCAGGAAAACTTCATTTTTATACTTTTTATGGGATATTGCCAAAAAGAGCACAGCTTTTCTTGCAAAAAGGAAAATAACAATATACTGAACTTCAATGAAAATGCCTTTTTTCTCCTTTCATATGTTTTGTATGCTTGAGATCTAAATAAAATTATCTTCTGACCTGAAGCGAGACATTTTGCATGTTTTTTCAGCCGTTTTTAATAAAACAATGCAATGTAAATGAAAAGAGCATGTTAGTCATTGTTCCTGTGAAACCATGGAGAGAGGGAAAAACAATGATAGCAGTGTTTTTTGCTGATCAAGATATTCTGGCCTCCATCTGAGAAGGTAAGAGGTGAGAAGGACCCAGCATTTAAAACCCACGTAGTAATTCCGTCTGTCTGTCTGTGGGAGACGGTGCGTCTCCTGTCTCCTACAAGTCATACTGCTTCTGTAGTGAGGGTGTAATTAAGAGGTACCAGCTCCTCCCGCCTCCTGTAAATCTGTTACTTCTGGATGTGGATGAAAAGCTAGGTGATGGATGGAAAGCTGGACATGAGGAGGCAATATGCGCTCACAACCCAGAAAGCCAACTGCATCCTGGGCTGCATCAAAAGAAGCACGGCCAGCAGGTCGAGGGAGGTGTTTCAGCCCCTCTACTCTGTGCTGGTGAGACCTCAGCTGGAGTACTGTGTCCACCTCTGCAGTCCCCAATGCAAGAAAGACAGGAGACTGTTGGAGCAGTCTAGGGGACCACCACAGAAATGATCAGGGGGCTGGAACACCTCTCCTACAAAGAAAGGCTGAGAGAGTTGGGGTTGTTCAGCCAGGAGAAGAGAGGGCTCCGGAGACACCTTGCTGCAGCCTTTCAATACCTAAAGGGAGCCTATAAGAAAGATGGGGGCGGTCTTTTTAGCAGTGCCTGATGTGACAGGAGAAGAGGCAATGATTTTAAACAGAAAGAGGGGAGATTCGCGCTAGATGTAAGGAAGAAATTTTTTGCAATGAGGGTGGCAAAACACTGGCACAGGCTGCCCAGAGAAGTGGTAGATGTCCCATCCCTGGAAACCTTCCAGGTCAGGTTGGATGGGGCTCTGGGCAACCTGATCTCGTTGAATGTGTCCCTGCTTACTGCAGGGGGGTTGGACTAGATGACCTTTAAAGGTCCTTTTGAACCTAAAGCATTCTATGATTCTATGACGTGCACACAAGTCCTCTATTCAAGCCCCAGTTAATTTTACTGTCAGCCTAATCTCCATAGATTTAACTTAGCTTTAGCTGAGGGTCATGCTGGGACTAAAAAAACCAGGGCAATGGAGTTGGTGGCCAGCAAAGTGTGCCTATGGACGACGGGGAAAGACAGAGTTACTGCATTCCCCTCCCTCCCCGTATTTGGGTATAGGGCCAATGGTCGGCTCTTGAACCCTAGCATAGGGCTTGTGAATGGCCATTGTTGGCAGGAGAGGACAAACGTCCCCAACCAACCAAAGCGGAGAGAAAGAAAGAAATTTGCAAGGTTTTCCGGTTCCATTAATGTAAATTTAGGCTGAGAACCCAAAACATTTGGGGTCTAATTTTTCAGTTTTGTCCAAAGATGAGACAGGCAGGTCCAGCTTTGTCTCTCGTTTCTGGTCGTGCTTGCAGGGACAGCGGACATAGAGTGTCACCATCAGTCACACCCAGCAAGTACTTGGCTGGCAGAAGGGGACCGATCCTGTCCAAGCCAGGTCTGTCCCCTCTGTGCCACCTACGTGCCCAATGGAGCAGTGCTGTGGTGGTGAGAAAGAGGCCCCGGCGAGGCTGCCCCAGGAGGTTTGGGAGGCCATGGTCTCCTTCCCGCCAGCCCCTGGCAGGCCTGCCTGCTTTGTTTCCCCTCTGGATGCCAACTAAATGCTTGTGCTCGCAGAGCAGAAGCAATCCCAGTGGGAACAAGAGGGTGTCCATGACAGCAATACCTATGAGGAGAGCCTGGCAGTGCCCCAAAATGAAGCCCTGGAGCATGCTGGAGGAGAGAAGGGCCCTGTCCGGGCAGCCAGCTCCTAGGAGAGAGCAGGCACCGGGGCTCCA
The DNA here is from genome assembly GCA_009769605.1 of Bucorvus abyssinicus. Classification (NCBI taxonomy): domain Eukaryota; kingdom Metazoa; phylum Chordata; class Aves; order Bucerotiformes; family Bucorvidae; genus Bucorvus; species Bucorvus abyssinicus. The sequence continues at coordinate 79,672,309 of CM020063.1, forward strand.
GGTTTCCTTGTTTGGGAGCCACAAACGAAGGGAGGGGGAGCGAGGAGGGGCAATGGGGGGACCCTGCCAAGCCGCAGCAGCCGGGCATGGCCACCCAGCGGGTTGTCTGCGGGAGCACTTGGGCTGCGGGCACGGCTCGCAGCAAGGAGCTGGCGTCACAGGGAAAACCCTGCAGAAATGAACGCGCAGAGGACCGGATTATGGTTTTCTAAGCTAGAAGCAGCAGTAAGGGTCAGGCCGCGCGGAGCCGGGAGAGCGCGGCCTGTGCGTTGGGCGGCAGGCGCTGCTGTCTGCCGGGTCTGCACTCCCCACGTTCCCATCGTGTGGAGAGCAGGTGGGATGGGCGGCCGAGGAGAGCCGGTCTCGTGTCCCTCTCGCTCAGTCACCTCTATCCCTCTGCGGCTGCTGACACAGGGAGCTGCAGGAGTTAACAGGGGGGAGTTAAAAGGGAAAGGAAAAAGCGGGGGGGCTTGCACAGCACGCCGGTGAAAAGCAACTTGTGTCACCGAAGGATGTTCGCAAGGTCCAGCCGTGCCGACAAACGCCTGCCTTCGAGTTGACCTTGTGGCGCGGAGGAAGGAAGCTCCCTGCGGTCCCCAGGGAGGGCGGGTGATGGAGGGGTGGGAGACGGGGGTGGGCGCAGAGGAGGGAGAGGCAGAGGCGTGCGGAGCGAGAGAAGAGAGCGAAGGGGGAGGAAAAAAGGAGAGTGCAAATCCAAATGTCGATTTGTAGACACAGCGAGGAGAGCCTGCTGGCTGACAGGCTGATTTATTGGATTCTTCCAGTTAATCACTGCCGGCCTGTGGCCAAACGGATCTCCAGCAAAGCTGAAAGGCAGCCGAGGGAAACAGGCTTATAAGCATAAAGCCGCATAATGGTGTTCAATGAAGTGTGAGACTTTTAGTTCAGTCTCAGTGAGCCGGCCGCATCGCAGGAATGTCAAAGAGGGATTGTGGGTGGAAAAATTATGGATTTAAACTGCTAGCTGTAAATGAGGTCAATATGTCTGGTTCATAAACAGTCCGAGCCTATTCCAAGAATGCAGTGAGGGGGAAAATTAGCGTGAAGCCAACACTGTAGACAAACCTCATTGAGATATAATTGCAGCTATAAATACAAGCGAAAAGCTTACCGAGTGCAATAAAATACAGACACGGTTTTTTATCTACCCCCCCATATTTCCTTCTTTCAATCTATGCATTTGTTAAGTGTTGTGCATCTATAATGTTCCCCTCCTCCTCCCTCTTCTTTTCCCTCTGACACCCAGTGTTGAAATTAATTGAGTGTTCTTGATCTCCCATTCCATTTTATTCAGGCAAGATTGGAAAAAATCAAACGAGCACATCTAAAGCATTTTCTTCCCTTTTGCTTTTCTATTTGAATCAAGTTGAAATGTGTTAAAAAAAAAAAAAAAAAAAGGAGGCATTGCGACTTTTTTATATTTAAAAAAAATGCAGTAAAATGTCTTTTTAAACTAATACATCTGTTAGATCATTTGAATCTCAATTTAATGAGGTTACATCAAAGGCAAGTATTGGATCCTATGGAGAGTCTCTTTCACAAGATACCTCATGAAACATTGACTTTAAATTAATGTGATGCTTCAGATTATTTATTTTCCTGTGGATCTTTTCTTTACTGGGGGGGGGGGGTGGGGCGGTGTGCGGGGAGGGCGGAAGGGAAAGCAACACGAAAGGACAGAAGGACAGACACTGAGCAATATGCCTCATATAGTTTAAAAACTGATACAGTAATAAATTGAAGTCTAATGGCTATGGTCAGGCTGTTTTTTCCCCTAAGCCAATTGATTTAAATGGCAGTAATTTGGCTAGCAAGGCTAGTCCTGTTTAAATTAAATCCATTAATATAATAGCACCAGTCTTGAATGAAATCAGTCTGTAGCAGAGCCTCCACCGGTCAGTGGTTTAATAACTGTACAGGGATGTCCTGAAAACACCCACATCCGTGCAAACAGGAATAACAAATTAAAAACAGGATCCAGAAAACCTCCTCTTTCACTAGGGAAAAGGAAGAAGGAGAAACATTGTCAAAGAAATAGAAGAAATATGGAAAACAACTTTTTTTTTTTTCGGCAGGACGGATTTATAAGAAGCAGATGTCTGTTACAATCAGAGAAGGAAAAATCACAAACCTTTATTCTTCCTCCAGAAGCACAATATGCAATTTCTTTCTGTTGTCTTTATGTAAACGTTTTTTGCAGATTCCTGCCCCTCCCAGTCCCTTTCCTAACCCTGGCAATTACAACTCCATCTGTTGGCCGGATGATCTATACGCATGTTGACCAATGTAAAATGTCCGTTTCAGAAAACGTTATATGGAGCATCAGGCCCAAAAAGGACATTGAAATGTTTCTGAGGGTTAGCATCCAATATAGAGAGCTTATTCTTGGCAGAGGCCTTCACAACGTGGTTAGGATTGATCTTTTAACCTCCTCCCCCATAGTTCTTGATTCCCACTGTGGCAGGCTGCTATATATTGTGAGGCAAATTTTTCCATGCTTGAGGGACTATGCAGGATTTTCCTCAGACCTATTTAAAGTCAAGTCTTGCCTGTGGGAACTTGAGGATGCAAGTCTTCCATTTTGAAGTCTTCCACATCTTTGTGCTTCAGTCTCACCTCTGTGAAATCAATAGCATCTTCAAAGTAGTTATTCTTTTGAAAACCACCTTATAGTTTTCCCCTTTATCCAGCAAATCCACTATATGAAAAAGGCTGAGTTAATTTTATATTGTGCTTGTTTGCGTACCAATGACTTATATATTGCTGTTTTGAGTTTTGATTAATCATGTTGGACATTAGTCAGCTTCAGATGAAGCTCTTTGCTCCACTGAACAGGAGATTAGTGTTGATACATTCATGTAATAAATATTATATTTTTGTTTGTACTTAGTTTTGCACTTTCTAGTACAATGAATTAATTCTGTTTTGGATGAAATAGCATCATATGTATTCTGTGTCTTTTTGCGTGTATAGCTGAAGAATCCAGATCTTAGAATGCAGTTTAATGCAAATTAATTTAATCATTTGCCACAATTCTCTGCCTCACCAACTCTGTACAGACAGTAAAAACCTCAAAAGACTGTTTCAATACTGTCTATGCCAAACAACCCTCCAGTAATTCTGCCCCATAAACACATGCTCCTCTGAACTAAAAAGAATGAACAACAAGCACACCCTGAGCTTTTTTCCTAGATAGTACTCAGAAAGCTGCCTCAAGTTAAGGTTGCGTGGCATTTTCCATTATGAGTCCCCAACTCAGTCACTTGCCATGTTATCTAAAGGAACAGAATATTTCTAAGTGTCTATGGACAATGCAGTAAAAGATAGTGAGGTCTGGAAGTTTTGCTATTCCAACTTCAGTGTATTTTTTGGAAGCATATTGCTGTACCCTCTTACTTTGTCCAAACCTACAAAAAGCTATGGGAACAGCATTGGTCATATGCTTAGGACAGTCTTAAGTGGTTTTTTTAATGTAAAATGTTCATATATTCATAAATACAGCATGTAAAAATCACTGTGACCAGAAGGGCCAGACTTTGAGGATTTTAGCAGGCTTGGTCTGTCCTTGCTCACCTTGAACAGACATAAACCAGTGTGTGAATGAAAAGCCCTGTCAATACTTAAGCATTGCAAAAAAAACCCCAGTCTAATGTGCGTAAATCAGAGGCAGATTTTATTAGGTATTTATTAGTAGGTTCAGTCCTGAACTAACCAAGGTACAAAATTTCCAGTCAATTCAGAGCTTGTGCAGGGCAAGACCATAACTTCCAGAAACAGATCATGTGGACATAGCCTTTGACGGTTACCTTAAAGGAGGAAACATGATGAATTAGATCAAGCAAAAATTAAATTATATTTAGTATATAATCTTATTGCAGAATAGTCACAAAAGTAAATGCTTTCATAGTACTTTATGCGGCATCCACCAGCCTCACAATGCAGAACTCCCCACCAACTCAAAAGTTCTTCTATCCCACAGCAAATTGGTTCTTAAAGAAATCACCTCAATTGATACCAGGGCAGATGCTTCCAGTCACATTTCAGTTGAAAATTCAATGTGACAAAGCAGATTTCTCTCCAGATCCTTGGAAACGAGAATTGTATCTGGGTGTGAGTTTGGAAACTGGAGCAACCACAACGGGCTGTGGCTTGTATACTTTGGCTGATACCTTTTATTTCATCTGTTCATAAGCTTCAGTAACTAGAATAAAAAAGTCTTTAACATGCTTGCAAATGTATGATGTTCAAAGCATTCTCTTCTTACAGATGTTTTGAAAATTTTGCTATTGTTTTCCTAGCTTTACTTAATTTTTGTTTGCAAGACTAGCTGCAGACAATGACCATGGTTGTTTGAGAGAGCTGTTATAAAAGCACAGAAACATCTAATCCAAACAGCTTTCAGTCAAGCCAATGAAGAGAGGGAAATTATTAAGCACCGCACAGGAACATCCAGAGTAATAATATGTAGATCAAACTCTTTCATTTGAGCTCATTCCTTTTCTTGACTTTCCCAAAGGTGAGACCAAAGAGTCTTACTGTATTGCTTAGAGGAATCTTTTGTGAGCAAAGGTACAGTAATTTTCCCTTGACTGAAAAAGGCATTTTTCATTTGCCATTTTCCTTAAATCTTAAGTCTCAGTGTCTGCACTACTATTGTAAACAGAGCGGTCAACACAACACCCCCACTTTCCGTCAAATCCCACAAGACTTCAATGAATGCTAAAGAAGATGCAGTAGTAAGTCCATTACTGTATCTTTGGGCGCACTTACAATCCACTCTGTCTCGTAGTCTATTGCAAATAGAAGACATCACAAAATGCCCCAGCCCTACACCACTGAACTTAATTGCCACTAAAAACTAGGACACCTCTACTTCTTTCATGTGCAAGTGGGAAAGAATTTGCTAAGAATATTCACTCCCTTGATTTTTGGTACTGCAATCTTCCTCAGCCAATGGATGTTTTTGTATTTCATGGTGGTCTGTGAAAGGCTTGAGACTAAAATCTTTGTCAAAAAACAGAGCTTGCTGAAGTATATGTAGGACACTAACACATTTACAGAAAACTATACTACAGAATCCTGTAATCCTGTATCCTGTAACAGAATCCTGGATCCCGTAACAGAATACTGAAGACTATCCCATCAAACATCTACTGTGCATAAATGCCCCAAATAGGCTTAATATTTTGTTGAGAAATTAAAAAACAAGCACAGCAACTGGCCTCAAGAATTCAGATGTAATTCCCATGGACTCTTCTCTTTAAAGTGAATTTAGTGCACATGAAAATTACTGGATTGACAGGCAACAAGCACCTTGCGGAGAACAATTTTGTTTCTAGTCAATCTTAGTTTTGGTGTTAGAAAATCTCCTGTCACAGAATGTTTTAATTCACAAGAAATTACCAAATGAGGAAATGATTAATTCTTTCAAATGTTAGCCAGGATTCTATTTACCAAAAAAAAAAAAAAAAAAAAAAAAAAGAAAAGAAAAAAAGAAAAAAAGAAAAAAAATTAGAGAGGGAAAAAAGAGATTCACAATGCTATTGTCATTTTACTTTCAATTTTCCAGTGATTGTGTCATGAAATGAAGTAATATAAATTATAATAATGCATTGTTATGACTCAGTGTGTCATCTACATTATGTGACATTACAAATTTTTCAATTCATGTGTTTAGTTCAGAAAGTGTTGTCTTTGTTCTTGTATTGGCAAGTACCTGCTGTCTGAGTTCCCTGTAAAAACATCTTTTTGGCATATCTGCAGTTAAAACTATTCATTCATTTACTAGAAATGGTGCCCTCGAACCTATGTAATTAAGACCTATTCATAAACATGCTGTATATAGTTTCACATGTACCTGAAGGCCCCCAGGTGAGCCAGTACCATACACATTAATAAATTCTGCATTGTGTGTATTCATAAATGGAGGGTTTCTGATGGCGGGAAGGACAGCATACTTCATTTTCATGAGGTAGGAATGACTGCATAACTCACAGGTGGCAGAGCAAAGCAAAGCCACTAATGGATTCTGTACAGTCATCCCTGCTGGATGAAAATAAAATTCCATTACAGTGTCTATCATCACATATTATATTTATACCATTTCAGAGACTTATGTCTACAGAGTAACTAAACTTTTTATTACCCTTTGCTGAAGAAATTAATACCATCAAAGAAATAAAAAGATGTACTGCTGGGTTTTATTTCCCACTGACAGGGTCTGAAAATGTATTTTGGGTCTAAATATGTATTGCATGGAAGTAAACACAAACATATACACATATTAATAATATGGTGTTTTTCCTAGACCATTTCTGAGAGCTACTGGAATGAGTTCATCTGTCCCCTGGATATGATGGAATTTTTGCTCCTTATATTTATACATCTGGTGTTTTACTCCTTTTCATTCTCCCAATGTGATTCTGGACTTCTTGTGATGAAAGAATAACTCCCTGAAAAACAGCACGTGCAATCAGCTTACAATGAAATAGGGTGAGACCTTTGTCCCTGGTTTAGCTTTAGATGCATAGTTACCTCCTTTCCCACTTAAAGGACAGCAAAAAGTACCAGCAATAATTAAGCCAAGCCTGGAGACAGATACATCAGCTGGAAATAGTCTGTGTGTTATTGCTGGCCACAAATGGTCATGAATAGAGTAGCAAGCAAAACAGGCAAGAAAAATCATCTCTGTGTAATGTTGAACAGCAATATGCAATAAGTTGCGTGTAGAGATAGAGGAAAAAATCAAGATGCATCACAATAGTGCTCCACTCTCTATGCTCTTTGGCTGTTGTCTTTTCAAATTCACCGTCCTACTACCTGCAAGGGCAACAATGCAAAACAGAAGCTGCTTTTTCATTTCAAAAACCTGCACAGCTATCTGATCGTACTGTGACAACCCACATTTTCTTCATTTAAACAGTGTTTAATTTCCTTTTGAAGCTAGTAACCATTCCAAGAAGTGCCATAAAGTGTAATTAATTGGCTAAGGAGATTTTGGAGGATGTGAGTAGTATCTCAATCAAGCTTTTGTGTCAATTATTACATTTGAAAGGGAGACTAATGATAATCAGTGGGGCGGAAGACCCAATTGAGTTCAAAGAAGAAAAACTGCAGTTTTTACTTTTTTCTTTTTTTTTTTTTTTTGAAACATGAGCAGAAAAATAAAGAAACCATGGTGTCCTCAATTTTTTTTTTCCAAGTCCTAAGCGCTGATAACCAAATAGTGCAAATGCAGTCTTAAAAGCCACACAACTGGACAGCATTGTATAGTACAATGCATATCCAGGATTTCAAAATCTTACCAGGAAATGGTTTCTCACAGTAACTAACGGGTCATCACTGATCCTCTCAAATCAAATGATTGCTTTGATGAAACAACTTTTAAATTGCTGCCTGCATGTGCTGGGTGGATACTCTCCAGCTTGCTGAAATACTGACTAGACAACTCCTGTTAGTCACCTGATTTCTCTCCTGCTCGTATAATAATGTGTCCATAACTATACTGACTTCAGTGGGTTGCCCAGTGTTTACATCAACATAAAAGAGAACAAAACATGTTTAGATCTACAGAAAATTTTTGGACAATGTGAATAAAAACTTTTTAGCTTGCACGGGGAATAAGACTGCGTGTAACCCAGGTACTAATTGGCTTACCAGCATGGGAAGACACAGAATACCACTGTGACATTTTCTTTTCTTTTTTTTTTTTTTTTTTGAATGAAATGGTTAACATATGTAACTCCATGTCTCATTCAGGTAGGAAGTGTCCTTCACAATTTTACCATGTATTATATATTAAAAAACAAAAGGCATGCTGCAATGAAGTATGTATGGAATATTATCTTGTGAACAGTTCTGATATCATAAAGAGCCCAACAAACACTCTAGGAGCTGATGCCACACTTTATAGCAGGAAATTCTGAGGCAATATCAAAGTAATGTTTCAGCTGCCGAAGTTCTAGCGGCAGCATTTCCCTCAATCCTGCAGAGATTCATCGACACGGACAGGTTGGTTCTCTGTCTTCTTCTCTAACAGAGATAGAAAGTAACTTTCAGTATTCCAGAATATTCATATGAGGGAATTAAATTTGGCATAAAAAATTTATCCTTTATCCTTCTCCTTCTTGACTTTTTTTTTCTCTTTTTTTTCTTTTTTTTTTTTTTTTGTCAAGAAACGATTTGGTTTGCAGAAATAGACTGGTTTAATAAAATTGGTCTTCTTCCTTCTACTAAAAGTTTACCTGTGAGAGCCCCGAACATAATAAAATCAGATTATGAAGGCAATCATATTTACTTGTAATAAATCAAATCTTGCAGACATCAGTTAAGTCTCCCTTACTGTACTGGGACAATATCACACATGCATACATCAATACCTGAGGTGTCAGAAATATATTTCATAAGTTCAGAAAAATTGCATACACGCTTGCAGCACCATTATAAGCAGTGAATTTATAATGCGAACATTATGATGTATAAAGTGGCTTTGTTCCTACATTTAATAAGCACCACATGTCAAGCCCACAAACATAATGGAATTTGCTGGTGATTTCTTACCATTAGATGTAGGTTATTGTTTCAGCAAGAGAACTTTTCTACACTTTATCAACGGTATCCAATTTTAAGAAGCCATCTTCTTTCTCTCCTCTGAATGCAGCAGATTCTTTAGATTAGTGAAATAATATAAAATCCCAGCCAGTGGGATACTCAATTAAGTTGAACTGAAGTAAGCACATTACAATTCCAGTTACAGGGAGAATGTTTGCTTTGGACTACCCCTGCAGAATATATATCCTTATTATTCTAATTCTGGTACCGGTTAGGATGCCAGAGCATTTTAAACCCAAAAAGATTTGAAATGTACAGAGAGCTTTTTCTCAAAGGACTCTTTAGAGTCTTTAGACTCTTTGGCTCAGCATGTGAGCTGCAGAATCATACTCATGAACATATACAGAGATATTTTCATTTGTTTTCTCACCTAGTAAGATCCATTGACACATCAGAAATATTTTCTGTCTAAAGAATAGAAAAGCAGCACACTGTTTTTTGTGTTTTGTTTTGTTTTGTTTTTTCCTTTAGAAATGCATAAAATGAGAAGACTTAGACTCTTTAAGTCTCTGTAGATGGTGAGCCACGAAGCTTCCAGATCTGGAACACCTGCAAGGCTACAGCAGCCTGGTGACAGCGCGGAGGTTTTCAGAAGCTCCACCAGGGTCACAACAGGAAAAGTGAGCCAGGACTGTCAGAAAGGAATGGGACTATCAAAAACATCCTGAGAGATGGCCACTTGGTTTGGCATTTTCTCTCAGTGAAAGATAATATGAAAGAAGAAGAAAACCTACAGAAGTGGTCTTTTGTCTTTCACGTACAGATTTGTCTTTCCTGTGGCTCAGAAAGTTTTCCTGGCTCAAATAGGTGTATTTTCCGTCCCTGTGCTGCTGGATATGTCCTACATCACAAAATAAAGAAAAGGACTGTGGGTCTGCATTGATAGAAATGCTACCTTTCCATGTGTTGCTTTTCATACATTGATTAAATGTTTACCTGTTCACCTTCAGAATGAATACACCAGAGTCCAGATCAGAAATTCAGGTGAAGAAACACACACAATTTGAATTTCTCTCTCTTACAACTTGTATTAAATATTAGTTCCTTGATTCAAGATCATTTCTGACTGTGTTTCCCTGTTGTCGTGAAGTGAAGGTCATCAAATACAGTAGGTCATTAGCTGCCTTCAAAGGAGAAGCCTTTTCAATTTCTATCAATAAACAATTGAAAGAGAATACAGGAATTGTGTTATGCTTAGGTGAGGCAATGAAGTCTTATTCTTCCCAGTGACTTTACATTGTCATGTGCAATCAAATCCTGTGTAAACTGGGGATCTCAAATGTACGTTACCAAATCAAGTAACTTTTGCCGTGTTTCTCAGAGAACTCACTGAAACTTTTCAACTTACAGACAGATCAAGGTTAAGCATCTTCCTGATTATCCCAGAAGGAGTCAACAACAGAGCAAGGAGTTAAATATTCCCGTCATTTTTTTGTGGATATTTCTCAGCAAGCAGCTGTGGAAATCCTGGGAGGTGTGGTTGTCACTATTGTTACTTCCATATCTTGAAACACTACCTAAAATTAAAGCACTCTAATTGTCCATATGCTTGATGCCCAGCAGTTTAAGTGAGCAGGAGACCTGTCCCTTCACTGTTGCGCAGTTTAAGAAATCAGTCATTCCTTTGCATTTCTTATCACCTACCCATGAGATCTCATTACACGTGTGCAGGTGGTGGAGGATCAAACTGTCTGAGCAACAACAAAGGAAGGCTAGCAACACTGCTTTTTACAAACATCTACAGTATCTCATCTTGCTCTCACCACAGTCTTTGCTCTTACTCACGCATCTTCATACTGGTTCTGCCACCCTCAGTCCAGCTGAGACAGTCCGATCATTAAATCCAGATATTCCTTGTTCCCGTTGAAGCTTGTCTATGCTACAGTTGGAAAGCACGCCTGAAATTTATGCAGAGGTAAAGTAACTGCAGCCAGTTTAATATGGCTAATTTGCATGGCAATAGCAACAGTAAGATTAGTTTCCAGTGTGGGCTGCGCTAACATGCCTGGAACCTAGACTGCCAGTTCAGGCAGCTAATGCACAGCCAGGATCTTATGCTACACTGAGTACAAATACTTAAATTAATGCTAGGACCATATCTACAACTTCCAGAGTCACTCTGTGGAATACCCTGCAGACTTATCCTTTGAGATCAGTCCCTTTTGTGGGCAAACTGAGCATGGAATTGACTGGACTAGAGGCTAAGCAATTGCAAAGAAAGAAAGGAAGCAATTGAAGAGTGTGGAACTGATGCCTGAAGAGGACCACACTCGGTTTAAGAATGTTTCATACCTCAAACCCAAAACTAGTTTGTAGTGCAGTTTAGTGTCTAGAAAGGTACTATTTCATAGGAACGTTATGAACACACATGAAATAAACACTTTTTGAAATAAGTTTCTTGTCTTAATTATGGGTAATGCAATATTGACTAGCACGTTTAGAGAAAAAGTGATTATCTGTTTGCTGGGCATTTCAGTACAGCCCGTTAGAAGTATTTTTCTGGGGAGAAAGTAAATTACAATATTTGAATATCAGGCTGACAGACACCTCAAATATTGAACCATGGAAACAACTTTCCTTGAACTGTGAGGTAAAAGGTCTTTAAAATGTACCTATAAAAATGTCCCTGTAGACTCTAATCCTACCAGGTGACATGAGCTATTAATATTTACTAAGACCAAAGGAAACTGTGGACAGTTGGGGTATAAATTTCTGCTGGTTTTGTAACGTGAATAAAGACAGTAGAGTGTGCTATTTTTGTTTCTTGGAAGTGCTGTTTTACATTATCTTAATAAGACCATTCATAGTGTTGTAAACTTTATTCAACATTGCGACTTATTCTCAAGCAAGTTTACTCTGTAGTGTTTCTGTGTTTTCCAGCAGAGCTCATAAGATCAAATTTAATCAGTAGAGGTTCATATTGCCAATGACTTCTCATTTCTTTTTTGTTTCCCTTCTCTATATGAAATTGCCTGAGGGTATTTACAGCTCTGTTCTCTAACAATATATATATTTTTTTTAATTTTTATTTTTTCCCAGAGTAACATCAAAACAATCCATTATTTAAAAGAATTGGTAAACTTTATTCCTAAAAAGACACTATCGCTACACCTCACTTGCTCTATGTTAAGTCAGGTCCAGGTTGCACAGGCATTTATTTAAGGTAACATTTGTCAGTCCACATTCTCTGTCCTCTGCCCAGCTTATTTTTCCTGGCCACAATTCCCTGTTCAGTGCCCCCTCAGTTTCCCCAACACAACGTTTGCACAGTCTGGTAGAAGGAAAGAAAATGTGGCTTCAGACAGCCCTGAGAAGTGCCTGGTGTTGGGCTGATCATTTCCCTGGTTAGATACACCATTCAGGGGGGAAATGTGCTGGCGCAAGTGAGACAGGGAAGAGAGGGGGAAGGCCACCTAAATCACACTTGTCACTGACAGGAGTCCCCAGGAAACCTCTCACCAAAAATAACATCGCTGTCTGAAACAGGCAAACACGAAAGAACATGCCACTATGGTATCCATGGTCCTTTTTTGTGTGCTAAGTCTGGATAAAATGCAAGAAAACACAAAACACATGAAAATGCCCCAGCTTCTGTTTTGAAGCACGCAGCAGGTCACATCCCCAGCACTTTGAAAAGGAAAAAAACCTAGGAACAATTAAAATAAAATAAAATAAAGCCTTGAATACTTTTTCAGATTTGGTTCCCTTGATTCACAAGCACTGATAAACTTCACAGCTCTCCTATGAAGCGTCACAGTGCTAGAACTGCATACAACATTTTAGGCAAAATTTGGGGTTTTTGGTAAAAGTTTTGATTTTGAAAGGCAAACATTCCACTAACAGACGTTTAAAAATAAACCCCATTAGTTCTCAAAAAATCAACATTTTTTATTTTGGCCTTACTAAGAGAAATATTTTAAATAAAAAATATTTTCAATATTAAAAAATAAACATTCATAAGCTCTTATATAAATTTTTTTTACATGTCCTTCTATATTCCAGGGTATATGTAAAGCTTCAAAAATCTAGGTGAAACGTCTAAAAAAGCCTTTTAAGGTCTTTTTGATCAACGTTTTTAGGTCTATATCTTGTTGAAATGCCGACATAATTAGTTCGTTATCTTAAGAGTACTAAAGCTGTTGTTATTATTACCGTGTGTATTTTACAAATGAAAACTCAAGATACATGGAGAGCACTGGTAAAATGATCAAAGTGTCCATCAGTATGGTGTAACCAGCTTGAAACAGGATGGCTTGCTTTTCCACAGTGCACAGCTTTCTCAAAATGCAGGTTTGAATGATTTCCATTGCAGATGTTAGTGATCAGCATTTCTACGAATCAAGATCTAGGAATCTTAAATTAGTAACAGAAAATAAGGCACATATTCAATTAACCCCTTGGAGAAACTGTTATTTAAAGTCTCGCCCAAGATCACACACAAACTTGGTGGGAGAACACATAGAGTAAGATGTTCCCTGAAGGACAGCCATCTCCCTCTACATGACTATCTTTTCTTTTCTTTCAAATCTTTGCCTCATTCATTTTCCAGATGAAGTCACCTCTCTTACAAAAGCCAGGAGTATCTTCAGAAGTGCTAATAAATGAGGCGGATATATCCTTTGAGAAGAAAAATGTATTACAGTGGTGTGGCTAACTTTTACTCTGGCACTTCTTAAGTTCTGAACACTAGGTTTTACAATTTCAGTAGTATACACTGAATATAAACAAACAATGGAAAACTTTGGTTCCATAATGTGGAGATTTATCTTCCCACATGATCATCATTGGCACAGAAGTCCTGCGATTTGAAAATATTTTTTAGTTTCTACTTCCGACCTTTAGAAGTTTGTATATATTGCCCTTGTTAGTATGGTCCCTGAGTATCTTCCAGTAGAAAGATACTGCATGATTTATTTTTTCAGTAGCTCCATAGACATAGAATTATATACCACAGAGTCTTTGGTTTAGTGGGATCTTCTTTTCTCTTACGGCTTTTGTACAGGCCGTTAGAAGCAAGGTCACTCCAGTTTGCCCTGCTTTCAGAGAGAAGACCACATTGAGAGTTGTGGCGATCCTTAGCTTCTGGGCAGTGGCTCTAGGAAAAACATGCCATATGATAATATAGTTAAAACTGCATCAGAATGTATACCCATGCAATTATTCCAGAAATCATCATTTCCCACCCTCTGAGAACTCTATTTTCAAATGTATTGTTGTAGTGTGAATTTTAAAAACAATTTCCAGAATAAAAAAATCCCAAAATAATTTCCCAAGAATTCTTAATTTGAAACCTCCTGATCTCTCACATAAAACATTTAGATACTCAGGATGGGTTTCTGCTACTTAAAGTAATCAAAGGAAGCTGATTATGGAAGGTGTCGCCGGTCGGCTGAGGCAAGCCGATCACGGGGATGAGTCCTTCCCTATCCCCGAACCCCTCTCCTCCGGGAGAGAAAAGGGTTCAAAAGCAGAGATACGAAAAGGAAAAGAAAGATTTTGTGAGACCTCTGAACGTTTGGAAAACTGAAACAAACTTTATTAAAACTAGAACAAAATATATATATAACATGCAGGGAAAAACCAATGCAAAACCTGAGAGTCTGTGCAGGATGGAAAGATGAGGGTTAAATGCGAGGAAAAGAGACAAAGGGGGACGGTGCCACGTGCAGTCCAGAAAATGGCACCGGCCACGTGTGCGCCCTCGTGGAGCGAACAAAGGAAACCCGCGGCTGTTATGAACGCAGGACTCCCATATGCAGAGCGCTGTCCCTACCGCATTCTCGTTGTGCAGTTAAAAGCGGCAGCGCTGGCAGGCAGAGAGAGAGACGGTGCCACGGCAGCAGGCAAAAAACAGCCTCTGGGCGAGCAGTCTGTCCCAGGCGGCGTGGCGGAGGCTGCCCCGGCGCACGGTCTCCGGAGCCAAGCCGCGGTGTCTGGAGAAAAGCCTCTTCCCCGGAGCGAAGCTGAGGTCCCGCAGTGACTCCCGCAGAGCAGAGCCGGTAGTGTCCAGAGAGCCGAGAAGCCGCGAATAAACTGTCCGGAAAACAGCCCAGCAAGTCCCGAAAATCGGGAAAAAGCCGAATGCCCCCGAAGCCGTCCGGAAAAGCAGCCAGGAAGTCCCCGAGCCCGCAGCTTCTTAAAGGGGCAGTACCCTCTCGAGAAACTTTCTCATCCAATGAGATGGGCGAAGCGTAGCATGGAAGGGAATAATTCAATTAGTCAGTGTACACCAAAAGCCTTCGGGCAGGTTTTTTTCCTTCAACCTGCTACAGAAGGTTAGTTGGTTACTGAAGCTGAAGAAACAAAGCCTGACCTTGTGATTAAACAATACAGGCACATTGGACCTGCTAAAAATGGACTGACGACAAAGATGTACTTAGTAGTTTCAATTCGATTATCCAGAAATAAGGACTCTTTAAGAATAGTTAAGGCAGGAAATTGTAAAAAAAAAGGAATATTTAGATGTTTAATCTTGCATTGAAATGAGTGCATCATAATTTTTTTTTTTCTTTATTATGAAGTCTTCTCTACAACACTTGCCTGGGAAAAGCTCTTTGTCATCTTATGAGAAGACTCCTGCTCTTTCTAAGTCATGGATACTACTTTCCCGACTGACTGGTTTAGTAAATAAGTTAGAGAAATCCTGAAATCATATGTCATGAGAAAGCTAAGAGAGTGGTTTATCACCAGAGTGCATTAGGTACTTTGTTCTTCAGAAAGAGATGCTCTATAAAATGGACATTAACATCTCACTTCAAAACTCTCCAAAGTGCTCTCCGGTTAAAATTGTGTTTACAGTAAAATGAGATGCAGAGAGAATATGAAGTGAAAGCCAGGCAGCAAGGCAGAAGAGCGGTAGTAAAATGCTCATTGGGATATTATATTACACAAGAAGCCAAAAGGTGTAGGTAATTTTGCTGAAAGAAACCTGATACTGAACGAGATGTCATTTCTATATATATATGAGTGCTATAAAAATTAAGGACCGACTGAATTTGAGAGGAAACTTGCATGTCTACTGAGCAGTGTTCTGTGTCAAAAACACTTGATCCTAATCTAACCACAGCCAAAATGATTCGGATGTGGTTATACAGGTTGAGGAGGTGACCACGATATTTTCACTGATCTCAGCACTGCCAGGCTGGAAAATAAGTGATGAACAACAAAAGCTTCAGGAATTCACCAGCACACTGCTCTGGAAGAAAATGACACATGATGCTACATGACATCACCTCATGCTAGAGAACTGAAGGGTGGGTTCCTGTTTCTGACCGGAACCTCTGTTACCCTGTGGTTGCTCCAGCAGTAACAAGCAAGGTTTCACCTATTATCTGGGCAAAAAATAAATGAAGGTGAAGTGTCATACAGGCAGGTGAAGAGCGAACTAGAGATGTCGTTTCCCCATCTGCCAACAGACATTAAGTGCATTGGAAATTAATGTAACTTCTCTTCAGCAGCCTGACAAACCTTCTGCGAAAGGAGGTGCCTGCATAGTGCAATACACCAGAAAAGACACCTGGTAGTATGAGGCCACCACTATGGCAAGAGCAGAGCAAATAATGAAAACTGTGCAGAGGTTGAGTTATTTAAAATCTCTCACAGGCTGTCATACTTCACCTCTTTCTTTTTTTGTTGGGTTTTTTTCTTTGTTTGTTTGTTTGTTTTGGGGTTTTTTTTGTTTTTTTCAGTAGAGACAAAGGGGCAGCCAGTAAATCTCAAATAATTTCATCTTGCATTAAAAAATAAATTGATTCCCTTGTACTCCATTTTATATCATCTGATGATGACTGCCCTCAACATCATTAGATTTTTGTTAATTTTTCAATTCTTTTCATGTTGTATGCTCGTCAGTGGAAAGCAATATCAAAGTTCTGACTCAGTTGCTCATAGTTTCTCCTTGGAACCACCACAGAGAAATTACAGCCTTGGCACTTTAAAATTCTTCCTGTCCTGCAGGACAAGTTCTGTTGCAAAATGTAATTTTCCTATAAAACAAGCAAATCAGTGAAACATTTCCTTCCTTTAAGTGTAGAGGAGCTTTAGAGTAAAATGTGTAAGCTTACAGAACCACATTTTTATTTAACAGAACTCACATTTTCTTTCCATTAATATAAATTAACACTGTACGGAGTTGGAATACATAAAGCTGTACGAACCAGTGGTCTGTGTCATTAAGGCAATCAGGATAAAAATATTGCAAGGAAAGAGACCTGGTGTGTGGACTTACAGTTTAGATGGCGTGTGCAAGTGGCTTTGTCTCTGAGGTAAAGTTGGGATGGTCTACTGTAACTGTTGGATTAAAACACCAGAACTAAAAGGAGTTGTTGGTCTGGGCAGGGGGAATTTCAGGACAAACGCTCAGGCGCGTTTGCTTGGCCACAGCACGCCAGCGAATTTAAGGCTTACTGCTGTAAGTATCCACACAGCAAACACTCTTGAAACTAAAATGATAACTGGGAGGTTGAGCAGAGTCTAATTGGAGCCAGCAATGAAGTACACCCGTACTCAGACCTCAAGACTTAAATCAGGTTTCTCGGGAATGGCCCAGACCTTTTAGCCAGCAGACTGGCATATGGAAATGATTTGGGAAGCTGATCCTTGCTTCCTCTCAGCTGTTTCCTAGTAACTAACTGCACCAGTGCTTCCAGTCCATTTCACAGCAGTCACAGAGGGCAGCTTAAATGGCTCTGCCAGGTAGCCGGAAAGTCCGGGCAGATCAATGCTGTTTGTTGGTGTGTTACTGAGGCATTCGGTGGCTGCTCAGGAAGACGGGCACACCCAGAAAGTGTTGAACTGCAGGAAATTTCAGTCTGAAGTGTTCGATTCTCACCATCAGAAGCAAATTTCTGTTGGTGGGGTCGGTGTTGCCTAGCTAAAGGCAGTGACTAATTACTACTTGGAGCTGTCACTACCCATCAGCTGCTGGGACATAGGAGCAATTTATACCTTCTGATCAGCAGTCCTCTTCATCAGCAGTGATTGCTTATTTATGGAGACAAGCCACCATTGCTGACCAGCTGCTTCACGCTATGGCTGCCCCTGGGGATTAGCAACCACCATGAAGCAACAGATGATTACTGAGGCTGCAACTGCACAGGTATTTACAGCAATGAGTTGACCATCTAGCAGTACCTAATTACAATCAGGCAGTACCACTGCCACATCCATATTGCTCTCCAAACTTTGTCCTCCCCTCCTTTATGCCCCCCACCCCTTATTCCAGCACCTTCTACCTTTCTCTCAATCATCTGTCTTAGCCATCCTTTCGAGGTGTCCTCCTGCCTATACCTGTTCAGCCATCTCCCTACATCCTGCCCAGCAGGTGAGAGGCTGGGACGCTAACCAAACGAGTTGCTGTCAATACTTATCCAAGGGGAGTCAGCTGGCTGGCTGGGGGCAGACAGCCTCCGCTGGGGGAGGTGAGGATGACAAAGACCCTACATGGGTGCAGTATTTTGACCAGGGCCGATGTGTCACGGCTTCCACGGTATAGGTATTTGAACATCATCCTGAAAAAACAGTGTGGTTACACCTGCCAAACCCAATGGTGCGGTGGTAATTATCGAAGCTGGTGGCCACAAGGAATTCAGAAGCCCAGAGATGTCAACCAGCTTGAATGTGCTTGCTTGTGACAGTGTACTTCTCTCTTTTGCTGTACTTCTGCTGAGGCAATATTTACTATTTGATCCTAACCTTCATTCATTCACAAACTGAAATGAATACTTCTTGGATGAATTCTATTTTATAATTAAGATCCTTTTATCTATAGACCTGACACTTCCAGGAAATGTCCAGAAGAGTTAAAACTTTGTTCTCCAAACGAGTAAAAAATTCGGAGTTGAAATAATAAGTTACACAAAATCTTGTTAAAAAGTTACTGGACTGCTCATGACCGTTGTTTCCTCATTTTTTTATTCTTGTGCTATCATTCCCAGCTGTCTGTTCTTTAAAGAAATGAATAATTTTGTCTTCCAAACCCCTTGGTCACAGTGACGAATTCTGCCCAGGCAGTCCTCGTGTGCTTCTCAGAGGTCTTTTGATTGGACCTGAGGTCTCCAAAACTGAAGAAAAAAATGAGGTTTTGACACTTCTGGATAAATTTAACAGTGAACATCCTTCAGACAGACACAAAGAAAATGTTGCTGTTCTCTCTGACGCTGTTTGAAGTTTTGCCATTGATTTTGAACATCTAGAGTGGAACAAACCCGTTATCTTTTATTTGTCTGAGAGGTGTCATGAAAAATTATGATTTTAATAATAGTTGCCTAATGATACGTATGTCCTCTAATCAAATCCAGCTCCATTTCTATGAGTTGCCCTCTATCCTCTTAGAAGGTTTTTTATTTCGTCCCTTTCTGTCTTCTTCTCACTCCAGAATTCAAAGGTATCTTTTTTTATATACAGGTTTGTAACAGATTTTATTTCATTATTGCCCATATTTTGAATTAACTTGTTCATTCAATCCCGTTCTGGCAATAATCAGCACTTCCCTGTTTATCTTCTCTGTCTGAACATGGTTACAGTGATACAAATGGAGACAAGAGAGAATTTAATGTGATTCCAACACAGTTTTCTTAGTCA
Source organism: Bucorvus abyssinicus (assembly GCA_009769605.1). Taxonomy (NCBI): domain Eukaryota; kingdom Metazoa; phylum Chordata; class Aves; order Bucerotiformes; family Bucorvidae; genus Bucorvus; species Bucorvus abyssinicus. Next base: position 79,691,521 of record CM020063.1, read on the forward strand.
GGAGGTAACACAAACCAGGCTTCCCTATTTGATTTTGCCTCTCTACGTATGTAGAGTATATCATCTGCATAATGGTTTCAAACACAAGCAATAAAAGCGAGTGAGCCTCTAGTGAAGCATACACTACTTTCTAAATATTCATACTGAATCAATATGAAAGAATGGATGTAAAAATTTCAGTAGAACATCCCTGGGCAGCTTTATTTGCTATGAACAGATCAGACTAGACAGTGCTACTGCCAATCTCAATTCTCTGTCTTGTGTTCAAACCATAAATTTAAAAAGATATATGACTTTGTACTCTGTAGAATGCATGAAACACATCTAGCATCTCTATCAAAAGAATATGAATTGTTTGCAGATGATGAATATTTTTTAATTCAGCATGATTTTTAGACAAATAGAATATTCAAAGAATTCCAGCTAAAATTGGACCCCAGGAACACTTTCTACATGACAGCATTACCAAAACCCCTTTCCTTTCAAATATCTTTCCAAAAGAAATTATGACTCTTCTAAAACTTTTGCTTGCCATCCCTTTCCTTTTTGCACATGGTCATCTGCTGCTTTCAAAAAATGTGAACAGTGCAAGACATTTTTTTTTTCTTAAAACATTTGAAGTCAAGATTCCCTGTAAAATACAAAATTCCATGCTGAGAATGAGGTCATCGTTAAAAAATTAGAGAGGAGAAGAGAAAATCCATTACTGGTATTTTGTGTATTTAAAGCAGAATTATTAAATCCCATTTTAGTCACTTTTACAACAATGTCTAACAGTACAGATGTACTTGTATTGTTCCAGTCACGTATGTTATGAGAGGTTCATACAAACCAGCTTAGAGTGAACTCTGACAACACTGTTTTAACAAAATATATAGACATTGAAAATTACTCCAATACATAGGGTTGTGGGTAAAATGGATTCCTTGAATGAAAAGAATTCCAGTTTCAAAGAACAGTAACCTAGTTCAATAAGATTTTTTAAATGAGGTATTAAAATTTTAAAGTTACTTCTTTATGAATCAGTTTCTTTAAAGAGCTTTCTCTAACATTCAGTTTGCAGTGCTGGTTTTAAAGTCTCTGGGAGACAGAAGATTTAACGAAACTTAAAGAAGGGTATTTTTTTACTATTCCTGATAAAAATGGCAGAGGAAAATCCTGTTCTCATTAGAGACAGGCAGGAAATTGAATATGAGATTTGAGGGACCCTCTTCCCTTTCCCTCTTCCCTCTTCCTTTTCCCTTTCCCTTTTCCCCTTCCTCTTTCCCCCTGCTCTCTCTCCCCTTTTCTCCTGTCCCTCTTCCTCCTTCTGTCTTTCCCTCCCCATTTTCCTTTTTTCTTTTCTTTTATCCCCTTCCCCTAACCTTCTTTGCTTCCTCCCCTTCCCCCTCCTGCTCCAGAGAAGTTTTGACCAAGTCTGGACATCACTGTTACCATCTAAGGAGAACTGAAAACAGACTTTCTAATCCAGTTTTCCCGTATCTTTGGAAAATGTTTGAATTTGATCCAAACCTATACACAAACAGTCCTATACAACAGCATAGACACTTCGCCTTGGTGGTGACTCAAGCTGCGCATTCTTCCTGCAGGAGGTGGTCAAATAATTTCCAGCAGTTACTGTACAATATACACTTAGCTCCCAAATTTCTAGCTAGTGAGTGATTTCTGAATATCCTTTTGCTGTGTGGTCTGAACAAACAAGATAAAAACTATGGGGCCTTTGCACACTGTTTAATTTTCACTTGTTCCTTATTAGTGCCACTCGGTATATCCCTTAAGTTAAAATCTCTTAAAAGTATTTTTCTTTTCCCTGGACAAATGACACTATTGTAATGCATAATAATAGCAGATATCGGAGCTCGTGAGCATGTGAATGGAACAACAGTTACAAGCAGCAGCCATTCTCCAAATACCTGGGAGAACAAAGCATTCATTTACATAGCAAGCAAAGATAATAACGATCTTTTGATGTATTCTAGAGTTCAACCCGAGAAGGAAAAGTAGATTCATGCTATGAGTAAAACAGCTCTGCAGAGACTGTCTTGTCAGTCTTGTCAAACACCAAGTTGATGCTTACTCAGCTGCCTGTAAGAATTTGCTGCTCATCACAGTCAAAGCTAATAAAAAAATGGTAGCTTGAACAGTTTCTGTGGTATCCTTCTGACCTCTCTGCTGAAGTCATGAAGGGTCACATTGACAACTGCTGGATGGATTTCTTGTATTCAGAGATTTTTCCTGGCACCTGTATGGAGTGAAGCGGCATAAAGAGGCTGTGGGGGTTGAATTTTTATCTTTAAACTTACTAATTTTGTGTCTTCAGATTTCCACAGCTTGAAAATATCCTTAAGCAGCAGTAATTTGTAGGCTCTTATCCTTATTTCAGATGAATCTCTTTTCACAACTACTCACATGATTCTGCTGAGAGTAATGAATTAAAAACGAAGAAAGTATTAGCAATTAAAATCAGTGCTCCATCAAGCTTCTAGTAAGGCAACTAGGAAAAGTAAATTAGTCAACATCTATCTTAATGTGATAATAGCTACGCAAGCCAAGGGGCTTTCTTCTGCCTAAAATTCAAAATCAGAATGATAGAAAGAGGAAGTATAGACAGTTTCATTATGTTTTCTAAAATATCCCTAAATAAGAGGGAGATTTTTTTTTTCAAAATCTAATGATGCACCAGCTCCTACTTTGAGATTTGAGATTCCATGTTTGGAAACATGGCAACTTGTCTCGGTGTAAATGACAAAGAGCAGGCAAAGAGGGCCTTGTTTTCCCAGCTCCCTGCGAGTCCCATCCACTAGGCTACCTCCACTGACTTCAAATGACTACAGCTAGTAAGTACTGGCAATTCTAATTAATTTTTCTGACCTTCCCCACTCTCTGATTTTGCGGTCTCCCTTTGTCAACAACTGGAGATGCACGACAACTGGTGTCCCAAACTACATCCCCTTCAAGCTGTGAGTCTCATCACCCTTATCCCTTCCAAACCCTCAGACCGAGTTACCTTCTCAGCACTGGGTCGGACAGGGACGGACTCTCCTTATGACTCCCTGAACCATCAATTTTATTGCTTCTCTCTATATCCCTGCCCTCTCTCCCTCAGTTTCCCAGCTACCAAGTAGAGAGGCAGTATTTCCTGTTTCTCTCTCTCAGCTCAGCTCCAATTGCAGGCCCAATTACCTCTGGACAATCATTATCTCAGCTCTCCACTGGTTACCTGGTCCAGCAATTTCTTGAGCCACATTAGTGATTCCTTTCGAGTTCAGGCTGCACTCTGTATACTGTGTTTTCTCACGCTGAACCCAGTGGTTCTGTATAGGAACTCATAAGCCTGAGATGCTCAGAAATACAGCGAGTGTCTAAGCAGTTGTCTGCTGCTCTGCGTGAGGACCCTGAGTGCAGTGTTACACTGGAAACCCTGTTAGCCCAATTAGCAAGTCTGATTTTGGATGCTGTCTAAGATTAGTTAGGGCTACTTAAAGACTGATGCTGTAAATGACAATCAATCCAGGGAGATGAATCCCTGAATATTGAAATAACAATACTTCCATGCTGGTTTAGAGTTGGAAGACTATGTCTTTCCAAAAAACTGGAGAGAAAGCCAGCACAAAAATTATATGAGAAGAATTTCTTCTGGGAAAAGATAAGATTAAGACAATTCTATGGAAAGTACTTGGAAGATATTTTCTCTGCCAAAGGAAATTTTTCTCTTACTCTATGGACAGATTTTCACAACATGTGGATTCCCCAGCAGCCTTTTGTGCGACACTTGGCACTAGATTTTCAAATAATTTACAAGCTATTAAATCGGGAGCGTTCACCCTTTCCTCTGTGTACATCTACCTATGCATTCTGTTATTTAAGTGTTGTTTACAAAAGGACTGGCGTGAAGGTGGCTCAAATATTCTGCCTTCTACTCTCAACTTTTCTGGCTCAAGCTGAGCGGGGACCCCATAGTTCTGCTTCCTCTCTTTTACACAGCCACTGAAGACGCTTCCCAATTTCATGGTTTCTCTCACCTAAAATCTTCTTCAGACAACGTGACAGTTGCAGGAATCTGTCTCCTTCAGTTCTACTTCCTTCAGCAAATGGATGAGAATATAGTTCCTTAAGACCTCAAAAAAATTGAGTGTAGCCACTCAAGTAGCTGTGTCTCCCTCACAGTACCCTCTTCCATGCTCAGTAATTTCAAATGGCCTTTGAAATAGAAGTGAAACAGCATGATGCTGTTGGTCGCTGTACAAGCACCGTATGATGCAATATATACATGTTGTACATTTTATACACGCTTTAGTCTTCCAATTTGTTCTCTGCCAAGTCTCTTGACACCATGATATTCTAGGAAATAAGTTTTAAATGTTTAACTTGAGAAATAACCTTACTCTCTGAAACCTCCTTTAGGAAAATCTACAGTGGCACAACAGAACAGCTTTATAGAGAGGGAGAGAGAATTGACCCTTAAAAAAAATTTACTCGGAAGGGTGCAAAAGAGAATCCCAACAATTTTAAGAAATTTGCACTTCTACATACTGCGTTGAAACACTGACAGTGCCATTGGATGCAAACAATTATTTGAACCTAAAATTTATACTAAAAAATAGAGATTGTAAAATGGAATTTGGCTGGCTTCACTTACAAGAAACCCTATGCCATAAAAACGTCCTTTCTTTAATCAAAATATCGTCTGAATGAAGTCATCATGTTTGGTCTGATCGCATTTTTTCTCCATATATGTGCAGCTGCATTTGCTTCTCCATAAATGTCATTTGATTATGAGAAAATAAACAGGGAAGGACTCCGAGGGAGTCAGTACAGGGCCTGCTTGTTTACCTGCCACAGCTTTCCGGGCTGAAGAACAAATGTCATGCAAATGGTGCACCAGCAATGAGCTGCCAATCACTCTGCCTTGGCATTCACGGTGATTTGCTAAATCATTTAAAGAGACATGCTTTACTAAATGAAAAAATATCAGCGGCAAGGGCCTGTGTTTAAACATGGGGCTGAGTTATTATCCCAGTAGGCTGGAATGAAATGAAGACATCTTCCAATTAAAGCTTGCAGATGAACCCAGACAAACCCCCCTTTTTTCATAAAGACGGGCAGATTATGATTGGGAGAGAACAGCGACAGAGGCTTTCATTACAAGCTGATTATGGTGATATAATTCCCAGTGCTGTGTGTCTGCGGGCCCAACTTCACATTTGAAGGTTTTTAATATAATTTCCTTAGGGTGAAATGCTGAAGATTTATTAAACTTTATGAAGGGCTTACAGATCCAATTTAAGAGGACATATCATAGGGCAAAACTGACAGAGAATAAAATACATTCCAAGAAGAAAGAAAGAAAAAGAAAGAAAGAAAGAAAGAAAGAAGGAAAGAAAGAAAGAAAGAAGGAAAGAAGGAAAGAAGGAAAGAAAGAAAAGAAAGAAGAGAGAGAAAGAAAGAAAGAAAGAAAGAAAGAAGGAACGATTTTAAGTTTGGAAACCATATAAAAATGATTATTTGTTTATTTAAACTATCCCTTATTTATGGTACAGCTATAAATTCCTAAGGTTTGTCAGAATTCAATTATTCTCATGTTTCTTTCATGCTTAATGAAACCTATGTCTTCTGATACTTAATGTATGGATCCTTCAAAATTGTACTGAATCAAGGAAAATGGACTAAATAACCTTTGAGTGAGATCACTGATTTTCTTCAGGTACATATTGTAAAAACCAGCTTTATTTCTGCATTTGCATGCTCCTCGACACTCCATCTCATTCAGGTGTCACATGTGATTTTATCGTAGAGTCATAGAACACTTCGGGTTTGAAGGCATCTTCAAAGGTCATCTAGTCCCACCCCTCTGCAGTGAGCAGGGACATCTTCAATTATATCAGGTTGCTCAGAACCCCGTCCAACCTGACCTGGAACGTCTCCAGGGATGGGGTATCTGTCATCTCCCTGGGCAACCTGTGCCAGTGGTTCACCGCTCTCATTGTACAAATTGTTTCCCTTACATCTAGTCTAAATCTACCTTCTTTTAGTTTAAAACCATCAACCCTTGTCCTGTTGCAACAGGTCTTGCTAAAAACCACTGTCCCCATCTTTCTTCTAGGCCGCCTTTAAGTACTGAAAGCCTACAATAAGGTCTTCCCAGAGGTTTCTCATCTCCAGGCTGAACAACCCCAACTCTCTCAGCGTGTCCTCATAGCAGAGCTCTTCCATCTCTCTGATCATTTTTGTGTCCCTCCTCTGGACCCAATTCAACAGATCCATGTCCTTCTCATGCTAGTAAGGTGCATATCCAATTACCCATGCATCCATTTGTGTGTTTAAGTGAGTAAGTGTCGGTAAATGCACAATAATAACTATAAACATCTAAACAATTCTGAAAAGTCTCAACTACACACACATATATATAAGCACGCGCATCCACATTGTAGATGGCCGTGAAATTTTCCCCTACTGCATGTGTAACGGTATCCTTTGATGTATGAAAGAATATCACACTGTGGTTATAATATATATTCTGGTAAACATAAAAATAAATCAACCCATTGGCTTGTTAGAAAGCGAGCAGCAAGGGAGATGATAGCACATTGCAATGTCCTTTTTATCTTTTTTTTTTTTCCTATTTAAGTGTCAGCTTATTTGTTTAGCTTTCAAACAATGAAGAGGGGAAAAAAAAATACAAATGGAATGATGAATGGCAGCAGCCCTTCACTCAGATAGATTAAAAAACCTAAGTCTACCTGGCAAACACAAGGGTAAGAGCTAGCAGGAAAATTTGTCTCTTTTGGAGTTCCAGGGAGTTTTTACACCTTGCAAGGCTGCGTTTAGTATTCACAAATGAGAACAACTCTTATTGCAGCTCCAACCTGGACTACAGGAGCAGAAGCAGCCAGCTGCTTTGTATCACTCTCACTGCTGCTTCATCTGCAGAAATTAAGACCTGCCAGCAAAAAAAGTAAGGTATTCCAAGTCCAACCCCTTCTTTTTAAAGGTGCACATTGCATATTCTTTGGCTACAAAGAACGGGGATTGAATCCTAGGTGAAGTTATCCTACTACTGCAATACCTTGGATTAGACAACTGAATTGCACTTCCAACATCTGAAGGAGATCCAAAAGTCACAGATAGTAATCAGTCTCCAGAATAATCTAGATTTACAAAGGAAATCTTATACAGTGATGAATTTTGTTGCCTGAATCTGAAATGACTTAATAAGATCATGAGCTAAACTTTGCCACCAAGACCACAACTATTTTTATCTAAATCAATGTTTAATCTCAACTTTCCAGGTTTAGCCAATAAATATGCTAATTCCAGTTCTAATGTGATACATAGCAAGCATAGTTCACTTTTCCTTCAAAATATAAACTGTCTTCTAAAAGATTACTATAAGAAACTGTTAAAGAAAGTAAATGCTGACAGAGACATACTAATTTAAAGACATTTGTTTAAGCTTTTCGTTTGGCTCTTTCTCCTGGAAAGGCCACAGGAAGAAAACCAGGCATTTTGTCACTCAGCCTTCTGCTGGAATTACCTCAAGATACATTTTGATTGACTGCATTTTAAGAGACATATGTATGTCTTATTCTCATTGAAAATTATATTCTCTCAAAAGATGTTTATGTTTCTGTACAGGAAAGGAGACATTTGGTCTAGTTTCTTGGCTTAAGAAAGAGACAGTGTACCTACCAGCTATTCTTGGTTTTGTCTCATAAACATCTTTGAAACCTCAGATCTCTAGGAGAGCATACCTGTGTTACTCTCTGCTTGTATGGCACACCATAAAATGGGCAAGCCTTTGCGAGCACAGCCTAAGGAGAAAACAGCGACAGTAGGATAAGTATGGTACTACAACAAGAGAAGACAGTATGGTACTAGTTTGGGTTTGCCCCTGCTGAAGAAGTGAACACAGTGATGCACCTAGTACTACATAAGGAATTAGAAATAGCAGCAGTGGCAGGGTTGCATGAAACTGTTTCATTACTGTGAAACTGAGATAATAAAATGGAACTAAATTTATGAGCTGCTTTGAGATCAATAAGCAAAGATTTAATAAAAGACCTAGGTAATTTCTTCTTGTTATTTCCATGCAACCTAGAAGTAAGTACAGTCATTGCACGGTGTTTAGTTACCATTTACTAATCAGATTAGCCTTTAACAAGAAAATGGCTTTGAGTAGCATGGCATATTTGTGTAATGTGTGGTTGTCATGATGCACACCTCCACACTCGGATGACTACGAATCGTACAGGCAGCACTTCACATCGCTGATTATCATGTTGAGGTCCTGACATCTCTGCAAGGATCCTACCAGTGAATTTGTCTGGTGACACGTAAGATTAACCCTGGGCACACCACCTACAGACAGCTCACAAGCAATTTTAGTTAGTGGCCAAGGCATGCTCTTAGCAAAGCGGTATGTGTATATTAGGGGTTTATCTATAAGATTACCTCAATAGACATATATTAAGTAATGCACAGATCATCTTGAATCATGTCTGCTGAACCACAGCTGTCACAGCTTAGGCCTGCAGAACTTGGCTAATTTACGTAGTGGATATTTACTGGTTTTGTTCTTTAGATCACCTACGGATTGCAGGCCACATCCTGCACGTTTCTGTGACTGTTAACCCACTAAAGAAGATGAAAGAACTGGATGATTCTAGTTCTGTTCAATTCAGTATTCCTTTGCCTCTCAGCCTGACCTGATTGAGAAAGCAGCCTTATTGTCGTCTGTTGATTTCCTGCTGTCTGAATAAGAGCTCTAGTTAGTCATGGTGCCTACTGAAGCACAAGCAAATCCTTCTGCTATGAACCAAAATCCTGTGCAAGACTTAGCTAATAAATGATTCCTTGATTTCAAAACAAAATCATCACTTTAATCACTTTGTTACACAAAATCTTATAAAACAGAAGGTAAGTTGAACTTCTGGTGGTCAAACAAGACATCACCATGTGCTGAAGACCCTTTTGCCAGACGGTAGGTAGACGTGTACTGACAAAACAGGTTTCAGTCATTACCAGCCAATTAAAGATAATCCTGGCTTGATGTAGCCTGAGGTGTTTCAGCCACACCAGTCATATGCATGGCCAAAATCTCCTAGGCTTGCCAATATTCTCTAATTTTTCCATCAGGCATTTTACGAACGCTGACCTACCTGCTAAGAGCCTTACATAAGCTGCCTCTATTGAAATACTGTTGTTTCACACCTATGTAAGCAGAGGAAGATGGCTTGCAAAAAATAGCCTCTCACTTTGTATTTTTCCTTTACTTCACCTATCTTTACACAGGACCTCCCACTGCTATGCAGAGTAAACATCCACCTTAATTCGCACTGTGACAACCTAAACACGAGTTTCATTTTGAAGTAGATTTTCTTAATTCACTTAGCTTTGATCCTGTGAACCTGCTCTGATATAAAAACACTTGAAGTATCTTGAGAAGTCTTGTTAGTATGCAATGGAAGGATTAAACAGGATTGATTTCTCCAGGATATGAATATATAGAGATAAAGTTAGCTGTTCACCAAAGATTCAGACTCTGGTGAATGATCATGATTGTAATCTTGCTACAGTTCTTCCACAAGGCATGTCAAGATAAAGAGCAAATCAGAAACAATACCTGTAATCCTCCAGGAATTTGCCATCAAACTACTTATTATCTAACAGGATTTTCCCCACTTTTAAATCAGGCACATTAATTGACCTGTAGAACTCATTCAGTTGTTAATACTTGCAAAGTGTTGAATTATTAATAATTATAATTATTAATTATTATTAATATGAGGAGACTAAGTGAACACTTCAGGATATTTCTAAAAATGTGTAGAAGGTCACATGATGAGAGTAATGTCTGCATGTATATGTGGTAGGAAAAAAAAAGATATTCTTCAGGCTTCAGAAGATCACTATCTGGAATCAGGTAAAAAAGATATGCCATTCCATTGAAAAAGTTGCACATTTTGAGCACTGTTTTTTATGCATTTCCCTAATGACTCCAGAATTGATTACAGTTAGAGATTTATGCCAAAAAAGGAACGAATTATCTCTTCAAAGATCCTTCTGGCAGAGCAGCTCTTAAGGAGTGATCCTTTCTGACAAAACTGTGAAACTCACTCCTAGAGCCCCAAAGTAGGGGCATACAACCAAGCGCTATAGGTTGATTGCATAAAATGCGTGACAGTAATTGCTGTGTATCCAAAAATGACTGTCAAGAGTACTTTAAAGTTATTTTCTTGTAGCATTAGGAAGACTGCAGCAGAGAGGCTGAAAGCACAAAAACTATTCTCGAGCTTTCTGAGCTCTATGAAGTACAGCAACTAAGTTGTATTTCCCCTAATCTTTGGAAAAGTTAGGAAATATAAACCTTAATAGTTTGACACTTAGCACAAAAAATATATACGATGTGCTTTTATAAGTACTATCTGCTCCCAAAGTCATGAATTTAAAAGCTATAATACTAAGTTCAGACCATGAATAGCTTTGGTTTAAGGCTAAGCCTGGGATATGATGATTCTGAGTCATCTGTAAGACTAAATTATTAAGGACTTGCTTTGTGCTCTGGGCAAAGATATGAGAACTGAATAAAACATATGTGCTTCCACACTAAAAAGAATTGCAAGGCTCATGTTCTGCAGAAAGGTCTATTTGCCAGTCAAGAAACAGGAAGAAGTAGAATCGTGGGTGTCAGCAATAAATAAATAAGACTGAGGACTTGTTTAATAATTCTACAGGTGAATGAGAGGTTATTTTTCTGCCAAGTCCTCCTATCAAAAAGTGTTTCTCCTGCAGGAGTTATGCTCACAACATAATAAATCCCACAGAATAAATCCCACCACATAAGAAGGACAATTACAGGATCCATGCCTGAGCTTATACAGGACAGTGTCCCCAGAGTGATCCCCTCAGTGTTAATGTCAGTGGCCACCCTCAGCAGGTTGCAGAGCATGAAGTAAGCCACACTTGTTTGTTCAGTTTGCATGTTTTGCTTTTTTTCCTGGCCTATCAACATGAGCAGAACCCAACAGTCGAAAACAAGTGGTGTCAGCAGGATTCAAGCACGCCTATATTTTGGAACGAACAAGGTTTTCAGTGGTAGCCACATCCTGCAACATACAAAGAATCCCTGCCATATTACTGAAGACAAATTAATTGGAGGAGGAGTAGGTTGTCATAAATGAATCCCAAACTGATTTTTATTTTTGATCCCGTCTGATTCCCATCTTCAAACATACTGTGCAAACTTCAAAGTTTTGATTATCATTTTTCTCTTTATTACACCTCTGTAAGCATCTAATGTGAAAACACACAGTGAGTACGTAACAATCTTCAATCTGTTTCATTTCCATATGTCAGTCCTTCATACAAAAATAAACACTACACTGGTAATGTAAAGAATTTACCCCTTTTGATAGCTCTTTTTGTCGTTACCCCAGGAGCTGACATAACATGACACAATTAATTGCTGTAGATTGCTAGGAATGGGCAGTAACACAGACTTAGGGCTGTCTTCTACTTTGGTCAGGCAAACTGGGTAGAGTCTGAAACCAAAAGAACGTGGAATATTTCATGAAACAAAAGACTGTAGCCCCATTCAGATGCCTGTGACTTTCACCAGTGACTGATGTGTATTGTACAGGTAGAAGGTAATAGCCAACCCATGTCTGATCAGAAAGAAGAGTCTGAGGAACACCTCAGCCTTCACAGGAGCCAGGCTGCAGAAGAGCATTACGAGGCTAGTGAAGGAGCAAGGAAACCTAGTGGAAGCAGGAGTGGAAATAGTGGAAATTGGTATTGATTTGCCCTTGCATCTTCAAATATCATCAAGAAAGGGACAATCTATTGACATAAAAATGGTGGGGAAGCTATGGAAATGTGGTGCTCTTTGAGGGTGCCGAAAATAGGAGTGAAGAGTTGGAATCTCTGTAAAAAAATTTCACGATTCTAAGCTTGAAGGACCGTATACACTTGCAAAACCACAAAAAAGTCCCGCCTTGAATATCCACTGGCTTACTGAAGCCATTAACACTGTAAGGGTGGAAACCTGAGGGTTTGGAAGTAGACTTAATTTCATATATGTTTTTCTGCAGGTGGGTGAAACGCTGCTTTAAAACCTGCAGCATCTCTGCCTGCTGAATGTGCTGTGTGAGAGATTCACTAACGGAAAAATAAATTAGAGCAATCATAATAATAATAAAAATCCCTGTTAAAAAGTCTTTCTACTCTTTTTATTTCTACACACCCACCCCTCCACCCACCACCCACCCCCCCTTTAAAAGCATTACTCTGTAGGCAGGTACCAGCTCTTCCAATACAAGTATATTTTGTAACTGAAAACAACAAAAAATGTGGCTTCTGCAATATCAGGACTTGTTCATTGATTTTGCTCACAGGAAAATGTTTTAATGTCTCCATGAAAGAAGACACTGATATGGCAGCAGAAAGGTGGCTTTTCACCCTAAATTGACCTTCTTCCCTCTCCTAAATTCTCCATAGAAGAATAGAGGAGGACTGCTGATGCCAAGTGGACCTGACTCTTTGCTGAATTGCACTAGTCTTTCTGCCCTAAACCAAATCAACTCGCACACTGAGGCTTAATCCAGTCAAGGAGCTCACCTCGCAATAAATCTCATGATTACGTGGTGCATTAGATTTCTATATGGCGTTGTATCAAAAGGTCTTGCTAAAATCGAGGTAAAATATGGCCACAGCTTTTCCTCCACCAAGCCTTTCAGGTACTCAAATGGTTCTTTCAGCTATGTTAGCATGGTCACATTGGGTGACCTCAAGCTGATTTATGTTTAATGAAGTCAAATGTGTCATGGAGAGCCCTCTGTGTTGCCTTCTTCATTTTTTTTCCCTCTTCCTTTTTTTATGATGACTTACATGAGAGTTACTTAAGATTTCAAAGAATGATAACTTAAAGAAAAATAACTCAAAATTACTTAGGAAATGGTGACTTCTGCTATGGCTCAGAAAGATCACAGCTCACCAGCTTTAACAAATGTTAGCTCCTTTATTCGCCAGTATTGCAGGGTGACACTGTGCATGTATTATCAATCCTTTCTAATCGCACACTCCACTGAAAGGTGTGTTTACAATGCTGCCTGTACATAGTTATATGTCCTGTCTGGGCCCTCAACTGGCTTAAATTAACACTGGAGATGCTACAGAGAATCACAGCAGATGAGAAATTGGACCTCTGCTTTACTGTTGATAAAGCTGTTGAAATGAAATTATGAGACTCATGAAGGAGCTGTAAATTTCAAGTTTGGTTCTGGCTTTTATATTTGTCAGCCTTAGTTTCTCCGTTGCAAAGAAAAGCAATAGGGTGTTTAATCTTTTAAATTTTCAAGTCTTTAATTTTTTTCTCTTTGTCTATATTCTTCCTTGAAATGCACACAGGGAAATTCAGGATGTGAGCAGGAGTTGTCTGCAGATCTAATGACAAACTTTAACAGCTTGTGGTTGTTTTGCAGAGATCCTGCCTCTGAGTCTACTATCACATATCCGTGCCTTAACTCATAGCTATGGCAAGAATCCCATCTTTTTTATTAGCCAGATGCTGTTTTTCTGTCATGCATCCATAGTTCATGGAACGAGTGAGGAGAGAAAGGTTTGGCCCTAATTGTTACCTTTCTTTGACGTATAAAAGATCAAATCATTTTAAAGTCTGTAAAACTGCTTTATTCATATCCTTTACTCAGTATGACCTAGCTTATAACTGCCATCTCTCATTGTGAGGAGATCATGCCTTTTACAGCCCTCTCCAATTTCTTTTGCCATCTCATCCTGTTCCCTTTTCTGAACAAGTTATCTCTGTCTAACTAATTCCTTTATTATATTCAATTTCAGGCAATAATGATTATCCCTTTATGCTAGTTCTATTGTCCTGGAAATACTCCAGTTTTGGTAATTGCATTCTGTTGACATAAAATCCCTTCTGCAGCTTCAGTTGGATACCGTATTCTCCTTCACTTCCTGTCCTAAAATGCCGTGTCTCATCACTGTGCAGTTCTAAACAGCTGCTCTGTTCTGCTCCACTGCTTTCTGCATTTAAGCGATTTGTGCAGTCACACGCTCATGTGCACGTACACAGGCACACTGATTTGGAAAAGAAAGTCAAGAACACTTTAGCTGCAATGGCAATGCAGGTTGCTCTGTGAAGAGAAGATTGCGGTTACTTGACGTTTCCTTGTTTCTGCCCCTATGAAACTTTCCTTTCTATATTTCAAATGTTTATCTGCATTCTTTGAATCATTCTGTGATTAAAACAGAAAAGGAAAAAGCGTTCTCACAATTTGGTGTTCACACGGCCTCCTCCATCTGGTATGGTCTGAGTACCCACCTTCCTCAACTGCTTCAGAGAAATGTGTGTTGGAATAATTTCGTTAGTGGAATATATTGAACAACCCTTTCTTTAGTACACATGTTTTGCACTAACCCTTTTCTCGCGAGATCCTGCCAAACTTCTTGTAGTTTTGAGGTTATGAAGTTGAAAAGGACCAAGTTTTCTGCAGCGTTCCTGTGATTCATGTAAGACCTTATTTCTAAAAGTTATGAGCACTGACAGTTATACTGAGTTAAGAAACAGAGGTTTAGGGAATTAGTGAATATTTTTGGAACGTCTAGCTGTAAAATTATGTTATCCTTTTAATGCTTCAATTTAAGACTAAAACTTCAGATGAGAGAAAAAGAAGCAAATAAGGCAAAAGGTAAAAGTAGAAGCATTTTTGTTGTTTCAGAAAAGACTCAATTAACGAATAACTGGCACTCAGACCCTTGTTTTGCCTGCTGTAATAAATATTTATATTTTTACACAGCTTGGATGAATAATTTCCAGTTTATGAAGTGTTTCAAGAGAACACTCCAATATGACTAAATGTTACTTGTGATATTTTACTCGTTGTCTAAAGCTTATAGTATATTTTTATACTCCCTCAATGGAGTAAACAGTAAAGCACTGTACAACAAATAATGAACGTTTCCGTTTATGCACACGAATTTTCTCATTCAGATGATTAATATTCATTCCCAAAACATTTGCTTGAGGCATCTGCCTAACTTGAGAAGACATTTTAAGTTTTCACCCTTTTTTTTTTAGATAGGACATATGTGTTTAGTCAATATAATTGTACACACAAAAAAATCACAAGGCAACACATACTGAAAGGAAAAATAATCCCAAGCCACTAAATATCAAGCAGTTCTAATGTAGCCAATTAGAAAAAGTTTTTAAAAATGCCAGCAAACTTTTCAGCTGCATTGAGAATTGGGTAAATAAAAAAATGTCAAAATATTGTGATGTTATTATATAAATTGACAATATGGTCTTGCTTTTAAAACTGCGTTCTGTTTGGTTGCCTTACCTCCAACAGGAAATAGCAGAGAGAGGAAAGATGCAAAGAAGTGCAGCAAAAATGACTAGATCGAAAATAACAGGTTTGATAGATTTAACCAACAGGCTATAGAACTGGGACTGCGTTCAAGCCCTGCTTTTTAAAGAAGTGACAAGTTTCCTACGTAAAGTGCGTAAACTGGAAGATTGTAGGCTAGGCGTAGGCTGCTCTGCACATTATGAAAAAAAGATATTATTCCCATACTCAGTAGCTGTGCTGTTTTTCCAGAGGGAACAAGCTAGGAACCAATTGCTCTTTTGTGACAGGGATGTTTCTTCAGATGCTGTTTGTTTGGCTTGAATGAAGGGGTGATTATTTGGATCATTTCTTATTTTAACTGAAGCGAACTCACCCGTGTATAACACACGGTAGAGCGGACATCAGGCTAACCTTCCTTCACAGTTCAGTAGATGAGTCTTGGACCTGACCTCTGAGGTACCACTATTATCCCAACCTGGCACTCTGCTGAGTAGAGAGCTCTAACGGTGTCGATTTTTGCCACGTGGAGCTGTATTTTTTCGACGGGCTACGAAGAAGCCCGCTAGGAGCTAGATCACAGCCACTTGTCAATGATACCCACCTATGTTACTACTCAGGCCTTGCCCTTCGGAATAAAGAGAGAGCAGCACGGTGATGTTATCACAGGGCAGATTTCCCCAGCTGCAGCATTGATCCAGTTAGGGGTCTGCACTTAGCTAATGTGTGTACAGCTACACCTCTTTGTAAATTACTTTCCTCAGAGATAGACCATTTTCAAAGTTGCACTTTTAGCTCATTAGAGATCCAATCAACATTTGAATCAAGCACTGAGTTCAGCAGATTTTTAGGTTACTGTAATAAATTTTTTAATCTTTCAGAAACAAAAAGCTGCTCACAGTTTTTTGGAGTTGATAGTGTTATTTTATGTCAAGGGAACTATCCTCTGCTTCAAACATTGCTTAGCAATGCAGATGAGATTCTTAAATGATACATCTTTAGCAATCGGTAGATATGGATGTACTACAATGCTAGATAAAATGTTAATTCTTTTTGCCTTAAAAAAGAAGTTGGGGGGGGGGGGGGTAGTGGTTGGTTTGGTTTTTTTTTTTTAGGTTATCCTCAAGGAAAAAAGCAAGCCTAGTTTGGTATTCAATGGATGACAACAGAATTTTTTTCTCCCATGCACCATTTCTTAGGAAAAGACATAAAAATAAAGAGATACTTGATGTAATGAGAAATTAGGCTGTGGGATGTTTGGATAAAAAGTAAATGCAGTATCTTTGTGCATTTTTAAAATTTTTTTCCATGCAAACGAACATAGCTATACATACACTGAATACCTAGAATAGGCACTTACAGATCTTTGAGTTTTGGAAGGATAGCATATGGAAACTTCTACCCTAATGCCTGCCTTTTACTTTTGAAACAAAGCACACAACAACAACAACAATAAACAGTGTAGTGTTTGACTTTACTTTGAATGACACTCATACATCAAATGTTTTCAGAAGAACTGCAAAATCCCAAAGACTCTGAGGTTTGCTTACTGAAAAGGTGATCAATGAGAATTCGCTCAGCCAAAAAGCAACATTATTGAATAAAATTATATCTAACAGAAATAGTCATAAACCCATTTCCATTCAGTTATCCATCAGTGATATTATCTTCCTAGCTAGCTGACTGTCTAGGGAAGAAGTTGACAAAAAAATGAGGCTTTTTATGCATTTCATGTTTCTTTACATTTTCCAGTTGCCACTATGTCCTTTTTCTTTGGAGGACTAAGATGCCCCAGTCATGTGCATTAGCAGAAGAGGTAAGGAACATAGAGGAGAACCATTGCACATTAGCCACCCTCGCCTGACCCTTACCTGTCCATTGCAGAACAGCTGGAACAAAGCTGGTGACCTGTGATCTTCCTCCAAGAAAAGGGAACCAGCAGCAAATATTATTCCTTCCTACCTATGACCCTGAGCTCCAGAAAAACAGGGGAAAAAAAAAAAAGAGAAATGTGGAGTGATGGTGTGCATTTAGCAAAGAAATTACAGCTGGACAGGACAGAGCTTTGCATTTTGTGAGATGGCTGACCTTACCACAGGTTGGAGACAGTAAGAAAATAGCACATCTCAAGCAGCCTTGTTATGTTAGAGCAAGGATACAATTCGTAGTCTAACCAGTAAAAATAATGCAAACATCCAATCCGTTATTTGAAGAAATGGAGGTTCATTTACACAGATACACACTGTGTTCTTTGATATAACGGAGGTAACAAAATTCAAACGTCATCTAGTCCAACCCCCCTGCAGTGAGCAGGGACATCTTCCACTAGATCAGATTGCTCGGAGCTCCATCAAACCTGACCTTGAATGTCTCCAGCAATGGGGCATCTACCACTTCTCTGGGCAACCTGTGCCAGTGTTTCACCACCCTCATTGTAAAAAATTGTTTCCCTTACATCTAGTCTAAATCTACATTTTTTAGTTTAAAACCATCAACCCTTGACCTGTTGCAACACGCCTTGCCAAAAACGACTGTCCTCATCTTTCTTCCAGGCCCCCTTTAAGGATTGAAAGGCTGCAATAAGGTCTTGTGGAGGTATGATTCCCCCCACTCACGGGCCGCTCAATAAAGGGTGCGCCTCCCCTCTCTGGGCCGCACAACAATACGCTGGACAAGCCGAATGCAGGTTGTGAAAGGTGGTGTACAAGAATGCTAAGGGACTGACCCCTTAACAATTCCGGCTCCTGCCTCCCTGTTCTCCGGGGACAACAACAACAATTGCCTCCAGCTGTGGACCAGGGCACAGGGGCGCTCCCTCAGCACCAGGGGTTCCTGCTCCCCTCCCCATCGTCCTGAGCTTCCTTACCACCGGCTACACTTGACCTTGGTGGTGGCGTGCAGGGGGCACACGAGGACCCCAAGATCCACCAGGTCTGGGCACACACAAGCAATGGGAACCTACCAGAGTCTTAAAGTCTAGCAAGTTCTGGACATGCACAAACCGAAACGCTACATCACTCGAGTTAGACCCAAGTGGAAAAATACCTGACAAAAATCAAACCCTGCAAACAGCAACCCAAAGTGTGACCCTTTGACCTCTCCGGGATCACACTGGGCTGCATCCAGCATCTCCCCTGAGCTGCAATGCCTCTCAGGATCTTCTGCTGGCGAGGTCTACTCAGGATCTTCTGCTGGCGAGGTCTACAGAAGGCCTGGGTGAGAACCATCTCCTCGAGGCTCAGCCACCGCCCCTTGAGTAACACCCACGCGTTGTGAGTCTTCACTCTACACTCCAAGAGGGAAATTTTGGCTATAGGCTAGCCCCTTCCTCCCGTCTCTCTACCTGCTCAGGTGTTCTGCTTCGTACATGTGAGAGCGGGCTCTGGATTCCTGGATTTCTGTTTGTCTGTAGGTGTGTCTGTATGTCTTGTGTTCGTGTATGTACGCAGTTTGATTTCGGGTACCTTGTAGTCAGTTAATGTGAACCTTGGCCTTCTCGGATCTGTGATCAAGTTGCTGTTTCACTTTGCTAAATCACGTGCTAAGTGTTATATCGGTTAATCATTAAGTGCTGCTAAAATCCATCCCTTTTGATTTACCTTAGACTACCAATAAAGTTTGAATTGCTGTCAGATCAAACCCCATTAAATACATTCATTTGTGACAGGTCTCTCTGGAGCCTTCTCTTCTCCAGGCTGAACAACCCCAATTCTTTCAGCCTTTCCTCATAGGAGAGGTGTTCCACCCCTCTGATTATTTTTGTGGCCCTCCCCTAGACCGCTCCAACAGGTCCATGTCTTCCCTGTACTGAGGACTCCAGAGCTGGGCACAGTACTCCAGGTGGAGTCCTTATACCAAAAGTACATTTGTGTCCTAACACTACATTATTTTAACTCATAGTGGGAGAAATGTATCCTGAGCAAAAGAGGGGTTTGTTTATCAGTAAAAGGTACATCACCATTTTCCATTTAATTTTTTAATTTTTAATTCAGACCCTAATGGAAAGAGCTATCTTTTTCAGACCAACACTCAAATGTAAAAATCTACGATGAACCATGGGCCAGCTAGAGGGAGGACCCATGACTGCAGAAAAATACATGCTGGTAATATGGTTTTAAGTGTACTGACTGTATTGGGTTATGTTTTGACTGGATGGTACAAAGTAGTATCACTGTCAGTATTCCCAGACTACTGATACAGCGGGACATTTTCATTTCCTGACTAACAAGTATTAGTGCAATAAGGCTTCCTGTAAAATAAGCCTTAAGTTTTGAGAAATGCAAAGCAGTAATTTTTTCCTATATTAGCCAATGACACCACTTATGTTAAAATTACTCAGAGGTTTTTAAACTGCTTTTTCCATTACTTGTGACCTACAGACATATGCTCTAAGGACAAAGTTTAGGGCTTATTTTTTTTCTTTATGAAAAAATTTGCTTGACTAAATTGATATGTCAGCTCTGCAAAGACGAACATAAATATTTTTCTTTTTTTTTTAGGCAAGTGTTTAATATACTCTTGTTCATGTCAATAAAGAATGACAAATTTGCACTTTTAAATTCTCATTCACAATTGGCTGCTTGCACTGATTGAAAGGACAAGTAAACAAGTAATAAGTCTCTTAAAACTGCTTCATGCACTCACTGAAAGAGTATTGGCTAATGCTGTAAACTATTATGTGATTTGGTTGCTAATATTTGTAAACAAAGCTTTCCTTGCAGAAACAATCAAATGCCAGGTACTTGACTTAACATCCTGTTGAGAGATTTCAAGAGGAGTTTACAAAACAGAACATAATTTAGAATTCCAGAAACAAGTAGAGAGGCTACTATACAGGCAAATATAAGGCATCTGTAGAATTAGCTCTTTTATACGTTTGAATACTCTTAAATACACAATTTGTACAGTGAATTCAGAGCCCAGCAGTTACATTACGCATATCGACTCTGTGGCAGTGCATAGTAATTATCATAAATAGTTTAACTTTTAGGCATATGTGTTGCTTCATTCTGGCGTCATTTGTCAATCTGAGGGCTAAATAAACCAAAAACGGGGGGGAAAAAGAGCTGCAATGTTGGTTAAGTTTCAGACTACCAAATTCCATCAATCTCTTCCCCAAGGTATGACTGCAGAGAGCACAGACCCTCTGCTTGTGGCCAGCTCCAGTGCCTTTTGTGACACTGTCTTCCACATTAATGGAAAGTGTATTTATTCCACCCCTGAATTCATTGTTGTGTGGCTGCTTATTGAATTGCAAAAGGCTATTTTAGGCTTCCTTCGTCTCCCCTCTTCTTCAGGAACTGTACACTACATAATGGGAGGGCTGGTGTGCTCCAGGAAACCTTAGCGTTGCAGTGGGGTAAAAGGCTGATTACCTGAAATACTAGAAATGGCAGGGAAGTGTGAAGGAAATTAAATTCTGCCTCTTCCTATCCTCTAAAATACTGAAGATAAATTAGGTGAGGTTATTAGTACTGTTAAAAAAGGGACTCTTGTCCTAATTAAGGTATCTAAGACAGTATCTAGGATACAGCCAGGAGATTTTAGGCTCCTTCATTACATGTCATACACGAGCAGATCAGCAGAAGCCTTAATTGACCTGAGGCTTTGTTGTTTCCTATCTTTTCCTTCATTTAGACTATTAACATAACAAGGGAGATCTGGCTAGGGAGTGCTGACGGCTAAAGCTGGTAGGGGACGGGATTTCCTCAGCTGCCAGAGTATTTGACAGTTTTCAGGTGTTTGTTTTCTCTTTTAGGGACTAACTTAATAAAACCGAATTGACAGTGGGTTAGTATCTTTTCCAAGATGCTCCATTTTGGTATAAAGGGGACTGAGTGGAACTTATTTGCCTTTCGTTTTGTGTCAACCACAATAGGATTTTTCATGTGAGTAGAGTAATGGAATTTTTTCCCTATGTCATCCCTTCTTCACCCAAAGAACTGTTTAATTCCAAGACAGCTTCAGGTGTTGACTACACACATTACCGCTTCTCTACTAAGAAGAGGCTCATTTAGTAACAGGAGGACTCAAATTAAAAGGAAGTTAGCCTGGGACTAGGAGACGTTATTAAAATGGCTTCTCCTGAACCTCGTACTCAAGCTCCATTTTGAGTGGTGTTGTGTGGCTCTAATTTAATACAGATAAGGTGTAAAACAAATAAGGTGGATTGTTAGGGCAAAAATAGCTGAAAGACAAAGTTTCCATAAAGTTTATCTCAATGCTTTCCATTGGGATGGGTTTTCAAGCAGCTGTTAACAGCTTCTGTGAGGTTAAAATAGTTCATCATTTCATCAGGACTATTGAGGGTATGACTGAAGACTTAATATTCTACTTGCTGGATGTTCAAAGGGAAGGTAGCATCTACCCACCATGTCACTGCTGCTGTCTGGAATAAGTGAACTGTGCTGCTTGTACAGAGAGCTAGGATAGACAGCTCTGGTTGCCCAGGTATCCTAGAGGCAATCACAAACTGGCCAGAGGGTGAAGATTTTGACATGCCACTGGATGAGGTAGTGACTCACTGATGAAGCACCCCCATACAAAGACCTCTCGGGTCAGGAGAAACAGTATGCGCTTTTCACTGATGGATCCTGCTGTCTTGTAGGAAACCAGCGGAGGTGGAAAGCTGCCGTATGAAGTCCTATTCACCAAATCACAGAAGTAGCAGAAGGAGAAGATGAATTGAGACAATTTGCAGAGGTCAAAGCCATTCAGCTGGTCCTGGACGTTGCCGAACGAGAGAAGTGGCCAAGACTGTACCTCTACACTGAGTCCTGGATGCTGGAGAATGCCTTGTGGGAATGGCTGAAGAGGTGGCAGAAAGACAATTGGCAGCATGAGGGTAAGCCAATTTGGGCTGCCACTCTGCAGCAGGATATTTTTGCCTGGCTGGAGAGGCTGGTGGTAAAGGTACGGCATGTAGATGCCCATGTGCTAAAAAACAGAGCCACCGAGGAACACAAAAATAATCACCAAGTGGACCGAGCTGCCAGAGTGTTCCAGATACATCTGGACTGGGAACACAAAGGTGAATTGTTCCTCACTCAGTAGGCCCATGATTCATCTGGTCATCAGGGAAGAGCTGCTACATACTAATGAACTAGTGACCGAGGGGTGGATTTAACCATGGATGCTATTAGACAGGTCATTCGTGATTGTAAAGTTTGTGTGGCAATCAAACAGGCCGAAAGGTTGAAGCCTTTGTGGTACAGTGGAAGGTGGTTAAAGGGTGGAGAGGCCTGGCAGATTGATTACATCATTCTCCCTCAGACTCGCCAGGGCAAACATTATGTTTTCGCAATGGTTGAGGGAAGCACTGGATGGCTTGAGACCTACCCTGTGCCTCATGCCACTGCCTGTAATGCCATTCTGGGCCTTGAAAGACAGATCTTGTGGCGGCACGGGACCCTGGAGAGAATTGAGTCCGATAATCAGACTCACTTCAAAAACACTCTGGTGGTCAACTGGACCAAAGAGCATGGTATTCAATGGATTTATCACATTCTCTACCATGCACCAGCCTCTGGAAAAATTGAGCATTGTAATGGCTCACTAAAGACCACCCTGAAGGCAATGGGTGGAGGAACTTTGAAAAGCTGGGATGAACAGCTGGCAGAAGCCACGTGGCAAGTTAACGTGAAGAGATCAATCGAGTTGGCCCTGCCCAATCAGACCTTTTACATACCGTAGAGGGTGACAAAATCCCTGTGGTATGCGAAAGTAATCTGTTGGGAAAAGCTGTCTGGGTTTCTCCTGCGTTAGACAAAGGCAAACCCATCCGTGTTGTTGAATCTGCGCAAGGCCCTGGACACAGCTGGTGGGTAATGCAGGAAGTTGGTGAAGTCCACTGTGTACCACAGGAGACTTTAACACTGGCTGGAACAACCTAACCTAGAAGCCTGAGTTGTTAACTTTGGTATAATGTAAGATATAGAGATGTGTATGGCACGCACGGTATGGAATAAGGAGTGGAATGTCCTGGTTCAAGATAAACAGGTTGGTTTGTTTGCGATGGACACATCAAACCACCAGTGATGCATTCCTCCCATGTATGTCAGTACATCTCACTGCCTGTGGAGCTTTGGCGGACTCTGTATTTCTTTAAGAATGGCGTGCAGATGGAAAACCCCCCCTTTTCGCCTGCCACTCCTGACACCCCGCTCTCTCACTACCGCTTGGACCACCGCCATCTCTACAGCCGCGTTTGCCCTGGCACTGCTGCTGCTGCTGTCTCGACTGTTGCGACTACTGTGATCCACAGCTCTGCTGCTGCCGTACTCCTGTCATCATTTCTCCAGCTTTGCCTGGGCATGGACCTCTGCAGCCACCCATGGCCCTGGCTGGTTCTGGCCCACCCTCCAAGCCACGCCAGATGTTGTCTCCATTGAGCTGACCAGTAGCTTTTCATCACTGCTGTTTCCTTAACTATGGTTTAACCCTCGCTGCACCAGTTTTCTAATCCTTTATAAACTTGTTAATCTCTTGTTTGTTGTTCTGTATATAACATCTTTCTATTATTATTAAAACTGTTTTAGTTTCCCAAACTTAACAGAGGCCTCGCCAACTTTTTTCTTCTTATCTCTCTTCTTAACGGTTTCTCCTGGAATGGAAGAAAGGCTGATTAGAGAGTTTGTCCCGTGATTGGCCAGCCTCAGCCAACCGGTGACATAGTGTTTTTGTCACAGTTTAGTGGTATGTTGATCTTGCAAGTGAACAATCATAACCTTCTACTGCTTACAGATGCTTTCAAGGGGAGAAGACTTAAGGAGGTTATTCCTGGGGAACTGGGTACAGTGAGTCACGACCCATCTGGGTGGGTGCAAGGAGACCAACCTAAACAGCATGACAACTTGGGAAATGGTTACCTATGCAATGACACCTAAAAAGAGAGAGATCACAAAGGATTCATGACCAGCTGTTATTATCACAGGCAATCAATAAAGCCACCATGAGTATCATTAACAGACAGCAGATTTAACTCTTATGGTGTTTAGCATCTGTGTTTAGAGGTGTCTTTGCCCAGAGTGCAGCAAGTGTCAAGGCAGGATTAATAACTAATCAGGCAAACCTATAGTCACGTTTCAGTAACATCACATAAAGATTCTGGTTTGGAGGGAAGTGACTGTGGTCCAGAAATACATGAAACTCTTCTAGGGGCTGCACTATAAATGCACTTGCTCATCTGTCATTGGTAGATTTCTCATTCCTGGTTTTATTTTTTAGCTATTCTCAACACAAATTGAAGGTAATGGTAGCCAAAAGGTTCTGATATACATTCGAAAAGTTCAGAAACGTCTTCACAAATCCTACCTTGGAAAATATTAGCCTTTCCTTCCCATACTCAGTCCTTACATACAGAGATGAGGAGTGTGGATCTTGGCAAAGATATATATATCATCACTCACTCACTCATGGCTTGGCTTCACGGACGAAGATTTGGGAAGGGCTTTGCCCACGCTTATTGCAAGCGCGTTGATGGCTGAAAAGGCCAATGCGGGATAGGCAAGACCGGTTGCAAAGAGCACACCGGAGGGTCTCCTTGGGTGGTATAGTCGAGGCACGGTTCTTTCTGCGCTGTCTTTTCTCCTCGAGCTTGATTCTACGCGTGCTCTCAAAGGAGACAGCAGCGTTATGTATGGTGTGTCTCCAAATCTCCCGATTGGAGGCCAGGGTGGACCACTGATGGTGGTCAATATGGCCTAGGCTGAGGTGTTGTTTCAGGGAGTCCTTCTATCTCCTCTTTGGAGCTCTTCTCTTGCGGCAGCCGGTGGCAAGTTCACCATAGAACACGATCTTAGGGAGGCGGTGATCCGCCATCCTGGAGACGTGCCCTGCCCAACGCAGCTGCGTTTTCAGCACCATGGCCTCAATACTGGTGACGTCTGCCTGTTCAAGGACAGCAACGTTAGTCACGTAGTCAGTCCAGTGGATGTTCAGGATTGTGCGGAGGCAGCGCTGATGGAAGCGTTCGAGGGGTCGCAGATGGTGGCGGTAGATGACCCATGATTCAGACCCGTACAGAAGAGTAGGCAGTACCACGGCTCTGTAGACACTGATCTTTGTACTTTTCTTCAGGTGTTTATTGCCCCAGACTCTTTTATGGAGTTTCCCGAAAGCTCTGTTTGCCTTTGCTATTCTGTTGTCGATCTCTTTGTCGATCGTGGCATCTGAGGAGATGATGCTACCCAGATAGCTGAACTGCTGGACTGACTGAAGCACTGACTCGCCAATGGTGATGTGGGGATGATGGTAATCATCTTGTGGTGCTGGTTGGTAGAGAACTACTGTCTTCTTCAAGCTGACTTCCAGCCCAAAAAGCTCAGCCGCCTCTGCAAAGCAGGATGTTGAGCGCTGCAGAGCTGCTTCTGTGTGGGCAACAAGGGCGGCATCGTCAGCAAAAAGCAGCTCGCGGACCAGGTGATTCAGGGTCTTGGTGTGGGCCTTCAGTCGCCTTAGGTTGAAAAGGCTCCCATCGGTACGATATCGGATATAAATGCCGTCTTGTTCGTCAAGGTCTGCTGTGGCCCTTTGGAGCATCATGCTGAAGAAAATTGTGAATAAAGTGGGTGCGAGAACGCAACCTTGTTTCACACCATTGGCTATTGGGAAGGGCTCAGAGAGTGCATCGCCATATCTGACTTGGCCGCGCTGCCCCTCATGTAACAGGATAATCATTTTGAGGAACTTGGGGGGACATCCTAATCGTTCCAAGATCTGCCACAGACCTTTTCTGCTCACAGTGTCAAAGGCTTTGGTGAGATCAACGAAAGTTACATAGAGACCCTTGTTCTGTTCCCTACACTTCTCTTGCAGTTGTCTGAGAACGAATACCATGTCTGTGGTACTTCTGTTGGCTCTGAAACCACACTGACTTTCAGGTAGAAGTTCTTCTGCGATAGCGGGTACCAGTCTGTTCAATAGTATTCTTGCGAGAATTTTTCCAGCAATGGAGAGCAGAGTTATGCCTCGGTAGTTTGAGCAGTCTGACTTTACTCCTTTTTTCTTGTACAGGGTGATGATGATTGCATCACGGAGATCTGGTGGTAGTTCGCCTTGTTCCCAACAGCGCACAAGTAGCTCGTGAAATTGAGCATGGAGCGTTTGGCCTCCATGTTTCCAGATTTCAGGTGGGATTCCGTCGACCCCAGCTGCCTTGCCGGTTTTCATCTGCTGTATGGCCTTAAGGGTCTCTCCCATAGTAGGGGCTATATCCAATTCATTTTTCACCATTTGTTTTGGGATGAGCTGGATTCCTGAGTCTTGGACTACACGGTTGGCACTGAAGAGAGTTTGAAAGTGTTCAGACCATCGATTCAGGATGGAGGTTTTATCTGTGAGAAGCGTTTGGCCATCTGCGCTGAGTAGGGGGCTTTGAACTTGGTGTGTGGGTCCGTACACTGCTTTCAGAGCCTCATAGAATCCTCTGTGGTCACCCAAATCTGCGCATAGTTGAGTCTTTTTTGCTAGGTTGAGCCACCACTTGTTCTGGATGTCTCGAAGTCTCTGTTGGAGTTTACTGCATGCAAGACGAAAGGCTGCTTTTCTTACATGGCAAGATGGCTGAGCGAGGTGTGCTTGGTGAGCAGATCTCTTCTTTGCCAGCAATTCCTGGATCTCTGGATTGTTTTCATCAAACCAGTCTTTGTTCTTCTTTGTGGAGAACCCTAAAAATTCTTCAGAGGACTGCAGGATGCTATTTTTAATATGTTGCCAAAGCGCTTCAGGAGAAGAGTCTATGGGACAGTCTTCAAGCCTAGTTTGAAGGTTTGCCTGGAAGCTGTCTCTCAGTGCAGCTGTTTGAAGATTGTTAACTTTGAGCCTCCTCCTCAGAATGCCGCCCCTCTTAGGTTTGGGCTTAAAGTGGAGGTTAAGTTTGCAGCGCACAAGGCGGTGGTCTGTTTGACATTCTGCACTAGGCATCACTCGGGTGTGACAGTCATCGCGAACGTTTCTCTGGCGCACTAAGATATAGTCAATGAGGTGCCAGTGTTTAGATCGAGGATGCATCCAGGTTGTCTTCAGGCTGTCTTTCTGCTGGAAGATAGTGTTGGTGATGGTAAGCTGCTGCTCAGCACAAAACTCTAGCAAGAGGCGACCGTTGTCATTGCAGTTTCCAACTCCATGCTTGCCTAGTACTCCTTTCCAGGCTTCAGAGTTCTTACCTACTCGGGCGTTGAAGTCACCAAGGATTATGATCTTATCATCCGCAGGAACCTTTTGAGTAAGGCAGCGCAGATCGGTGTAGAATTTGTCTTTTTCTGTAGGGTCAGCTTGGAGAGTTGGGGCATATACGCTGAAGAGAACAACATGTTGCTTGTTGTGTAGCGGGAGGCGTAAGGAGATAATGCGATCGGAATGACCTGTTGGCAACTTTTCAAGTTTAGAGGCGATGGAGTTTTTAATCATGAAGCCAACTCCGGAATGATGACTTTCGGTTTTGGGTTTGCCTGACCAATACAGTGTGTAGCCGGCACCATGTTCTTGAAGGCTGCCTTAATATATATATATATTAAAAAAAAACCAAAAAAACAATTGCAGACTGTTGTAAAAAAAGGGGGAAATAAAACTGGTTTTATAAGGCCGACACGGAATATGTGAGACAAGAAAATCAGGGGCACAAATAACGACGGTTTATTTACAGTGCAGCATTTAGAAGTTCTTTTGCTATTGCCGTTGATAAACTAATGAACTGCAGGTTAGCTGTCGCTTATTGACCAGCGAGAGAGCAAGGCACCATCGGTCCGACACCTGTTACAGCCCGGGCACTGGGTAAAACAAGCCCATCGGATGCACGACCGGCGCAATAGGAACAAGTACAATCGCGATTACAACACACAAAATACAGCCGGGGAGAAATAGCGCGTCACTCAGCGCAGGCTGAGGTAAAGCATCTTACCCCCAAGGCATCCCTCTGTGGGTGGATGGAGAAGGAGCGAATCCATCAACGTGTCCTTTCGGTGTGGTTCCGAATCACCTCCTGCCCTGTTTTAGGGCTGACATTGGGGCAATATTTATACCCAATTTTTCACATGACATCATTGGTGTAGACACGCATGTGGGGAGGACTGTAGACAAGCTGATCGCTTCTGTTAATTGCACAAAGTCCGTTAATTGACACCCGCATGGGTGGAGGTAAGAGCTTGTTTCATCCAGGAGGGAAAAATGAAAGAATAGGACCATGGGGCCTCCACCCCGTTTCACACCCCTCCCAGGACATCCAGGTAACACCTACCACCAGGTACAGATCCCGTGATAGTTGTAGTTCTGATTGTCACCTCGCCCAGCGATGAATTTTATCGACAAAGAGCTCAAGGTGTGCAGCTGCATGGTGTGCATGTCTGGTGTGACTTGGACTTTGTGCTGGGACCGTGTCCCCTCTACACAGATACCTGACTACCATAATCGTTCTATATATATTTAAGGAAAAGTGTATATCCAGAAAGGGACTCTGACTCTAATTTCACATTTGTGAATTTTGCACATTATAGGTGCGAAACCTATATTTTCTCTTGTCTGATAGTTTGATACGACTTTGGCTGAAAAGAGTTTTCTGCCAAAGCAAAATACTCCACTCATTTTCTTCTTAGTAAAGTTTCCTAAATGCCTCTTATGTCATTCATTGCAGCATCGAGCATGCTGGGTGACAGGCCGGCTGGAAAAGCACTCTCTTGTCTGTTTTGACAAAGGCATATGCTGGTAGGCACTTTGAGTCTCTCAAAAAAAGTTGAATGTTTAGTTATTGATATAGTTAGACTCTACATTCCTACATCCTAGTTCTAGTACAGTTGATGTGATTTTTACCATCAGCCTTGCCTTAAGCAAAAATTAGCTCAAATGAGCAAGGAGAAGTAACGACCTTTAAAATCCCCCTCAATACTTTAGTGACTAAAAAGCACAGAAAACAAGGCAGTGCCGTAAACCAGAGTGAATGTGCTTTACATGAGGAGGGGGGAAAGAAACAATTTGTCTCAAATCCAGTAAATAGCCAATAAAAATTCACCTTGCTTCTATATTGTCCTAGGAGAGGCAATCTCATTTACATTTATTAGAAGTAATGATGTAGTGTCCTGCAGATAATTAACACAATAAAACGCTGCTAATTTCACAGTGTCATTATAAAATTTGCCAGTTTAAATTAGAAAGTGATTAACCCTCTGAGTGAGACAATGACATTTTCATTCCCAGTCTGTGAATTAAATTTGCAAGATTTTTTTTCACTTTGAAAGTTCATCTGTCTCTCCACTGACGTTGTCCTTTACTTTTCTACCCTACCAATCTGCCCAGTGAGGAAATCTGTTGGCTAAGCAGTCTGAATCCATGACTATTTCACACTGCTAAGCTAGGCTCATACCACAGGCATGGATGTGTTTGTTACTAGAGGATAAAGTCTATCTTAAAAGAAAAAAGAACTAATAATCCCTGATAAGCAGAAGTTCACTGCGTAATGAACTTCTTGTTAGTGCATGTAAGAGAGGAAGGTTTTTCCATTAATGAGATGTCTCCAGAAAGAGCTTCATTTTGTATAATGACAGCAAATGCTTAACCTTTTGCCTGGACACTACTTTATCCGTTTACTGTATCTATCTCTTCCACAACCTGCTTTAATTAATACCTTAAAACAGGAATAAACTCATTAAAATAATAGATTTATTGCACAGTAATTTAAATATTCTAACTCAAGTGAAATCCTCTTAAAGAATGTTTAACGAGGGACCAAAACCAAAAATGAATGAAAACTCAGTTTAATGATAGATTTGTCCAACCCATCAAAAGAACTATTAATTGGATAAATTTAATGCATGAATTTACAATGCTGCTAAAATATGGTTGGTTAGCCCTGTCGCCTAAAAAAAAAAAATTCAAGATACAAGAATAAATTTGCAATGTACAAAGAATATACTTTAAAATGGAGAAAATATTTCCAAGATACATTAAGTTTAATTGGCAAATCCTGTTAACTAATAATGAGATTTAGGCTCAAACATGGCTAAAATTTAATTAGAAATAAAATCTTAAATAGTATCCTGTAGATTTATCATATGTTCCATGTGTTCAGGGTTCCTATTATAACAAAATACCTCCACTGGAACGCTTGTTCCAGCAGGCAAGGAAAGAAAAGATTAATCCAGTACAATTCTCCATATCCACCTTGCCTTTCTGTTACAGTATTCCCAAAACGACATCCATGCTTAGAGTGATGTGACCATGTGTAGACTTTGACAAGGCCATTTATTGCTGTTTCACCAGTAGGTACCAAATGACAATGATGCCTTTGTATTATTTCACTGGATCCTGTCCAGGTCAAACCTGAGCCACTGTCAATACTTGGGGAGCAGAAACGCGGCTTGGATCATCTAAACCGGCATGAAGCAGCCCACTAGAGTGCAACGATAGCCAGCTATCTCAAGCGCAGAATGTGGACCAGACTCAACAGCAGGACAAGGCTTCATCCTTGCTTTTCCTGCAGAGAAGATGTTATACAGCACATTCAAAGAGAAGACGATCATCACTTTTGTTGTTATCTGGATTTGTCTGTTTAAACAAAGCACCGATTATGCATTTAACTGGTGTAACTACTTAAAAAGTTATTGTTCCTACACACAATAAACCTATAAACTTGGATTCTCAAATACATTTTATATAAGTCAAATATAGAGAACTCCCATTTAACTTTGTGAAATAACAGCGTCTCACATGGATTTAAAGTACTGAAAGAAAACAGTAGCTGTCTCCCTGCACTATCTACAATTACCCAGTTGAGGACTTGTGAATTCTTGTGCCCCAAGAAATTCACTCATGGCAGTAGCTGCAGCAGCAGTAGCAGCAATAGGACGGGAGCCTTGAAAACAGAGTTCATCTTCAGCTATCCCAGAGGCAAATGTGACCACCGCGCACTAAGGGGCTGAGTGATTAATTTCGGTTTGCTCTCGAAAAGGTGCCGGTGCAAAGATCCCTTTTAAGGAAGCATCTCAAACCACTCCGACTGTTTCAGCGCAGCAGCCTCTCTACAGAGTTCTCCTGACCAGCTTGCACTTAGGAGACAGAGAAATTCAGAGAAGGACCTAGGCCACCTGTCCCACCTGCCTGGTAACGGCCTCTTTCGGCTGTAGGTTTTGCATAGCTAACTTTTATTTCTGCACCAAGCCGTTTTTTCCTCCCCAAAGAACCACAGGTCTGACCTGCTACAGAAAGTCCCTTTCTCGGGTTCTGATGCCTTTCTGACATCCGCACAATATTTACTTACGGACAAGGGACTGATGCTCTCCTGGCCCCCACCAGCAGCTTATTTCCTGGGAGAAGAAACTTGGTTCTACCTGTGCCCAAGACTACCTCTATAGGGGAAGGAATTCCGCCACGGCAATTCTTCAGCCCAACCAGTTCACTGCTGTTCATGTAAAAAGAGACTTATAGAAAAAAAAAAACAACTTTACACTTCCCCAAATATTTTAGGCAGAAAAAAAATGTTGGTTTTCTGTTTTTTAAACTTGAGAAATTACCAGGTTTAATATTGAAATAATAAAAAAACCCAAACAAACCTGAATTCCATCAGATACAAAAGGAGGGAGAAGGGCACAACTATCAAATTTATGAAAGACAGTTGTTAAAGCAGAGAACAGACAGCAGCTGCTGAGGTAAACTTTAATGAGTACTCAAGAGCACTGCAAATCTGAGTAACACAGAAATTTTCTTCACAAGTAGTACTGCCTGTAATTGTTCTAAAAACCCTGGTGATATTCTTCCCTTCTTCATGTACCAAAGTTTTTATATGATTGTAGAAAGCTTATGGGTACCACCTGCTACATTTGACAATACAAAATAATTTGTATTGTACTTACTTGTCTTTGCCTATTCATGACCTCCCGGAACATTCATTTTTGGGGCCTGCAAGTTTTTTACAGTTTTTATCTCTGACTGAAAGTAAGTACTTTTTAAAGTCCCCTGTAGCTATTTTTTAATTGAATGTGGTTGAAAAATAGTAACTCACATTCTCATTTAAAACCATAACTGCTCTCTTTTTTAATACGGAGCAAAAATAAACGGGTTTGATGACTGACTATTGAAACCTGACATTTGCCTAGGGTTTGACACTGTATTTTCTCTTGCTATAACACACAAAAATTGTCAAACTTCTGACATGAGACCAGTTGATATCACTGAGAGAAGTGTTGGTTCAGAGTTCCTTCACTGGAGCAGAGAAGGAGCAGCCAAATCCCTAATGAAACGCTCTAGCTCTGCAACAGTTCAGAGTGAGCTGCAGCTGTCCCAAAATTTGCCGATGCCATAGTTTGACAAATAAGTCATCACTACTGCTGAAAGCAGTGGTCCAAAGTACTCTCTTCTCTTGGCTGCTCACCCCCATCTCACTAGGTAGCAAGCCAGATCAGTGGCTGAAACTTTTTTTTTTTTTTTTTTTTTTGGACTGGGTTAGCTTTCTGCTCGCATTCAGGGCAAGAAGTATCCAAGGTGAGAAGGAAGATGGGATTACAGAGGCAGCATCAGCTTAGCTTGATCAATGCATTCTTGAGGTTACCACTTGATTTCAGTAGACCACTTATCCAAGAAATGCAGATTGAAGAAACTGAGTTTGATATTTTTTTTAAATTATTTAAAGCAGTTTGTGATTTCAGCTAAGACTACCCTGCATGCAGCTGTAACTTTGACTGACGCCTTTTAATTTGTATGCTTTCACCCATGCAGTAGCTTTTCATTCTTTTACCAAAACTCTTTTGCTTCCTGATGTTAGGAAGAACACTGTTCTGAGTTTTACAATGAAGTCTCAAAAATGGCTAAATATGAGTAATCTTAAGTTACGTATCAATTTAAAATGTCTAAAATGTCTGAACAAGACTTTAAAACCTGGATACCGGAGAGCAAGACTTCAAAACCTCAGTTTGGGCACATCAGGAGTTGCTTTGATATTCAAAAGTGCTACTCAGCAGCTCCTAGAGAAGTCACTGGGAAAATGGATGGTACAGATCAATTTCTGGGTGCATATTATTTATAGGTTTTGTCATATGGGGGTTTTATGGATAGAGTGTAATGTGTGAGGAGATTTCATGAGGTATACTTTTACTCTTCCATAAAAGGATCTAAAGCCTAAGAAAATGAAATTTCATATTTTACAATGAAACTGTAAAATAGAAAAACTGTTTTTTATAGAAATGGTGTAAAACTCCAATTATCGGATGCAATATATAAAGAATTAGAATTTCAGTCTCACTTCAATTCATGCGTCTATAAAGCTTATTTATATAGTCAGGCTCTCTTTTTGACTTTAAAGTTTCAGCCTCTGTCTACAGATGCTAAAAGTCACTAAAATTGCTGGAATAACACCTCAGACAAAATGTCATGGATTTTCTGGGCAGAACTATCACCAGATAATAGGATGTGACTGTTATAATTTAGAAACTCACATGCCAGCTACCAAAATTAGACTGAATGTTGGTTATTCATTCTCGGGAAGGAGTGCACATAAGCTTAGTGATATTCCTAGTGTTAAATTAGAGTGCTTTAAGGCAAAACCTTACAACTGGTTTTCATATGAGGAAGAACCTGCTACAGGCCTGGGATTATCCCCTCATCTGCTAAAACACAGGCTTTGCCTACACGTGCATCCTATTGCTTACGCGCCGGCCCTCTGGTAAACTTGTGAACACACCAGTAAGCTGTATAGAAAGGTACAGCCTCAGCTCTGGTCAGCCTTTGCCTTAAAACTGCTGTCCAAGGAAATTTTCTTCTTCTGTCAAAAGCAGAGCTGATGAAACCAGCTGTGGGAATCTTCTGTCCTGTACACCGGTGTCATAGTAAGGAATCGGTGTCTCCTTATCCCCTAAGGTCTTGAAGGGAAGGATGGCCTTTCCTCTTCTCCTCCCATTGGCTTTATATGCTGTAGGTCACAACTGAAGGATAGCCCAATCTTGCCATCCCATTGCTCTGGAATGAAGGACTACGCAGTCCTCTACGATCAGGACTTGCCATGGAAGGATGTGGAGCATGGGCTGGCAGAGCCTCCCCAAAGCCCTTCACCATGAGCCACTCATCTTCTACCCCAGCACGTCACCTCCTTGCATTGCCCTACTAAGGGTAGCTGACGAGAATTTAACTGCGTGCTTCTCTTCCCCTGGAGATCCTGCGGATGTGAGAGACATACTCTGCTCTGGAGGGCAAGTTTCCTGGTGTCCTTACAAAATGCTGTGCCTGCTTCAGTCAGAGAAGAGGCCATTTTCTGTTCTCTCACATATATTTGTCTTTCTACAGCACACACGTATAAGCATATAGGATTGGAGAGCAGGAGGATGCCAGGACACCCACCGAGTAGTGTCACAAAACAGAATAAAAAATGAAAATATTTTCAAATTACAACCTTTTGGGGAGAACATGCTGCTGTCCAGCTAGTGGCATATAAACAAGAGGATATTATCTTAAGAATTGTAAATAACACTCTTTTCACTACTTCTAAGTCAATTAAAATTAAAACATTATTTGAATTCACAAAAAAAGGCTTTGTCCATTGAAGCCTTATTCCTATCTTTGTTTTGAGACTTTTTAAACACTTGTGGTTTTGTCATCTGGAGGTGAAAGTGCAAGTGAACTTAGGTGGCTGCATGGCCCCACAATATGGTAATTAAGAACTGTATTTCATGCAGCCATGTTCACATCTCCATGAAAAAAAAAAAGTACACTAATCCCCATTTTAGAAATAAAAGGCTTTAGTGCAGAGAGAGATGAGATCTATAATCAAAAGTTGGCTTTAGTGTGTAAAATGGAATTCATATAAAATTTGGGTATCCAAGAATCAGCGCCTTAAAAATGTATCTCCTACCTTAAAACGTTGACGTCTACAGGTGCTTAAGTCTTCTGCAGAGAAATTTAGAAATGCCCTTCTGCGCATGCTTCCTATGGACTTTGGAACACTTTCTCCACACCAAAGCTTTCACAGGATTTTCAAACTGGGAATTCTTCGAAATTAATGTACCCAGAAAAGCTATATGAAATATGCAGGTTTTTTCGGTATTCTTCTTTTGCTTCTGAAACAGAGAGTCCATAAATAGTGCTGTGCCTACTGTCCTGTTAGCTAATACCAACAAGTGAAAGAGGCGATATTATTCACCCATTGAGAGCATACTTGGATTCGGCACAAGGATAAGTTCTGTCAGATGACCTGATTTCTCAAACACCTCCTCTTCTTGAAGGATTTCAAGTGTCTCTACTATTGACAAGTCTGCCACAATTGTTATGATGCCCTTCACACGCATACAGCTGCAGACATTGCGGCGTTTTGGGGAAACAGAGAAAAAGACTTTTAATTAAGCAGAAGAGAGGAATCACAACTCTCCGACTTCAAATTATGATATTTTCCTCTTAAAGAGAAGTCTACATAAATATTTTGAAACTAGTGCAGGTATATCTACACCATATCATCGTATTGTGAACTCAACTCTTAATGACGTGATTTTGATTCTGATTTGTTTCCAGGCAGGACATTAAAATACTAGATAGAGCATGATTTCTGCAGATCTGGTAAACGAACATAGAAGAACACCTCCTTTTAACACAGATAGCTCTTTCCAGCATGGCGTGGTTTAGGATGTCGGCTCCAGGGAAGAAGGGGGGCTTTCCCCCTCTTCCCTTGTTTAGGTGTGGAAGAAGGTTTTGACGCTTTGGCTCCAGTCTCATGCCTGCCCCCTGGAGCCAAGCCGTGTCAACCAACGCCTCTTCGAATAACACTATAGAAAGCGGGCCACGTTGTTTCTTTTGGCACACGTTTCGGTTTAGGAAGGGGGAACTCCTGAAGCAGTCACCTCAGCCAATGGGACAGTAAAGATCTTCCACGTGGCAGGTAGACTTTTCACCTTGCTGACTCCTGGCAGGGGTTGCACAGAAGAGGTACACCAGAAAAGGGCATCTTGAGCTCCCCAACTCTGCACGGAGAGCAGCAGCTGGCAGGGTTAGGGGAAAAAAGCTTCAAAGCGCTGGGAATGAAGGCCCCGCTGACTGCGGAGAAGAACCCAGAACGTCCCCCAGGCACCCGGTGACTGTCACATTTTGCAGCCAGGTAGAGAGACCCAGGACATCCCCTGGGAACCCAGTGACTCTTAAGTTTTGCAGCCACCCCAGAGAGAGGAAGTTTGTCCCAAAAAATTCAACTTGGAACTTAAATGCATGAGATTAAAAGGACTGCGCCTTTTCCATTCCAGGTTTATCCCTTCCCCACCCTCCCCACCTCCCCCTGCTCCCCCCAACCTCCAGTGCAGACCACATGTGAAGGCTTGTTGTAAGAAAAGGGGGTGGGTGGAGTGGGAGGAAGGTATATATATATATATGTTTATGTATTTAAGACCACTGTTCTCTCTTTCTGTCTCTCCTATCAGAAATAAAGTGATGATTTGTGGTTCTCCTTGCTTTTGAATTAAATTAATTTTCGTTCCCCCCTATTCAAGCCTGCTGCTTCTTTGCCCATGGCCATAAGTGGCGTGTTAAAGCCCTCTCCACTCATGTTCCCAGCTCGAACACTTCAGTTGTTTTGTTTAGCTCTCGGAGGAGACAAACCTCCCCTGAGAGCAGGTTGTTGCTTTTTGCTGCCTTTCAGTTCTTTCAAACGGCGACGCAGCGCATGAAGACCTCACACTTTTCCTGCTTTGTTCACTGAGGTTGGTCTTACTGATCCTCGTTCTGTAATGAACATAACACTTGCCAAAAATGCATAAAAACTGTGAGGGATAAATTTTCTAATACCTATTCCTTAATGCTAATGAAAATATCATTAATCTGTTTTTGTGAACAGTATTTTAAATTAGCTAAGAAGACCTTGGCAGTGCGTGCAGAAATGGGTGAACCCACAGCAACAATCTTTGGCCTGTTAATTGCTTTGCCATCTCCATTATGGGCAAGAAATTCAATGCTTATGCTTAGATCAGTAAATACTGAATGCCAATCCCGTCATTAGTGATTTCTGAAGGCTTTGTTCACCCTTTCATTCCTCTCTTCTTACGTTTACTAACAAAGGTGTAAAATGTATATTCTGAAATGCCATAGCTATTATTTTGCTTCCATTGACAATGGGACTTTCATGTTAAAATGGTGGAGATTGATAACTGTGGATATAATACTGGGAGAAAACTAATCCCATTAAGCCACCAGGATAAACTGGGAGTGCTCAGCAATACTTACAAAGGTACACAGAACTTTCAGCATTTGGACCTTAATGTCAACTTTCATACAGACAACTAATTTAAATTCTACAAAATATTATTTTTATATTTTAGCAAATTCCACCCTCCACAACCATGATGTTTTGTATTGTTGTGGCATATGTTGCTTCCCAGCCTGAGAAATTTAGGATCCAAATAAATCTCACAATTCATGTACGATTGCATACTTTATCATTCCATTCAGTTTCTTCTGATCTAACTACGCACCATGCCTGTGAACAGAAAGTGAGCCAGTGACTAACAGGTACTTTGGTACTACCTCGTGTAACAGCTGGCATGAACTGGCACTCTATGATGTCTTACCATTACTTTACTTTTTTGTCATCAGCAGAAGACAAGGACTACTTGTCTCTTGTTCTAAATTTGTACCACGCATTCCAAGTCTCAAACATCTAGGCTCACATTTTAATCACTCTAACATTAAAATTGAACTTGGTTTAAGATCAATTGCAAGAGACGTAACATTCGTACAAATAGATTTCTTGCAGAGTATTTAAAACACTGCATTTTTTTTAAAAAATCAGCAGGTTCCTTGTCCTGGGTAAGATTAATTTCCATAGCCAGGATAGCTGGACCAGGTCAGCCAATGGGATATTCGATACCATACTGACGTCATGGCCAGTATATATAAGGGGAGTGCTGCAAAGGTCATGCAACTTCAAACAGTGAAGTGGCTTGACGTGGTGGCAACAGTAAGCAGTATGTTGTATATCACTCACTTTATTATTATTACTACTATTGTTTTCTCTTTGTTTGTGTTGTTCAAGTAAACTCTCCTTATCTTAACCCACACAACTGTACTTTTACCTTTTTTCTCCTCCACACACTCCCCCGTGGAGGGGTGGGAAGGAGTGGGTGAGCAGCTGTGTGATGCTTAGTTGCCAGCTTGTTTTAAACCACGACACATCTAGAGAGGCTAAAATGAATTAGCTGAGTAGAAAGCTACGTGCTAGGTATCACATTGACATTTACCAGCAGTTTAGTACTTCATTTAAGCACGAATTATCAAGATTTATTGAATTTATATCAATATATTAAATAATTATTTTCTTCAGGAAGGTAAGATTTTATGCCAAAGGACTTCTCACTGGAATAAACAAAATACTGGTGATGGATGAAATGCAGCAAAGAAGTTGTGCCTGGCCTGTGAAGTCCTAGTACCCACTTCTATTTCACCTCTGTTTTGTCCTTTTTCTAGTTAATATTTTGTTCTCTGTGTTCCTCAGTGAGTATAAAAGGTGTGAGTGAATAAGGTATTATTATTCTTATTAGCACTTTGCAAGAAAGAAACTGTTAGGCCTGGGCCATCCAGTAGATGAACAACAGATGCTCTCTGTTAACGCACTCTCCCTTCCCAAAGGGGAAGAGAAAGGGAACAAGGGAGACAGACGTACAGATTGGAAAAGAAAGCTAAAACTGCTTTACTGAAAATAATAACAATAAAATGAAATATATACAAATATACACAAAGGTTATATTTATCTTAAAGGTCTCTTCCAACCAGATGATTCTGTGATTCTGTGAAAACCAATACCAAACCCAACCCCGCTCATAGCAATTGTCACCATCACCACTGATGCTGTGGGCAGACACTGGGGAAGGACCAGACTGGGCTCAGCGGCAGATGGGAGCCGGATGAAGGAGCTGGATTCTGAAGCTGGATTCAGGGATGCATAGATTGGGATCAAAGGCAGAGCAGAGTCCTCCTCAATGCTGGCCATTGAAGAAGAGAGCTTGACCCTCATGACCCCTCAGCTTTATACCCAATATGACGCCTCTGGGATGGAACCCCTTGCTGGTCAGCGCAGGGTCCCCTGTCCTGTCCTGCCCGCTCCTCCCCGCAGGTGCAGCCTCTCACTCCCTGCACCCCACCGTGGGACACAGGATGGAGCAGTGCCCTTGGGCTGCACAGGAGCAAGTGTCAGCCAGAGCCTTTCTGCACCCCAGCCCCTGGCAGTGACTGTTCACACCGAGCGTTATCACTGCTGGAAGCAGACACTGTCTGCAGAAATGTGCCCTTAACTTCGGACAGTGCCGTCACGGAGCAGAGACCGAGCTGGGAAGGGAAATCAGTGAACAGAACGAGTGCTGGGACAACTCCAACAAGGACAGAAGCTTAAATGGAGGCTGGAAGAAGAAGTGACTGTTAAGATACACAATTCTAAAAAACTCTTAAGTATCAAACTTCAGAGATCACCATGTTTTAGTAAATAGGACCACTTACAGGTCTGTTTTCTGTGCTTTGCTCAAGCAGGGTTAAAGTTTAATACTGTTAATTAGTGTTTGTGCATTGGGCTATTACAAAAAAATAAAATGTATTAGTTTGTATTCATATGAAAATTTATCTTAGTCTCCTAAACGTATTCTAAGAAGTGAAAATAAAGAACTACAGACTATTAAGTAGCAATATAAAATAAAGCTGGAATGTTTCTGAAGTGCGTAGCACAAATTACAAGAAACACCAACATCTGAATATAGCATGTGCCACCCACTGCTAGTAACAGTGGAATAAGTAATAGCTTCACAGCCCACAAAGTTAGCTTGCGGGCACATGAACACCACTCTTCTGTTTTATATTTGCTCACCCGTTAATGCCAACTTCCTTAACCCCTTGGCAGAACCTGCCGAGCCACAGAATCATTACTGAAGACCTGATTTTGCTCAGAGAGAGTCAATATAGTTTTGCTATTACTTCAAACTTCGCATGCTCAAGACCTCAAACAGTAGCAAATTTGAATACTCAAGTACTTGAATATTCAATTACTTTTTTAAAGAATAAGAATGTTTTAAACATTAACATTATTCAAGCACTGCATGCTGTAGGGTCCATGAACTCTGAGCTAATTCTTGCTCTGATGAGCTCCTAAGGATGTCTATCTCTAAAGGCAAGCAGGTGTACAACATGGTCAGCAGACCAAAAGAGAATATGGTAAAATCAAAGCACAGGTTACTCTCTCCCTTTCACTTGTATCAGGGAGAAGAAAATAATCTTCTTTGTGAAGGTAGTCATGTAATAACAGCCAGTATCTCGAGCATATCCAGAGCCAAGGACGGGCTGAGAGAAACACATAGATAAAAAAGAAAGTCACTGAAACCCACTCCAAACTCATAGACGAGAAACACCTCCACATGTGATCAATCATAATTAGCAGCCGAGTGGTCAAAACCAGTAAAAAATTACAATAAGGGAAAAAAAAGAAGTATGTTAAAGTAGAAAGGTCAA
This sequence comes from Bucorvus abyssinicus, assembly GCA_009769605.1. Taxonomy (NCBI): domain Eukaryota; kingdom Metazoa; phylum Chordata; class Aves; order Bucerotiformes; family Bucorvidae; genus Bucorvus; species Bucorvus abyssinicus. The sequence goes on from CM020063.1 coordinate 79,732,332, forward strand.
CCTATGAACGTGACTATCAGACAGTACTTTACAAGTGAGTTAGAGAGAAGAAGTGTTCACCTTCAGCCTCAGGAAAGAAAAAGCAGGGAGTGAACAGAACAGATGAGGAGTTCATGAGCCTATGGCAAGTCGTGGGTTTCTATTTTGGCAGCTAGCTCAAGATTCAGAGAAAGATTAGGAAAAAGAATTTGTGAACCTGTCCTTTTGCAGATGGATGTGGTCATGAGGTCAGTGCTTTGCCTTCCTGAGTTAAATGTCATACTGGTCAAACTTTTTCAGGATGATATCTGCTTGTGTTGTTTAGCCCATTACCTGCAGTATGCTCTTCAGTTACCATTTCAGAAATAGCAAAGGCTAGTGCCTTAAATCAAAGGCAACAGAGAAAGAAGAGTTTCATTAATTCCTTGAATGCTCCTTCTACACAAAAACACATTTCCTTAATATATATTTCAAGAAATGGATTTGACAAGACAGCATTTCCTGCAAAGCTCAAATTGTCATGAAATTTACATTATAAAGGTTGACAATATGATCATTATATTTAAAACCTCTTGAACAAGATCCTTTTCACACTGATGTCAATGACTCGAATTCAAGCAGTGTTATGGCCCATCCTGATGTTCTGTAGGGATATTTCCAAAGAAAATCAATCTATTCTGATGTGATTTATTCTCTTGCTGCACTCTCAAAATTCATAATGCGACATTTAAGAGTAGAACTTCTTTTTCCATTACCATGCTTTTACAAAGGTTTTCTTATAAACACTGAGAAAACTAAATCAGTGACGATGATGGCCAGAAGTATTCGTTTTCAAATGCTTGATAGAGCCGCTGCTATAAACTCTGACTTTTCTTTAGACACCACTTTGGACAGGCCTATGTGAAAAAGAAAAGCATTTTGTCTGCCTATGATATTGGCAGCTGTGCAGAAATGAACACAGAAATGATGATAGATCATGAAAAACTAATTTTTTTTTTTTTTTTTTTTTTGGTATATTTCATGTCTGTCTTATAGCATTTGGTGATTTTCCTAAGATTTCTGGTCTGGAATCATGAGTTTATGAGAGGTTCTAGTGACATTCTCCATTAAAAAAAAAAAAAAAGGAAAAAGGAGATACTAGCTTTCACAGGACATGGGTGTTGTCAACCCTATGAGATATCATTTCCTGAAGAGTCAGAATCCAAAAGCAAATAATACCTTTATTTTTTTTTCCAGGTAAAATGTAAGGTGCTTCAGTATCTGTTCCATTATTTTTCCTATCAATTAGTGTGTAATTGCTTGTAGCACTGGAATTTCCACCAACAATAAAACCGTGCTTCTCTGAGCTGAACAGATCTTTCTGTAACAAATAGCAAACCTTGAAAGTGGATGCAGAGAAGTTTGCCCAAGCAAAATCTGAAGACCATGATAAAAAAAGGTGTATAGTTAACATAACATAAACATTCAGTTGCTTCAAGATAACTATATTATCAAGAAATAACTGTTTCTCAAAGTATTAGAAACTTAGTTAAGATCTTCCATTAAATTCTAATAGAGAAAACACATTCCTCAGCAAACCAGGGATGTAGGAAACAGGGTGAAAACTTTTACGCACCTTCCAAAACGAAAAGAGAGTACACTTTGAAACCATTACAGCTCTAAATAAAGTCAATCAAGTACCCTGAAATATAGATGAATGTGACAAAATTATTAATTCATACTAACATCTGTTAGAGTAATGTAATGTAATGTAATGTTAGAGTAATCTGGGAGTAATTAAGAGTGATATTGAAGGAGGAAAGCCCCCTTCAAACCAAAATGACAAAACCTCACACACTCTGACTTCCATTAACCATTGAATCCAATAAGCTGTTAATTACAAAGGGATGAACGCCCCCAGAGATACCTGCATACACGGACAGTCGATAGGATACGATAACATCCAATACAATCAAGAAACATTTGAGTTGAGCAGAGGATTATACACGAGGACTGGAGGATTATGAGACAAGGCATTTTTTGAATCTAGTAAACAGAAACCACAGCATGCCAGCTGGGGAAAGTATGGTGTGAGAAATGCAGTTGTGATGAATTAATCCCTGTGAAAACAGTCTGATAAAAGTCCTCCACTATCTTGGACTAATATTTCAGCCCATGTTGAGAGAAGTGATAGTGTCCTGCTGCTTTTGAGATGTGCAATTCCAAAAGTGTGTCATATTATTTTTCCTATAACAATTAACTTATTGCCACTGCAAATACCGTTTATCTAAATTAGGACATCAGAGAAGCCACTATGCAGATACATCTCACTCTCTTTTGAAGCTGTGCCACCATTTTCTGGTCTTAACCCGATAATCCCCATTTTATTCTGATATACTTCTTGCGATGATTTTGTAAGTAAGTGCTTTTATTTCTCCTCATGGTATGCCTTGTGGCATGTGCTACCATCATGGTAAGTCCGCTTTCATCTGTGTTCCTTTTTCTTTGTTTTCCAATAAATGTCTCTATAACTCGCTTTTTGAGACTTCTTCAAAGTCGTATCTACCTTTTACAGCTGCTTACCTCAGCTGAGCGGGGCGACTCACATGCTGCTAATCCACAGGTTCTCTGCAAGATTCCCAGTGCTTCAGGGTCCAGGGTAGGCTGTTATTATTCCCTCTGCAATTTTGGGGGTTTTTGTTTGGTTTTGGTTTTTAATTAAAATTAATTGTTCTCTTGTTTTATCACTTTCAACTCTGGTAATGTGGCAGTACATAGACATAGTTCAAATATTAATGAAATGGTAAAATCAAACTTTTCCAGCTTTCCTTAATCACTGTTATGCGAACACTTGCAGTGAGTATTGAGATTAGATGCTTTCAACTGTTTGGATAAGTCCAGCAGAATCCCTTCCCACTGACAATCCATTCTCTGCCTCTTTGAGAAAGCAGAAAGGAGTTTGAAATCCTTGTTATTCCAATTACCCAGGACCCAGAAATGGGGGATAGATGGACACCCATCATGATTAAGCTCATTGGTTTAATTCCTCAGACTCAAGTCCGACAATGATAGAAGATTTTTAACTGACAGTAACTTGTTGTACTTGTGACAGTTTGGAAATTGCAAAAGAAAATGTAACCTGCTTCTTAGGAGCAAAACAAGAGGAGGACTGGTTGCTATAGCGTTTCTCATACTGCCTCATCAATTCCTCTTTTCCCAAAGTAAAAGAACCACCATAGCATTTGTTGTCAATATATCAATTTGTGCCTTTGCTTTAATTCTCATTTTACCCAGAAAATTTGTGTGTATTGACAGCGGGCAGTATGTCATTCTCTAGGATTTCACATTTTTCTATTGTAGTCTCTGCCCTGCTGTCTGGTTGCCCTCTCCTAAGAACTTTTATGCCCTGCTGTCAAATACAATTGAAACTGGTCAACAGGATTGAGTCTTAAGGCACTTGAGTTCCTACAGGTGTCATGAAATTGGCATCTGGACAGAGAGAAAGATCCTATCATCTTTCTAGGGAAAGGATGAAGCATGGCAAAAGTGTTCTCTTTCCATTTGGCCGGCCAGCCAGCACAGACACATCCTAAGCAGCCACAGTAGATGCTGCCTTTGCCAAGTACTGGTTTTGGACTCATTGCAGAAACTTGGTAGGAATCTAACTTACCTTAGCTAATGCATCAAGTAATCACCTCCCACCTCTCAATCTCCCTGAGTACCATGGAGCTGGGTCATACAGAGGCTCAGATGATAGATGTTGCCAATGAGCTGATGAAAAGACTTGCTTCCCTCTGAAAATCAGAAAAAGCAGGCACCCGGGTTCTTCAGTGTGCAGATAACCAGTACCCCTCTCACCTCCCACCCGACAAAGAGGTGAGAATACAACTTGGCCCCATGAGAACAACTCCCTTGTTTAAACTTATTAAGAGCTGTAGAACACCCTCCATTTGCAAAGGCTAAAAACTGCTGATCATTTGTTCTGTGGGCTATTGTCTTTGTTTTGTGCGTGGTCTCCAACTCTTAGACAAACACCCCTGCTTTTTTAATCACACTTCAGACTTGGAAATCACTACTAACTACATTAAACTGAGTTGAGTGGCACAAGATTCTGCTTGCACTTTAAATGCTGATTTACTAGATCTTGACCTGCTGTGTTTATTTAAAAATTCTCATAATGACCAATCTGGATTTTTCTCCTTCCTCCCAACATAGCTAAAAAATGATAAGCAGATGGTTTGCTAAACACCTGACTTGTTTCGACTCTTCTTTCAGCACACTTTGGTTTTAATACTGCTGTTACAAGTGTCTTTTTCCTACCCAGTTCTACACACGATGAGGTCAGGTCAATGAACTGCTGAAGTCTCGTTTTTTGTTTTCCCCCTGAGTCAGTAATACCGAATGTATTGTTCGTGAAAGGTTTAGAGCTGATAGCAAAAATAGAGGTAGCACTAATCTGGCCTTTTGCTGTCAGAGCAACTTGATTCTGAATTCATTGCGTGGGGGTGAGGCCACCATCTCTTGGGTAATAAGTCAATCCTATCTTTCTGTTCATTGAGCCCGTAGACTTTCTTTGCCACATTAATTCCACTTGAACTATAATAACCTCCCGGTTGGCAGCTGCAATAGATAAATCACAAGAGAAACTGGCAAATCGACACCGAAGATGGACAAGTAAATGTGAACAGTAAAAAAAACAGAAAAATTCGTAATGAAGTGTGATCAATAACTATCATTGTCAGGAAAAAAACAAAACAAAACAAAAGCATTGGTTTTTTTCTGATTTCAGTCAGATAAGGACATTCTAAAAGCAGTCGTGCTACTGGAGATGTTGAGTACATGGTACTATTTTACCTCAGGCAGAATTTTTCAATCAAATGTTAGTTAATTAAATATGAAACAATCCAAATTACATTAGCCCATTCCTGCTTTCACTCCAGTTTACAGACATCATCATAATACTTTATTCCTCTGTCTCTTTACATGTCTTTGAAGAATTTTATACTTTATTCGTGCAGCAGCTCTCAAGAACCTGCTCTGGAGGATATCTGCTCTATTCAGTGCATTCTTGCATGATATTAGTCAGACTGCTGGGAGCAAAATCATTAATGATTACTTATTTACTGGAGGAAAAATGAAACTTGCAACCTACTTCTCCATAACTGGAACACATAACTAGCTATTGTCATTACATGCCATCCTCACCTTCACGTCGTTTTAAGTTTCCCATTGCATTCGATACTCTATGTCTTTTCCCCAGTGGTCCTAGTCTTCCAAAACTCACAGCTCAGTATACCTGCACTTATGCAAGCCTTCTAACTGAAATCAAAAGGACTATACACAGCTAATGAAAACACACGTGCTTTACATGCCCTTGAGAGACAAAGGACTTAACGATCTCTCCAGGAATGGATTTCATCTTGTAAAATGCTCAGGGCTCTCATAATTTCAGGGTACCATGAACCTGGGTGAGGAATTGGTTCATAATTGGTAAAGCTGATGAAAAATTTGGCAATTCCTTCTGTGAAATGTATCTTCTGTGATCACACACCAATTTAAAAAGAAAGCAAAAACCTAAAAACTCTGCTTAAAAAAGGCAAGCACCTTGAATTATTATTAGAAGAGGAAAACAGATTGGTTGTTATTTTCAATTTAAATTTAAGATGGATATTTCTCCTAGTAAAAAGGTACTTACATGTAATTTGAAAGAAAATTATTTTAGTTCCTGTTTTCTTTTTTTCCCCCCAGTACGCCTTGGAAAACAAGTATTTTTAAAATAAATTCATTTGTTTTTTAAGCTTCCCATGAAAAAAAATCTTTTCCAACAATCTATGCTGATCAACTTTCCCATCGTCATATGCCATTTTATTTACTAGCTGAAAATCAACTGTGACAGTCAAGCAAAGTACATATTTCACTTTGAATGTACTTTTGTCAATGCTCATTTTTACCCCAGCACGATATCTTCTTCCAGTCACTCTGAAAGTTTTGTACTTTGTGCTTGCTAGCCATTTACTTTTTCATTTGTTTGTTTGTTTGTTTGTTTGTTTTCTTTCTCTTCCAGTGAAGGGTATGGGAAATTCTGGAGATGAGAGTTTAGCAGATAGCCCGTGCAATTTAAAACAGGCGATTATGGTTTCAATCCCTGCCCCATCTCAGTTTTTATGAGAGTGTATGAGCAAGTTCCGCTGCAGCAATGTGCCTCAATTTGCTGTGTGTGAAAGGAGGAAAATGGGTTTTACCTCCCTGGACCTCGTAGGTAACAATTTCATTCAAAAACATGAGGAGATATTGTGGAGGCCACCTACACACCGTAAACGGTGTTTCAGGGTGCTGCCTCACTTGTGATGGAAGACTTTGTGCTGGGGAGGTCCTTCTGTGGAGACTGATAGCCACATGGGACCAGTGGGACATGGCATGCAGAATTTCATACTGGGTAGCCCCTGAAGAGTAGAAAGATAAAGCAGGATGTACTGAGAGATCAACAGGGCTGAATAAAGACTGAAAAAATAACGATAAATACTTTCACTTCACTGGGAAGTTGAAAACTACTTAATATGTTGGTGGGCATCCCTAGAATGGATATTTAATCAACAACAGTTCTCATTTACTGGAAGAGTGAGCCTATGAATAGACTAATACTACTGAGTGACATTATGGGCCATTCATCTGCTTAAGTTGTCTGAAAATTTCAGCTACCAGTGAAGGATTATTATTGATTTTCGGGCTGTCTTTGTTAAAGACCCGATATACTGTACCACTCGCTTATTCCCTCTCCCTCCATTGTCACTGATATTAAAATGAAACCCACCTATTATCAAATCAATCATACCCGATAAAACTACTCAGAGTAAGGTGATGTGCATCATATTTACCTACTGAAACTGGAAGGTGGGGTTGCAATCATTAGAGAAATATGTGTTTTCTTTACTTATTTATTGCTTTTGGTAAGCTGTAAACTACCGCTGCAATTTATTACAGCTCTTTAACAGATGCTATATGAGGTAGGAACAATCGTATTGCAGTTAGGATGCTGAATTAAGGCTCAAGAGCTGTCATTTATGTTTCTGGTTTTGGCAATGGCTTCCTGTGTAACCTTAGGAAAAGCGATTAATTTCTTTGGATCATAGTTCTGACAATAAAAAATTATCTACAAATCCTCTCTAATTTAAAAACTAAAGACAGAACACTACTTTTCTTGAAAAGGTAGCTATGCAGCCAGAGAAGAAATGGGGAGTTTGGAAAAACTACAGTTAAAGAGAGAAATTTTGTCATAGAAAATGAAAAATATTAATAAAAAAATAGAGAGTTTCTAAGTTATGATAAAAGAATACAAAATATAACTCACACATTTCATACTGCGAAAACTGAAAATCATTATGTGCTTTGTTTTTCTTGAAAAAAAGAGGGCATTTTTGTTGAAAAAAAAGAAAATAAAAAAAAAGGTTACATTCTACGAACAAAAGATAGCGATTTGTTTTCCTACTATACGGAATGAAAGCTTCCCTTCTTGATCTCACATTCATCCAACCTTGTCCAGGTAGCACCACTTGTCCGGTTCCTAGGTCTTGTTTCTTTACTCCTGTTGAGAATATGAAAGAGCGGGACTTCTTCCAGCTATCTGCAACCCCCGGCAACACTGGATTACTCCAAATAACCTGAGTTTCAGATTAAAATCTGTAAAGAAACATTCCATTTTCTCTTCTATTTTCCTCTTCTAAATCAATCAGTTCACACCTCAGTTAGGTAGGCTCTTGAAGAATATCTGTAATTCTGGTTTTGGGGGAAAAAGAAAAGAAAAAGGGAAGGGAAAGGAAGGGAAGGGGAGGTTAGGGGAGGTTAGAGGAGGGGAGGGAAAAGAAAAGAAAAGAAAAGAAAAGAAAAGAAAAGAAAAGAAAAGAAAAGAAAAGAAAAGAAAAGAAAAGAAAAGAAAAGAAAAGAAAAGAAAAGAAAAAGAAAAGAAAAGAAAAGAAAAGAAAAGAAAAGAAAAGAAAAGAAAAGAAAAGAAAAGAAAAGAAAAGAAAAGAAAAGAAAAGAAAAGGAGAGAAGAAAGAATATCTTTATCATCTCTACTGCTTCTGTGCTTCTCCCGTGTGTTACAGTTTCCCAGTTACAATGTCCACCCTTGATTGTTCTTGACTTCATTAACCTTAGAGGTCCATCTGCAGCATCCTAAGAGCACCACAATCACAGCATACACAGTGCATGTATCCCCTGAGCTTTATAGCCTACATCAGCTATCAAATTCCTTGCCATGGCTATACTAGCAGAAGTGTGTGCTACGTGTGCCTCTTAAAAAACTGCAAACCAAATATCACCTGCAGCTCTCTCAGTTACGGCATGGACACAACCAAGCTAGTCTATATCTTCTAAGTGTGGAGGAAACTTAGAGACAATAAAAGCCCTTCACTTCAGCAACAGGCAGCATGAGACAGTTGACTTGGCAAGAACTAGATCAAGACGAGCAGAGAAAGGACCTCACAGGATGTAAAATACAGTGGCAGTGGCAGTGTTCGGAATGGTGATTAAGCTCCATAATATTTGGGGGTGGCCCTTTATCATCAGTAAACAAGACATGAAAACCTTACCTTTCATCTTTATTAATTTGAACCTAATTTGTCTAGATTACAAGTTATGCACATTGGACGAAATGTAAATATTTTCTCCTCTCTTCTGTTGTTTTAATAGTCTGTCTAGTACTTTCGGGTATGGGTGTCTTTGAGAGCTTACCCATTGCCAAACTCCAGGAAACAGCTCAAGCACAGACAGTGAGATGGAGATTTCACATTGGGAGTCTAATGAGCAATACAACTCCAGATCATCAGTACTGTGTCATCTTGGATGTAGCAAATCTTCAGAAAAATCATAGACACTAAAAAAGTTCAGGAGTTTGAACAGATGCAAAAAGAAAGAAATCCTTCTTCCTGTTTTCTAATTGGCAAAGATCTAATCCTGACTAGGAAATAGTTTATGGGCAGGTGTAAGAAATAGAAGGAAAAAAAATATTTTTAATTTAAGACCTGTGTTTACTCTTACAGACTTGCATTTCTCTGTCTGTTTCTCATGTCTTAAAATCTTCAAAATTTTAATACAGTTTGAGTAATCTGTGGACACATGTCCCAAGAGAAGGCTTTCTACACTGTCTGAAGAATCAATAATCTGGAGGACCCAGCAGTAAACTCATGTCTCCTTTGTATGCTGTGTTACAAAGAGGACTAGCTGATGTAAGTAAAGCAGTTAATGACTGCTACTAATACTGTACGAATATGTAGTATTTTAATTTTTTAAAAATATTCTTATTGTAATACTACTGTTGTAATAAACACAACTTTAGTAAGCCCTTAAACTCCTTTTGGTAGAAAAGATGTCTGCAATATTTCAGTTGTATCGGGAGATCTTTATTCTCCTCAAGTGCAGGCTTTTCCCAAGATATATTACATTGATATCTTGAGATATTTCTATTAAATTGATCTTTTCAGTAGCCTTTTACATTGTCTACATTTGTTTCGATTCATCCTGAATTATGTGATAAAAACTGAAAATATTTTCTTTTCAACAAACCTTGTATGCATTAGTTCCTCTGTCTTCTGCAACGAACCGGTTCCCTCAACTACTTTTCTGCATTAGCAAAGTTACTCTTTGTAGTCTGACAGCATGAATAAGCAGTGCCTATACAAAAAGACATAACCAAGTATATTTTTATGGCCTTTGTTTCTCCTATCCTCCAATATTGTCTGACATATAGAAGGAGATATCCTCTTATATTAATTTTTTTTTTTTCCACTTGAATTCACCTAATTTTTCTTCCAATGATTCTTACTGTAATGAAATACGCATTAATTTGTTCGGTCCGTCTCTCCAGTGTAGTGATTCGCCTATAACTGTTTGGAAGAACATATTTCAGTCTTTTACTGAACGGGCTGTTTGTGAGGTGTTATGGGCTCCTAAATAATAGTTGACTTCAGTTAGCCTGAGAGGACCGAAGGCGGTTGATACCACAACGTAGGTGAGGTGTGTGAAGTGCAGACGGCAGCTCCACCTGACTCAGCTCTCCCTAGGAGAAACCACGGCAGGACCACCAGTATGCCAGGACACTGAGAGGAAGAATTTGTTAAAGATTGTTGTTGAAGGTATTTTGTAGCAGACTGTGACCAACAGGTGAGGTGGAAGGATTCTTGGATGACCTCAGAGACCAGAACCCAAGATACAGAAATGAATATGCTGGATCCAGGGAGGTTGTTATCAAAAAGTACAGGTTACCCAAGGAAGCAATAGAGGTACCGTTCTGAAGATTTTCAATACCCCGACATTTACACCCTTCTATGCCTGTAAACTTCAGATTTTTTTTGTTGTCCAAATAAAGCAGCTTGTTTGTAGATTGTAACACCAGTTTAAATCTGTTTCTAAACCACAGCGTAGCCACGTTTCAGGCGGATTTCACCTGGAAGCATTGTAAGGCTGGTGATGCAGATGCTGTATTTAAAGAGCACTCGTATGTTCATGGTGGATTTATGAACAGTTTCACTCAGTAAGGAGGGAGTTAAGGTATGAATTCTTAACAGAGGTGGAATATATCCATATCTCAATAGGTTAAAGCCGTAAAATTATTCCCACTATATACACTGTCCAGTCACGTCCTCCAAGAATCAGGCTGGTTGATAGAGACAAAACAAATCTTTCACAATTTGATGGCTAAATCCTCCCTTCTACAAGAACACTGATACAATATCCAGTAGTTGTGAGTTTACTATGCTAAATTGCTAGGTGTTTAATAATACCTTTTCTTTTAGCACAGAAGTTCCATACTATTATTATCAAAGTGTCTGTAACAGAGTTTCTTTTAGAGCACGAGGCATTGTCTTTAACAAAAGCAGTGAGAAAAACAACAACAATTCTATAATGCTCTACTGTAATTACCTTTGTGTCAAAAACATCACTAGAGAAGCTGGGGACGGCACCATTCATTGCTAATAGGAGCAAATATTTCAGTGCTCAGTAAATACTTCTCCCTCTTTTAACCTAGGAGCAATAAAAAATAAAATATAAGCGAGCATTTGTGCACTCTCTTCAGGGCTTTATATATTACCCCAACAGCTTTTATTAGTAGAGGGACCCAGTGGCAGCATCAGAGGAGCATGGCCACCAGGGAGTTGTTCTGTTGTGGAAGGACTCGAGACAAACTGAGCAAGCAAATAAAAATGAGAAGGGAAATGGGTGAAATTTCTGCTTAAGTGAGAGCAGCACCTTCTGTATTTATCAGATAGATAACCTGAGCTGTTTTTCTTCCGGATAGGCATCCTGACTGATTTTCTTTGGAATAGGGAAAATCATGACATCAAAGATATGCTCTCAATTTTTTTTTTCTGGCTGCATCATCTGAATATATTTCTTAACCTTTCTTCTCTTCTGTTCCCTCATTTGTAATCTTCAGATTTGCAAAGACTTTTCAGTGTGTTAATTATACTAGTTTTTTCTATGAATCTTCATTTAACACTGATCAGAGGAATCTTAGAAGAGAAAAAGATTTTCAGATGGTGTAAATCTGTACACCACCATTGCTGCTGTTGTACAACTGCTGAGGGTCTGGTACACAACACTCATAAAATACTATGGTTGTAAGAACAATGCCCAGGCATGCATTTTGGTATTGCAAATGCTTTACATAGCCGGATTAGAATTGCCCCTCCAGAAAAACAGGAGCTGCAGCCTATCTTGCAGGTAGCACTTCCATTTTCCTCACATGCAACGCCTAGGCTAGGTGTGCCTACAGGCCCCTTTGTGAAGAGACCTTCCCACATGTACCCTAGACAGTTTCAACGGAAACCTTTGACTTATAGATGAATAAATTAATAAACCTGTCTCTCTGAGAGAATTTCCTCCCTGAAAATTTCTGTCCGCACATTACAAATTGGGAAAACTAATAAAGGCATTAATTACATCAGTCCAGACAGCAACTAGCCATGGATTATCAAGCCATGATACATAAAACACAGCATCACCCTTTCCATCTCCATACTGAAAGTTGCTTTCCTCTGTAATGACAGGTTGAGAAGTACTCAGCTATTCTTTGAGTCAGTTGTAAAAACCAGCAGGATAAGACATTAACAAGCTTAAAAGGTATTACCTGTCTAGCCCTACCAGGAGGTTTATGCTGACTGTAGGGGTTTCACATATCTCTTATACTTTCATGAGGGAATTAGTTAAAATTGCCATAGTGGAAAGTATTTGATTTAGATTAATCTCGCTTTTTCAAGCAGTGGAGACTCATTACTCTGATTGGCTGTTCTACCCATACTGCCCTTAATGCTCTAACTATATACTCAGGAATAAAGCCTGCAGTTCAAAGCTCTTGATGGATAAGTAAAATGGATCATTATTATCTTTTCAAGAAATCTTTAAAAGACTTAGAAGAATAAACTGAAAAATATATATTAGTGAGAGATACACCTCCAGCATTCAGCCTGTGCATATGGCTGGCTTTTGCTTTCTGAGATGAAAAAATTTCTCATCCTGAGAGCAAAAGAACATCAAATGTTAATCTTTTAACCTAAGAAATAACCTTGACAATCTTACGGTGCTGATGGGATTCTTCTTTTGTTTCTAGCATGACTGCACCCCACGAGGTGGGAGGTCCAAGGAATGCCTTGGTTGGTCTACCAAAACGCGGTGTATTTCCATGCTTTAAACATTTTTAGCACGACTCTTCAGTTCTGACTGTAAATACAAACTGAAGATCTTTCCAGGCAGGAAACTACCAGAGGCATTAATGGAGATGTACAGGGAAATTAGGACTTCTGCCACTGTAAGGTCAGGATACCTCCAATTATCTTGCTTGGAAGCGGATGGCAATCAGGGAAGCTTCATGATGCTGATGCAAGGGTGAATGCCCAATTATGCTTTAATGTCTAAGCTTTCAGGCGTACAGGGCTGCTAAATCTGTGGCATGCAATAAAAACAACTGTTTGGGGGTTTTGGGTCTGTGTTTCAGACTCAGTTTTCAATTGCCTTAAAGGAACAGGCATACAAAGGAAATAGTCATTTCATGGTACCAAAGACTTGCAAGCGGTCTAAACCACTAGATGTTTATCCTTTTTCGTAGTTTAGTAACGTCATAAAGCATCCATTGATCTTGCTGAGACAGTTTTTAACAGCTATCAGGATTATTAACAGATCAGTGCAAGCTTGACATCACCAACCAATAATTTTTGCAACTGTATATTTATAAGATCCCCAATGCTAATTTCTTAATGTCAGAATTACCTCAACACAGTGATTCAGAGGGAGATGATCTGACAGAGGAAGCTACATTTTTTAAAAGTGCTATCAGAGATAATGTGTGGAGTCTTGACCTGATTCAATTAGAGTTTTGCCCTTATGTTACCCAAGGGCATATTATCCAGCATTTATAAAGACATTGGCTCGGATAAATGAAAGGGAAAGAAGCACTGTTGTTTACTCAGCAGGAGATAGGCTGTGGAAATGGTTAGATTACCCTCTCTTACAGACACACAATCTTATAAACACATGCACACACACAAACACTCACACACAGAGAGACACAACACACACACACGTGTATAAAACCCTTACAAAATCTCCTCAAAGTCCTGCCTGTTACCACAATTGCGTATTTGAAATACGAGAAACAAAGTTGGGGGATTTTTTTTTTTTATTTTTTTTTTTTGCAACAACTGGGCCCATTTTCGGTGGTTTATATACATGTAATTAGCAGTTTAATTTCCTCTGAGGCTAAATTAGCCCTATGATTTTATTTAATAACAAGGAAAATTTACTGCCTGGCTGGGGCTGCTGTGCCAGTCCTAGCTCTGCACTGCCCTCTGCTGTCTCCCGAACACCGACCGGCCGCTCCGACCGCCAGCACCACATCTGCGAGCTGCAGTCTGGTTGCATGGGAATTGTCTGAAGGAAAGCATGAGGGAACATTACCCAGCTTAAAACCACACTTAATGAGGATTCCTCCCCTCCTTTTTTTATCCTCCAGCCATTGAAAATGCAGGAAATATGTTCTTTTGCTGGTTTGGCTTTTTTTCCCAGCAAACTCCTAGATTGTACTTATTACCATATTAGCCTTGTAACAAATCCTTTCACACAGTTTGGTTCAATTATAGATTACATTGTGTGCTTGTACACAGTCCATGAAGCTTGAGAAAATAATGTCGCATGAAGCATCATGCCTGAAGCAGTATGATTACTCACAGTGTGAGTCATTCTTGTAAAATCTAATTGAGTCATTATATCATATTTTACTTAAAAACATCTTTTAATAGGGGGAAATAAATCCATCATTTGCAAGGAAGGGAATTCTTCTCTTAGAACACACTGTATTGACCACCAGTTCTGTCAGATAAGTTAATTTGTCAACGAAAAGGCTCTCTCTTCTAGATGTGATCCACCTCCAGAAACATCTTTTGCATCTGATGACATTTATACAGCACCTCTCACCCACGAAGTCCAAAATGTGGGACAGAACTGATTATGCAAAAGTGATAATAGTCTTGGCTAACACCAATGGTAAAACTGGAAATCGTTTTTAAAACACTGGACGTCCACACAGAACAGAGATTGCTGTATTCTGAGAGATTACTTTCTTTGTTGCCGAACTGCAGCCTCTTGTGGTATGGAAGGTGACACCCAGAGCACAGCTATATAGAAACCAGTGCAAGGAAGAAAAAATATAAAAAGACAAATAATCTTATCCATTATAATTGCAGAGGGAATTTTAAAAGAAGGAGAAGGTAATGAGCGTACTGGAATTTAGCCAGAAATAATAGCCCTTTGTTTCTGATGTACTTAAGGAACTACAGCTGGCATCACGTTGGCTAATAATCACAGAAGCCTGGCAGGAAATGAGATCAATTAATTTGTAGAGTTGTATTCTGACTAGCTAGAGATTCAGGACCAGACTGCATCTTTAGATCTGAACAGAGAGGGATCCTATGGAAACAGAGAGTTAGCTCCTGGCAAATAAAATTGCCTGCTCAGTGACATCCAGCACACACGTTTCTGCAATGTTTTCTTTAGGCTGGAGGCATGTGTAGGGAAGGACGGACTCCATGAGAAATTGGGAGCTATGGTTCCCTTTTCAGCCTTGCCCAGTTTCAGGCAGTTATCTGGGAAAAGATAGACATGAAAGATGTTTCCTACATACGGAGAACTGAGAAAAAAAGACACAAAGCCATTAGAGGAAAAAATGTTCTTCATATCCTCATGAAGATAGTTCACATCTTTTGAGAATACATTAAATGGGAGTCTGGCCAGTAGAGGAAAAACAAACTCTGCTGTCTGAAGTCTTTATTCCGGGAAGTACACCTCACAGGCTTTCCCTCATTTCTTGGTTGTTTCTGGAAAATATGATCTGATCTTCGTTAAGGCCAACTATAAAACAAATGGTTCTTTATGTCTCTTTCGAAACTACAAACCAAAGGAAGCGACTTCTTCAAAGACTTGAAACAGCTCATCCAGAAAATTCATGGACATGATTTCTCAAGAGTTTCTTATTTTCAGTTGCTGTTACTCCATTCCATCTCTCAGTGTTGTTCTTATGAGGTCTCTTGTTTGAGTCTGAGAGCAGGAGGTAGATCTGTTCTCATATTCTGATGGCCATTGTGCCTCTGAGCTTTTTCAACAATAAATGAGCTACAGAAACTTTTTTAAAGGAAGGATATAAATTCTAGCTGCCATTTTCCTCACCTAGCACAAAGAAATAAAATGCAGTGCACTGCTATGCAGCTCCATTATTTTCTCTTGTTTTGTAGGAAAATGTCCCTTGGCGCCTGAATTCTGGATCATTTTGATATGAAAACAATGCAGGAGTCGAGCGTTTCGGGGCACAAGGATCTCAGTGATCCTTGCATGTTTAATGAAATATTGCAGAGTAATGGGGAGTAGCCAGTAGGTTTCTACACCCTTACGTCCTAAACTTTGTTGGCTAAGCGTCTTGGGAAATGATGCATGTTGAGAGACAGTGAGCTGCTTCTAGAAGCTCTGAATCAGTATTGTGAAAGCCAACAAGTGGTAACAGGCAACTTGGCAAGATCGTCAAACAGGGCTGGCTGGTTGGCATGTAGCAGGATCATTGAGGAAGAACATGGAAAATAAATCCTAGACTCATAGAATGGTTTGTGTTGGAAGGGGCCTTGAAGGTCACCCAATTCCAACTGCTGTGCTGCCTTGAGAGCAGAATCAGATGATGAATCCATTGTTGTAAAATGTAGGAGACACTGTTTTGTAAGACACTACAAAACAGGAGTCAAGGAAAGTACAAAACTTTCTCAGAAGCTGTTGTGCCCCCATGGCTAGTATTAGATCCCCGAGGAAAGACAGCCAGAAGAGACTGCTAGATCATGTCATCCTGCCTCTCGTATATCACAAGCTTGAAAACACCATCCAGTTATCTATGTATTGAGCCCACTAAGTTACATCTAACTGAAGCTTAATTTGTGTTTGGCAAAAGCATTAATTGCCCTCACTATCAGAAATGTGTGATTTCTTTCTGGTTTGAAATTGCTTCAGCCTAGTGACCAGTCCTGGTTTTGTGTTTCTCCAAGGCCAAGCAGGACATTGTCTCATAAACAAAAAAGAAGGACCTTGGATCACACTTTACATGTGATTACTGAAATACACAAGGGGCAATCACTGTGCTGAATGCAGACATATTCATTAATGCACATAGTTTAAACAGATTTCACCCCTTCTACTCAAACAGAAAACCAAAATATCACTACAATACAAAGGTGTTGTCAAGACATTTTCTGAAGTTGGTCGGGAAACTCTTCATTTGCCTGGCTTCTCTATGGGAATTACTTAAGCTTGTGCAGTCAAATCACCCTCTAGCAGCACTAGTTTAAAATAAGCATATGCTAGCACAAGAGTTTTTGTGTGGCCTTTATTGGTTGGTGTGGTAGATTTAAAAGACATACAATATTTTCGACAGGACACTAGTGCTGTGAGAGTGTTTTCTCCTACTTCTAATTCACTCTGACACCTCTTAGAGCAATACATTGTCAAGGTAAATTTCTGCCATGTCACTCCTATTGATTTTAGCTGGAGCCACACAGCAAAATCCTTGGCGGATTCACCTCAGTAGCTCTAGATGTTTGCAAAGTGTGTGTGTACACCAAGCCTGCTTCTCTGGACTCCTTCTGCAGTCCTTGTAGAGAAGGTGGTACATATAAGGAGCAATCATTCTGACCTATTCTAGCCTTCACTGAAATAAACCTCTCTTCCTCACTGCTGACTACATAAGAATGACTGTCTGGGTTGTGGGCATGCACCCCAAGGTTAGATGGCGTGAATCCCACTGCTTCCATCCCACTTAGAATTACTTACGAATTGCCCTAGTCTTACTAGTATCTGACCTTTTTAGGCCATTATAAGTTACTACTAGAAGCCCCTTTGTTTCATGAGGTGTCCTATCGCAGACACACAGATGTTGTTTTTTACCATATCCCAACCTTCTCAATCACCTGCCCTTTCCCTGAAGCTCGCCGAGATCAGGAGCAGCCCACTGTGGGGTCCAAGTGCCTGCAGCTGCGTGAGATGCTCCAGTGCTAACGCTGTCCATCAAGGAGCCTCATTTTAAAGCAGAGAGGAAGACGTTGATGAATGTTTTATAAGGCAGAAATGCACACACTGCTGGTTTGGAAAAGCTGCTAGGAAAAGAGATTTGTTTTTCAGGATGTTTTAATTCTTTAGGAACCAGACTTGGATGGAGACAGAAGATCACTGGTCCACATAAACCTCTTTAGGAAAATAACAGAGAGGAGCGAACCTCAGAGATGATGGAGGAAGCACTTCATATGATCAGGGCTGAAAGTGACAGCCAGATACACCTTTTCACTCGGTGTTATCCAAAGCTCTTTTGTGCTTCTTATCATATAGCAAACTAAGGAACCCTACTGGCAGGCAATAACCTTTAAACTGAACCTAAACGGAGAAAGGACCTTATTTTGTTCATCCTATCCACTAACAACAAAAATCACCTGTTACTTGCTGTCGGTGAATAGCAGAACTGAACGCAAAGAAATTACTTTGAGTGGTTAGAGTAGCAGGTCTGTTTCTCAGTGTTCCTCTAAAGCAGCAGTTTTTCTGATTCATCCACAGGGTTGTGTTATGTCATATAAAACTGTGTTCGATCTCACCTTCCACAAAACAACTTAAAATTCAGCATAATCAATATCTAAACCAATGGATCATTATATGATTACAATGCCACACTAAGGATCTGGACAACAAAGGAAAATTAGCCAAATAGCCATTTTGGGAAAAAAAAAAATACACTTTCTCTAGCTTTATTTGTCATTCCCACAGAATATGCATAGCTTATTCTCCCTTCCTCGGGATAGATCCAGAAAGCAGACAGACAAGTGCTGGGCATAACTCTACAGCAAACTCTTACTGTTAAATTGTATTCAGGGATTGCCTACCTCTGCTTTCCACGGTACCTCACAAGGCAGCAATGACTCTCTGAAGGAGACCATTACCAACAATGGCTGCAACTCTGGTATGGGCGAAAAATGGAATTTCATTATAACTGCATTCAAAGGTATTTCAATCAGCACTGATTGCCACCTCTTTTTAAAGAAAAAATAATTTACTGAGTAGATTCAGTGGTTGTGGGAATCACATCCTATGATTTCTCACTCCCTGCTCTTTTTTCTCCTTACAAAAACAGTGCATGCGCTTTCCTGCTCATCTTTTGGCACTGTCACCATGCAGCCTGAGGCATTCAAAGGGCTAGATTTTGTCAGGTAATCTAAAACAGTTAATAACCACACATTTGGCTTTGGTTTTTGGTAGCTTGTTGTTGTTGTTGTTCAAATCAACATTAAAACAGAGTGAAGGGATTTAAGGGGTTACAGGTATCAGTGGGACAGGCTTGTCTTCTTGTTGCCTATAAAATTGGTGCTTTCCCCAGCTGCGACCCACTGGTATGCCTCTTCCCCTCTGCGGTGTCACATCACAGAGAGATGTCCTTCAGACTGCTGCTGCCTCTTGCTCTTTAGCCCTTTACTTTGAAGCACAAACTGCGATGGCTGTGCTTCGGAGGAAAGCATTTCCTTTGCTAGCAGAAAATGGACACAGACCACCAAAAAAACCTGCTGGAACAAGTGACAGGGGCTGCTGCTTGGCGTAGGTTTAATCTAGAAGCGTATGAATTGAAAGAACCGTGCTATGTAGTTCATCAGTAGCCTTCCTACATCCATTGCCCAGCCATACCCGGAGAAAAAATAAGTTTACAGGGCTGAAAAAATAATTTTTGAGCACAGAAACATCAGCAAAACATTTTCTGTTACAGTGACCTAAAACATAACAACTGCAATAAATCCTTGGGTTTTCTGTTCTTTTCTGGGCAACTATTTCTTGAATACCTGAAAAAACAAAAGAAAAAAAAATATATGAAAATGTATACATATGTGTGCGTGTATGCATGTACATGGTGGGTGGGTCGGTTGGTTTTTTGTTTTGTTTAGTTGAATCTCTCTAAACGCAATATTAGTACTTTAAAGGAATGCGAGTCCATAATTACTATCCTTCCGCTACAGAAAGCTGAATTCAGTCTGCTCTTAAGGGCTGGAAATGAGAAAACATGAAGATAACTCAAATCGTCTTCCCTCTCATGTATGTATTCATGAATTTCTCCACCTAGACTGCTCAGTCCACCCCAGTCCCTTGGCCCCCTGGGCACAGTCCCATGCTCTGCCTATCTAAACAGGATATCTGCTTCCAGGATGCTCTCCCTACTCCCATACCATATATCCCCAAAAAGCTGGTTATGGCTGTTTAGGACCCTTAAAAATCAGAATGCCAGAAACAGGTGGGAGGCATACTCCCAGAATTTTCTGGAGCCAGGCATGGACTGAGATCAATGCCCTGGACCTGCCACTGCGGAAGCAGCAACCGGTCTGCAGAGATTTAAAAAGAAATTACCCAATTAAGACATAATGACTCTCCAGCCTTCCCAGGCTGTGAATGAGAGCAGACATATTTACAGTCACAGGGTATCATAAAACTTTATCCAGTTATATGAAATCAGCAGGGCTAAATTAGCCAGCAACATCCTGATTAGGTGCTGTGCCTGTATGTGCGTGTCGGATGATTTATGATACGATCAGTTAGGACTGTCAAAAGAGATTTTAAAATGACCTTCTAGGGGGGGAAAGGGTGGAAGAGAGGCATATTGAGGTTTCAGGAAGACAATTGTACTGCATCACTGTGAAGGATCACAGTGAAGAGAGGTGAAGAAAGATTACATTTGTCAGCGCGTTCATGTGATGAATACTCACCCGCAGTCTCACACACTCACACACGTACATAAAGGCGGCAAAGTTCATTTTCTATTGAGGAGTTTTGTTGATGTAGGGTTCCTCGTCACCATTTAATTATCCTTACAGAGGGATTTACATTTTTTTAAATGAATCTTATTTACGCTCGTGAACACTGAAGGACTGTGTGAGCACAGCAAAGTGGAGTCCTCTGTTTATGCAAAGGTCAGAGATGATTGAGGCAGGTGGTCCAATTACCCTAGGAAAAAAAAAAAAATCTTTCTCCTCCCACCCTGCTCCCCACCTCATTCTCTCCAGCTAGTCCAGGAAAAATGATAATCAGAAATTTAACCCGGAGCTGCATAAAGGAGGCTGTCAGCCTTTTTGCTTCTGAAGAGAGCAGCAGTACAATTGGGTGTAAGTATAGTGTATCCATGAATCCAAAACATAAATCACTGCCTTCATAACACTGTCGAGAAGACAGGGAAGAAGCTTCTTTCAGCCAAGAGAGCAGCAACATCTCAAAGATGAGGGAGGTTAGACCGGGTTTTTATTAGTTGCCATGCCCCCGCTCTTTCCGCTTCTCCAGCAACTCATGGCATTTCTTTCCCTGATATGTGCTCTACCTCCCAAACTCCCGGCCACCCTGAAATTTCTCATCTGACTGCCTGAGCCCAGTAGGTGTGACACGCTCCAGAAAGGGCTTTCCATGCTTGTTAGTTCCTCCTGCTGCTGTAATCCTGCAAAGGAAATATTTTTACAGGGCAGTAATGCGTGGCAGCCTTCACCTTCCCTAAAATATGGATGAGGAATGGTTTCAGTGATTGAGCACAAAATGAAAAAGCTCTTACACTGGCTCCCCTAAAGAGAGAAGATTATCCTCTAGGCCATCGTTACTGCACAGTAAAAAAAAAAAAACAAACCAAAAAACCCAAAAAACCCACCAGTATTGTGCACCAAATACAGCTGCTGGGGACGACAACATGCACCATGAAGACAAACACTCCATCAGCTGTTCATAAGCTGGACATTGTGCCATTGTTAGTTCTTAGGAAAATATTATTATTATTAATTATTATTATTATTATTACCATCACTACTAATATTCCAGCTTTGCTAAGCAAATGGGAATCTTTGTCTGCCCTTCATCTGGGATTTCCTGGGCGCTCGAGACTCTGCTAAATGATCTGATAACAAGCGAACCCATAGCCAGGCAACAGGTTCAGAGCCCACCGTCAGTGTGCCGGTCTGACTGGTAACCCCGGTCTGCTAACCCGTCTAACTTCACCAGGTGGAGTCTGCTGCTCCTAGTGCACGGTTTGCAGCAGGGGAAAGGAGACACAGCGTGGCCGGTGAGGTCAGAAGTCAGTTTTGCAAACTGAGTCTTTGAACAGAGATTTTTATCCTCGTCACACACAGATGACGATTGCCAAAACGTACTGTGCGCGATTCAGTTCTCAGGTATGAACTGTGGTGGAAACCTGCGACAGAGGAGGTCAGGCTCTTCAGAAAAAATTGCAAGTTACCAAAGTTCAGCTATCTGATCTCACTTTTATGGCACTACAGGGGTACAAAGAAGATTTACAAACCCTCTAGAGATACAGTGGGAAATCTCTTGTCATTTAGGGAACCACTCACCACAACAATTCCTATCACCTTTCTACAGAGGTATTTCAATCCAGCCATGTTGTGGCTGCTGGGTAATCAGGCAAGGCTCTTGCAACAAGCAGCAGCAAGGCAGGGGCTGGACAAACCATTCAGATCCGGGTCCTCACTTCCCGAAGCATTCATAGAGTATTGGAGATTTCCAGTTCTCCCCACTGTGAGATTTGGTGTCTAAATAATGTTCTACCTGAGTGTGAATAGGTGACTCCACTAATTCACAATCCAAGGTGCAGAACTGCAAGGTTTTGAGTTAAAAAACTGTCAGGATAATTCAAGTTCAGAGACCTGCAGATTTTTTTTTTTTTTTTTTTTTGTTTTGTTTTTGTATGTAGCTTAAATAAGAAATCATTGTTAACAAGTCTTGCACTCCTTTCCTTACTTGATAGGACCTAGGACTGGCATTTTTAAGCTTCTAAAAGAAACAATGGGAGCCCTTATAAATATATATCTTTCAAGCAATTTCTCTGATGGACTGAGCTCCAAATGAGTACAATAAACTAGCAGAAAATAGGTCTTCTCAATTTCCCACTATATTAATGTCTCAGGCAACTTTTACACACTCACTAAACATTTAACTTCTTCCCTTTCATCTTATTCTGGACTGTAATTCTAAATGAACTATTACTTATAGAGAAGACACATTCTGTGTAAAAAATTCAATTACATACACAGGGTTATATAGGTTTTTTAAAAAAATATTGTTTATCTTGTAAGAAAAAACCTTTACACACAAAGTTTATTTGTTAAAATTTTAATTATGATATTCCGTAGCTTGTGCTCAATTATGAAAGTTACATTGCTAGTAACCTTCCTTGTCTCTTTAATCCTCCATAAGGTGGATGAATGCCATATCATCCTCTCTAAGTGACCAACGTGTGGTAATATTGCATTTGCACCTTAGTGACCCATAAAATAGTTATATAACCAAGAAAATTAGGTTCTGGCCTAAGGTTACTGTAATGTTCAGAAATGTCCAAGATGTTCTTGTGTAGCCTTAACACTCTACGTAATGACTCTCCATTTGGTTCTGCAGCTGTCCGGAAATGCAGCGTTGGTGCAAAAATGGTGGCACTTTGTCTCAAGGTGCCCATGCGTTGAGAGAGGAGCTGGTCACCGCCCACCCAACAGTGCTGCACTTGGTTTTCTAATTGTAAACACACGAGCACTTCCAACGCTTGTCAGCCACTTGCCCACACTTGCATGCTCTTGGCACGATATTTCTGTTCCTCTTTTTCTGCCCTGCTCCTTGAAAAGTTGGGAAGTGCAGCTGTATAAAGCAATGGCTAGCACATTTTTTATGAGTGAAATTTATGGAGTAATGTATCTACTTTTAGCATGACTATTGTTAAACCTGGAGATCAAGCAAAGTGACACTGAATATATTGCTTTATCAATTGGATTCGTTCAAGTGAAAAATGCTGATCATGCCATGTCTATCCCCTGGGTGCAGAAACACTACTTCACTACTTGAGCGGTCGATACATAAAAGTCAAATTCATTATAATTTGTAGCTTTTTTTTCGTGAAGAAGAACACAGTTCTTAGTACATCAATATCAACTCTTAAATCCACATCGGATGGAGAGGGTACAGCACAGTAATTCAATCTCTTTACACTTAATATGGTCAGGAAGGCAGAATGAAAACAGCCTCTTGTAAAATGATGGGAAAAACAGGATGCAATCATTCTGATGGAGCTGTGCAAAGGAGTCATTTTACACCATTCGTTACCAGGGCAACAAAATACAGTGAGCCCCATACATCTAACAGGTGACATTTTAGCTAAGAAATTGCTTCTTCGGTATTTTTTCTGTCTATGAAAAACAATGTTACTAGCATTTTCACTTGTCATGTACTATAGGGCAACACATTCCTGCTGACAGGCCCATAATGGAAAAATAGAGCAGTTAAATAGTATTACCGTCTAACTTTTAGGATACATGCTAATCTGCTCTTTAAAGAGACTTCAGACATTTTCAAACACCCTGGAGACTTGAGTGACTGGAAATTTCTGCATAAGTGTATATAAACGAGCAGATGGATGTGTTTAGTGGAAACAAAAAACCCCTCCTTTCCAATCTTTTCTGATTTTAGCTAAAACCTGGAAGTGTTTTTGGTAGATAAATACACTGCAGTGTTTGTAAATGGCCACCCACAAACGCGCCAGTGCCAGATACATCAAAGGGGTTGGTTTCCATATGTTTCCGCCAGTGAATTCATCAATTACTTCTGGTCCATAGGCATGAAGGTCACATTTCAGATTCCTGTACAACTGCTACTGAATTCATGAGGGGCAAGAGACTCTATTTCCATCCTGTATTTTTACATCCAGAGAGGACAGAAGATCTGACGTGGGATTTAGCGGGTTTGTGAACGAACCTGTGCATCTGGTAAGAGCTAGATTCCAGATATTAATAAACTTTATCAATAACCCTTTTTTCAAATTGCAGATGCTCCAGAAGTAGCTTAGCCTCCTGCAGCTGGAGTAATTCCAGAAGCTGGTGCGGAATGAGACCGGCTGAGAATTGGCATTTAAATATCTGTTTCTGGTCAGTGAAATTTCTGAAGGCATCAGCACTAGGATGGAATGGTGACACTCACCATCAGGTCACAGAGGTGGCGGTGCAGGATGAAGGTTAAGTAAAAGCTAATTAAAAGCTTGGAGAAAATAAGTGTAATATTCAAAGTAGCCTTTGTCTGAGTGTATGAGGGCAGCACATGCCAGTGGCTAAGGGGAGAAGTCCAGATGCATAGATGAGGTCAGCGATAAGGGATAATATTTGTTTATATTGGTAGGCATAGGAAAGCCACCATACTTCATATAAAGGCTGTCAAGCCTCAGGCGTTACAGGAAACCATCAACATCAGCCGTGGAACAGGAGGTGACCAGTAGGGCCCAGGTTACAATGTGGGGGATTGTAAAAAGAACGGCACAATGCACAACAAGAAGGAGAGGTAGTCATTCACTTCAGCAGCAAAACCGAAGCAGAAATATGCAGAATCAAGAGAAGAAGAAGTTCTAAGGTTAAGTGTACGCAGAGGAGACAGGAGGATGAAGAGTGACACCAAGTAGGAAGTGAATCACATTTTCATAGAAGAGGAAATTGAAGCAGCAGATCTTCACAAGCCTTGAAACCACTAAGTGTGAAGAGATTAAGGTAACTGGAGATTTGATAATGGACTGCATGTGAAACAGTTCTGTTTCCCATGTCACACACAGTGACTAGCTATAGGTATTGTCTGAACTGATAGCTTATTGGTTGTTAATTTCTAACTCTTGGATTTAGGTGAAGATAACAGACCTTACTACTCTCCATGGCATAGTGATGTGAGTGTAGCAAGTCTACAAAAAAATACTTTCCTGTAAATGTAAAAAAGCACTGCTCCTGAAAGCTGCCCAGCTTCCTAAATCATTGCCAATCCATCCTCCCTGAGTGGGTGATGGGATCCTCAACAGGCCACACGTGGGCAGGGAGGGGGTGTGTGTGTGGTATGGAGACAGATTTCAGAGATTCCCACCCGACAAAGGACAGCACAGCACATGCTAGTGAATGGCAGGTCACAGAAAGTCTGCTGCCAAATGTGCCCACTTTGTTTTGCCCCCTCAAAATCTGACTGCAGCATTAGTGGTCTTGATTGCTGCACAAAGTGCATGGCTGTGCCTAGCTGGACTGTGCTCAGACCATGCTCAGCCTGTGCCCGAGGCCTCTCTGACCTTGGGCAGCAATGATGGAAAGCTTGATTTTGAAGGATATTCTTTGGGGACATTTATTCCTCTGTCAGGGCTAATCTGTGCCCTACGAGCCTTACCCTCCTGGCACTGTTGTTTCACCCGGTTACCACTCTCTTATCTCTCTTTCTTGTTTCTATACAAAGCGTTTAACCCTCCAGAAGAGGACTCACATTTTTCAGCATGTACGCACTCCCTACCAGAGGCCAGCACAGCCCTAGTGCCTGGCTGAGAGAGGGCTGTGCAGTAATTACAGACTGATTCATTGTCACGTGTGTGCTGGGACTTCTTCGGCTGTCCAAGTGCTCTGAAACAGCGCAGGCACATTTGTGTCCAGACGTGTGGCTAGAGGCACACCTTTTAAGGCATGCCTGCACCTCCAACCCTTGAGCAATTCAAGCATTTCGTTTGTTTCACGTGCATATAGCTTACATCTGATTAAAACACTAACCAATGCGAAGTTGGGCAAAGAGCAGTATTCAGGTAAGCAGAGTGCAGATGTAAAAATAGACTTTTGTGTTCTTTCAGATGAGCAGGTGCAGCTTCCAGTGACCAGAACTGCACGCATTCTGGAATCAGGAACTAGCATAGCCTATCGAGCCTATACATGAAGATGCATAGTTATACCCTTAACAAGAGGAACTGGGCATGTATCTCACCTTGCAGCCTCTTAAATACTCCCTGTAACAATAAACTGATGAAGATGCTGGTGGAGGACTCCCCTACACCTCATGTTCCGAGTTTACAGATTTTTGAACGACAGAATGGGATTTAATAAAGAAGAGTCTCAATAGCTGTGTAACATTTGCATGTTAAGAATTTTCTCACATTCTGAAATTAGCAAGATTTGGAAAAGTTGTCAGTATTTATGACGCTTCACAATCGAGAATAATACTTTTTTTACTTTCTGTACACTAGGTGACCTGTACTTTCATCATCAAGTGCAGGAGTGCAACAAAGGCAGGATATCTCATAGTACTATTAATTACAATCTTTTTTTTTATTTGTCGGCACAGCCCATTGAACTTGTAAAGCCAAAAGCACTAAGTAGGTTATAAGTGAATATAAAAAAATTCATACTCCCATTCCTCAAAAAGAGTGTACTGTTTAAAAGACATAGTTATTTATTTGCTCTTGCAAATTTGACACTGAAAAACACTATTTTACATCAGTTATTCAAAGCAGCAAAATTTCTTCAGACTTTTCCTTTTTCTTTCTTTGCAAATTGTTTCTGTGATATTAAAAATCTATGCTGTGTTTTTTTAAATAGCTTTCTAAGAAGAACATAATCTTGAAATATTTCAAAGCATAATTCAAAATAAATTCACACATTCACTTATGTTGTAGGTTCCTACATATTCAAAATTCTTTCTCTCAGATTAAAGTAGATGATACCAAGAAAATGTATACAAGAATTCAATTTGTATCTACTTTATAGTATAAACATTGCTTGCTGATGTGCCTATTGCAAAAATAATTCCTATTTAAGTATTAGAATAAAAACAAAGAACGGAAAGGTGCAAAGTCATTTTAGAGTAGACAGTGTCAGGAAGCTCAAACCAGAAGATTGTCCACTGTGCCCCAGCTCATTTGAGAGAATGATGTATTGTGAATATGTGTAAATAATACTGGTAAAGTGAGAGCCCCACATGATCTCACTCTCATGGTGTCAAATGCCTGTTATCTTTACACCATGAAGGTAAGATTTACTGAAGTTTTTCTAACATCAGCTTTTTATTTGTTTCTGCATTACAAATCTATTCCCTAAAAGCAAGAGAGTTAAATTCGTTGCCCATTCGTTTCAGTAAAATAGTTTTATCATTATCAAAGCGAAACTAGATTAATCCAAATATGCTAGGCATATAGCAGCAGCTGAACTCTTTGTTCTAGCTTTTTTTTCTGCTGGGTTAATAAATGTTCATTCTTTTGTACTAAAATAGGCTAAATGTTGTAATTTCAGAACCTTGTTTTCAATTCAATATGTGAAATTTAGGGTCCACCTTGCCATCTTCCCTTTCCCATATTAGCATCTTCAGAGCATAGGTAGGTGGTCAAGGTATCTCTGTAACTGGTCTACAGGGAAACAACCCAGAAGCAAGTACCCACTTTTCATTTTTCTCTCCTCACCACCCAGCATTCACGGCTCCCTGATATCTCTCTGTCCTCACTGCATGGTCCTTCTGTGCCAAGGCAACCTTTTTTCTATTCAGTTGCCACTCTTCCAACCACTGTCAACATCTATTCCCCTAATGCCTTTGAAATAAGACGGTGTGGTGCAAGCAAACTAAGCTAAACCTGGACCCTGTGCAATACCTTCTGGCATGGGCAACAAAGGCAAAGACTGGCACCTGGTCGTTAGGTTCACTCAGGGATGATCAGTGGGATTGTAGAGGTCTACAGGCTGTGGTAGGACCAGGCAGGACTGGATAGAAGTTCTCTCTGCACCAAACATCACACATCTTTTCGAGTGGGTAGGCTTTCTTTCGCCTGAAAACCTGGTGTCTCATTCTATTTAATCCCATCATCTTGGCTCTCAGTCTTACTTTAAAAGTCTGTAGTCTTGAAAGTTGGGGAGGTGCAAGGTGGCCAATTCACTGTTAAGAGAGATTTCTTAGCAGGAGGTAAGTGCAGGGCAGAGTCAATCTGCATGAAGTTACATGTCAGAAGAACAGACAATTAAAGATACTTGACATTGATTACAGCACTACAGTGCAAACTGCTTAGAGATGATTAATTGGAGAAAGCTGATATGGCCGTCAGAGTTGACAACCAATCTAGGCAGCCAGAGAGGCAGGAATGAAGACAGGAGAATGTCCAGTACATTGGATTTTTTTCTATATAGCTTAACCAGTAGTACAAGCCATAGAGAAAATGGATTTGGGAACCATAAATACTTCAAATGAGGGATAATCTTCCTTTGATTTGTTCAACAATATATTTCAGTGTGGAAACTGATAAGTAAGAGTGGGAATAGGACATCAGGAAAACACGGGAAACTAATTGAGAGAGAGTTTAAGTAGGAGAAAAATCAAGTGAAAGATCATTCTTGCTGACATCTTTAGCACTGATGTATAAAGAAAGTACCAGTTAAGGACAAAGCTGTTAGACCTGAGTGTCTGAAGTGAATATCAATAAATATTGATATTAACCAGTATTTAGGCAACCCAGTGAGTGAACTGGATTTCAGAGATACTAAGTCACTTCGGCTCACAACGAAGATTCATCACCTGAGAGTGTCAGACATTTTTTGATGCCTGAATGTGAATTGCAAATATATATGCATGTAAACAGATGTCCGAGGCTTGCCTAAGTGTTAACAGAGGCTCATCAGCACATTGAAAAAACCCAAACAAACAGAGGGATACTTGTGTATGTCACATTTTCACAGTCACTGCGATTATTAGAGTGCAGTTACAGGTTGAATCATCCTTTTACATTATTCTATCTGTTTGTAGTCTTTAAGATGCCAAATGAAGGATGACCCTTCACTGGCAGCTACTAAAGATTGCTATAAATACCCACCCACAGAGTAGCGTAGCCTAGGTAAGGCCTGGGCAGACTTCCACTTGAATAGATATAATGAATGGGCTGATAAAAAAGGTAGAGGTATACAGCCAAACCTCTGTTCCTCCATCTCTACTTCTTCCTGTACTAACTCTTGGTATTGAAAAAGGAGGAGATGGTGCAAAAGGCTGATAGGCGCAGGAGAAGAAATCGCCTCTTCAGCAAATACTCCAGATAGAACTGCCAGATGTGTAAACTCAGGCTTGAAAATATTTCCAAATTAATGCGAAAGAAGGTAAATCTTGAAAACTAATGGAATTTGCGTATGAAGAATAATCTTATACATGATGTGATTAGCGTATCATGATAGGGTATTTCCAGTGCTGGCTTGTTTACAGGGAAATTACAGAATCATGGAATGGTAGAGGTTGGAAGGGACCTCAGGAGATCATCTAGTCCAAATCCGGTGCTAAAGCAGGTTCACCTAAAGCAGGTCGCACAGGAATGTGCCCAGGTGGGTTTTGAATCTCTCTAAAGAAAGAGACTCCACAACCTCTCTGGGCAGCCTGTTCCAGTGCTCTGTCGCACAAGTAAAGAAGTTCCTCCTCATGTTTAGATGGAACTTCCTGTGTTCCAGTTGTGCCCATTGCCCCTCGTACTGTCGCTGGCCACCACTGAGAAGAGTGTGGCCCCATTCTCCTGATAAGACTCCTTTTCAGTCTTCTCTTTTCCAGACTAAACAGACTCAAGTCCCTCAACCTTTCCTCATAAGAGAGATGTTCCAGTCCCCTAACCATCTTTGTAGCCCTCAGTTGGGCTCTTTTCAGTATTTCCCTGCCTATCCTGAACTGGGAAGCCCAGAACTGGACACAGCACTCCAGATGTGGACTCAACAGAGCAGAGGAGGGGGAAGAGAACCTCCCTTGACCTGCTGGTCATGGTCTTCTTAATTCACCCCAGGGTACTATTGGCCTTCTTGGCCACAAGGACACACTGCTGGCTCATGGTCAACATGTTGCCCACGAGGACTCCCACACCCTTCTCCCCAGAGCTACTTTCCAGCACATCAGCCCCTAACCTGTAGTGGTGCATGGGGTTATTCCTCCCCAGGTGCAGAACTCTACACTTGCCCTTGTTGAACTTCATTTGATTTGTTTCCACCAACTCTCCAGCCTGTCCAGGTCACGCTGAATGGCAGCACAGCCTTCAGGTCTGCCAGCCGCTCTTCCCAATTTTGTATCATCAGCAAACTTGCTGAGGATACTCTCTGTCCTTTCATCCAGGACATGGATTAATATGTTAAACGAGACTGGACACAGTACTGACCCCTGGGGAACACCACTAACTACAGGCCTCCAACTAGACTCCACACCACTGATCGTAACAGTTTGAGCTTTGCCGTTCAACCAGTTCTCAGTCCACCTCACTGTCCACTCATCCAACCCACGCTTCCTAAGCTTCCCTATGAGGAAGCTATGGGAGACAGAGTCAAAAGCCTTTCTGAACTCAGGTCTGCTGAATCCACAGCCCTCCCCTTGTCTATCCATCCAGTCATGTCATCACAGAAGGCTATCAGATTGGTCAAGTGTTATTTACCCTTACTGAACCCCTGTTGACTACTCCTGATAACATTCTTTTCCTCCACATGCTTAGAGATAACATTCAGAATGAGCTGTTCCATCACTTTACGAGGGATGGAGGTGAGGCTGACTGGCCTGTAGTTTCCTGGATCCTCCTCCTTGTCCTTTCTGAAGATTAGAGTGACATTGGCTTTCCTCCTGTCCTTGGGCGCATTTCCTGTTCTCTATAACCTTGCAAAAATGGTAGAGGAATGACCTAGCAAAGACATCTGCCAGCTCCCTCAGCATTCATGGATGCATCCCATCAGGGCCCATGGATTTGTGGGTGTCCAGCTTGCCTAAATCATCTCTAACCCAATCCTCCTCAACCAAGGAAAAGTCTTCCCTCCTCCAGAATTACTCTTTTACCTCCAGGAACAGATATTCCTGAGGGCTGACCTTAACTGTAGACTGAAGCAGAGAAGACATTCAGTAACTCCACCTTCTCTGTACCCTCTGTCACCAGAGCAACCACCTCATTCAGCAGCAGGCCCACATTTTCCCTAAACTTCCTTTTGTTACTGATGTAGTTGAAGAAGTACTTCTTGTTTTCTTTGACATCCCTTGCCAGATTTAACTTCAAGTGGGTCTTATCTTTCCTCACTGCATCCTGCATACTCTGACAATGTTCTAATATTCCTCTTGAGCGGCCAGTACCTTTTTCCTTATTCTGTAAACTTATTTATTCCATTTGAGTTTTTCCTGTAGCTCCTTGATCATCTGTGCAGGTGTCCTGCCTTCTTTGCTCGACTTCTTACTCTTAGGGATGCTCTAGTCTTGACCTTGGAGGAAGTGGTGCTTGAACATTAACCAGCTATCCTGGACCGCTGTGCCTTCTAGAGCCCTAACCCATGGGATTCCTCCAAGGAGGTCTTTGAGGAGGCCAGAGTTAGCTCTCCTGACTTCCAGGATTGTAATCCTAATCATTCCCCCTTTCTTCCTTACATGATCTAGAACGCCACCATCTCATGGCCACTGCAGCCAAGGCTACCCACAACATTCACATCCTTAACAGCCCTCTTTCTCTGTTAGTACAAGGTCCAGCAGTGCACTTCTCTTGTTGGCTCCTCCACCACCGTGTCAAGAAAGTTATCATCAGTGCACTGCAGGAACCTCCTGGACGGTGTACCCCTGGCTGTGTTGCCTTTCAAGCAAATATCTGGGTGATTGGTCCCCCATGAGAACCAGATCCTGTGATCATGAGGCTACTTTCAGCTGTCTGTAGAAGGCCTCATTGACTTCCTCTTCCTGATCAGGTGGCCTGTAGTAGACACTCACAACGGTGTCCCCCATATTAGCCTGCCCCTCATTTCTTACCCATAAGCTCTCACCTCAGTCTTCATCTACCCTTAGGCAAAACTCAACACTTTCCAGTTGCTCTCTCACATAAAGAGCAACTCCACCAACTGACCTTGCTGGACTGTCTTTCCCAAAAAGTGCATAGCCATCCATGACAGCATTCCAGTCATGTGAGCGATCCTAGCAAGTCTCTGTAATTGCAATGAGATCATGATCCTGTGACCACACACAGATCTTTAGTTGTTCCTGGTTTTTTGCCATGCTGCATGCATTGTTGTATTAGCATTTCAGAGAGGGAATCAAGCATGCAGGTTTCCCTAGAGGGGTTCAAGAGGATCGCCCATAGCCATACCCACCCTTGGGGTGGTAGGACTTATGGTTCTTATCATAGGAGGCCATTAAGAAACATTCGTCACAGATCAGGTTGGCCTGTCTTGTTCCCCAGTTGAATGTGATGGCATGAACATTGACATTTCGGACCCTACCACCCGAGAAATTCCAATCATTTCCGATGGAAAAGACCCCCAAAATCTCTGAACATTGACCTCACAGAGGAAATGGTCATGTTAGTCCCTCAGGGGAATACTGTTTGAAAGTCTTGGCTTTGTCCTTTAAACTGAAGTAGCAAAACGTATATTCAAACTAAATGTGTTGGAGAGTGATCATTATTGATTTCAGCACGCTTATATTCCCTTCTAGAGGTAGTGTGCAAGAGAAACTTTTCTAAGACGAGGTAAGCTGGGGCTCTTTTTCCATGATTGTTAATGCTGCGCCTTGGGCTACCAATCACTCTACATTAGACATGAACATATGGTCGTATTTCTGTGGCTTTAGCAGAAGCACACACATGGTGTTTATTCCAGTTTTATATACTAGTTAGGGAAGACAGATCATACTGAAGCTATCCTGAAGCCTATCTGGAGAAAATTACCCCTTCAAAAGTATTTCAAATGAGTTTGAAGGAACAGAGGGAGTTAGCATTGACTCAGCACTACATGTCAAGTGGTTCTGTATTTTTGGCTTTGTACTAAAAATGCTAATATGAGATATAACCCCTATCTGCACTGTAGACACTATGTTCTTTTGGGACACAAAAATATCTAAAAAATATCTAAGGTGCCAAGGCAAAGAGCTTCATGAGCAATTAAATTCTTCAGGATTTTTATAGCTTAGATCACACATTGGTTACATGCTAAATACCTAGGCAAAAAATAAACCCATACCATTAAGTGACTGGAATTTGACAATTTTCGTCCATGATAAGACAAGACAACCTACAATTTTTCTTAGACGTGGAGAACTTTCAGACCTCACTGAGTACCAACAGAATAGGTGAATAACGCATGTTGAGTAGCCGAGGGTTCTGTTTGTACTGTTGTTTTTCTAGAAGGCTGCAATGTGTTAAAAAAAATGTCCAGGCTGAATTTGTGCAGCATGCACAGGGAAAACCCTAAATACATCTACCAACAATCATTTTATTAAACGAGTTCTGTTGTTCCAGGCTCTGTACAAATTAGCCTTATCTCAGTTACCTACACGTCCATGGAACTATTATTTCTAACTCACTGTGTTTTAAAGTGCTTTAAAGATACAGCACAAGCATATACAAAGTAAAAGATAACCCAAATTCTTCTCCACAGTTGAAGAGTTTTCACAATAAAGCACGTTTCTTAGAAGTCGCCTTATCTCAAGTTGCTCAGAGGCAATTGCTGCAATAAAATAAGCTCTGTCTTTCTATCTAAACTAGACCCTCTTTGTGATTTTTTTTTTTTTTTGCCACTGTAACGCATCAGATGTATACTGGTTTTGAAAGGGAAAGGTGCATTTTTAATCACCTATGAGCTAATCAGAGATACTCAAATACATACTACTCTAACACCACTAAGGTCAGTGAAAGCAGTAAATAAATTAACATACCTTAGGGAATCACTGTTCTCTAAGCAGTGGGACATTGTTAGTGAGAAGCATTGATTTTGTTTGACTTATGTTTGGCACAAAATGAGATTGAACCCAGAAAGCCATTCTGGAACAGTTCATGGCCACTGACCACTGAGAATGCAAAATTTCCCAGTTCTGCCTTAGAAGTGAGTTAAATCCATTCCAGTGATTGATTGGCTTGTCACTATTAGTCCCGGCCAAGCTTACTGGTTTTCTGTCCTCAAAGACTGTGAGAGGCAACTTCATTAAAGCCATACTGCTTATGCAAAAGCTATTAGTATAAATGATATTATATTTTCATTTAACATTTACCTTGAGTAAGTTATTACTTCATAATGAATTCAGCTGAGCTGTACAATCACACACAAACTCTCAATCTAACAGCTTTTTCTCAGATGCCAACTTACCTTTTGGGTTCCTGGGTTGTACCTTGCTTGAAAGATACACTGATGAAGGGGAAATCATCCCGTGGCTGTCTCTTCAAACTTTGCTGAACAGTATTTATATCCTGAAGAAATTTATGTTAGGTTATCTCTTACTAGATCTTTGTCTTTGAGGAAATTTTTAAAAAGCATTGTGGATTTGAATTATTGTCACTAGAAAACAGAGGTTTTTGCGTTTCAGTAGGGTGGACCTTATAAAGAAATGCCAGAATCTGTGGTTTGGGTATAAAAAATACCAAAACTTTTTAACTAACCTTGAAAAGACGAACTTTGCGTGACAGTGATGCACAAGTGGGAAAACACACTGTTTCTGCCAGCTACACTGGATGTCTTATTTTCCTTAGATACACACTGTCATCTCTGTCAGTTCAGGTAATTATTTGTTCCTTTAGTTCTAAGCAGTTGCCCATGTGACTGAATTGTTAAGAAGAAGCAAAGATGCTTCTGTTGGGAGAGCGTTAGCTGAGGAGGACTGTCTAGAGAACATGTGTTGGCAGCAGGGATGATCTGGAATTTTTTTGTACAATATTTTTTGTCCGAATTGTTGCTTTAGCAAGACCAAAACTTTTCAGAAAAACTTGGGGTTTTTTCTACTTTTTCTAGTGCATGCTTCAGAAATGGCAGAGGACGAGCTGTTAAGCAAAGCGAGGTAATTTCTCCCTCAAGAGACTGGACTCTCTTTCTCAGAAGATCTCCCAACCCTGGAGGCCCAGAAAGTGAGAGACCATACAGTCCTATATTTGTTTAGTGTCTTCATCACAAAGTGTGAAACTGTACCCTGTTCCACTTATATCTGCATCTTATCTGGCAGCTATGGCTTAGGCAACACCGCATTCATTGTACTCGTGCTCCGCCCCAGAGGAATCTTGCTTTTGTCCTCTCTCTGGACTGAGCAACATGACGGCAGATCCTCAGCAGTCCAAAAGGTGCATCCTACACATCTTGAAAGGTCAAAGAGGACAAGTCCTTTCCATCCACATTCAGGTCTTGAGTTCCTCCCCAAAACCACCCAGGAAGTATGTTGACAGCAATGTTTGGTTGGTGCAGTCACGTTGGGGCTAGCTTGTAGTTTCATAACCAGCCACTGGAGTGTAATAATATTCAGCCACCACACCCTTGGTCAGATGTTCAGCCACCAGCCTGGGGTTGAAAGGTTCCATGATATTGTTACTAAACTTCTGTTCCATGCAGTTCTTTAAAGCCAAACTACAAAAATTTGCTTCAGGTTGAAACTCAGCCCTACAACACACATACGCAACATTTCTACTAAGAAGATTTCTGCCACTGTAACCACTACCACCCGCCACAACCAAGTGAACATTCAGACAATATTGAGGGAAAAGTACAAATAAAACAAAAAAACCAAAACAAAACAAAAATTCTGAAACACAATTGGAAGGGCTGAGCTGACACGGATTGCAGAGTAAAGGAAGAAAGAACAATATAATTTATTATATAGAGAATAAATAAATTGGCTAGGTGTACTTTATATCCAAAAATACTTGGGCAACGTTAACAGACACGTTCAGATGTTTCTCCCATCATCTTTTAGCTGTTGCTACCAAATGTACAATGTGCTTCTGCGTGCTGTCATAAGTTAGCTAAAACATGTGTAAACATATGCTACGTCAGTCATTAAGGAGAAGGGTATAATTACACTTTTAAATGTGGCAAAGCATTTTGAAAGTAGTGTATAATTTTCTACAGCAGGAACCTTTATGAAACATATCTTTCCCTGAGTGTTTATACAGTCTGACATCTCCGGGTTTGTTCAGATCAAGAGCCTGACTGTGAACAAGCAGGCTTCAGACAAAGGAGGCAATTTGTTCTTTAGGTGCCTTTTCAATGAAAGGGAGAGACAGCGAGAGAGGGGGAAAGAGTGAGAAGAGAGAGAAGAAGGGCACACCATGTTACAGCACACAGTTCAGAAATACACAGGGTCTGGCACGATTACCTGGAGAAGGACTGTTGAGAAGTGACCAGTGTCAGGGTGATGCTTTCACTGTTGGCAAATGAGGATGCTGTTGTTTTATCCTTGATAGAGTCAAAGAAAGGTATGGAGTTTACACTTTTAATTAAATTATATAGGCTTACTTCTCACTTGGAGATAGTAGGATCATGTAGTCTTGCTGGGAAAGAGGCAGAGCAGGGAGGTGACAAGGGGACATCCTACAAAAAGCTCATGTCCTTCTTTTGATATGAGCCCTACACAAGTGGGGTTGCAAAGCCAGCCTAGAATTATGAAAACCCTCTCTACATTAGTTTTGTAACTTTTTAAGGTAATTTTCAAAAATATGAGCTGAAATGGTTTTAGGTTTCTGAGAATAAACATAGGCTATGCATTATTCTGCCTACTAAACTCAGCTGAGCCATCAAGCTGTTTTGTCTTAGCAAGTTACCACTCACAAGCTGAGACACAATTATCATCACTTCACTTCTGTAATACCTTCAATGACAGCAACACAGTGAGATCTCTAGCCACAGTAATAGAGGAAAAGCCAAGCAACATCTTCTAGCCCTCACAATAGGCCCAAAAGATGTATCAACTGCCTCATTCAGCTGACATGAATTTTTTTTCATGTTTATCTCGCCCTGATACTAGTTTTTTTCTAGACATGAAGTATATCTTGTCCTGTGAAATATTTCAGTTTGTCTGGAAAAAAAAAAAATCAAATCAAATCAAATCAAATCAAATCAAATCAAATATTCTGATGCTTGGATTTTAAATATTAAAAAATTTATGTTCTATGTCTTTTGCAGCTTTATAGCAGTGTCCAGGACCTCGTGTTTACCACGAGAAAATTTAAGGGTAACTATTCAATAACTGGTAAACTTTTGAAAGAAACAAGAAGATTATAAAATTGTTATCAGTGAAGAACGACACAAAAATTGTTAGGATTATTCCCAAAACTCCTCCTCTTCCTGACAAATTGTATTTGCCCCAGCAGTTTATTTCTAATATATAGAAGGAAGAAAACAATTGTCCAATCTGTGGGTTTTTTCATGTCTTGAAAACATAGTGACCCACACCCATGTCTCACTGTCCATTAGGTCACTAAAGTGCTACAGCAAGTTAATTTTCGTCTGCCTGCACAAACAATGAAAGCTGTGTAGAATACATACAGAAATAAATATAGAATAAACCTATAGAAGATAGTCTTGGAGTTATACTGAAAAAGAATCCATGGACTGTAAGAATATAACTATTAATTTATTGCACTTTGACAATTAAGAAGGGAACTGTCGGGAAGTATTAGTTATGTGTGCTTCACTATGAAGTGGGCAGAGAGTTCCCTGAACTTGTGTCCACGTAAATGGGGAAAATTGAAGCTTTCTTACTGCTGGAGCAAGTCATTCACCAAGCTTAAAATGGAAACAGATTTTGCTGCACTCCTGTAAAGCTTTCCACAGTCCCCAACTCTGTTCCTGACAATTTCAGCTGTATTGGAGGTTGAGGCTGGGCAATCCTACAATGTGTGACGTAGTGGTTTAATTTTGCACTCTCTTTTCTATTTGTTTCCCCAAATTCTTGCAAATATTCTGAATTTCTGAGAATATTTTTCTGTAGTGTTAGGAGGATTTGCCCCAAATTCTCAAGACTATAGCCGGAGTCGAAGTTTAGAAAGACAAACCCACAATTAAATTGCTTTGAATGTCTTGTAATGTTAATTATCAGGTAAGTTTTGATTTGCCACATTCATGCTTTAATTATTTTAACTGTAGCATAACTTTAACTTATTCCTCTGTCACACTTCTTAGAATTTATATCATACTCTCTTTATAGTAATTTTTAGGATTATTTTTGGTCTTACCGTATGCTAAAGCCTTGTTTGGTACAGCTGAATGTATGGGATACATGCATAGTCAAACCTGTTGAAGTTTGTGTTGCATTAAATCGGCCAGTTGACAACAGGGTTCGGATCACAGAGTACAGAAACAAGACAATGTGGATGGAATCATACAAATTTTGATTTTGTCAGGAGCAAAAGGAATATTTTAATATTTTAAATACCTCTTCAGCTCTTCAGTCCACACCATCTCTTTTGTTATTCAGTATGCAGGCCTGAGTCCAATAAAAATGCTTCACATGTTCTTAAAGTCAATCCTGATGAGTTATGCCGCTGAATTTTGCCACACGGTTTCAATGGTCTCTGGAAGATTCCGATCCTCTGTCACAGCAGCAGCCAAAGGTCCCAGTCAGGGCAGGACTGGGCAGTAGAGAAACAGTTGCTTGCTTCATTTTACTGATCATTTATCTGAAGAAAAAAAAAAATTACTGTAGGCAGCAAGTCCTGGTGACCTTCATGTCAGGAGTGAGAATAAAAACCAGAGGGATAAAATCTGGTACATAATGTCTTAAAACCAGTTGTGGACAATACCATTGTAATGTATATTGGAGTAGTCTTCCGTAACAGTTTGCTGCATCAGACTGTTCTTAAATTGATGGCTTACCTGTCCTCATCAAACTGCACCTGATGCTCTTCAACAGCAGTATCGATCTTGCCATAGACAAAGCCAAAATGTTGTAGCCCCTGAGAAGAACAAATTAATAGAAATGTATATGCCTGAACAGTGATTTCTGTTCTCTGGTTGTCACTGTCAAAACAAATTTAGCACTTTATTTCCACTGTAATCAAATTAAAAAGAAGCTGTGTGTGATATAGATTCTAATCTTGTTAGTCTGTACTTTTTCAGCATAACTAAAACCAGTTTCATACTGCAAGGAAAAAAAAATATTTTAAGTTGGTTTTAGAAGCAGAAAGTAATTTTAAATTTAGAATCTTGGGAGTTGGACTCAATGATCCTTGTGGGTTCCTTCCAAC
This sequence comes from Bucorvus abyssinicus, assembly GCA_009769605.1. Lineage (NCBI taxonomy): Eukaryota > Metazoa > Chordata > Aves > Bucerotiformes > Bucorvidae > Bucorvus > Bucorvus abyssinicus. The sequence goes on from CM020063.1 coordinate 79,771,594, forward strand.
TTAAGATATTCTATTATTCTGCAATCTAAATTTTCTAATTTCCTTTATTTCAATGGGGATCAATTAAGTACTTTTTAAAAATTGCGACTGCTTTTATTTTTGTAAGTATTTCCATTTGTAGCAAAGAATGGTGGGCAGAATGATGAAGAGTGTAGAATTCTCACACAATGACAGCCTCTGAATTGACTGTCAGCACTCAGTCATTCTGGGTAATTCTCTGAAAAAGTCAATTCAGTGCTCTTCTGCAGCAACAAAATAAGCAAATAAAATGTTGGGAATATTAGGACATGAACAGAAAATGGAAAATGTGTTTATAAATCATTGGCAAGATCACACGTTGATTGTAGATTAGTTCTGGTCCTGTAGTCCTCCTTTAAAGTAGATAGTAAAACAGGAAATGACACAAAATCAGAGCTCTTAGATGTCTCTCTGTGAGATAAAATAAGTAAATTAGGCCACTATGGAAACCATGCAGCAGATGGGACATTATTACAAAGGTTGACAAAATCCATACATGGAGATTGTACAAAAGAATGATGATGCACTGCTTTTCCTTATAGAAGAACCAGGAAAACTCTGCGTACTTTTGAAATAACATGTTGTGAACAAACAAAAGTAAACGCTTTTTTCACAACACACAGTTTACCTCTGGAATTTTGTCATCTGGCATTGCGTAAAGAGGTGCCTAAAATACAGTTATGGTCAAAAAGTGATTAAAGACATTAATGGAAAAAAATCAAAAGACTATTATAAACAAATAATTCAGATACTACCTTTTGATTAAGAAGTCGTCAAGCTGCAGTTTGCTAGAATCGGGGAGAATGTAATGAATAAAATGTTACTATCTGCTTTCCCAGTTTTAACACTCTTCCTCAAAGCATCAATTGTCAGTCACTCTCGAACACAGGACACAGGGCAGGAAGGACTTCTGCTTTGGTTTCTTTCTCTCCCTACTGATGAAACTGAGTTTGGAGGGCTAAAGAAGCTGGTTATTTATACCGAAGGAATGACAACATTTTAAGTTTTCATAAAGAGCATAACTTCATAACTCATTCCATTGCATATTTTACGCTGTAAGGCTGTAGGCATTATTAAGACGTGATACTGCTAATAACCATTACTATTTTATAATAACTCTATCAGAACCAAAATACTTTTCTATTCTTTCATTCCTAAAGCTTTAATTGCAGTTTTCCCTGCACATGCTGGAATATCTCCTCTGTCTAGCAGATCTCTCCCATAGTTGCACTGACTATATGTGAATCCTTGTTTGAGAGGGGGTTTTGTTTCCATGACAAATGCCCCAATTCAAGATGATTCTTGATCATTTACTTATCCTTAAAAGGTAACTGTAGTAATAACTAATCTAGTAGTGAGTTCAGGTAGCATTGTCCAAACTTTTAAACTAAACTGTTATTACTTGTTTAAATCCTGGATGTATTGCCATGCCACTAAACCAGGCTTTTCCTAGATCAGCATCCATTTGCCATCAGAATAATTTGCCTACAGCACTGGGAGACATTCTGCAAGAAGGAACAAAAGGCTGAAATTAATCTCTGGATCTGCTGTGTGTAAAAGTCACTTTACGAATTTATTATTCTACTTGGCAACATGCAATCATGTAACAATAGACATGCTGTAGTTATTAAAGTGTTGGTATAGATGATGGGAGCAGTCATAAAGGTGACCTTTAGTAAAAGAAGATCTCTACATGAAACTCACACCTTACACAATTATATTTCCATCAGTTTAATTAAAATGTGTAAGAGGAATTTACTTACGCTGATGATACATTTTATCTAGGGTTTTAAAAAGCCTCTTAAGCCACAAAATATGTTTCCCGAAGTATTTTGAGGCATTTTCCAAAAAGCGGGCTGTGCTTAACAGGGCAAAACAGTATTAGTAGCTGCATCAAACTGATGAAGCAAATACAGTTATTTGAAAGATGACCAATTAGAGAAGAGGTTCTGAAGAACAGCCAAACTGTAACTAAAGAGTGACTGCAAAATGTTCAATTTTTGCTTACCTCAGTTCCTCAGATGTAATTAGTTTTGGAGGATCACTTTCTTTAAATTTTGAGGGAAGTGTTAATAATGTAAGACCATGGTTAAGAACACTCTGATCACTGCATTGCATTTTTGTACCTTCCCCATGGAACTTGCCCAGGAACACATGCAGACAGATTTTAGTGTAACTGAGAATCAGCCTTGAACTCTGAGAATCTACTTCTGCATGTGCTCTAAATGCATACAGAGTGCAACAGCCTGCTTTACTTAAAAGAGGAGAAAACTGCATATCTTCTGAAGTTATTAAATTAGATTTTCTTTTGAGCCTTGTTTGAAGGTACAGTAGATGCACTATTTTTCACGTTGTAGCATAACACCTTCCCTTACTGGGGAGTAATAGTAAGCAATTTATTAAAGAAAAAAGAGTCCATGCACCTGGCAAAGTCCACATTTGGTAGCACAAATTGTTCCAATGATGTCACAAGTATTCTGGCAAACCTTCATTTTCTTCCATCTATCTGAAGCCTGCTCATATAAGAGGGTATTGTTTCAGCAAAAGGAGGGAAACAAGGAAAGTAGAAATAATTTACTGGTATGACAGAGTTTTCAAAGAGCACTCCTGAAAATGGTCTTGGAGATGAAAAATCCCAACAGAGAGAAGCTGAGGGAAAGGGAAAGGTTTCCATATATAGAGCTGTATCATCTAGTAAGAAGACTAAATATAGTCTGGTACATCTACCCATGTCCATGCTTTTTTCTGTACTTTTTGTTTTTCATACACAAAAATAATAATATTACTTATTTTACTGAAAATGTGTTTCACACATGCCTGTTCCCACAGTGTTTTGCCTCTAGACTTGATAGATCTTGGTAGAAATCTGCCTGGCAAACAGATAAATGAAAGATGGGAAAAGGCTTGAAGACCTGTGAAGACTTTGAGGTTCTGGCATTTAACCTCACAACTAGATTGGAAGATAAAATAAAACTTAAATATACTGAACCTTTTGAGCAATAACCTAGAGGTTCTTATGGCACCCTCACCACTGCAGTGGTGTAGTACCTTAACACAATGTACATTAAATGATATGACAAACAACTGTCCTGGTTGGATTTGTCCCAGCACTCGTTCTGTTCAGGGATTTCCCTTCTCAGCTCGGTCTCTGCTCCGTGACGGCACTGTCTGAAGTTAACGGCACATTTCTGCAGACAGTGTCTGCTTCCAGCAATGATAACGCTCGGTGTGAACAGTCACTGCCAGGGGCTGGGGTGCAGAAAGGCTCTGGCTGACACTTGCTCCTGTGCAGCCCAAGGGCACTGCTCCATCCTGTGTCCCACGGTGGGGTGCAGGGAGTGAGAGGCTGCACCTGCGGGGAGGAGCGGACAGGACAGGACAGGGGACCCTGCGCTGACCAGCAAGAGGTTCCATCCCATAGACATCATATTCGGTATAAAGCTGAGGGATCACGAGGGTCAAACTATCCCTTGTCGTCTTCTTCAATGGCCAGCGTTGAGGAGGGGTCTGTCCGTTCTGCCTTTGATCCCAATCCGTGCATTCCTGAATCCATTTCTGCAATCCAGCTCCTTCATCCGGCTCCCATCTGCTGCTGAGCCCAGTCTGGTCCTTCCCCAGTGTCTGCCCACAGCATCTGTGGTGACGGTGACGTTGTTGCCATTAAGGGGCCTGGGTTCGTTATTGGTTTTGTATCTATTTGTATGTATATATACTTCGATTACTATTATTCTCATTAAAACAGTTTTAGTTTTCTTCTCCAATCCAGCAGTCTCTCTTCCTTATTCCCTTCCTCTTCCCCTTTGGGAAGGAAGAGGGGTTCATAGAGAACACCTGTCATTTGTCTAGAGGATGGCCCAGCACCAACCTGTAACAACATTTAATATGTGTAGTTCATTACCTTTTTGATCTCCTTCTCAAAAAGGAAAATGGTATGTGCATTATCTTGTTATGTCTTGTATGTCTCGCAAAGTTTGACTTAGTAAGATCTTGTCCTACTAAAGTTCAAACATTACAATGCAGAAGTCCTGCTCTTATGTCCTCTCCCACCAACATTTTGGAGGGTGACTCCTTTTCAGCCCCAACCCCTTCCCACCCCAACTGGGCTCTACAGGACCTAGAAGTCTGTACCCGTAAAACAGTAAAATTAAATACCAAAGAGCAGGGATTTACATTGCAGCTAACACTTTTTAGTGTCCAAACATCACTCTATGCTACATGTTATAGTTTGTCACTGAAGCATCACAGCTCTGGCTCACTAGGCTGCTGATGCTATCCTGGGAAGAAAGGGGAGAGAAGGGTGGCAGCGGCTCTCAAATGCACAGCTGGAGTTTGTACTTTTCCAGTGATGGGCAGGTGGCATGCTGCCCTCTGTAATAGGCACCTGCTCTCGAGACTCAGAGACAAAGTGTGAGGCTACCAACAGAGAGCTTATGAGAAGCTAAAGGAAATGTCTTCGCTGATATATTCCAGTTTTTGAATCTTCCTCTTGCTACATTAGCAGAGCCAAAAGCAGATCATACTCTTTCCCCGCTCTATTCTGCATTATAAACTGTCTTATTATCAAGACTTGCAGCTTCTCTTAGTTGGAAGGTTGTCAATCCAGGTCACTTGAATGTATTAAATCCTAACACAAATAGTATTACTGTAACCCAGTCTTAACATCAAAGGAAAAGTGCTCTGTTAAAACGTTAGTTTTAAACCAGCATGAATTATAGAGGAAATCTTAGTCAAGATTCACAAGTGCCTCCTGAATTACCATGGTTTTCTTTTTCTTTGCTTTCTATTCTTCGTAACACACCCTTATAACTGAAGAAAGAACCCAAAAAGAATGCCAGAAGTCTAAAAGCAATGTTCAAAGAGGCAGGTGTTATTTTTTAACACCCAGGAAGTAAAAACTGTGAAAAACTTCGCTGCTGTCTTTTATCTGAGGGAGATCCCAGAATATCTGAGTTCGGCTAGGATAGGCTTAATTTTCGTCAGAAGCTGGAAGGGGCCACAGACAGGATAGCCAAACAGAACCAGCCAATAGGATATTCAGTACCATGCTGACATCTTGCCCGGTACATAAGGGGACGGAGCTGGCTAGGGGAAGGGTGCACAACTTGAGCAGGCAGCCAGGCCAAGCAGAAAGTCCCATCCAGGTAGTGAACAGTGGCGTCTTATATTCCTTTTTTAATATATATTATTTCATTAGTATTATTATTACTGTTATTTCTTTTCTCTTTGAGTTGCTCTATTAAACTCGCCTTGTCTCAACACATGAGGTTTTACAGTTTTCCCCCAGTTCTCCTTCCCACCCCACTGCGGGGTGAAGGGTGGGAGGAGTGAGCAAGGGGTGCACGGTGCTCAGTTTCTGGCTGAGCCTAAACCATGACAGTCCTTTTTGGTGCCCAACATGGAGCACAAGGGGTTGAGATAACAATAGATCTGACCAAAGCGTGTTAAAACCATTTTGAAATGTGCATTTCATATGTTGGTTAAATAGTCCAAGGTCACAGTGTTGGTCCATTTGTTCACATGTAAAGTCTCATGTGCACTCTGTATTCCCCATGGTGATATTCACCATCTCCAGGAGGAGGATCAGGACTATCACATTCCTGTAATGGGTGATGTCGACTTAATGATATGATTGTATCACTAGTCATGAGGCTAAGCTGGTATTTGTATGTGCCATTGCTGCTGGTCAGGAATCTCATTAAATCTGTGGGGGAGACAGGGAAGGATATTTTCTCCAGCTTTTTCGCCTCCACTTCCTCCTTCAAGCTAACTGCAACAGCTATTGAGAATTTTGAATATCCTTGGGATGTCCAGGCCAGTTCGCTCTTATTGCTATGTCTCCTGAATATGTCCCAGGTCTTGTTTAGGGTTACACAAAGCTTTTTTAAGAATCCACCCGTAGATCTACTCTGAACTGGAGAGTCATGAGTGGCAGGGTGTGCGAGAGAGTAAGTTCAAGCAGCTAGGACAATGGTCCCCTCCAATGTTTTGGAATTCTACCTTCGAACAAGTGCAGAATCTTGACAACCTAGTAAAATACTTGGAATATGTCGTCAACTTGGAAGTTCCAGAGGGACACAAGTCACTGCAATGTGCTGGGGTTTGGCCCACACCTACCAAGCCCTGTTCAACACTATTTGGTATGCTCAAGGGGAAGAGAAGATCCCTGGACCTAAAAACAGACTGGCAGGCACTGCAACTGAGCTAGCAAACCCACCAACTGCCACGGCCAGTCTCCCCTGTACAGAAAAAGACGTACACAAAAAATTCAGTTTGTTTAGCGTAGGGTGGAGATGAACCAGAGTCATCATGAGAACAGGAGAAAGAGTCAGAAACAGAGGTGATCACCCCCTCCCTATCGCCGAGTGAGCTGTGAGATATGCAGAAGGATTTCAACCATCATCCAGGCGAGCACATTGTTACCTGCTTGCTCCGATGAAGGGAGCAGTATGTGACCAGTAGATTGGAATTAGAGGATAGGGAAGCCAAGCAGCTGGAATCCCTGTTTAGGGAAGGAAGCATTGACAAGGCGATTGGAAAACAGACACAAGCCCTCAGCCTGCAGGTGGCTTCTGTCAGGTGTGAAGGAATGGTACCCCTTCAAGGAAGACGTTGTATGTCACCCAGGCAAGTGGACCACCATGGAGAGAGGTATTCAGTACCGGAGGGAATTAGCTGTGCTGGAGGCGATTGATAACAATCTGAGTAACAAGCAGTTACCTACAGATCCAGAAGTCCAGTGCACACTACCCATGTGGAGGAAGTTTCTATGAAGCGCACCGCCATCGTATGCCAACTCATTGGCAGTAGTGTAGTGGAATGAAGATGGCGGACAAACGGTGGATGAAGTGGCTGGCCAACTCCCACAATATGAAGGACGTCTCTCTTCTTCCCTAGCGTCCTGCATCTCTGCTGTGGAGAAACTGTCCCAGGAGTTCCGGCAATTTGAAGAGGATATGTCCTACTCACCACCCGAATGGGTCTGTATCTCAGTTGTTCGGAGTAGGCACTCCACTGCTCAGGAGAAAGAATATAGAAGGTACACACCATGGGGCACCCTGTGGTTTTACCTACTTGAACATGGAGAAAACATGAAGAAGTGCGATGGAAAACTCACTTCAATCCTGGAGGCCTGAGTACGTGAGTTGCGAGGGAAAACAATCAGGAAAGGGGATTATTCCAAGAAAAAAGCTGCTCCAGTTTCCAATGGGAAATTCCCTAGACCGAGTAGAAGGGCTGGCCTTATTACTGATCGTCTTGAAGGGACTTCTAAGTCATTTTGACAAGAAGTGAGTGACTCTGATTATGAATAGAGGGGTCCTGTCTCCAGCCAGGTGGAGGAATGCAACAATCGGGTTTACTGCACTGTGTGGATCCAATTGTCTGGTGTGTCAGACCCACAGGAGTGTAAGGCTCTAGTAGCCACTGACGCACTGTATACATCAATGCTACCAAGCTACGAAGGGTCAGAACACATCTGTCTTTCTGGGGCAACAGGGGTATCCCAACAACTCACAGTATTGGAAGCTGAGGTGAGCCTCACTGGAAATGAGTGGTGTGAACACCCCATTGTCACTGGCCCAGAGGGTCCATGCATCCTTGGCATAGACTACCTTAGGAGAGGGTATTTCAAGAGGCCAGAAGGGTACCTCAGGGACTTGGGTAGAGTGGCTTTGGAGAACTGATGTCCACCTTACCTCTCCTCTTGGAGGATCCTTCTGTGGTGGCGTTGATAAGGGTTGCAAAAGAGCAGAAGCCAATTGCTACCACAATGGTGCGCTGGCAGCAACACCGCACTAATCAAGACTCCCTGGTTCCTGTCCATATGCTGAGCCATCAACTGAAGAGTCAAGGAGTGGTGAGCAGAACTCTCTCTCTCTCTTTAACGGTCCCATATGGCCAGTGCGAACGTCTGATGGAGAGTGGAGACTACCAGTAGACTATCATGGCCTGAAGGAAGTCACGGCACTGCTGAGTGCTGCTGTGCTGGACGTGCCAGAGCTTCAATACCAACTGGAGTCGCAGGCAGCCAAGGGGTACCTCACAACTGGTATTGCCAGTGCATTTTTCTCCATCCCTTTGGCAGCAGTGTGCAAGCCACAGTTTGCTTGCACTTGAAGGAACTTTGCACTCCTGGAATCGACTGCCCCAGGCGTGGAAACGCAGCCCCACCGTTTGCTGTGCACTGATTCAGGCTGCACCGGAACAGGGTGAAGCTCTGGAACGCCTCCAATACATTACTGACAAAACCACATGGCGCAACACAACAGAAGAAGTTTTGAGAGAGGGAAGAAAACAGATCTGCAGGCCGGTTCTGCAGAACAGTTCTGCAGCTCCTCTAGGCACCCAGCTGCTGGTGCTGGGCTGGATGTTCAAAGGGAGGGTCTCCTCTACACATCACGCAACTGATGCCACGTGGAGTAAGTGGGTTGCACTGATAATGCAACGTACTTGAATAGGGAGCCCTGGCCACCCAGGAATCTCGGAATCGTTCACAAACTGGCCAGAGGGCAAAGATATCAAAATGTCACCGGAGGAGGAGTTAACGCGTGTCTTAGAGGCCCCACCATGTAACAAACTACCAGGTAATGCGAAGCAACGTGCCGTGTTCACTGATGGGTCCTGTATTCCTGTGGGAAGATGATGAGTAGCCAACGTTGCTGAAGGAAAAGCTGAACCGCATTTGCGGAGACTAAAGCCCTCCAACTGACTTCAGATATTGCTGAGTGAGAAATGTGGCCAGAGCTCTATCTCTACCCTCATGGATGGTGGCAAGTGCCCTGTGGGAGCGGTTACCAGCAATGGCAGCAGAGCAACTGGCCATGCAGTGGTAAACCCATCTGGGCTGCTGAATCATGGGAAGATACTGCTGCTTGTGTAGGGAACCCAGTAGTGAAAGTGCGTTACGTGGATGCCTGTGTAGCCACGATTTGGGCCACTGAAGAACGTCAAAGCCCCAGTGGGTGGATCAGGCTACTGAGATTGAAGTGGCTTAGGTGGATTTGGCCTGGCAAAAGAAGGGTGAATTATTTTTGGCTTGGTGGGCCCATGACACCGCAGGTCATCAAGGAAGGGATGCAACATAGAGATGGGCTTGTGATCGAGGGGTGGACTTGGCCACAGGCACTATCGCACAGGTCATCCATGAGGGTGAAGCGTGTGCTGCAATCAAGCAAGTCAAGTGTTTGAAGCCTCTGTGGTACGGAGGTCGATGGCTGACATATCAACATAGGTGGGCCTGGCAGATTGATATTCTCACATGGCCACAAACCCGCCAAGGCAAGCACCATGTGCTTTCAATGGTGGAAGCCACTACCGGATGGTTGGAAACCTATGCAGTGCCCCATGCCGCTGCCTGGAATACCATCCTGGGCCTTGAAAAACAAGTCTTATGATGACACAGCACCCCAGAAAAACTGGAGTCAGACTCATTTCTAACACAACGTCATAGACATCTGCGCCAAAGAGCAGGTCATTGAGTGGGTATATCACACGCCTCATCACGCAGCAGCCTCCAGGAAAATCGGATGGTACAATGGACTGCTAAAGGCTACACTGAGAGCAGCGTGGGCTGGGACCTTCAAACAGTGGGCTACTCACCTGGCAAAAGCCACCTGCTTAGTTAACACTAGGGGATGTGCCAAGCGAGCTGGCCCTGCCCAATCAAGTCTTCCTTGCACTGTGGAAGGGGATACAGTCCCTGTTGTGCCCATGAAGAATAGAGTAGGGCAGATGGTCTAGCTTGGTCCTGCTTCAGACAAAAGCAGGACCGTGCACGGGATTAATTTTGCTTAAGGACTTGAGTGCACTTGTTGGGCGGCGCGGGAGGATGGGCAAGACCGATGCGTACCTCAAGGGGATTTAATTTTGGATGAGAAGAGCCAGTGAATTATATTGTATGATGTTAATTGCTAATCTAGTTAAGTGCCATCTTGTCGAGATGGTCCTTTTGTTAGGAAAGGTTGGACCAGATGATGCTTGAGGTCCAGCCTGGTATTCTATGGTTCTTATTTTGGAAAAACTGATTTAAAATAGCAGCCAATCCAAAGGAGCTACATGGTTTAACGTATGCCTACACTACAATTGGGCTTTTTTCAAATGAAAGTCATGTTGTTCTACTCCATCATATAATGTGTATAAGAACTGAACCTTTAATATTTTAATAAAAACACGTACGTCAATATTTGGTGTAAGATATTGTTGCTAAGGTGAGTGGGTATGAAATTTAGTGCTCTCTGAAAATCTCCAGAGAGCCTAGAGGACCAAAGTTCCATTCAATAATAGCTTATGGAATGATGCCAGCTAGCTTAGACACAGCATCTCAGAGTAAATATCCCTTTAAAAATAGTATTTCATTTAAAAATTAAATAAACTTTCATTTTTAATCCACTTATCAAGACCATATAGCTGCACCATTGATTTTTTTGATACATACTTTCTTTTGCTGCTAACAACTGAGAAAGCCAACAAAACCGCAAAGCTTCCTTCTTTATTTTATCAAATTTCATTGAAAATATAGAAATAGATGACAATCGAGAAAGAGCTGCTACTTAAATTTAGAAATCTTAGTTTAAATTTGGTTTAAATTTAAATCTTAGTTTAAATATCAGGAACCTAAAGGACTCAAATAGGAGCCTACAAAAATATTTTGCAGACTCTTACCAGAACAACATCAAGAGCAAGTTTTAAAAAGAAGAATGTTCCAAAATCAACTGAGAAGGGACACACAGATGGGTGTTAATTAAACAGCACATCTAGTTGCAGTTTGATTTCTCTTGCTCTCCGTAGACCGCGGAAAGAGACAGTGCTCTGGTAGGCGCCATTTCCTCCATTTTTATGTCTGCCCAAAGACTTGGCATTTTATTCTCTTTTGCACGTTTATGGTCCTGCCCTCACTTAGGACAATCTGAGGGTTTAGGTTGTAGACGTAAACAAAGTCATTCATCTCTTCCTGTGCAAATGGTTCATAGGAGACGTTGTAACATTGACAATTATGCTCTCTTAGGGGTAACATGCTTTGAAGTAAGTATTTTAAGTAAAACATCAGCTACAGTGTGCTGTTCAAGCTACTTACCTAATTATAGGCTAGAAGAGGCATTGAGGTTCCTCTTTACAGGACTTATTTATAGTTCCATTTTAGTGCAAATGTTCCTGCTGATTTGTTAATCCTTAAGTGGGTTTTTCAATTAGAGGTGGACCAAATTTGCTAGTAACTCACATATATTTGGACACGAGGTTACTGGAAGCAACAAGGTGGTAGCGGTGTGTAAGGAAGATCCTCCAGTGGTACAACTCTGTGTGTATTTAAACATATATAAAAACAATTCTGTCAAAGTCTCACTTCAGCTATACTTTGTCTATGTGTTGAGAACATCATAGCTTATTTCAGATTCTGATCCTAAGGCAGATGAAGGGTGTTTTTCAGGGTATCATTCCATGTTCAATTATTATCTTTCTTCAGGTGGCATAAATTTCATTGGTGGGTTGTTGAAATGAATTTTAAAAGAAAGCTCAACTCAGCTGTTAGTAGAGATAAATTTCCAAAAAGCCTTCACAGAGTGATTGTTTTTGTATTTTTCTCCAACTTTGCGCAAATTTACACTTTACAGCCTACTTTGAATGACAGGATACAAATATCTGCAACAGAAATTGAGCAATAAATAGTCAATACCAGAAACTGACCACTCTGGAACCCCTAATGGAGATGGGAGGTAGCAGTGTTTTTTCTTTTTAAGGCATCTGTTTAGGCTCCAGGAATCAATTCCTGGTGATCTACAGGACAGTTTAGATGGTTTTCTGAACTACATGTGAAGACTCACAGTTTGTGTATATGGCCTGTTGAATACAAATGATGAGAAAGAAGCTTGCAGCCCAGCAGAAGTACAGCAATGTTACCTGGAGTGTTACATGACTGATCCCATATGCTAGGTCTGCAGTGTTTGGGGTAATAATAATTGGTAAGTATACTGATATCAGAGAGAGTGTGCTTCTGTAGCATGGGACTTTTACTGAGATGCTGAAATATGGAAGTATCATCTCTATTTTACATTTGCTTCAGTGCTGTTTGTGTAGCTTTCAGGTGAGTGATGAATAAAAAGCTGAGATGCTACTGGTCTTCTTACCATGAGTTAGGGTATTTTGTGGTGATGCAGTAATGTGACATGCAGAAAAAGCTGGCTTTTTTTTTTTTCTTTTCTGTCAAGCAAGTGACAGCAACCTGCACCATCTCTATAAGCCACAGGAAGAATGACACACCTTCAGACGTAACAGAAGCACAGGAAGTTCCCACTGAAAATATAAAATTTTAGTCCTCAAAGCCAAGGAGCATTCTGGAGTATTCTCAGCCATAACAGCTCCTCTGACTGAAAAATAAGCACGGAAAGGTGCAGTATGTCTCAGTCCCCAAATGCAGCTCTTGTCTATCTGCCAGTCTATCATGAGTCAGCTAACACAAACTGCCACCCTCATCCAGAGCAGCTGTCTAATTACAATTCTGTTATTATTAATTACCAAGTAGAAAATCATTTGTAATTAGCTCAGACTAAATCATAGTTTAAACAGGCAAAAATTACATTACAAACTAAAGAGTAATTAAAGCACTACACTAAAGTGTTTATTTAAACCCAGTTTAGTTACTGCAGATTTTTCAATCAGGTTCTCAGGCTCATACATAGATGTAATTAGTCTCCAGTACTGACAGCATACTGCATTTATTCATTAAGCATCAATATTGCTGAACAAATGTAAATAAAATTTAGACAGGAATTCTTTAAAGGGACAGTCATAGAAACATCTGGGTGAGATAATGAGGCTGGGAATGACGTGAATGCTAACGAGCTTTGGGCACTGCTCTCATGCCCACAGAATTTTTGAAGGCACAGAATTTGAACTCCCTCCATTTGCTCTGGGGTTTGCAAGCGTTAGTGATCCAGCTTTTACCCCTGTGTAGTCACTTATCTGGATGGTTTCAATGGGTCTATGCATTCAGCATCCGGGCAGATTCCCAACAAGCAGATCAGATATGCTTTCAGGTGCTTCGTACTTGAACACTGGAAAATAAAACACCGTCACACAGCAACACCACTGACATTTCTGAGCATAATTTACTTAATTTAAGGTAAACCAAAGGATCTAAAAACATACAGGAAAGGTATTGTAGGCAAATTATTTTTCTTCCAGTTGTTGTTATGTGGAATGAACTAACATACCTCTTACAGAATATGTCACAGTCATTTCAGAAATCTGTCATTAGCTACATAGTGCAGGGAGTAACTCCTTTCTGGGTTCATGGCTGAGAAAACAGCTTTTATCCTTGGAACAGTGGCAAGAAAAGCAACCCTGCTAGAGAGGTGAATGCACTGTGATAGCAGGGTTTGACTTCTGAACATCCTAAAATTTCAGGATTCTCGTGGATACGGTTTGGTGGCAGGCAATGGCAAGGAATAAGAGGTGGCCCATTCACTATGGACTGGATGAATGTGATTTCCCACACAGGACGTGGAGACTGCTCTGGAATAAATACCAGTATTGATGCAAAAAAGCTATACTAGGCTGGAGAGCTGTCCGTTATAATGATGATAGTGTTGTGTCCTCCATGCTGCTTCAGTTCAACTGTTTTCACCGTAGTACAAACCTCTGAATAGCCCATAATTTTACTACAGAACAAGTGTGCTAACAGTGATATTACAGAACAAGGGAAACTGCTGCTATCACACTATTAGCTTCAGGGTTCTAAAACCCGTAAACTCTTTTTTCCAGTCCTATTCAACATCTGTACACTAGCATCCAGGGAACTTCTCAGGAGTCATGTGCTCAGGTGAATAACAGGTACAAGAACTTTACCATACATTCTCATCCCATCAAGAAGACTCTCTTCTTGGATTAATTCACTGCTTGTTGCAATAAGACCTGCCCTAGGACCAATAAAAAAAGTTTCTTGTTAAGTCCAGAACAACGATGCTGTTCCAGTTTTTCTCCTCAAACACAGCAGAGTTGTCCATTTCCAACACCTCATTGCAGCTGGAGCAGCCTGGAGGTCTGGTTTGGGTTGTGAGCCTGCAGAGAAATTAATGACCATCATTACATTTTGTTTGTAGTGCAGACTATACCTCTTCCTACTAATATTCACTAGCATAAACACATGACAGTAAATGTATTTAATAAAATCTAGTACAAGCACACTAAAATAAACCAGGATGAGCATATAAGTTATGGCATTTAACCCTTTTTTGGAAGGTGTTCAAGTACAGTGCAAACAGTCATGCAGCAACATTTGCAGACAGCATAGTAATTTACACATGTCATATATATACTCTGAAGAAAATACTTAGGTAATCTAAATAGTTAGAAAATGATAATTTTTGTCACACCACCACCTATCTTCCTGTTAGCAAAATGGGAAGTTGCAATTTTTAGTTAAACAATAGCATCACTAGGTTTTTGTAGTAAAAGCTGAGTGATACTTATAATGTTTGTATTTGTTACTAAAACGTTGCCATATTCTTTTTTGTTTTGTTGGGGTTTGTTTGTTTTATTTCTTTTTGAGAGAATCAGGTCTGTTATTAAAACCTGCAGCAGCTTGCAGCAAATCAGATGCTTCATGACCAGTGCTGTACACATTGCCAGCAGACTGTTCAAAGCTTCCGTAGCTTGAGGGGAAAACAGTTTAAAAAAAAAAAAGTCAAGGCTTTTTAAAAGTGCTCAAAACAATGTCCAATTCTAGCAGAGGCTGTTTAAAAGCATTCACTGGCACCAGCATCCTGGCTTCATTGGTGGCCTGAAAATATCAGTTTATAAGGGAGTTCTGTTGAGCTTGAATGTGTGAGTACACTACATATTGGCTTCATAATACAAGCAAGTGTAAGCAAATTAATTGCTGACTGAACTAGTGTTCCTCTGCTGTTTTGTTAAGATATTGCTTGTGTCAACATTGAAGTCACTAAAGTGTGTTTCAAATTTGTTAGACGTGATGGTGATCTTATTCTGTGGTTCGCATTGATGTCATCAGCTCTGCCCTGTAAACCACTCCTGACAAGACTTTGAAAAGTGATGCATATTCTTCACACTTAATACCTCCAACTCCAAACTCTTTGACCTCATGTAAAATTCCTTCCCGTGTATTGAAACTGGCTCTGTGACAGCCATGAGTTCCACACTGATTAATTCAGTGACCATCCACTACTAAGACCTAATGAAAAGAGGTTTTTACCTATATCTCCATGTAAGCTGCAGAAGTTGCTTCCCTTGATGGAACTTTGAGCATCATAAGCAGAGGGCCAGTAAGAATACCTTTACATCTGGACACATTAAAGATTTTCTGGATATAAGAAAAGCTCAACAAAAGTACTATTGATCCTATTTGAAGAAGTAGTCACATTATTTCAAGAGTGTAACAGGCACCAAATATTGTGGCACATCTGGCCTTTTACTAGAACGCTTAGGAAAGAAGCCTAAGAAAAGTCTGAAGACACCCTTGCAGGTAAATCTATTGTTTTAAAGGAAGGTTGGTCCCTTTTTCAATCAAGGTCCAATAATCTCAATTTTGTTTATGCTTCTGTACCTCATATTTTCTATCTTTCTACCCAAAAAAGGTAATAAACATTGTCTTGGAAGATCACAGTAAATTGAACCAGAGTCTTAGTTGTCAGGTTAAGTAACAACCACCTTTTTCCTGCAAACCTATAAGAATCACCATATGCAATGGACTCCTCAGTTCTGAGCAAATGCGGTCCAGTTGTGAACCTTATGTGAAGAGTATGGTCTTAGTTTTGGTAGACTAGTTGGTTGGAAACCATGATCACTGTCTTTCAAAGCGAAATCAATTACATGCTTATTTCAAGCCTTTGTTGCAATGGAGTAGTTAAAATGGATGCTTAATTCCATCTCTGTTCAATGCTATGTGCATGTTTAACTATAAGCACATGTCGAATATATCTTTTCAAGAGGAAATTGTATTTTCCTTAAGGAAACTAAAAACAGGCTATGATATCTGGTGGGTTTTTTTTCAGGTGGGTAATGTTTATTTGCTCTCAGATGACACTGTCCTTTCAGGTTCCTTCAGGTCTCTTGACAAAAATAATTTCCACAGGAGGGAGTGTTCTAAAATTATAAGTAAAATATATGAGAGTGACAAAGGAAAGAAAATCTATGTCTAAAAATTTTACTGGGCTTCTGCCTGACTGAAATTGCAAAAAGAATACTTGGTCCATCAGCTGTTTAAGAGTTAAATAAAAGCCTTGTTATTGAATTATAAACACTTAGTTGATTATAAAAGACTATATAACTTTAGGTCTTTAAATGCAAACAGTAGAACTAGTGCTTCTCTCAATATTCGTCTTATGGTGTGTCTGTTTGCTGATGTTAAAGTGAGTTTGACATAATGGTAAGTAGTTCAAACAATCTATACTGCTGGAAGCTTTCCCTCACAAACTATTGATTTTCCTGCTCCATCTGCAGCATGCTCTGAAGCACTTCCCATTCTGTTTACCATTCTGTAAAGCTAGAACGCATCGTTTCACACTGTCTAAAGGAATTAAGCAAACTTTGGAAGACATTTTGCTGGAAAACTTGATATATTTACTTGTGGTTCAGCATAACAGGGAGAAAAATCTTGCTAATTTAGCACCAAAACCACAGCAAGTTTTTATTTTGGTAGCTTGATCCTTTGTTTGGGAAGAGGCATTGGTGTTACCAAGTAAGGATCACATCCTGAGGGAAGCTCAGAGTACCTCCACTGTATATTAAAATTGGCTGAGTTCATCCCCTTCATGTCATGAACAGTCAGAGTGAGTGGCGAGTCTCACTATGTCAGTGTGATATGGCTCTATACAGAGGATTGTGTAGGATGAGTGTTCTACCTGTCGTGTCCAATTCCTGTGGGGTCGGGAAGGAATGGTCCTGGGACACTTGAGAAATTCCACAGGGTATCTGACCTCTGCTGTGGGAGAGGGAAACCTCTCCAATCACTTGAGGAGCACATTTAGAACCATCAATTCTACAGATGACATGGGTTTAAAGAGAGGTGCCACAGTGACTTTTGATGGCTTGGCTGTTATTATGAAACATTGGAAGCATGAGGAGTATAAAGTGTGAGAAAATGTAAAGAAGAAATTCCATTTCCAATAAACAGAGTTTTGTCATAGCTGAGTTGCAAGTGGGATTTGCTTGGAAGAGCTGTTACTTCGGCTGCTTTGCTAGACTTTTTAGAGAGAAGGTGCCTTGTTTTGGAGGCCTAACTTATTACACATTCCCTTGGGCAGGCTGATTATTCATAAAGTGTTCTAATGAGCATCCAGCACTACCTTGCTTTTTGGTTATGCACATGTCATCACCACTTAGATGAAGCATTATCTATTGCAGATCTGCTTTTTGTTTTCCCTCTCTCCTTGATACATTGAGATTTTGTGCATAAACTGATATGAATCTCACCCTCACCTTCAACCCCAAACATGGATGTGTGATTTATCCTATTGGGAGATTTCCAGGAAATGAAAAAAATAAGTTTTTGATCCTACACATGTGACATGTTAAAACTCCTCAGAACTTACAGTAAACAGAGGCTTTGATCCTGGTGAGAAAAACAGACTGACAGGCAAGGCTTTTAGAGCCGGATGACCCAGACGTGTCTGCAATGGTACCCATATGATCAGTCCTGCTTTGTTCAGTAAATGAGAAAACAGGTTGATGAGAGGGAATGTGAGTGCTGCAAAATAAAGATGAAGAAGACAGCTGCTAAAGCACTTTAAAACATTAAAGAACACTTCCAAAAAGATGTGTCAACTTCTACAGATGCTTTTGGATGACAAAACAATTTTGTAATGTTGCTAGTACGCTGCATTTTTTTTTTACAAGGGCAAGGGAAGGGTGTCTGGACGGGCAACTGAAGTAATTTTTTTCATTTTCCTTGTGTTTTGGGCTGGAAGAAAAAAGCTCTTCTTTTAAAGTGTGATTTTCTTCTTTCAGGAGAGATATCAAAGGCAATATAGTATATCTGTATTATTTATATCCATTCATTTCTTTATATCAGTATTTTCCATAGCTGTATGATTTGTTGTACCGTTGCAAATTAATTCTGATCTATAAATAGGAATACATATGCACGTATTACTCTTGTTGAGGTTTACAGTGGGAAAGGAGTAATTGCCTTCTGGCTTGAGAAAAGGACCATTAAGTAGTATTATTGCCCACTGGGGATCACTATTTTAAACAAACAGAGCAATGGTTTTACCTATAAACCAGAAACTCTGGTCTATATATGTTTTATTATACCTTTTAAAAATGCGTTTTCCTGTAGCTTCAGCTACTTTCTGCTTAGGCTTCTTTCTTTTAGCTTGCCCAAGGCCCTCAGTCCTATAGGCTGGCAAATGCTTTTCATCCTTCACACGTTAATGGGGTTAACAGAAAATAGTAGGCATTTCTTGGATTGGGGGCGGTGGGGGGGGTGGGGACGGTTCTTTGGTATTTGTTTAAGGCGTTCCTTCAGATTAGCTATTTTAAAGCTTAATAAGAAACTACCAATAAAGTGTAATGCTAAAAATAATTGTTTAGTTTTCTTCATTATGTGATTTTTCCCAGAATCACTGAAATGCTGGTTGGAAAAGACCTAGGGGTCTTCAGTCCAAACTTCTGCAGGATTGCCATCAACACAGGACCAGGACAGTCATGGTGTTTAGCTGAATGTGGAAAACCTCTGAGATTCCCTAGCCTGTACAGGTGGACTTACCCTGTGCTCTGCTACCCTCTAAGTGAAACTGTTTTTTCCTGCTCAGCCTGAAACTCCCAAGTCAACACACTCTCTGTGTGTATTTTCCCTTTCCAGGTTGTCTGACACCACCATTTCCTATACTAATAAATAAGTATTGTTTAAGCAAATTGAGAGCTGTGCAAAAGGGCAACTAGCAAGACCGTCCATGCTCACGCACCTAAGCACGCAGAACCCATATCCTGTTTTCAGGGAACTCAGAAGCTGCACTTGAAATTCAGTTGGGTACTGAGAACTCTAGAAGCAGAGAGCAGACAGTGTAACTGCTGCTGTAGTGCTTAGAAAATCACAGACTCCTTGACGTTATTATTTACACAATGTCCTTTTGCACAGACGTGATGTTTCTTATTTCTCAGCTATTTGCTGGGTGATCACAATGAATGTTGCTGGCCATTACAATGATCCTACCACTCCACTGTCATGAGTCACTGGCAAACTGGAAAATGAGAATGTTGTCTTCTATCACTTGCATGCAGTCTAAACTGCAGTAGAAGTCGTTAGTATTACCAGTAGAAAGAAGATTAGTAGTTATTTTAGTGGACATTTTCTGGACATTTGAAATAATACCTCTGATTAAACTAACCTTTATCAATAAAAATTATAGGATTACATCTCAGGAAATGTGGGCATATTTTTGATCATGAGACTGGGTCTACATGTAGAGTGAAGTTTCACCTGATAGTCTTGGAGTTTCCTTATAATGAAATAAGTAATTTTGATGAACATATTTAGACTATATATATCACTTCCTGGCAGGTTCTGAACTATTTTGGCATACGTATATATATAGAATGTCTTTCCAAAATAAGACAGTTATCAGATTTCCACAACTGTTATATTTAGCAACCACTGCCAGTAGCAAGCCATAAAGTTAATTTTGCTTAATATGATTTGTCATACTCCTGAGAATTAGCTCTAACTATATTCATTATCTACGTTGGATGGTGTCTTATTCAGAATAGAACATTTAATCATTCAGACTATGAGAAAGTTTCTTCCTTGTGCTGATCAGCACTGAAGTAAATTTTTTATGTGGATGATTTTTTTTTTTTTACCCTTAACTTTAAAAAGCTAATGTTTTTGAGGAGAAAGGGAAATATAGAACAAACGTAGCAAAAAAAAAAAAATTAGAAAGTGCTTTTTTAATATAAGTATCTTTCATTAGCAAAAACCTTTTTGAAAACTATTGTTATGAAGACAAATAACATTCTTCTGAATCTTTAGAAAAGAACAGTGAAAAAAAGAATAATTAAAGGCAAAAATGAGTAAATTTTGTAACTTAAACTGAGGTACTATTAAAAATAACAAAGGAGTAGAAAAAATGTATTAAAAATGGTTTGTCATAACAGCCTTCAGAAGAACAAGAACCAAATGTCCGTTGTATGTCACAGCTCGTATTTCTTTTCGTCTGCGATTGAAAGTACTCTTCTATGCCTGTTCTCAGAGCAAGTTCAGAACAGATGGATGTTTCTGTGTTGGGAAATCACTGCCACAGAACTACGGGGACTGGGGTAAATTTACTAAAAAAGGCTCAGTGCTGCAGGACAAGTGTATGGAGCGAATAAATTAGCTTGGGAAATCAGGCACTTGAAAACAGACTTGCCATGCACAGCAAGCAGACAGAGGCAGTGTACAGTCGTGCTTATAGTTTTGCTTTAAACCCTGTACTAGATTTTGTTGTATGAACATTTTTGTGGAGAACCCACTCCTTTGCTCAAGCTTGAAACCCTGAAGTAGGAACAATTTAGACCAGCCAATTTACTTGTTAAAAAAACCCAGATTTGTCTAGATGTCACAAAAAAAATTGAGTGTGACAAAATATCCTGCATATCCAAATACATCTTCATGTTTCCACTTAGGTTTATAAACATAATTTCTTTTAGCACCCTCTCTTTCTTACCAATCAGTCTTTTACATAGTCACATACATGTGAAAAAACGTACTTTTTTTTACCACTGAATCAGCCGTTCAATTCAATTACTTTTAACTTTTCATTCTTTCTGTCTCTAAAGGCGTAATTAATGTCTGATGTCAAATTGCAGCTCAGTGCTCAACAATTCTCTCCATTTAATCACCTTTTGGAAGACAGACTCATGGCTCTGATGATAAACAATTAATTCATGGACTTACGTGCTAGCAGTACCTTAAAACAAATAGTTGATAACCTTCTGATAGTGATGCGATCCAAATTTACTTTTGGTTCATGCTATCAATCTATACACATAGACTTCTCTTCAAAAACATAGAACAGCAAAGCCGTGCATAGCCTCAAGAAGAGCATTACCAGATTCAACAGCAAGATCAGATTTAATAAAGTAGGCCTATTTTGCAGAATAAACATTTCTGCTTTTATGTTCAACAAGTCAGTGAGGAACATGACAGGAACGGGTTTAATTTGATGTCAGGCGATACAGGATTTATCTGAAGTAGTTACCCTGCTATTCAATAGGACTAAGCCGTTACCATAGTAACTCCATATCACCTGACCCTCACACACAGACTGGACCAGATTCTGATCTCAAACGTGTCAATGTAAATCTGAAATAAACCCTACAAGAATGACGAACGAGGGAGTGTTACATGGAACATTGCAGCTGGAGACAGCCTAGGCCATGACTTACGATAAGGGTGTCGCCCTGTAGAACGAATTCACATGATACAGTTCAACTAACCAATGTGTAAGGCCTATTCTTTTTCAGGAAGAAATGAGAGGGGGTAGCAGTTATTCTGTTAAAGTTGGTTATAAGAGCATTATTATCTTAACAGATCTCAGAGGCAAGCTGAAGTTTTCCTCCAATAAATAAAACACAAGTTGCACAACAAGGGATTTGCAAACGAAGGCTCTGATCCTGCACAGACATTTGTATATGTTTAAAATTATGTACTTGCACGCCTCCCTAGACAACTTCTTATAAGCTCTACAGAAAACAGTCTACAAATCTGGTTCCTAATTTAAGATCTGACATAACAAAAGAGAGTACCATGTCTGTAGGAAGAAAAGTACTTCAGCATGTATTCCTTTTCTGTCGTGATCTGATTCACAGGAAGAGAGAGCAGCGGTTTGTGCAGCCTTTAAGTTGGGGCGGTACGGGGTGGTGATGGAGTTTGGGGGATACACACTGCTAAGACTGAGCACTGCATTGTCGTAAAGCACAGAGGACAAAAAATAAGTCTCCAACACAGAAGAGGAGAGTATGTATGGACTTACCATTGTAGCTTAGACATGAGCTTCACCTGGTCCCCACATTTGCCAACTTTCCAGCTCTGGCCACTGGCCAACACTATACTTCGTTGGAAACCTGAAAGGCAGGCTATCTTCCATGGGAAGGGTTGACTGTGCTTGACAGACACAAAAGCAGATGAGTTTTGTGAGGAGTCTGAGCCTGGGCTGATCTTTAACACTTTGCTACAAGAGTCTTGCGGCCCAGGAATCCTTCATATGTAAGACGAAGAGGACAGAATCATGAAGCATACTGAAGATTATTCTGCTCCATTTCTCTGGCTCTTATAGAGTGCAGTCACAGCAAATCACCGAATCACAAAATGCTGGGAGTTGCAAGGGACCTCTGGGGATAACGTAGTCCAACACCCCTGTTAAAGCAGGTTCTCCTAGAGCAGGTTGCACAGGATCGCAACCAGGCAGATTTTGAAAATCTCCAGAGGAAGCTCCACAATGTCTCTGGGCAGCCTGCTCCAGTGCTCTGTCTCCCTCAGAGTTTCTCCTTATGTTCAGATGGAGCTCCCTGTGTTCCAGTTCGTGCTCATTACTGTACCGGAGTTACATCACTTAGGTACTAAATACCTCCGTGTATTTTGTAGGCTGTCCCTTTTAGAGTGCAGAGTAAACTGCTAGAGGACAGAAACAGCTAACTAGTAATAATGAGACTGGGTGACAGAGTAGGACTGAATGCCAGAGAGAGATGAAAGAAAAGGTATGAGGCTCTAGACTCCAAATACAGCCTGATCCGGCAGCTGTCCCAGAATAGTCCCATTAAGTTCCTCTAGAACCTCATACAGGGGTTAGACAGCCAGAGAATAATAGGGATATCCAAGTTTGTGTGTCTGTAGTAACAAAGAGCTGTCTGCACGTCTTTGAATGTCTTTCAAAAGAAAGAACTCAAATTTAGCTTCTTTTGTGGCAATAGAAGTTGCTGAGGAGGTTATCTTTCTTTTTCACAGTTGTCTTGAAATGTTCATGACTGTCTATGTTCTTGTAGTACAGAGAGAGAAAACATCCAGGCAAATCCATACTTATGTTCAATATGCTCAAAGGTTTTTAGATTCTGCCTTGGTTCTTCACGCTTAACAGCACATCTGGAGCAGTGGGTACAGACCTGCGACTCCCAGTTTCCACACCAACCTGTACACGCTTAAAGAATGAATCACCTCATTTGGCTCCTCTGTAGGCAATAGTGCTTTCCACCCTGCATGTGTCTCCTACTAATGAGGTCCACCCTCGTTAGTGCTGCACTGATGACAGGATAAAAAAAATGTTGATGGATGATTGAATATATGATGACTTCCCTTTACTGAAAATATGCAGCCCAAGTACAGCCAGCATCTCCCTTTAATTTGCAGCATGTTCTGAAAATATGATTGATAAACAACACTGTGTGGCTTAGGAGCTGTCTTTCACTATCACAGATTTTTAATATTAGGGTGGGGCACAATCCTCAGTCTCTTACTTCATTTGCTTCCTTTTCAATCCTACCGCACACAAAAGTACATGAGGCTAATGCTTCAATGATTAACTCTTCTGACTTTCATTTGAGGCGGATAAAAGTGCTAGCGAGTGTGCCTTTGAGAGCCATGTGAGGCGCAAACCTTTAAAGAGCTTTCATTTCCATCCCATCATCTCAAATTATCTTGTTTACCCCCTGAATTCTGAGCAGGTACCATTACTGCACTCAGTTGTCCACATCACTCTTTTGAAGGGAAAATTAATTCTGATTACTGGCCCTATAACTGCCTATTTCTCACATCATCTGTCAGCAAAATAAGCAGACAAAAGCTGGCTAAGTGGATTTCTGTTAGCTGCCATTCAAAAGGATAGGGACAGGTGTTGAATGAAGCTTCTTTTTCCAACTGCTGCTTAACAATACATATAGGAGAAGTTTAATTGCTTGCATCCACCTGCACCCTTGTCATTTCTTGGCTCTATTGATTTTAATGAAAATATTAAGTGCACTTCAGGAGCAGCAGCTAAGTGACATGTTGATTGAAATATACAGGAAAATGTATAATGGAAGCAGGCTATTACAGTTTTAATAGAATCTGAAAGAATCTACAGCAGCATTTTTCCCTGCTATTCTTATGCATATACCAAGTTCTGAGATGAGTAATTTGAAGTTGAATAAATGATTGGTTGGTTTTAAAGAAGCCTTTCACCTTAATAACCTATTTTTGTTGAATAAGTGACCCAGGCTTTTTGGCGTATTTTATTCCATTATGCACCCTTCAGGGTGCTACATAAACACAACAAATATGTGTATGAACACTATCCAAATCATGATAGCTCAGCATTGTAAACAACGACAGATTTGTAGTGGAGACATCAACAGCAACCACTCTGTCCAGGAAAAATCTGCGTGAATATCTTGAAGTTTGCCTAAAGCTACATTCTCAACTCTTAGAGGACTTGGACTTAACGAGCAAGCAGTATACAAGCAAGTGCATCACCTTTGGTTTAGGAATACCATTTCATGAGAACCGTATTTTTTAGTTCCTTGTATTCAAGTTTCTTCCTTGATACACTTGGTATGTCTAAAGCTGGCAGAGTTAAGATAGATAAAACGCTTAGATAGAAGAAAGATTTGATGCAATTTTTGTAATAGAAGTTCCTTAAGGAACTTCTCTTATGCTTAATGCAATTTTATCATGAAGGAAGCTGATCAGCTTCTTCTCACTCTCAGTTCAGTGAATCTTACACGATTTGAAACCACAAATCCCACACAGCTGCAATATGAAATCTAAACTATTTACAGACTTAAAAATCAATTCTGATATTCTTCATCACATAAGTTACCACAATTTTCATACGTTTATGCAGAAACCAGTGTCCCTTGTTGCTTGGCGATGCACAAGCACAGACCAGAAAATGCTGCTACTCAAAAGGGCTCACAAAGCATAAGACAAGACAGACAAGTTAGTAGGTGACGAAGAATGCAGCCATCATTATTGGCAAAGGTCAGCACGTAAACTGTCTCCTTGTCTGTTGGGTTCTTTTGGATGGTTTGTGGAAAAGCACAGATTCGGGGAGAAACCCTGAGACGGCCTTATCAGTGTTCATGGGCAAGTCCTCCCCTGGCCAAGGAACAGGATGATGGAAGAAGGACATTCCTAAGCAGTTGATAATGCAGGAATGACCATTCTGAGCCCACTATACTGCCTTTGCTGTTAGTAGGGATGCCTATAACAACAGAGCAAATGCACGGTATTAGCTTCCTATGAGTTCTCTCCCGGGCTCTGGGAAGGAATTTTCCAGGAGAGATCTTATCTGGATATGCCTTCAACGATCTTTCTTTCTTGAACTTGCTTCATGACTACGAGAACACCAGCACATTTTGAACCCTCACAGCGTTTCCCCAGCTCAGCTACTAGAAGATGTACCTCCTTGAGTTAACTTTGAATAAGCCGATATCATTTACTGTACCTCGTTCTTGTGCTGGAAGTGAAATTTTCTATCAGGCCTTTCCAGATTTTGCAGTTGTCTTCCATAGCTGAGCATGTCCTTATACAAAAAAAGACTTTGTGCTTAACTTTTACTGTCTGTGATACTTTTCTATACCACCTTTCCAGTTCTACCATACTTCTTTCAATAAAGAGAAGCTAGGACTATGCGCACACTCAAGAGTTACTAGCACAGCAGAGATTTGTGGAGAGGCGTAAAAAGTTTCTTCATTTTTTCTCTGAGCATTTTCCTAGTGACTGACTCCTAGCATTCTAGTTGCCCTTTTACTGACTACGAAGTATTGAGTCAACATTGTCAAAAGCCAGCTTTCATAAATTAATGACTTTTCTTCTTAGTACTAATAATCGAATTTCAAACCTGTTTCATAAGGTTTGGACTTTTTCTCCTGTACACATTATTTTACATTTATCTGCACTGCATTTCATTTGCCGTTTTACCCCATTACTCAGCCTTTCATCCAGCTCTTTAGTAAGTAGCCCTTACTTAACTGGAAAGCATATAATCGTTGCTGTCTTTTCCAGATTACTTGCAAATACGCTGAGTAATACAGACTCCTGTGGGATTCCACTGGTGAGCCACTTCCTACACTTCTTTTCTGTCTTTTATTCTGTTATGTGTATGTAGGAAAATATTTACTTTTATTCCAAGAGTACCTTAGTACCTTTATCAGACATCAATGAGGGATTATGAAATGCCTCTAGAATACCAACTGGTCTGTTTTGTCCCTGTGCTCAGTGCCTCTTTCAAGAAACTGCAATAATGAGACTTTATTTCCTGTGCAGAAGCCACGTTGATGCTTCTTCTATACAGCACATTTAGTTATGTAGCTTATAATTATTCTTTAGAAACAATTCTAACCAATTCCTATTGGTTGGTCTGATACGCACGTGACTTCTCAAAAAATCTTCCTTCTATCGTTCTGGCCACCATCTCTTTGTTCCTACGACACAAATAGTTTTAAAGGAGAGATTACATGTTGCAGATAGTAGCTGGATTATTCCATCCTTGAGTTCCTTTAAAGCTCTTGGGTGAATACCATCTGGTTCTGGTGATTTTTGTTTGTTTGTTTGTTTGTTTGTTTGTTTGTTTGTTTGTTTTGTTTGGGGGGTTTTTTTGCTCATTACAAGCAAGTGGGATGTAGATGTTGGACTGATCATCTCAACAATGAAGATGTTAGAAGGGGAATAGTTTGGGAGTACTGGAAATCTCTTAAAAGTAAAAATAGCAGCGTATGGTTGACATAAAGGCAATAGAGGGGGGATTCAATGAGAGGGACGCAATCAAAGAGGTGGGTTCAGAGGATGATTTTTGTAGGAAAACTTCAAATAGATCTGACTGGGTAAAAGTGCAATGGTGCAGAAAAGGACAGAGAAAAATAAAGATGAAATGTTAACAGAACCTGGACAATGAACTGCAAAAGCATCCTAAAAGGACCGTGTTTATAAAGGTGTGAGGAAAAATTCTGCATATGAGAGCTCTGTTAACGAAACTAATTCGTGAGAGTTTGAGTGTCGGAACCTGACCCACAGGAAGAATTGGATAGATGAACCTGTACTGCCTAGCCATTTGCTGAGATTGATGGAAAAAAGGGAAGGTTGTAAAAGATTAGGGACTGAGGCACAGTAGCTGAAATGAAGGAGGGCTGTCTGCAGGTAGAGCCATACAGAATAAATGAAACTCATGACTGAACATGGGTGGGATCTCCAGGGAGTCCTGAAGAAAAGTTAATTGAAAGTAATGGACATTGCATTTAGTAGTGCTGACGTTGTGCTTTTATTTGTCAAATACTGTTACACTTTGAAATGCTTTGCAAAGACAGTTTGCTCATGTCAGTCATCAGTCTTTTGAAAAGTTGAATTACAAAGGAGGAACTTCACCTACTTCATGTGATTCTGAGTAACTGTGAGTTTAATCTATGTAAGAAAACAGGGAAATAGGCCCAGGACAGCTGTTCTGTGTATTCCAGCTGTTTAAAGGGGCAATGGATAATGGAACTGCAATCAGAAAAAAGCACTGAGGATAAAAAAGAGTGTCTGATTATGGTTTAAGATACAACTTACGCCTGATATGCTTTTGGTGAGTGCTTGCTTCCACCGTGGTCAGAACATAGCACTTACCCTGGCGAGTTTTAGGGAGAGAGATGTAATCAACCTGCCAGGCCTCTCCACACCGGTATTTCGACCACCGTTCGCCGTACCACAGAGGTTTCAACAGCTTTGTCTGTTTGATAGAAGCACAGATATTACATTCATGAATAACTTGACTGAGAGCATCCATTGTCAGATCCACCCCTCGGTCACCTTTATGATGCAATGGAACCAATGGGCACCTGTATCTACCAGGGCCTTGTACCTCAGTGGCTCTAATGTGCCAGGCCATCGAATCCACACAGTCCAATACACACGGTTATCCCTTTCCTCCACCTGGCTAGAGGCAGGGCCTCGCTAATGCCTCAGGCAGAGTTTGGGACCAGGAGAAGGATTTGCCTGGCATGGGATATCTCTGCTAGGAGGGACGCTCCGTGCTCTGCGGCGCCCACCAGAGACTGGAGCAATTTGTCTCTGGCCACGGTCATCAGAGTTGCATCGCTTCCGTCTCTTGCGATCTTCAAAACGGCATCTTGGGCACCGGCACTGTTGGTCACCTCGTGGCCGATTCTGCTTGTTCCTATTAGCTCTGGGAGAAGAATTAGCGTCATTGAATAGCCCACAGCTTTTCCAACGGCTAATAGTATCTTCTAACTTATCCACCTTTTGCCATGAGGGAGTCTTGGTTGTGGTGGCTAACCATATCATCATACTGACGGATTCGGTTACACACCTCCCCTACAGTTAATTCATCTCCTTCGCCTGACTGACCCCACAACAGGGTAGACATGTGTGGGAGTGGTTTTTTGGAGCACTTTGAGTAAACTTTTTAATTAAGGCATTGGTAGCAATTACCCGTTCTGGGTTCAAATTCCTATCCCCATTGTCATTATAGAGAATCTCTCTCATCGCCAGCTCTCTCAGGTATTCGAGACCCTTACTCAAGACAGTCCACAAGGGAACCCAGGTAGTGAGGTCATCTTTAGTGGGATATCTCTTCCTCACAGCTAGCAGGAATCGCCTGAGGATACTGAGTTTTCCTCATATTCTCCTATCCCCCTGTCTATACCTCCTTCCAGGGCCATGTTTCCTAACTGCTTAGCTTCACCGCCTGTTAATTCAATGCCATCACCTCCTTGATCCCAGCAACGAAGCAACCACTCCAAAATCTACTCATATCTACACCTGTGGAACTCCTGTCTAATGTTTCTCAAGTCCCTTCTAGAGTAAGGTTCTATATCGTCATTGTCGTCCTCGTCGTCCGGGGACGGAGCCCTTGACGGTCCCAGGTCTACCCGTACTGAAGATCGGCTTTCAGGCTGGCGTAGTGTGCTCTCAGACTGGCTCGTCTGCATCACTACCAGGGCTACCAGTCTGACCACTAGTTGCTGAATCCTTTTCCTTTCCAAAATCAGGGGCCAGAGACATCTGTCTCCTCGTCACAGGAGCGGTTTCTACCAGTCGGGGTAGAGAGGGAATCGTGTCCATATGGTACCTGCTTTTAATATTAAACCACACATTGATAATGTTACTGATAGCAATAGAGTCTCAGTTAACGACATGGGAAAAGTGATATCACTCCCCAAACCTTCTGGTTTTCTCTGAGGTACCTTCTTCTGAGGTACACATTGGACTTTACCATCTTCCTGCATCACCCACCAGGTGTGACCAGGGCCTTGTGCCGAGACAACACCACAGGTAGGTGCATTTGGGTTTGCATCAGAGAAAACCCAGTAATATGCAGTCAGTCAAATTCTGAGCCAAAATATTTTCATTGTATACTCTTTAACTAGACTTAATGAGAAAATGTGTCATCTCAGTTCACAAGAAGTTATGCTTCAGTATAGAAAAAAAATATTTTACAAATTTGGTAGACATTGTTATTTATAGCCAGTCACCTCTCAGTCATATTAAAATCCAATGTGGATGTGGGAATGACGAGAACTCCAAAAGACATACAACAGTAAATAGGCTATCAGGAAAGGCAGTGTGAACAAAAGAGTAGAGTTGCCATGGGTTGTTCCATGCAAAAACACAAACTTGAATAAGAAAGTATGAGAAAAGTAGAGGCATACACATACAGGCATAAACAAGATAATTCTTGCAAATGACAGGAAGAAATTGTCCTGCCCATACGTACCAGTTTGTGGAAACATTTGAATGCATACACCTTATTTGCATGCAACTAAACTTCTTTGGAATACTGTGTGCTCTTAATTTGCTTCCACAGATAGATTCTTCCTACATAGGGAAGTCTTATATAAATGAACTCTTTAAAAGAAGGGTAAAGCCCTAAATCTTTTCCTCAATTTCCTAAACATCACTTTCATTTATGACATTGCCAGCATATTACAGGTATTCACATCATTAGATTCTAGCTGGGTCTCCTGACAACCTTAAAGAGGAAAGGAAACAAATCTGGAAAACAGAGGGACGTTTTTAATAATGACATTAATACCTCCTTTGCGTGTGAGGCTATTTTGTTTGAAATAATAATGTGAGAAAGAAGATATTTTATTTGGAATAATAGCAGCTGAATTTATAACAAACGTGACAACTTTGGATATAGATTACTAATTTTGAAAAGAATATTCATTTGGTACATCTTGAAACAAAATCCAATCTATTATGTATACTAAAGACATTAAATTTTGGATATGATTCTACATAATTTTTTTTGTCAGTATTCAGAGTTTTGGATGGATTTTTCTGCAATATTATTCATGTAATCAGCTTTTCGTTTTTCATTCTCCCTTTTGCAAATGTTATTTTTTCAAGTATATTTAATTCAGATGGTCAAAAGTTTTGCATGACTATTGCTAAACGAATCAATCATCATGGCTTGGCTTCGCGGACGAAGATTTGGGAGGGCTTTGCCCACGCTTATTGCAAGCGCGTTGATGGCTGAAAAGGCCAATGCGGGATAGGCAAGACCGGTTGCAAAGAGCACACCGGAGGGTCTCCTTGGGTGGTATAGTCGAGGCACGGTTCTTTCTGCGCTGTCTTTCTCCTCGAGCTTGATTCTACGCGTGCTCTCAAAGGAGACAGCAGCGTTATGTATGGTGTGTCTCCAAATCTCCCGATTGGAGGCCAGGGTGGACCACTGATGGTGGTCACTATGGCCTAGGCTGAGGTGTTGTTTCAGGGAGTCCTTCTATCTCCTCTTTGGAGCTCTTCTCTTGCGCAGCCGGTGGCAAGTTCACCATAGAACACGATCTTAGGGAGGCGGTGATCCGCCATCCTGGAGACGTGCCCTGCCCAACGCAGCTGCGTTTTCAGCAACATGGCCTCAATACTGGTGACGTCTGCCTGTTCAAGGACAGCAGTGTTAGTCACGTAGTTAGTCCAGTGGGATGTTTAGGATTGTGCAGAGGCAGCGCTGATGGAAGCGTTCGAGGGGTCGCAGATGGTGGCGGTAGATGACCCATGATTCAGACCCGTAGTCTCAAAAAGACAAGGCAGCTACTAAGAAGAAAAAACATGCAATTATACAATTTATTTGGAACTACTTATTCAAAAGGAAAAATATTCCTGGCCTCCTAATTGCAATGGATGACAATAACTTTATCTTGTTTTTAATAGTGAACATAGCATTATGGGCTGCGTTGTTTCTCCCTTTTAGCGACTCTGCTAAGCACTTAAGGACTGTGGTAGTTAGAAGAGATGCAAAAAAAAAAAAAAGGGAAAGAAAAAAGTAATGATTTTGAAAATTTTGAAATTTCATTGTTGTTTTCATTGATAGAATAGTTGACAAGGTTATGTCTGACTCTGAATATCCTGGATATCAATGACTATTATAAAAAGAGCAGATTGTCAGCTCCCAATATGGTGTATTGGTGGAGTGTCCTCAAAAATGAACTATTCCGTACAAACTTAAAACTGGCTTTTGTGAATTCAGATTTAGGGTGTTTTCGCAGGGCATTTCTTATCCACCAAAGGTAAATCAGTCCATGCAACAGGTGCTTAAGTATTCAGTCAAGATTTGGAGGACTTATTTTCATGTGTATTTTGTGTTCTCTAGCTATTAGTGTTATATTAACTTTGTTTGGTTTTAATCTAGGATTAATTTCACTTCTTAGGAAAGTCCAAGATAGTAACTTTGACTCAAATATTCTCATGTAAACCTCATAATATTTTTAACTCCCTCAATGTTATTCATTTATTACATTCAGGCTTAGGCATAAAAGAGAAGTACAGAGGATCTGTTGTCCTCTTGGACTGATGATTGGCATTTGAAAAGAGTAGGGGGATGAAATGGAGTTCTTATTTCTAGTTTCTTGTGCAAATGTGTCCAGCAATGTTTAGAGTCATCCATGGTGTAAATCAGAAACTTTACTCACCCCTAGATTAGCAAAGATGCTCTGCTCTAGCAATGTGGTAAAAAGATTCTTCTACTTGTCCAGGATGTGATGCTGCAGTCAGCATCCAACTCTCAAAGCTTAGCCATAAGTAATCAAAAGATTTACTGTGAACAACAAACTTTCCTATGAACTTTGGTGAGTTGATTGGTCTGGGTGTTATAGGATGAGAAGTATCAAAAAGCAAAATCCTGAAACACTCTGTATCTCAGCAAGTAAAATTAACCTCAGGTCATTACATTTAGACAGGATGTTACTTAAGCTCATGTAAAATACGCTCTGTAAATC
The DNA here is from genome assembly GCA_009769605.1 of Bucorvus abyssinicus. Lineage (NCBI taxonomy): Eukaryota > Metazoa > Chordata > Aves > Bucerotiformes > Bucorvidae > Bucorvus > Bucorvus abyssinicus. The sequence continues at coordinate 79,803,793 of CM020063.1, forward strand.
CCTATGTTCACATGAAGCATGTAGGTATTTTGATTTATAGCTATATCTCCCTTGGACAAATCCTGATTGCGATCTGATTGTGCCCCCAAATTAAAAACCACCGTGTATAAATATGAAACAAAATTAATGAATGTCTGTAAACTCTGCATTATCACCTGTAACTATTCCGTAGTGTTCTTTAACTCCTAAATCTATCAGAATAGAAACTGGTATTTAGCCAGTTTTAATTCCATATGATTTTTTCATGAATGAACTTATTCACAGAAAACCTTGGCAAGCAGAAAACCGGTGGTTTAATACTGTTGCATATATATTCTTGGCTCATACAGCTGCATTACTTTGCCAGATTTTTCAGTAGAGCAATGGCAAGTAGCAATTGCACTCAAATCTCTGTGTGGTAAAAGCCGTTGATCTGAAAAAAAAGGAAAATAAAAGTGTTGTTGTTTTTTAGTCCTGAAAAGCAAAGAGTTACCAGCTCGATCTGCCAACTTAGCTGCTGTTTCACAAGGATTTGATGCATTCAATTTACAGTGAGGAATGCATGGAAAAGATGGGATTTGGGCTTTATTTAATGGACTCTTATCCTGTCTAAAATTAATTAGTAATAGGATATGATTCTATCAGACATCTGGTATCTAATCTACAGTGCCTTAATCATGCAGGAATACATCTGTGTGCAAAAATTTTGACACTATTGAATATAATGAGTTAAAAATTAACACAGTGCAAATGTTTTTGTTCATGTCAATGAGTAACGTTAGAGCAGGAAAAGTCAGTCTTAGCAAATAGCTTTTGCTAGCTCTGGAGATCAGCTACAACAAGCAAAGTACTTTCACGTGGAAAAGAAATAAAACAATCCTTGAAGTGTCCAATGAATATTTCATAACACTTGCAACTTCCAGAGAGTTCTAATGTCTATCTTTGTACTCTAGTCAGCACCGGGATGGAGAACATCATCTTTAGTCATATCGGGTAAACATCAGTCACATACAAAGGACTACATTGAAATTGAAACGTAGGCTGTACTTGACCCTATAAATTCTCTTTACCTTTCAGAAAAAACAGCACGGACTTTAAGGGGCCAACTGTACTTCACCTGAAATATATGGTTTGTTATTTTTAGGATAAAAGGCAAAAGAAGGTTTTTTCTCTCCTTATTGTTTACTTCCATTATAATATATATTATATTGATATATTATTATATTAATAAATATTATATTAATATACCAGTATATTTTACATTAATATATTCTATTTTGTTAATATATTATATTCATCTATTAGTATAGTATATTAATATAGTACATATAATAATATAGCTATTATTATATTAATATTTTTAATATATTATTTATTGCACCATACCTGTATCACTTGGCATTTTGTAATTTCCTTTCCCTTCCTGACTGCCTGTTTTTATATGACCCATATTTTGAAGGTACCTTAAACTGGAGTAAAGTAGCATGTCACTAATTTGAAGAAGAGTAATGCTGTAGCAAAGTTATAATAATAATGTCTTTTAAGGAAAAAATTATAAATCCAGTGTGTTTTAATAGAAATTTAAGAAAGATAAGGCACAGAAATGTAGAATTAATGGAAGATGGACTTACCTTAAATTTATCCTCCAGTCAATGATTGCATAATAGTACTAATAACAAAGTAAGAGTTGCAGGATCGGATTAGATTAAACTGATTTTTAAGGACAAATAATATTAAAAAAATTCTATGTCTGTATGAGTAAAAACTAATTTTAAAAGAACTGTGGAATTAGGAAAAGTTCTTTCTCATGAGTTTTGTTGCAAAAAGTTCACTAATTTTGAAATAGGTCTGCACAGGGGATGTGCAGCAGATCATGCTTCAAATTGAATAGGGGCACAGAGTACAAGGTCACATCAAATATAATTTGATCTCCTCTGCATCAGAAGCTGCTACATTTCATTCAGGTGTCTCTTTCCTAAAGCAAGTGTCTTGACCGCGCTTAATGAGCAGCTTGTGTACTGCCAAGTTCCTCAGTGCTGCCTGGCATCTGTGAGTGGAAGGGATATTACTTTCTCATAAAGGGAAAAAAGTGAACTACTCAGACACTATCTATGAATTCTGAAGTCATGATGGAAGAGCTATGATTCAGCTGTTACGTTGATAGGTAGACTCAGTTTGAATTTTATTTGCAGTTAATTTTTCTTTGATATTGTTTACAAGTGAAGATGAACCTGTCCAGCAAATACTGCTAGCATCAGCTAATGCAATAAGAAAAAATATTCAAGTAGTTTAGTATTCAATTCCGCCAAAGAGATGAGTTTTTAAACCTCATTGTGTTGAACGAAACACTGCATGGTGGTTTGAGTTACGGAGCAATGCTGTTGGAAATCAATAAACAACATGTTTTCCCCAACACAACAGCTTTCGAGTCCAATAAAAGCATCAAGTTACGTCATGTAGAAATGTGGGTATTTAGGTAGATTTCTTGAGAATGAAAGGTTAGCTTTTGTCAGACAGTTTATGGATAATATTTTTCCATCTTGCTTCCCAATATGGCTTTTAATTTGATAACACTTGAATGAAATTCTGAATCAAGATTACAGATGTGTCAGGCTAAAACTACCCATTCTGCTCCAGAAATTCCTCGTGACAAATATTTATATAGCACTACCTGTTATTGAGAAGATTGACAGTGCTGGAAATTTAATTTATCATTACAACAAAAATTGTGAACGTGAATTATGTGCTGTCTTGGGGGGGCGAGGGGGCGGCACACCACTGTTGAAACTCTCTCGAGTTACACTCATTTGTGTATCTGACTTGAAAACAAGGATGCTGTTTCCCAACTATTTTTTGCGATGTTGCAATGTGCAATCATCCACATCAGAAAGAAGAGCATACACTGATCATCCTCAGAGGATCAGAGTGCCCCTAAATGGAAGCAGAGCTGGACGGCACAATGAGCACATTTCTTTCTTTATGTGTGGCACACTGAACATCCCGCATGCTTGACTGTTCTTGTTTATGTGCGGGCCTGCATCGCAAGGCAGCACCTCATCTGGGAAGTAAAGGAAAGAAAACCCTCAAGTAGATTTGCGTTGCCTACTAAACAAGAATTAATTGCCTTGGGTAAAAAAATGCTGTCCTTGAATGTCACTGACCAGATTGATGCTGACCAGCACCATAAAAAAAACAGGTATCTCATAAATTTTGTGTCCTGCAACAATCTATAATGATTCTTCCGGTCCTTGTCCTCATAGAGAGGGAAAGTTGGGGGAAACAGGACAGTATGGTCTCATGCATTGCAGTCCCAGCTGCCCCGTTACGTCATGAGAAGCAGGGCTTCTTTCCTCACCCCAGTCTGCCAAAATGTTCTCTTGGGAAAACGCTGCCTTCACTGTGGGTCGGAGGTTTTATGTTTTATGTCGGTGCCCATACACCCCCTTACATGTACATGTATTTCATTTATATACACCCACTGTGTAAATTCACACACACGTTATACACATGTGCACCCTCTAACTATACGTAAATAATTGGGAGCATGTAAGAGGGTAGAACTTGTAAATCATAAACGAGACATACTGCTGGCACACATTGACGATGGTGAATGAGCTGAGCCATTGAAAACAGTAAGTCTGAGCTTGTTGAAATACTGGCCAGGAAAGCAGCATACAGACTGTGCTATTCCCAGGTGTGCAGGGAAAATATGAAGGAAAGAAGTGACCTTGTCCGTATTGGTTCTGCCTGAGAAACTCTAAGTGTGGGGGGGAAGAGCTGAAAGGAAGAAAATAAAAGATAGGTTGTCTGTATGTAGTTACAGTAAGCCCAGCTGGATCAATACAGTGGGTCCAAATCATCATTTTTTTGGGCCTAGAAAGAGAGGTCTAAGAGAAGAGGCTGCATTAAGAAGAAATGGATTCTTCCTTTTAATGGGGATGGATTGCAAGGACGTTTTCATTTCTGGTTTCGTACCTTCTCAGACATCTCCTCCTTGCAGAGAAGGAGGGTAGGTATTCCCCAGTCTGGGCAATACCTGAACTATGCCCAGCCCCACCTCTCACAGACAACCAGATCATCAAAGCTCACACATTCTGGAAGTTACAACAGGATCTAAAACTCCTGTGGAACGTCCACAGTGAACACTGACCTTAACTGCCATTAAATCCTTCCAGCTATAAAACCAGTAAGCATCTTTGACACCACAGAAGCACAGAACCTCAAGGTATAGTTATTTGTATTTAATGTAATGAGTGCAGCCGAGGCGAGATTCAGGGAATAGAGTGTTATCATCATGGTGACGTGGTTTAACCCCAGCTGGCAACTGAACACCACACACCCGCTTGCTCACTCCCCCCATGGTGGCGTTTGGGGAGAATTGGAAGGGTAAAAGAAAAAAAAACTCATGGGTTGAGATAAAGACAGTTTCATAACTGATTCATAACATAACATAATTATTACTAATTAATTAATATTTAATTAATAATGATTAAATAAACATAAAATTATTATTGTAATGAAAAGGAAAATAACAAAAAGAGAGAGAAAAAACCCCAAGAAAATAAGTGATGCAAATGAAAATCAATTGCTCAGAACCAACCAACTGATGCCCATCCTGTTCCTGAACAGTGCCCGCCCTGCCACCCCCGATTTTCCCCTAGTTTATATGCTGAGCACGACATCATATGGTACAGAATATCCCTTTGGCCAGTTTGGGTTAGCTCTCCTGGCTCTACCACCTCCCAGAGAAGCCGTAAAGTCCTTGACTTAGTGTAAGCACTGCTCAGCAACAACTAAAACATCACGGTGTTACCAACATGACTCTCACCCTAAATCCAAAACACAGCACTGTACCAGCTGCTGGGAAGAAAATTAACTCTATCCCAGCCAACACCAGGACACATGGGATGTAAAGCACCCATTTTAAAAAAGATACTTGATAATCTAGGAATTCTGTGTAGTCTAAATACAAGTCTGCTAGCTGACTGAGGCGTCTCTCAGACTGGGGCAGTGCTCATTCCCGGATATATTCCAGCAAACTTGTACAGCTTGTGATTCTTCTCGACAAACACCTTGCTGTTTTCTGAACAGCTTTGCGCTGAGGCTGGTGAAGATGTCAGAGCCCGTCGTCTGGGAATTTGAGGTCTACTTTAGAGCTCATTTTTGAGAATTCTGTGAGTAGCTGCTTTGCTTAGCTTTTTATTCTCCCAAAAGTTATTGCATTGCTCTTCCTCACACAAGGTATAGAATGAAGGGAAAAATCACTCAGGAAGTGAAAACAGTAGGTACAGAATAATATATGTGTGACGTTCACCATCAAAAGGCATGCTGGAGGAGATACAGATAATATTTAGTGTTCATCTTGTAATGCTTTAGACAGCTGAGAGCATTAGCTACTAGTGCTTAGCATGCTGGGACAGACAAACTGCACTACCTTGGTTTTTCCAAAGCTGTTCTTTCCATCCAAGTTCAAAGATGATCATTCTGTAATGAATCAGTAGAGATAATAGTCACAATGTCTTTTTTCCTAAGCAACTCCAGCTTGAGTTTGCTTGAAGAGTATTTCTTGCTGAGAGAGCAAGCTATACTATTTCTAGCACGTATGTTGTTTCTGGTTAACAGATCATATAGTCTTCTCACTTATACGTAGGTGACTTCATTGTCTTTAGTGTTTCTTCTTAAGGGGATGCGCAGAGGTAACTGGGGGCAGAATCATCTCCACTGTGGAATCCCTGTGAAATGGTTCTGTTAACGACAGGCCAGACCCACTACATTTGTGTTCTCTCTCCCAGAAACAACTGGACTCTATCATACTAAAAAGTAACAAGGTAAATGTGGCAAAAATCCAGAGCAGAAGTGGAAGCAGCCATTATGACTTTAAATTTGTATATGGAGGAACAAATGTAGATCAGAAGGAGCTCAGGAGGTTTTTTTTCCGAGCAGAACATCTGAGTATTTGCTATTCAGCCCAGGGTTCAGAACAGGTGAGCAATCCAGTTAATCCATGAAATATAAAACTTACTAGGGAGACTTGCACTGTAGGTCCAGGCCTTTTCCTTCAGCAGTTCCTCTGTCAGCCCTCTCTGGTCTGCTTGTGAAACTCACTCTCTTACATGTGTCAGAACTAGTAAGAAATCAAAACAGACCCTGTTACTCAGTTTAAAAAGTATCAGGTATATCTTAGAGAAGATGGTAAGTCTTTGGAGTGTTGGATATGGGAACTAATAAGAAAGACGTTCATTTGATGGTGCTGACAGATGGGAAGAACACAAATGTGTAATCCTCAACATTTGGATCCCAATTCTTCACTTTTGTTGTTTCTGACTAGAAGCTGAAAACAAGCAAACTCAATTTTGTTGCTATGTTGAAACAGAGAAATGTTCTTTTGAGTGCCTCTTGCTCACTCTTACATGCTTTGGCCATAATTTCTGCCCTTCTGTGGCTAAGTAGGCTGTGGAGGAAGATTTGGCCTTGGCAAAGATTACAGCCCACATGAAGAGTAAGTGCATGAAGCACTTGTGGAGCATGAATGACACCTTGTCATGTTGTTTTCACCGGCTAATCGGATTGCTGTAGTTTTGGCTAGGTGACTTGTAAGGGATAATTCCAGCAGAAGCTGTGTTAATCACATAGTTTCTTCTTCCACAGTTTTCTGCTTCCCTGAGCAGGGTCTTCTCATCATCTTCAGAACCCAGTGTGAAATGGATGATGGACAGTATTTCAGATTTCAGTTATGTCATCAACTCTTTCTACGATTGCACAAACACTTTCTAGAATTATCCCGACACTTCATTTGATATTTCTTAAAATTTTGTGTACTTTTCTCAGGATTGCATTCTGCAAGTGTGATTCAAAGAAACATCCATTTTTTCCCAGTTATACAGCTAACAGAAAGTATTCTAACTCATTCCAGTGTGCATCACTTTGTACAAGCATATTGCGAAGTATGGTTTCTGTTACTGCTGTATGCAGGATGACATGAAAAAGTGTATTGGGCAAATGAGAATGAAGTGAGGCTGCACAAGAAGTTTGGAGGGGACACAGCTGGGACGCTGACACCCAACTCATCAAGGGGATATTCCATACCATATGACTTCAATGCTCATCAGTAAAAAGCTGGGAGAAGAAGATGGAAAATGAGACATCCGGAGTGATGGCAAGTAACTGTTCTTCTTCCCAAGTAACCTCTATGTGTGGTGGAGCCCTGCTTTTCTAGGGATGGCTGAACACCTGCCAATGGGAAGGAGGTAAATGAGTCCTTGTTTTGCTTTTCTTGCACTTGCAGCTTTTGCTTTACCTATTAAACTGTCCTTAACTCAACCGACGAGTTTTTCTCCCTGCTGCCCTTCTGATTCGCACACCAATCCCACTGCAGGAGGAGTGAGTGAGCAGCTGGATGGTGTTTATTGCTGGTCTGGGGTTAAATCATACCACCAGGCTGTGTCCAAGACCTGCAGGGAACACCTTTAGAAGAATTAAATTACCTCAGTCCTGGGAAAAGGACATATTTTAGATAGAAGATACCAACAACAAATTTTTTAGATTATGAGTGTTTTCTTCCTACTACTAATCCTTATAGAAAAGTTTTATACTACCGTACAGTGTAGTACATTAGAGTACATTACTGTACTATAGCCTGGTGTATGTTATCCTGCAGGTTCATTAGCGAGGACACAGAGCCCCACGGTAAGAGTTGCACTCAGCAGAGCCTGCAGTGTGACACAAGTCAAGACACACTGCTAGGAAGTCAGGACCAGCAGACAGGCATTTCATGAGACACGGAGACAGCATTAAATGGCTCCAATGCAGAGGCCATATAAGTGAACGACTGAATGCCAGAGGGTTTTCTACCACTGAAGATGAATACAAGGGTTAAGAGCCTTCCCATCTCTCTTGAGTTCTGTAAAATCAGCTTTTAATTGAAAACTTGCTGTTCCGTGCTTTATGTTTGACACTTTCCTATTTTTAATCCTTTACCCATGATGTGGTATATTGTCCAGCAGCCACTTAGCAAGATTGTTGAACTGCTTTCATATGTGTCTGTGTGAGAAGAAAAGAAAAAAAAAAAGAAACCTTGAGTGATTCACAATGACCTATGGTTCCTGTGTATACTATAAATACTAACAAGGGCAAGAGTCATCATTGTATAAGACTGGGATAAGTTCTTCCCATAGATTGCAGGAGGCTGAAAGGAACGTGAATGCATTAGGCTTGACATTACAAGGGCTAGGTGGAGAGACTACTTCAGGTAGTCTAGGGAACAGTGTCTCTCAACTGGAGAGCTTCCTTTGTACTGCATTTCCTGCTCCCTACTGTCATGTGCTGTGTGCACATGATAGGGAAACAAAACCACTTCTTATGAGCACTACATTGTATTTATCCAAGCGCTGTGTTCTGTCTATACTTCTAGTATACCTACTTTGACATTATGTATTTTATTGTGTATATTTACATAGACCACAGTTATATGGAGAAACATGTGAGACTTTGGATAAAAAGCTCCCTGTTATTCTCTATCCACAGCAATTTGCAGATGAGAAAGAAATATATACATGTAGGTGTGTTCTTATGCACTTAAATACTCGTATTCTCTGTACTGGTATTAAATCAAGGACCACATTTTTAGGGCCACACCTGTCTTCCTCATCTCTTTTGCAGTAATATGGCTAAAGCTACTGTAACACTGATATACAAGAAACAGAGTCCCCTGAAAAATCTGTCCTATGCATGTTTTAACCGCACTGAACTCCTCCGTTTGGAAAGATGTAAGTTTTTTCAGTATTGGAGTAGAAAGAAGACTTTTACAACGTTTTAAAGTGGATAAAGAAGTAAAGGAATCTGGATTGGTTTTGCTTCCAGTTTCACTAAATATAAATGCAAAAATGTATTCCTGGATGTTGCTACTATTGATGTGCGAGTACTTTATTATATGAAAAAGACATCTAAAAATTTTAGATGTAAAAATTTTTAGAGCAGAAAGTGAAACAGACTTACTCCACACTAAAATCTAATTTTGTACCCTCTTATCCTGTGCTTCTTTTTCCTTTTATTTTTGTTAACAATCATTCTCCAAGTGTCTAAAGGCTTTATTTGAAGATTATTCAAATAGACGGGAGTCTTTCCACTGACTTACTTGTACTTTGCACCAGACCATACATTTGGTAGGCATACCAGAAGACCTGAAAGTCATCTAAAGTAAAAACACCCATTCACTACATCGGGAACCCACTGTACAGACAGAGGACCGGCTTCTGCTTCTGCCTCTTAACATTTCTGTAACTTCCAGGAGAACAACCTAAATGAAATAGGACACGATTTTCCATTGCTTTGCAACTTGTGTAGCTGTTTGCATCTCTACCCTATGGAAACTGATTCTTAAAACCACTCCTGTTGTTGTTGGCAATATAAATCAGCGTATATGTTTAATTGTCCCACAAGAAAGACAGAGAGATAACTCCAGGATACCAGTAGCTGAAAAACAGATTTTTTTTTTTTTTTTTTTTTTTTTTTTTTTAAGTTTGCTCTTTTCAGCTGAAAACTCTAAACAGACTCAGGAAACATAAGTGCTTAGAATTAGATCTCTCTTAACTGAACAGGTACTTATTTTAAAAAGTTGTTCCTCAAAATGTGCCCCTTTTGTATACAGCATATGTTGCAGAGAAACAGAGAAGCAAGCACAGCACCTGTAAAATACTGATGACTAGAAAAAAATTAGCTATTGAGATTGTAATTATTTCACAATGATGGTACAGTGATTTGTTTGGTCTAATGTCACTGCTTTACGCAGTTTCTATGTAAGAAGCAGGCATTGTTTGTTTGTTTCATTTGTCATTGATTGCTGCATAAAGAACTTGGTAAATTCAACTTCAATCTTTTGAATAGTAGCAAAACATTCAGAATAAATGTATTAAAGTGTAGCTTCATTATGAACCATAGTAGGGTGACTCAGAACACAAAATGAATTGGAAAATAAATATTATTGTTTGTGCATTGTTTGTCATTCACAGCCAAAGGAAAACACATGCCAGAGTGTTTAATTTCCTAAACAATTGAAATGACTGCAACTGTTACCTGCAGCAAGTGATGTTAACAGAGGTGTTATTAATTATACAATGAGTGGGCTTTGCAGGATCATTTAGTAATACCTAAAGTTTTTTCAGGCTTGGAAGGCTGATCATTCAGATATAACAGAACAATCTCTGAGGGTTGAACACGTGAGATTTCAGACAAATGTCAGATATATGCAGACACAGGGCTGAGACTTATTCAAGTAGATCCTCTTCTGGTGTCTCATTATTTGCTCATTCCAGTGATTGCCACCAGGTCTTAGGAAATTGGGACTGAAGTTTCCTACCCAACTATGAGACAGGTGATGTAAGTAGGAAGTAAAAGGGGATAAAATACTGACATGATCTAAGTGTTTTAGTAATAAAGGTGTCAGTGTGTCATTTCCATGATGAATCATGGATCAGAAAAGAACCGGCATCCTAATGCTATGGAAATCATCCCCAAGCGTTTGTTTACACCCAAGTTCTCCTACAAGATTGACTTGCCCCCACACTCTTTTGCTCAGGGATGTCTGTGGCTCCCTCTCTCTCCACTTCTCACTCACACAGTGATTGCTCAGGTTTGCTCCAGCAAGTTCGCTGCAAAAATGTTAGGCTTTGCTTCTATTTATTCCATTTAGACTTCTTCCTGGAAGTGTTGTAATGACTGCCATTTTTGGACAAAGTTTTGCGCAATATTTTAGTACTATAGGTCATGTTCTGTTGTTTTCACTCTTTATCTCTGGCTATTTTTTCCTCTTGGCAATTGGTGGTACCAGGCCAAATCTTGATCTGTTGCACGTCTGTAAGTCTGTTATAAATTCTGCTTGTCTGGATGGTGTTAAAAGGGCTGTCCTCAAGTGGAAAGAAAACCAAGAAAGATAGAAATTTTTAAGCGGGGAAAAAAGGCAGGAAAATGTAGCTCTTGCCATTTTGAATATGTGCTGTTTGTTTCAGGTTTGTTCTTCAATTTAAAAGCGTATCAGATACACACATGACTGTGACTTGCTATTATCACTCTAGTCTTCTCCCCTGTGATATTTGCTAGTCAGAGTATCTTTGGAGAGACATATTAAAGTCCATTTGTGTCTGTTAGAATTTGAAAATCATCTTTTCTGTAGTCTCTGTGGGTTTCTTTTTTCTCTTGAAGAGACTGAGTATTATATCTAAGGCTTGGTGCAGGATTCTCCATTTATATGTGCTCTAATGAGGTTGCAGAAAGAATAGAATTATTTATTTAGCTTCTTCCATAAGGAAAGGGTATTTTAGTACGATTTTTGTAGTGCAGTATTCCTTATTGCTCCATTGAGTCAAGTGTTTTTAACACACATAATTAAAAAGACAGCTCTTGCTACAAAGAGCTTGCAAGTACAAGCAGAAGTTACAGGGCAGAGGAGCTGGGCAGGATAAGGTGAGGATGGAACCATCCATTTTAGTAAAATAACCAGAAGCCACAGGAAAATCTTGGTCTAAATGCTAGCAAAAATGTATTGTCTACTAGTACTCTAATGGAAGGATTCAGTTCTCAGGAGGGATATAAGTAACTACAGTAGTGTCTTTAAAACTGGGAATTACATATTTTTGCTTCACATATGTTTAGCAGATATGTTTATAATGGATTCAATAGACGTGAAGTTCTGATTTTTCTTTTCAGTCGGAGGAACTCCTGGAAAAAATTTTGGCATTTCGGTGTTTTATTGTTCAGTTTGTTTCAGTAGTGCCTGGAAATCACTGAAACACCCTTTTAGAGCCATCTCTCCGGGAGGTGTGTGCTAACTGCTCACTACTTTTAGTATAGTTTGACTTCTTTCTTGGAGCAGTCAGTGTAAATCAGTTTGAAAGGCATCATACGTATTTATTTCTGAGTTCACATGCAGAATGGAACTAGTGAAAAGGGTTAAGTAACACGAAATTATCTCTTTCTAAAACAGAAGGAATTGTGTTAACTCTGGTTGTATTTGCTAATTGCTCCAAGTCTGTCCTGTACCAGCCTGTGAGCATCAAGTCAACCTTTCCGTCTGCCTCAGGCTTTGCATAGCTTACTGCTGATGTGCCGTGTTTACATTGTTGAGTATGTTTTGCTGTTGCCATGTAAGAAGCCTTTTCCCCTTTTTTGACAAGATAAATTGCTATGGAAGCAACAGAGTTACTGCAGTGGATGCGACGCACAGATTCTCATACGGACGGTAGAAAACCGATTTCTAACACATAGTCCAAATCACAGAAGAGAGTTTCTGGGAGGGTTACAGTGAGTAGGAAATGTGTATGTACTACAGAGAAGTGCTTTGTGGTTTTTTGCCAGGCATAAAAGGTAAAATGAAGAGACTTCATTATTACCTTGTAGCAGCTTAAGTCTGTGTCTCTTCAGATTCCAATAGTTTTCTGACTGTAGAAGCTCAAATACTCTAAACACATAAAAGAGCTGGTTACCATTTATTGTGAGGAAAACGCCTGCTCTCTAGATACTGTGGGGTTCTATCCTGTAGTCCAGACATCCCATAGGTTTTCTTATTCTTCTTTTCTTCCCCATGGTATGTATATGTTTTAGCTGCTTCTCCCAGGTGTCCTGTCTCAAACAAATGAACACAATGCAAGTATGTCTGTAGAAGCAAATAGAACTCTCTGAAAACCTGTCAGACGAGTATAGACACCCACTCAACACAATATGAATCTCTTAATGTTTACACATACACTCGACCCAGACTTACTCCAATCTGCTGATAGAGGGTGCCTCTGGGTCCTCTTGGGAATGTTTTCATGCTATTGGATCATTGCTCTTTGCTCCATTGGACTTATCCCATAAGGAACCGATCCTTGTTTCAGTGCTGTGTCTTTTAAAAAAATGCTCTGAGAAGATTAAATATTCTTAAATGTTTAAAAAATTTCCAAACCTCCCCCTACTAGAGTTGGTGGCGTTGCTCCTGGGTGGTGACTTTGTTTGTCTGCAGTGAGTGCAAGAGAGGCATAACAACACTCAGATCAGAAATGACGCATTTTACTCCTGCTTTAATTGCCACGTAAAGACCATAAGACCGCTGGTTATGTAAAATATGCCCATATCTCAGGGTGAAATGCAGTTTAGAATTTTGTTTAAATACCACTTTCAAAATGTGTCAGTGTTTATTACACCTGAACACTTGGGGGGAAAAAAAAGGAGCTGAGCACAGCCAAGACACTTCTAAAAGCTGTGCCACGTATGAAGAAAGGGTAGTGATCTATGGGTAGAGAGGAAAGAGGTGAGACTTTCCATTCTTTTACTACCCTCCGTGCTAATTTTTTACCTTCTTCCTTCGAGTCAAGCAAAGGCTATAATACTGGAGCCAACTGCAGTACTAAGACGTTGGCACAAGAGTGATATGCTTTGTTGGGAGACAAAGTCGCAGAGACAAGTACATTAGACGTGAGTTAAACAGATTTTTTTTTTTAGTTGATGTTGAATTACCACAGACCTAGTACTGTGCTGCAAAGTACTGTTTAAAAGCTTTTCTGCACACGAACTAACATTCTTTATCAAAACAATACTTTAAAAAATATATTCCATTAATTGAACTTTGCATATTTGAAATGAGACCCTCTCAGATGAGTGCCACGATGTGGGGCAAAAGTTCCCTGGCTGAGACTGGGCTTTGGACAAGAGTTTTAGGCACTATGAATCTGTGGGAAATTTATTGCCACTGATACCTTTGTATTGGTTCTTGGGGAATTTGGGAAATGCAAATCAAATAATTATTTCTTAAAAGAAAGCTCGCAGCAGAATCCGTGAGAGCTGCTTTCTCTCACCTGTGCAAGGCAAAGTGCTATTCTCACCAGCTTATAACCATGTTGTAATATTCTTTTATTGCAAACTTGCCGTTGGGGAAAATATGGAAGACAGTGTCGTCTGGATTCTTTAATCCTGCCACGGATTGCAACAGTGACAGCCTGAAATTCTGGGGACGATGACAAAACTGACAAACCAGTAGATCATTGATCTTTCACTGTGAAACTGCTGAACTTGATGGACTCAACGCTGATAGAAGAAGCGCTGACCTCCAGCGTGGGGACACCAGGTGAATTGGAAAGAGTCTGTGCGTGCTTAAGAAGGGTTGCTCCGATAGACGAAATTTGAGTTTATTAGGAGCAAGGGAGTCTTTGGAGGATGGAAGTATCTATAATATAAGAAATAGTCTCTGCCATAACCAGAAGGAAATAGACTGCCATAATGAACATTAAAAAGGCTTAAACTATGAGCTGGGGAAGGCGTGCGGCAAAAGACAATTCAGCAAGGAATAATAGCAATACAAATGAAATTACTTTATGTATCCAATAACTAGAATTGAGACTGAAATTCAATTGCTTGGGTGATGTGGGATCAAAAAGGAGAGGAATCCAGTAAGGCAACAGAGGTCAGTGTAAATGATCTTCCAAATCAATAAATAACAGGTCAGTAGTAAAGAGGTCAATGAAAATGACCTCATGAAATTAAAAACTGCAAACACTTATGAGTGAAAGTTTGAAGATTATCACAGTTGTCATAGCTCAATGGACAATAGCAAGTAAAAGAGGGAAAGATATTTTGATTTAGGCAGAGAATACTTTCTCTCCTTGAAGATTTTAAGAAAAAAAGAAACTCTCATTCTTCTCTTAGTTTGTTCCACTTACTCTCTCTCCTTTCACTTGCTCTCTCTCTTTCCTTCCTTTTTCTTTTTCTTTTTCCTTTTGTCTCTTTCTTTTTTCTTTTTTCTTTTTTCTTTTTCTTTTTTCTTTTTTCTTTTTTTCTTTTTTCTTTTTTCTTTTTTCTTTTTCTTTTTTCTTTCTTCTTTGTTCTTCTTTTTTCTTGTCTTCTTGTCTTCTTCTTTCTTCTTTCTTCTTTCTTCTTTTTTTTCTTTCTTCATTCTTCTTTTTTCTTTCTTCTTTCCTCTTGTCTTCTTTCTTCTTTCTTCTTCTTTCTTCTTCTTATTCTTTCTTCTTTCTTCTTTCTTTTTTCTTCTTTCTCCTTTCTCCTTTCTCCTTTTTTCCTTCTTTCCCTTCTCACTCTTCTGGATTAGTATTCAGTGGTCAAATGGTAAAGCCATGTGCAAAACAGTTATACGTACATGCAGTTCTTAACTCTTTTTTTCTTGGAGTCTATTTACAGTCGAAGATAGTGGCAATGCAGTGTTCAGTTTGGATTGGGTTTTTTTAGGAGGTGTATCAACGTGTTGGTTTTTTTACCTTGTATACTCATATCTTGTGTATCTTAAGCATTTTACAACACTAATTTTCTGCTGTGGAAAGATGGGGTGTGATCATTCAGTTGAAAATAGCCTGATAACTGCAGTTTATAACTACAAACTGCAAACCTAAAACTTAGCATGGATGTTGTTGAACCCAAGCCTTAATACTTGAGTCATAGAAAAGTGTGTATCTGAAAAAATATGGCTGTCGGTTTAATTTTTTTTCTCATAAACTATTGGGAAAGAAATCTTTATTCACACTAAGGCTTACAAATAGGAGATGTACAAACATGGGAAAGCTAGCTTCAGTTTCTGGCAGTAAGCTTCGAGAATATTGCTCTTATCGTCTGCTTAGGTTTCCATATCACTAACCTAGAATGCAGTGTTTGGCAATCTTTACCTGGTTGCACAAAAACGCAGCAGAAAAAACAGAGGAAAGGCAACTGATGTGCTTAGATCCATACCAACCTTGACCTAGGGAAAGATTAAACATACCTGGTTCTAAGTGGATTTATGGAATTAATGAAACATTGGAGCAGGTTGCACAAGGAGCTTCTAAACTCTCAGTCCTTGGAGGTTTGAGGCACATGACTGGACAAAGCCCTGAGTAATATTGTCTACATTCAGTGGACACCATTCTGAGAAGATGAAACTGAAGACCCCTAGATCTTGTCTGGCCTGTGTGAGTCTGGGACTGTAACATGAGAGGAAGTGCTTACTGTATGAGGGAGAGGATGTGAATGTTGAATGTCATTGTTAATGGTATGGAACAGGATGTACACTTACCTCTCTCTGTTCTTTTTTTGTCTTACCAGCACAAAACTGGTACTATAAGTGGAAATGTAAGTCATCTATATAATATATAATCATGTATATATATGTGTGTTTGTATACGTATCGTGTATATGTATATATTTAAATACACATAAAAGACCATTAAAAGACAATACTTTTTGAAAACATTCCTATAAAGCTGAAAAACTCCCTTGTGGTAGATATTTGAAGAATAATTTTTTTCATAACTTGAGAAGATTCTTCTTGTCTGTGTGTCTTTTTTTATATATGATTTTTTTATTCTAGTAATGTCATAAACACCCTTCCTTCATGAAGTGATAGGTTAGCTGCAGGAATTAGGAAGGCACACTTGCCTGTGCCCCTGCCTCCGCTGTCTACAGCAATACAAACTGATAGGGTAAGTAAAAGTTGCTTTTTCTCTTTTCTCTACGCCTTGCCATTGCTGCCAAGATGAGTAAGGCCAAAGACTTGTCACTGAGGGGCTGGAAAGTGAGCAGCAGATGGAGAGATGGTACTAACTCTGTTGTATTACTGGCTGCTGGAAAATCCTAAGGCAGAGGATTCAAGGAAATGAATTATGATTCAGATTTAAGATTTTCAAGGTCTTTACAGTGGATTTTCCTTTGCAATGCAGTTGGGCATCTTATGCTATGTACCGCTATGTATCCTTATGTACCGTTGCTTATCCAAGGTGAGATGTAGAATTTCATTCAGTACAAGAGAGTATCTGCTTTTCTCTGAAGTACTCAGCTTTCACCATGGTCAGATACAAAATACAGTGCTTTCTGTGTTCCCAGCTGTTGGAAAGTCTCAGGATTGTAAAAAAAAAAAAAAAAAAAAAAAAAAAAAAGAGAGATGTTTTAGAGATCTAAATATAAAGGAATGCAATTTTAACATACCGTGTCATTAAGAAATTTAGGAGCTTTTAGACAGATTCTGAAGGTAGTGGAAAATGAGATGCAGTGTTGCATTAGACATGTTTTTAGTATTTTCTTCTTTTTGTAAAAGCTGTAATTTTCAGAGTTTAGAACCAATTTAATGTCCCAAGAGTTAGAGCTTTTTTGTATCCATTGTCCATTAGATGAATTACTAAGCCAAGAATGGAATCCATTTATAATGTATAAAATACTGTAAAATTTCTTAAAAACCATCTAAGCAGGGAAGAAAGCATCAGGAGTCCATTAAATATGAAGACAGTGAGTTCTGAGGTTCTTATAATCAGATAATGGGTTTTCATGCTTTGATAAGAGGCATTAGATATAGGAAGATTTATTTAAAAGTTTAAATTCAATAAAAATTTATACAGAACTAATGCAAAATCCATTTATTTGACATTTGAGACAGCTTTCAAAACAGTATTTTGCTTTAAAAAATCTGTTACTTCAGTAATATTTATTATGTTTTAATACAAATTAATAAATAACACCTGAAATGATTGTGTCACTCTTATAGACATTAAAGAGATCTGTCAGAATCCACTATAAACTTACATTCTCATGGGATTATAACTCGGACTTAAAACTAAGCTCTAGGCTAACTTCTATGAGGAAAAATCACAGCCACGGACATATTAACAATTAAAAGCACATTTTCTCTGCAGAGAATTCACATTTTAAAGAGCAACTTGCACTATTGAAAAACAATGAATACAAAGAGATTGACTGATACTAAGACTGTCTGAAGAATGTTTCATGGTTCACAGTGCCTCATTTAGGTCCGTCCTTAGCTGTGACCTTCTGCACAGCTCACCCATGCTGAGTCCCCTCCAGCAGTGAGGTGGTAGTCCGCAGGTACAGCTGTGGCCGATACCTGACTGGAGCTGATCATCACAGAAGATGTCCTATGAAGCCGTGCTCTTCTCTGGTTCAACGGCTGGATTTTTGGGCCTCAAACAACATGGACCCAGGGCAGGAGTGGGATGATGCTTTCAAATATCTGATGAGAAGTGGAATCCATAGGGACAGGCCTGAGGTATTGGATTTGCATTTGATTTTTCCTGGTAGCTAAAAACGCACTAAGCAGTAGTATCCTAAATAGTTTTTGCTGCACTACTGACTCTTGGTCCCTCTGCCATTTGGGGTGAAGGTTTTCAAGCTTTTATTCTTTTTACTCTGGGAAGAAGGTCTGTCTTCCAGTAGGAATCTGTCAAAAGTTACAATCAAGGGAATAATGCATATTTTGGTTTTGATAATTCCAAAGTTAAAAAAAAAAAAAAATTATTCATTTTGGGTTGAAGTTACAATGGAATTTTCCAAAACTTCCATGTAGCAAATGCATTTTAATGTTCAGTAAGCACAGATTAAGTATGTTTTATCTCTGCTAATTACATATTTTCCCAAAAGCTTTGTCTTTGGAAAGTATTTAAGCCATTCAAACTCATTATTTTTTTCCCTTATTTTCTGTTTATTATTCCAACACAGCCTTGGCTCATTTACAGATGTTTTTGTAGCTCTTCCCTCATTATCCTTACATTGCTTCTACTCAAACATGAGAGGGGATTCTGAAGTTTTCTGCTAAGCTGAAAACAATGACTAATCCTAGACTTTATTTTGGACTGTTGAACTGATCATGGGAGATAGAATCATACAATAGTTTAGGCTGGAAAAGATCTTTAAGGTCAGAGTCCAGCCGTTAGCATAACACTGCCACTTCCACCACTAAACCACGTCGAGCAGTGTAAATCCACAAAGCAGTGATTTGGATGGAGAAGAGTCTACATCTTCTAGACTGACTAGCCGCCTCAAGAGATAGGTAGGAACTGAGATAACTTGCAGAAAGCAACCAGGATGCGGGCAGGCAGTGGGTGATTTCCAGGATCCAGAGCCGCAATCAAAACAGAATGTTACAACTGTAAGGTGGTCCTTTCCTCGCTCCCTCTCCCCTGGGTTTCTGTTTTGACTTACCATATTCAGCTTCTGCATTAGAAAATGTAGTAGACACACTTAAGCAATAAAGCTTTTCCTGTTCCATTTTTGACATTCTCCTCTTCATCCACGCCTTGCTCAGTTCAATTTATCTTGTTTTATTTTTTAATTGCTTTATTCCCAGAGTAGAATGCTATACTAACAGTATTGATATCAGAGAATCAGTCTTTTTATGAACCTTTTTTTCATACACTTACACACTTATTTACAGTTTTCTGGCTCCTTCAGTGCTCTCACGATGCAGTGGATAAATAATATGCATTTCATAGAAAACATTAATAAATGTAAATTCACCCACAAGGTTTAAATGACTCCTTCGGGTTAAATGAAATACAAGTTAATGACATTCATGTATGGTAAAGAAAGAGCATGGATTTTAAAAATCATTCTCTATACATATATATATAATCCCACAGCAGAGCTACAAATTAAAAAATTACATGGGTGCCTCCAATTAGCTTTTAAATAGAGACAGTAGTTTGTATTTGAATATGGCGCCTTCAAAAATCTACCTTAACTAGACTTTGGGATTAACAGACCTTTTAAACACTACATCACAACCGTGGAGGTCTAAAGGAGAGTTGTGAAAATGGGACACACTATCAGTGGAGAGAATGCTGGTGACTTACCAGGTGACTGACTCAACAGTGTCATGATTTGTGGTACAAAGCAAATTTATCTGATGAGGTACTTCCATTACAGGGTGAAAGAAGTTAGTGAATTCCTACAAGGCAACAGAGAGATCTTGCTTGCATTTTCCTTCTTGATGTGGTCACCCACGCCCATAAAACCAAACTGAGCTGGAATAGCTACAAAGAAGGTCTGTAACAATGGGCAGGGGAGTGCAAAACCTCATTCAGGAAGGGTAAAAGAATAAGCTTTTCCAGAGAGAAAATGAAAAGTCATTTTCCTGCATGTTTTAGCTAGGTATGTTCTGGTTTATTTGGTAGCTAATCTTTAACCGGTGGCTGTTTTAATTACCTATTTACATGCTGAGTGTAGTTTGGGCTTTTCCAGTCACAGCAGTGGGGGCAAGAACCCTTAGAAGCTTTCAAATAGACTTCTATAATTTCTGAAGGAGATTTCTGTTGGTGCAGTCGTCCACAGTAGCAAGATCTAGAATGGATTTTCTGGGAAGGCTTTTCCACTTTCCTGTGTCTCTGTCTTCAGCTCTAGAAGTAGAATAATGTACTAAGCCAGGGATCCATTTTAACTCTCTAGCTGGCTCCAAAAGCAGATTATAGGAGCTCGGGAAGTTCCTGCCACTGTCCCTGAGAATCCACATGACATTTGAGCACAATGTGAGAGAAAACAGTGTTGTCCACCTCGTCCCACTATCTGCTGGAAACAGAGAAACTACCCACAGCATTGTCGTGGTTTAGCCTCATCTGCCCACCGAGTGCCACAAAACCATTCGCTCGCTAAGAAGCCAACAAACCCCCAAAGCTTCCCTTTTCAATTTGTGCAGTTTCATTGAAAATGTAGATGACAATCGAGAAAGAGCTGCTACTTAAATTTAGAAATCTTAGTTTAAATTTGGTTTAAATTTAAATCTTAGTTTAAATATCAGGAACCTAAAGGACTCAAATAGGAGCCTACAAAAATATTTTGCAGACTCTTGCCAGAACAACATCAAGAGCAAGTTTTAAAAAGAAGAATGTTCCAAAATCAACTGAAAAGGGACACACAGATGGGTGTTAATTAAACAGCACATCTAGTTGCAGTTTGATTTCTCTTGCTCTCCGTAGACCGCGGAAAGAGACAGTGCTCTGGTAGGCGCCATTTCCTCCATTTTTATGTCTGCCCAAAGACTTGGCATTTTATTCTCTTTTGCACGTTTATGGTCCTGCCCTCACTTAGGACAATCTGAGGGTTTAGATTGTAGACGTAAACAAAGTCATTCATCTCTTCCTGTGCAAATGGTTCATAGGAGACGTTGTAACATTGACAATTATGCTCTCTTAGGGGTAACATGCTTTGAAGGAAGTATTTTAAGTAAAACATCAGCTACAGTGTGCTGTTCAAGCTACTTACCTAATTATAGGCTAGAAGAGGCATTGAGGTTCCTCTTTACAGGACTTATTTATAGTTCCATTTTAGTGCAAATGTTCCTGCTGATTTGTTAATCCTTAAGTGGGTTTTTCAATTAGAGGTGGACCAAATTTGCTAGTAACTCACATATATTTGGACACGAGGTTACTGGAAGCAACAAGGTGGTAGCGGTGTGTAAGGAAGATCCTCCAGTGGTACAACTCTGTGTGTATTTAAACATATATAGAAACAAGATACAAACTGATGAATTTTGAAGTTGTCCAAAAGGTTTTTTTTAAACTTTTCTGTGTGGTATCTTAATGTATAAGGGTGGCGCAAACTTACATTTGAAAAAAGCCCAATTGTAGTGTAGGCATAAGTTAAACCATGTAGCTCCTTTGGATTGGCTGCTATTTTAAATCAGTTTTTCCAAAATAAGAACCATAGAATACCAGGCTGGACCTCAAGCATCATCTGGTCCAACCTTTCCTAACAAAAGGACCATCTCGACAAGATGGCACTTAACTAGATTAGCAATTAACATCATACAATATAATTCACTGGCTCTTCTCATCCAAAATTAAATCCCCTTGAGGTACGCATCGGTCTTGCCCATCCTCCCACGCCGCCCAACAAGTGCACTCAAGTCCTTAAGCAAAATTAATCCCGTGCACGGTCCTGCTTTTGTCTGAAGCAGGACCAAGCCAGACCATCTGCCCTACTCTATTCTTCATGGGCACAACAGGGACTGTATCCCCTTCCACAGTGCAAGGAAGACTTGATTGGGCAGGGCCAGCTCGCTTGGCACATCCCCTAGTGTTAACTAAGCAGGTGGCTTTTGCCAGGTGAGTAGCCCACTGTTTGAAGGTCCCAGCCCACGCTGCTCTCAGTGTAGCCTTTAGCAGTCCATTGTACCATCCGATTTTCCTGGAGGCTGCTGCGTGATGAGGGGTGTGATATACCCACTCAATGACCTGCTCTTTGGCGCAGATGTCTATGACGTTGTGTTAGAAATGAGTCTGACTCCAGTTTTTCTGGGGTGCTGTGTCATCATAAGACTTGTTTTTCAAGGCCCAGGATGGTATTCCAGGCAGCGGCATGGGGCACTGCATAGGTTTCCAACCATCCGGTAGTGGCTTCCACCATTGAAAGCACATGGCGCTTGCCTTGGCGGGTTTGTGGCCATGTGAGAATATCAATCTGCCAGGCCCACCTATGTTGATATGTCAGCCATCGACCTCCGTACCACAGAGGCTTCAAACACTTGACTTGCTTGATTGCAGCACACACTTCACCCTCATGGATGACCTGTGCGATAGTGCCCGTGGCCAAGTCCACCCCTCGATCACAAGCCCATCTCTATGTTGCATCCCTTCCTTGATGACCTGCGGTGTCATGGGCCCACCAAGCCAAAAATAATTCACCCTTCTTTTGCCAGGCCAAATCCACCTAAGCCACTTCAATCTCAGTAGCCTGATCCACCCACTGGGGCTTTGACGTTCTTCAGTGGCCCAAATCGTGGCTACACAGGCATCCACGTAACGCACTTTCACTACTGGGTTCCCTACACAAGCAGCAGTATCTTCCCATGATTCAGCAGCCCAGATGGGTTTACCACTGCATGGCCAGTTGCTCTGCTGCCATTGCTGGTAACCGCTCCCACAGGGCACTTGCCACCATCCATGAGGGTAGAGATAGAGCACTGGCCACATTTCTCACTCAGCAATATCTGAAGTCAGTTGGAGGGCTTTAGTCTCCGCAAATGCGGTTCAGCTTTTCCTTCAGCAACGTTGGCTACTCATCATCTTCCCACAGGAATACAGGACCCATCAGTGAACACGGCACGTTGCTTCTCATTACCTGGTAGTTTGTTACATGGTGGGGCCTCTAAGACACGCGTTAACTCCTCCTCCGGTGACATTTTGATATCTTTGCCCTCTGGCCAGTTTGTGAACGATTCCGAGATTCCTGGGTGGCCAGGGCTCCCTATTCAAGTACGTTGCATTATCAGTGCAACCCACTTACTCCACGTGGCATCAGTTGCGTGATGTGTAGAGGAGACCCTCCCTTTGAACATCCAGCCCAGCACCAGCAGCTGGGTGCCTAGAGGAGCTGCAGAACTGTTCTGCAGAACCGGCCTGCAGATCTGTTTTCTTCCCTCTCTCAAAACTTCTTCTGTTGTGTTGCGCCATACGGTTTTGTCAGTAATGTATTGGAGGCGTTCCAGAGCTTCACCCTGTTCCGGTGCAGCCTGAATCAGTGCACAGCAAACGGTGGGGCTGCGTTTCCATGCCTGGGGCAGTCGATTCCAGGAGTGCAAGGTTCCTTCAAGTGCAAGCAAACTGTGGCTTGCACCCTGCTGCCAAAGGGATTGAGAAAAATGCACTGGCAATACCAGTTGTGAGGTACCCCTTGGCTGCCTGCGACTCCAGTTGGTATTGAAGCTCTGGCACATCCAGCACAGCAGCACTCAGCAGTGCCGTGACTTCCTTCAGGCCATGATAGTCTACTGGTAGTCTCCACTCTCCATCAGACGTTCGCACTGGCCATATGGGACCGTTAAAGAGAGAGAGAGAGTTCTGCTCACCACTCCTTGACTCTTCAGTTGATGGCTCAGCATATGGACAGGAACCAGGGAGTCTTGATTAGTGCGGTGTTGCTGCCAGCGCACCATTGTGGTAGCAATTGGCTTCTGCTCTTTCGCAACCCTTATCAACGCCACCACAGAAGGATCCTCCAAGAGGAGGGGTAAGGTGGACATCAGTTCTCCAAAGCCACTCTACCCAAGTCCCTGAGGTACCCTTCTGGCCCCTTGAAATACCCTCTCCTAAGGTAGTCTATGCCAAGGATGCATGGACCCTCTGGGCCAGTGACAATGGGGTGTTCACGCCACTCATTTCCAGTGAGGCTCACCTCAGCTTCCAGTACTGTGAGTTATTGGGATACCCCTGTTGTCCTAATGTAATGAGCTAAGATGGTGCTGGCGGGGGGTGAGACCTTTGTCTTCCCTCTCTCCTTCCTCCCAAAAAGCACGAAAAGAGTTCTCTCAACTTTTGGGAAGGGAAGCACCAGCCCTGTCGCTTCCTGATTGGGAGTCGAGACATTTCAGACACACCTCCGCGAATAAGTGTATAAAAATGGTTTGAGACACTCCTCCCGGCAAGCAGCGGCCCTTTTGATTTTCCGCCCCAAGACTGAGAGACTTTTCATCAGAGAGAAGAAAAACTTCTGCAGTTACCTCAATACCCCTGGAGCAATAGAAGATTCCTTCCATGAAGCAGGTAGACCTTCCCTCTCTGCCAATCACCAGCAGGGGTGGCTTTGGATTGAGTTTAACCAGATAATTGGTAAAACCGGCTATAAGCCCCCAGATCCTGCGCCAAGGAGACAGATACTGACAGCAAGGCGAAAAACTAACTGGTTTCAGATGCTCAGCACAGAGCCTCCGCGTATGCAGGAAACCCACAAGCATTCCCTGGAGATTCTGGTCTGTATCCTGCTCAGCAGATGGGGAGAGCCAGAAGCACCGGAGTATTGCCCCCGTAAAGTCAGTCTTCTCCCAGCTACCCCGGAGGAAGAAGGACTACATTACTCCATACAGGTTCATTCCAGGAGAAGTTTTCTCGGACTGAAACTTGTGAGGTGACAAACAAAGACTCCTTTCCTCCACTCCTCCAGCGCAGCAACCGCGTGGCAGGTTCTTCGTTTGTAAACAGGAGCTGTGGTTTGAATGGGGGACTGTATTGTGTTTGTATATGCTTATTTACCTATTTATCAATCTCTCCCTCTCTCTCTCTCACTCTCTGTACCAGTCCTGTATAACTTTAAATGATTGAATTATGGTTTTAATTGGTTTTAGCATTAAAACACTTTCGTTTTCACCTCATTTAAGTTAAAACCTGTGATTCACTTGTGTCAGTTTTTTTTTTTTTTCCCTTTGCCTAAACAAAGCCTAAAACAAGCCCTAATGAGCCACTAAAACTCTTTTGTGTAGTCTTGGGTGGTTTTACATTTTGCCCCGAAGCTGCAAAGTCTCAAAATCTTTCAGAGACAGCAGCATCCTATTTCAAACAGTGGCAGTGGAAGAACAACTCCATGCACTGATATACATTGGGGCTACCTAGCTGGAAAGCAGTTTGACAGAAAAGGACATGCGTGTCCTGGTGGACACCAAGTTGACCATGACCCAGCAAAGTGCCCTTGTGGCAAAGATGGCTAATGGTGTCCTGCATTTGGAGGTTTTGCCCATATATTGGGAGAGGTGATCCTTCCCCTTTCCTCAGCACTGGTGAAGCCACTGCCGGCATACTGTGCCCACTTCTGTACTGTGTCCAGCCACCAACAGAAGAATGTAGTCAGACATAGGGTCCAAAGCAGATTCCCACAGCAGCACAACAACCTGTACATCTCAGCCACAGATGATTCCCCCTCTGCTGGCAGAAGGAGACCAAGTGCAGAGACATGGCACAGTTTCAGGACCCTCTAATGCCTCCTCCCAGAAGACTCCTGCACCCAACACTTCTCCAGACTGAACCCCTCCAAGTGGGGTGGCATGACCAGCTGGCCCTGCAGCTCCAGCCTACGAGCACATTGAGCAGAGTGGTGTAGCGATCTCAGTGTTTTGCCTACTGTTACATACAATAAACAGCCAGATTCTTTCCAAGTGCCTTTTTTCTCACCCAGAAGAACCTGGGGATGCTGAAGGACACCAAGTTGAACACAAGCCGCCAGTGTGCCCTTATGGCAAAAAAGAGGCAAGAGCATCCTGGGTTGCATTAGGAGAAGTGTTTCCTGTAGGCTGAGGGAGGTGATACTTTCCTTCTCCTCAGCACCACTGAGGCCACATCTTGAATACCGTGCCCAGTTCTGGACTTCCCTGTACAAGAGAGGCATGAAGATACTGGAGAGAGTCCAACAGAGAGCTAGCCACAAGGATGATGAAGGTACTAGAGCATCTCTCCTATGAGGAAAGACTGAGAGAGCCAGGATTGTTCGTCTTGGAGAAGTTAGGGCTTAGGGAGGATCCTGTTAATGTATATAGATACCTGAAAGGAGAGTGCAAAGAGGATGGGGCCAGGCTCTTTCCAGTGGTGCCCAGTGGCAGAACAAGAAGCAATGGGCACAAACTGAAACACAGGAGGTTCCCTGTGAACATCAGGAAACATTTTTTCACTGTGAAGGTGACCAAGCACTGGCACAGGTTGCCCAGGGAGTGGTGGAGCATTCATCCTTGGAGATATTCAAAAGCCATTTGGACATTGTGCCGGGCAACCACCTCTGGGTGGCCCAGGGGATTGGGCAAGATGACCGCCAGAGGTCCCTTCCAACTTAACCATTCTGTGATTCTGTGATTTCATATTTCACTGATCTTTCTCATATTATGCGCTAAGGAAAAAGATCCTTTGACTTTGTTTTATTGTTTTGTTTTTATCATAAAGCCTCTAATCTCATACAACACCATTGATTGTGAATCTTCACACGTATAAAAAAGAAAGGAATATCAAATCCTTTCAGATGAACATAACAGAATACGCATGCCTCTCATGGTTGACAAACTCATTAATTTCCTGGATCTTTATCAAGAAAACAAAAATAAGAAAGCAGAAACACCCTAGTGTCTTTAGGAAGAGAACCCTTTCTTGTACATTTCTTGTATGTTTTATTATAAATTGATAAATCAATCCATAAAGATTTCCCCACGTTAAAAATTAATGGTGATTATCGATAATTTTATTTCGTGTTCCAGAAGGAAATTTCAATTTTGTTCAGGCATCATTCGTATGTGCGAGTGTACATGTGTGTATTTCTGTGTGTGTCTGGGAGCCCACATGGGTTTAGATGCTGCTTTCTTATTTCTAAGAATAAAAAACCCCAAAGATCTGATTTTTGTTTCTAATTTATATTGTTATAAATTAGATGTACTACTCTAGTCAATGGAGTTACACGTGCCTAAGACTAGTGAGAAGAGACTCAGATGTGTAAAGTTTTGTGGTGACTTTGTCTAGATTAGTCTCCTTTGAGGTAACTGACTAACTCATGATCTTTTTTCCTTTTTGAAGAGACATAAATTCTTTCAAAATAAAGTATTTTGAAAGCATTTGACTCTGCACTTTTTTCAACACAATATTGAAATGGTACAAACAACTCTTTGTCTTTAGTCAAAGGTGCTGCCAGTCAAAAGAACAGAATAGTAAATCAGTGAAGATGTTCATGAGAAAAGTATTTTTCTTCATCTTACCAGACAATGTGAGGATGTTTTTTAATTAAATCTAAAGAAATCTTCAAATTCTGTAAGGATCTGAATATTAACTTGATTAGAGAAAAAGTTTGTGTTTGGACATGAATCTATTTTCTGTTTCAGTTCAGGCTGAGACATTCAGAAGTTAAATGTGGTCAAAAGTCAATGAGAAACAGCTGCGTAGGTGCCTAATAATTTAAAACTAGGAGGAAAGCCCCTAAATTCTTCACGTATATTTTAAGTATCTTGCTACAATGTTAACACAGCAATCACCCTTAAAAAGTCAGTATTTGCCAGAAACTGCAAAAAGTTCTGAGTGAGACACTACAGTAGTTCCCTGTACTGGTCAGAGAAATCAATTGTCACATGATTGAGGCATTGTGTGGAACATTTTAAGAAATATCTTTTGAAGGAAAAGCTTTTCATACATCTTTGTTGCAGGACGCTTGTTTACGAGATGAAAATCAAAAGATGCAGCCATTGTTTACAAAAATAAAAGCAAGATATCAGACTTCTTTAAAAAGAATACTAATTTATCAGATACTCCACACTTTTGATTGTGTCATGAATTCTTTATTAAATGGCAGAATATATCTATTGTTTTCCTTATACATTTGCTGATTTTTTTTTTTACTTATATGTATTCCTAAGTTTATAATGAAAACTTTATCTGAGTGACATTAAAAGTCAGTCTAGCAGCACATCAGCCTTAGAAATAGTCAATTCCCTGTTTCCCATTGATATCAACAGTACCAGTATTTAGTGATCCATTAAGAATTTGATTTATTCTTCCACTTCTACAAGTCTAAATCAGCAGTAAATCTACCGAGCTGAGGAGATGTAAAGCTAGACCAAATTCAATCAAAGCCATATTTGAAACATACAATGGTATTTTAATCCAACAGCTATTAAGGGTAATTCTGTTTCCTTGCTTGCATTTTTTAGTACTTTCCAAAACTGCTGAAGTTGGGTCTATGTTTACACTATCTAATGCTTCCCAATTGTTTTAAACATTTACCACATTTTTGACTAGCCACGAATAATATGGAATAAATTAAAGGGGAATGAACCTCTTTGAAGTCAGCTGTCAAGGTACGGAATTACCATCATCAACAGAAGACTGCACCCTAAATCATCCAGAGTAAAGTGGCTGACCCAGGGCATTTTTCACTGGCCATAGAACAGATGCTATAAATACTGTGGGATAACATCAAATATCTCAAGCAATCATTGTCACAGAAAACTCTTGTTTAAAAAGAGACTAAAAATGGCATCATTGATTCATGACTCCTCTTTTAGGATCCAGTTCATCTCTGGTCGTCTATATGTACATACTTCAAGTCTGTATACATCCCACTGAAGACAATAAATGCATTCAAAAGCACAAGGTCAGAGTGACACTTTACTCCTTGTTGAACAAAGGCCTTTGGGCCAGCTCCTCAGAAGTCATCCCCAGTGTTGAATCTTGTCTGCTGCTCCTGTGTCTATCGGTGCTTGGAGAAACACAGCCTATTTTTGTGACTGAAGCACAAACATCGTAATTATCGAGTAACTCGGGAGTTTAACAGGCTCAGAACAGAGGTTTGAAGGAAAGTCTCACTATAGCTCTTTTAGAGTGGGAGAAAACTACGACAGCCTTTCCAAACAGCCTGGTAATGACCCCAAAACATTAAGTGTATGAAGAGACCCTTGTCTTACGAAACTACCAGTTATGAGCCACCGGAATTACCAGTACTTCACTTCTTATGACACTGCTGTGACTGTCTGGTACTCCTTATTTACAATGACTCCTTATTTACAAATTTACAATTGCAGATTTCCTGGAAATCAGCAATTTGCCATTTTTTTTTAAATATCTGAAGTATTGCCTTTTTAGAAAAATAAAAGGGGACGTATGTGTCTTAGGAGATGCCTCTAGAGTGCTCTCATTCCAATAAAATGCAACGTTTCCAAAGCTGATACACAGGGAAGAAGGAAAAAATGTCATGCTTCAGGAGACGAGAACTTTGCACAGCAATGGCTATTTGTGAGGAATTGCAGCAGAGAGGCTAATGTTCTGTTTTCTTAAACCATGCACAAAAACAATCTGAACTGGGTTGGTTGGAGAAATAAACCTTTTCACAGGTGGCACAAGGAAGTTCACCCACAGACAGACCTGCTGCTGGCCAGGGCTGAGCTCGTCAGTAACAGTGGGAGCACCTCTGTGATAACGTATTTAAGAGGGGGGAAAAAACTGCTGCAGAGCAGCAGCCAGAAGAGAGAAGTGGGACTGCGTGAGGGAAACCACTCTGCAGGCACCAAGGCCAGTAAATAAGGAGGGGGAGGAGGTGCTCCGAGCGCCGAAGCAGAGATTCCTCTGCAGCCCGTGGTGAAGACCGTGATGAGGCAGGCTGTCTCCCAGCAGCCCCTGGAGTTAACGGTGGAGGAGCTAAGCCCCTGCAGCCGATGGAGGACTCCACACCAGTGCAGGTGAATGCACCTGAAGGAGGCTGCGAGCCCATGGAGAGCCCACACTGGAGCAGGTTTGCTGGCAGGACTTGTGACCCCATGAGCGACCCACGCTGGAGCAGTTTGTGAAGAACTGTAGCCCGTGGGAAGGACTCACATTGAAAAAGTTCGTGTAGGACTGTCTCCTGAGGGTGGGACCCCCGCTGGAGCTGGGGAAGAGTGTGAGGAGGAGGAGGAAGTGGCAGAGACGATGTGTGATGAACTGAGTGCAACCCCCATTGACTGTCACCCTGCACTGCTTGGGTGAAGGAGACAGAGAAATCAGGAAGGAAGGTGAGCCCAGGAGGAAGGGAGGGGCAGAGGGAGGGTGTTTTAAGATTTGGGTTTATTTCTCATTAACCCACTGTGATTTGATTGGCAGTAAATTAAACTAATTGCTCTCAGTCTGATTTGTCTATGATGGTAATTGGCAAGTGATCTCTCCCTGCCCTTATCTCGACCCACGAGCCTTTTGTTATATTTTCTCTTCTCTGTCCTGCTGAGGTGGGGGAGTGATAGAGCAGTTTTGGTGGGCACCTGGCAGCCAGCCAAGATCCACCCACCACAGCAAGTGTTGTTATGAATCTTCCATTTCTATTGGTTCTCTGCATAGACTGTCATCTATTTATCAGTATTCAGGCTCATGGGAGAAAACGCAGACCTGCGAAGTCTGGACTACTTTATTTCAGATTTCCAAAACTGTTCTCTCATTGGAGTAATACATTTCATTGAGAACCAGCACGCAGTGGGAATAGCAGCAATTCCTCCGCACCTTAGAGCACTTTCCACCACACTCCGACTGTTCCTTGCATTCTTTTTGTTTCCCGTCTTTACTGTAATTAAGAGCTTTAGAGCAGACATGGGGCTTTCTTGCATCTCTGGATCTGCCACAGAAATTATCAGGTGAGGTTTGACAGTTTATGTGAGACGGGAGGCC
This sequence comes from Bucorvus abyssinicus, assembly GCA_009769605.1. Taxonomy (NCBI): domain Eukaryota; kingdom Metazoa; phylum Chordata; class Aves; order Bucerotiformes; family Bucorvidae; genus Bucorvus; species Bucorvus abyssinicus. The sequence continues at coordinate 79,834,425 of CM020063.1, forward strand.
AGACTAAATGACTGCAAATTACTTCTCTGCTACAAGATATTGTCAAATCGCTGCAGACGATGGCTCTTCTGCAAAAGGGTAGTTCGAACAACGGTATCTGCCTTTCTTCGTCTTCATTTCAAAGCAAGATTACTCTGGAAAAGTCCCTGTTTGTAGGAAAGAGCTTCACGACCCTCTGTGTCTAGCGTAAGGAATACTTTTTCTGTTTTATACTTTGATTATGTTTCGGATTTTTCAGGAGTATGCGAGAGGGATGGGTGATTATAACTTCATTTCTAAGTGTTCAAGAGAATTATTTAAGTGATACTAGAGTAACAAAATTCTGTCAGTCAGTCAGTGCGCAGGAGCTGAGGAAGAACGACAAGAAAATTACGGGTCCAAATGCAAGAATAGATAAATATTTCAATAAAATAGAGTTCTATGATATAATTTTAAGTTTCTGCCCTCTCTTCTTGATAATAAATAATAAAAAACCCCTCAATATACTCACAGCTAAAATTGAATTATAGCTAACACATGATTTTCCAGTCAAACCTTGTTATTGCATCAATCCCAAAGTTTAATAACCTCCTTGTCCTTTTAGTGAGTCTACGCCAGATCACACAGTACTTCTTAGGCTGAGAGTAAGACTTCCACAAGATCCCTCCTGACTAGAATAAGGAAGACAGGTAGCACAAGCCCACCAGGGTACTAAGCGCCGAACTTTCAAATTTTGTTTGATATACATGGTTTGTGTCTACTTTAGTACTTTAGTACTTTATTTCAGAAAGGTGTTGCTCTGAGGCGGAACCCTTTATGCAACTAGTGACCCCACATTGGTTCATTTCTTATAAGTATGAAAAATCTTCCTTTTGGAGGACACTAACACTGAACCTCTGCTCCAGGCACTCACCAAACCCACCCAGCCTCCTATAGGGGTCCGGGTTTGCAAGTGAACCTTACACAGCCTCACACCATATCTCTGATAGCAACATTTGGTCCAGCGGACAGGACTAAATGTGATCTCCAACCAGCACACAGTGCAGGTGACAGGGTCTCAGCACAAGCTCCTCCAGTCTCCTGATCAGATAATCACTCAGGCAGGAAAGGAGGCCTCCAAATATAGCCTCCTGCCAAGATCAGATTGAGAAATGGGTTAACACCAGGCTTTTCATGGCTTTGCCTTGCCCGAGGCTTGAACACCTCCAAAGACAGAGACTCCTTAACTTCTCTGGGCAGCCTATTCCAATCTAGATCCTTTCCTATTGCACCAAATTAATCCTTCATTAAGAATTAATAGAACAGGCAGGTATTAGAACGGATCATGACATGATAATTTTTGTATTGCAGGGCCCTTTTTCCATTACTTTTACCCTCCCTGTAAAATAGCAATGAATACTGCTTTTTGCAAGTCAAGGGATGTGTGGGCGTAACTGAGTTTGCGTTTCACCTTCTTGAAGTAAGGCTCAGCACTGCTGAGGATTTATATAGCCCAATTCTACTTGTAGTTGTGACAGTTAATTTTCTCTGTGCACCTTTGAATAATTCCATTGATAATGTCACTACAGAAATGGTCATTTCTATCAGGGGAGGTGTAAAGTTAGGCAAATATATGTCAAGAATGTCATATGTTTACTGTCCCTGCCTCAGGCAAAGGAGTGGTCTGAATGTTTTATTGGTTTTCTTCAGACTTTAATCTGAGTCTGTGATGTATCACTTCAACTCAGAATTGTTCTGATCCAACCATGGTTTCACTATAGCATGAAGAATAAACATGCATCCTATGTTTTGCAGCATACGGTAGTATTTGATGGTGTTGAATTACATGTGTATTTTAAAAGCAACGCTACTAGCAAAGGGGTTTTGTAGCAATATCTTTCCTTCAGTGTGTGGAGCAGCCACATACACCAGCACAAGGCATACAGCACATCTGTACTTTTCATCTCCTCTTTCAGCTAGCATTTTAGAAAAAAAATAACAAAATGTCCCATCTGAATGAGTTAAACACTCATCCAGATTTCTTTCTGAAATACATGTGATGGGCTTCCCACAACTGCTACATAAAGTACCCATTGAAACCAGCCCTTGTCATATATACTTCTACAAAATATGAACAGTGCTAAATACTTTAAAGGGAAATTATTTCCAGTGAAAGTGTTTTAACCTCTTTTTAGGTCAAGAAATAGCAATTTTCCAAGCTCACTCTAACCAAAGAATTAATCCTGAAAGGCAGGTATGCACTGCATACTTCATTTGGTCTGTGAAATTTATTGAAAATACTCTTTCTTGGAACTGTACTTGAAGGTTTCTATTATAAATTTTAGGTGTGGTTCCTCTAACTTGTATTCAAAGTTTTATTTAGAGTTGATTTCTCTCAGATCAACTAGAGGATTTGCAATGTGCAATCTCTCCCTTTCTTAAAAATATAACAACAGAATGAACAGCAAAACATGACAGGGTATGCTCATACATATAAAACTTCTTCTTGGTGAAGAAATTTGCAAGTAAATGTATGCACTCTGTACATTCACAAGAGTGGAGTACTTATGAAAATGACATTCTGACTCTAGTCAATCAAGGGGGTTTTGTGTTGAAATTCTATTTTTAGATGCATTGCATTCAAGATTCAGTACAGGAAAGAGTAACAGCACAAAAAAGCATGGCTCACACTGTTGACCCCATAAACAGCTGGTGGTGAAAAGAGAGAAATATTAACTCTTACAGTAGTTTGTCAAGTGACTCTCACCATGCCAGTATCAGAATGCTTCATTCTACAGATCAATGAAATATAGCTACTATTCCACTTATATCCCTGTCAGTATGTTTATTATTAATCACAGAAAATGTTCTATTTCCTTCATAAAATAGCCGTTTGTTCTTCATCCTTATACCATTTATTCCTAGAGATGAATATCCCCCTTCAGTAATTGAGATCAGGTGTCTGGTATAACACATGGTTGTGTACTAGTGGAATATTTTTTGATTAGATGGTGCCATATTTTTCCTTCTAGTAATGAAATAAATTAACAACTGCAGGCTTTTGTCCATGGACATTCAGCCTCCAGAGAACTGGCTTATTGCATGACACTGACAATTCTCCTCACATTTTTAGCTCTAGGCTTTCACAAAATGTAAATTTAGGGGGAAATGTTCAAAAGGCATAAATAAACTTGTGAAAATGTGTAGGAGCTGTCCAGCTAACTTCCAGTGGCAACTTTAAAATCCTCTCCTGAAAACGTGTTGGTCTTTTTCGAAGGTCTATTTTCGCCATTGAGGTTATAACCATAATAACTCCAGAAACTTAATGAAAGCTACACTGTACTCCAAACATGGGCCAAAGTACCTGCTTTGCTGGGTCAGGATAATGCCAGAAACTCAAGTAATAGGGAAAGCACTGGTATGGTAGACCTATAAATGGTCTGGTTGCAGAGAAGAACTTCCCATTATGGAAAGGTTTTGGATTTCAAATGTCACATATATTAAAGCACAAACTGAAACATCAATACTAACAGGTCAACAGAAATGTAAATACAGTTTTAAACACATGGAGCGCAACTACATCACAATCATTTAATAATTACTCTATACCACATGTAAAATTTGTGCAGATTCCTTGCACCCGTGAATCACAGCAACTTTCCTCTAAGTTTCTGCACCTGTTCAGAAGTTCCATGCTGACATCAGTGGAATTTGTTGGTCCATTTCCTTACCCTCTGCAAGGTATCTGATGTTGTGTTACTTCACCCAAAAAACACACAACCTTCCTATCTCAAACAGAATCGTTAATCTACATTTGCAGCCCTTGTATTTTGTTTAATACATAACATACATCGCTTATTTCTGATGAGGCACTTGGTCTGTGGCACTTCTATTTCTTTTTATGTGGAGACATTTCATTCAGTTAGCTTCAGACTTGCATGTTTGCATGTATTTGTCCCAAAAAATACATTTAGTTATTTCTAAGAAAATATTTTCAAGAGAGACTCGTGCTAGGAAAATAGACTGTTGACCTTGCAAACCACATGAACGGTCTCCACCAGTAAGAAAGGGGCGCAACCAGTTTTCATACATCATCTTCTCTATCTTGAATTTCCTTTGCAAAACACGTGTACTCTGAATAGGGGATACTTTGCTGTCAAGAAAATACCAGTAATGGGATAAAATACCCATTTTGGAAAAAAAAAAAAAAAAATTAGTATAGAACCTGTTACTTCATAAAAAATATCCCTACTTCTAATCTGTATCTCCTTACCTTCTGTTTCCAAGACCTTCTGCTGTACACACACACATACCTACAAAGTAGTCAAAATACATTTAAATATATTTTCAAGGCACAAGTTGAAGTTTGTGTTTCTCACTGAAAGTTACTGCTGTCTGTAGATCAAATCCGGCAGTTCTTAGTCAAACCCGTCTGCAGTCATTTCAGAATTTTTCATGAATAAAGAGTCAGTATAGACTATAGTTAATGCTTTTTTTTTTTAATGCTATTCTTCTGGTGATAGCAACTTTATCAGGCCTCTACTAAAATCCCTGAATTTTAGCTCACTGTCAAATTTCCGAAGCTCTAGTATTAAAAGAAGCCGTCATTACAGGTTCATGTTCTTTAAATACTTCCTCGATATTTACACTGTTTCCCTACTATCATCTCCTTGAAATTAACAGTTAATTAGAACACTGTTATCCACAATTCCAGCTGCTATAAACATGCCTAAAAGTATTTTGGTTTACTTTTTTTTTCCTTTTTAAGCAGTTATAATCAGTTTTCACCAAATTTCTTGTCCCACAATGCAATAGAAAAAACTATAAAATATGTAATACCATGAGCAGGTAGTAAGAAAAAAAGGACACTTCTTTCCTACAGGTTTCTTTCTTTCATCATCAGCTCAATGAGAAATGGCACTAGCAAGCAATGTTACATCATCTCACTGAGGTAGAGCATGATAAAATGAGGCTTTCTTCTTTGCTAGTTAAACGTTGCAGCAAAATTATTACAATTTTGCACCTCAAAACTGTTACGGGCAGACTCACCACTTTTTTTAGACATAACGTTAAATAGCATTTAAATAGCATTTTTAAATAGCGTTTCAACCATTTATTTTCTAGCGACGACTTTAACATATAAAAGTAGATATCATTTATTGCAGTAGGCCATCAGAAAAGACAATATATAATATGTAAATAAACTTACTTTCTTTCTTCTAGTAGTGATTCCAGATTCTATCTCTATCTGTCTTTGCATAAATATAAAATAATGCCACTGAGTTCCCTGATTGCGCATAGCTGCAATTATCTCCCAAGGAGTAGAAAAAAAAATAAAAGAAAAAAAAATAAAGTTTATGGTTATGAATCTATATTTTTGTCTGATCAAATAGAACAGTATTTTTTCAGCTGAGTAACTTTTCAGAATAAACTGCATAGAAGTATTTGGGAGGGAGGGGGAAATAACACCATAAATGACATATTAAAGATGTGCCTAGATATCATTAGAAATCAATCTAGAAACCTTAAGTATAGTGTCACTGTATTTATGTCTTTTAAATAGTGTGACAACCTGATGCTTCTTCCTTCTTCTAAGATCACTTGAAACCACACGAACCATCTCCCTTTCAGGAGACAAATATTTTCATATCACATATAGTATATTGTTCATTGACAATATTCTGTTAAAAAGTTCTGGATAAAAGAACCTGGACAGTCATTTCAACTATTCCATATTTAAAAGCTGTCTCCAACTTTTATTTCTGATGAATTTGTACAGGGCTTATGAAGTGCTCTTGATTAACAGAAATATTCTATACCTCAAGGTCTAAAAGCTTTTAGAAATTTTTATGCTTGTTAAACTCCAAAATTTCTGATTACATTTTCAAGTACATTTCCATAATTTTCAGAAACAACTAATTATGACTTTTAATTCTTTTTGTTGCATGTTTTTGGATGTTTATTGTCTTTTTTCATCTCAATAGAAAAAATTTTTTTCTTCAGCTATATATATTTTATCTTATTGAACTAAGCTCTAAAAAATTTGCAGTGAAACAAAACATTAAACCAGACAAAATTAAAATCCAGATATAATTTCTTCAGACTAGACTAGACTAGACTAGACTAGTATAGTATAATACAGTATTGTTGGAAGGGACCTAAAATTATCATCTAGTCCAGCTGCCTGACCACTTCAGGGCTGACCAAAATATAAAGAATATTATGAAAGGAATTGTCCAAATGCCTCATAAACATCGACAGGCTTGGAGGATCAACCATTACTCTAGGAAGCCTGTTCCAATGTTTGACTAGCCTCTCTGTAAAAAAAACATTCCTAATATCAAGTGTGAAAGTCCTAATGTCAAATCTGAACCTCCTAATGTGAAGTTTGGAGCTCCACCGTTTGACAAACAATGATCTGAAGAAACAAGGGAGGAAGACAAAGCGAGATCAGTAACTTGCCACTCTATATTAAAAAGTGTGATATTGTCATTATTGAAATTTCAGAATTTTGTTTCTTATGAACAGTCCAGACCATGCTGAAATACCTTAGTCAAAGCTTGCAGATGCTGCTACCAACTTGGAGTGTTTCGGAGCCTTTCCAAAGTCCTCTGATTTTTTTCTGCTTAAGTCCATGCAGTAAGGAAGGAATAAATTATCAACAGCTGACGTAAGTTCCTCATACAGTGCTTGGATTCAGGCTCATTATGTAGCTTCCCATCCTTTTTCATCTGCAGTTTTCATTATCTTTACACTATAGTAGAACTCAGCGGAAAACATCCCTCTTTGCACGTAGTACCCATCCTAATGTCGAGACTGAAGTCTTTGAGTAGAAGCACTACACTGCAAGACAGACTTACAGTTCTTAGCCATAAAAATCACTAAATTTAGGTTGATGAAGCCATTACGATTCCTCGACGTGGAATTGCACAGCTGTTATCAGTGCTAGAAGACCACAGCTCATGGTCCGTTGAAGTCCCAAAACCTTTTCTAATGAACAGTTAGATCCAGCTCTCTCCAGAGTTTCAGCTATGAAACTTGTTTACACCTCAATATCTCTGGGAATGTTACGAGCAAAAGAATGTGGAAATAGATACCTGAGGATAATTTAGGGGCCAAGATGGCCTTGGCCACCTTAAGCATTAATGAGACTGTGGGGGTCCAGCTGGATAATCCTCATTACAACAGTAAGCTTGCTCATGGCTCCAATTTGTTGCTAAAGGAAATTCAGACACAGATAAAAGAGAAAGTGCCTAGTGAGGACATATTAGACAAAATGAGTAATCATTGTTGCTATGGTTATGAAAAATGTGACTGATAATCTTAGGAGAAAGCCATAGTGTTGGGTTCTTCATAACATGGAAAACCTGAAACATTGACAAAGTACTTCTGCTATCCAGCATCCTGAATCTTCATCCTCATCTTTTTGCCTTCCTGTTCCTCTGCACTATAACTGCACCCAGGGAGTGCAGTTGAATAATGCCCCTTGTAGTCTTTTTTTCAGGATAAAGGAACTGTCTTTCTACCTTTGTCACTACCGGTATCATTGTACCTCCAACATCTGCATGGGCTCCAGTTGCAACTTTGGGGAAAAGAAATGAAGCACACGAACATTGGCTTCTAGCAGCACGTCCTGCTACAGCAACCAAGAGCATGAGTAGCACAAACCTACAAATGGATCAGAGTGGGACTGCAACAGCCGGGCAGTGTGCGTGGGGCAGCATGCTTTTCCCAGAACTGACTTTTGTAATAGACTCATTTGCGTGGTAGCCTGGTTTGTTTTTTTTTTTTTCAAAGAAATAAGCTCCTTGCTTAAAGTGAGTGGTACACACAAGAATTTACAGAGTCTCTAAAACACATTTGAAAAGTGGATTCAGGATTCCCATTCCTGGAAAGAAAGGAAAGCTGGAAAGCCTTGTGTCTGATGGAGGGATGCTGGGCACTTGCTTCTTTTCTGCTCCCCTGTGGCAGAACAGATGTGACCTTCCCAGAATGCTCCCAGACAGCCCAGGCAGAGCACAATCCTTGGTATTTTACTATTTCGCATTTAGTAATTTTGCTAAGTAATTAATTCAATTAATTTGGATACACTTCCAGAGACGGGAAAACTACCTCCTGTCCCAGTGAATATAAGAGATCAGAGGAATGGAGTAAAAGCTATGTCATCCTTTTAAAGGGATTCACCAGTGATCCTGCTACCCAAGCTAACATTTCAGTGCGGCACTGGCACTAGTCTACTGTCCCAGGCTACCATTTCCACCCACATCCAAGATCCCGCTGTGAAGTGGGAAGGGAAATACATATGTCACACTCAGGGTGGAATCCAAAAACTGCGGCATAGAATTTAAATTCTGAGGGAGGCTCCTGAAATAAAGTTAAAGCCATTGCTTTTTAGTAACACAGAAATTCTAAAAAAACACACTTTCTATTTGTTTTCACATTTTCATGCTTCTTTTAAGCCCTTGGTAGAAGAGTTATGGCCTGGTTATTAGAAAAATTTGTCATTTTTTAAGTTTGTTCTGGATCGAAACCTGGCTACCTGAGCCAGATCTATACACAAAGGAGACCTTCCAGTGTGGTGCAAATGATCCCCTCATACTCGCCATAGAAGGCTGCAGCAACAAAGCAAGTGTCCTTGCACAGAGTACCGCGTGTCAACAGTGACCCAAACTGTCTCTCACACTGTCCTCTCCTCATACAGGTAGTCTGGAAAACATACTTTGGCAAAGGATTTGCTGTCGATTTTCAGTGTTCTCAACCCAAGTTCCAGTTCAAGAGTAACAGCAGGACGGGTGTGGATTGTTATTCCCTATGCCAAAAGCTACAGTATGTGTGAAGAACGACAGCACCTGAGAAGCTCCTCTGGTAACTTCCCTCAGCTCAATACTATGCTTTGAAAGAGGAGCTGCTGCCATGTCCCCACTGGACAGCTTCCTACCTTACAGTTTTGCCGTCTGCACCCCACTGCAATGATACAGAGCAACTAGGTTAGGCATAAAAGGGCACCGTGTCATCCAGTGGCTCTGGCTGGTCTCTCCTCTGCCCCAGGGAGGTGTCTTTCTTGCCTAGACTGAGTTGGTGAATTCCTCCCTCCAGGTATTGGGGACCTGTTAAAGCTGCTACTCCTCAGTGTTCACACTTTGGGTTCAAAACTTCTGGTCTCTGCAAGGAGATAGTGTTATTAAAGGCCAGTTGAAGGCAGCAGTCCAATTAAGCCTGCTCTATTTTCTCTGTAATTATACGTAACATGAATGATTTTGTTGGCATCTAGTGCATTCTCTGGGTAAAAATTTGCTCCTCTAAGGTCTTCTGGTCATCTTACGCCGAGGTGAGGCTCCACTGCCCAAAACAGTGGTTGGATTGTTGTAGGCATTTCGCATACTCCCATCACCAATGGGAGTCCTCAGCTTCCCACGGGTAGAAGCATACTCCGTGCAGGGCAGACAGTGCTTCCATTGGGAGGTCCCATACAGGCAGGAATATGCTTACTGAAGTGCATAGCAAAAGTGTGAAAGGAGAAGCTCAAAATACTGCATCCCAAGAGACCAAACAGACGCCCTTATAGGAGGACTTCATGGAGATCTGTGCTCTATATGGGTAACCGAACAGGATGGGTTCTGCCTGGCTGAGCCCGCTGCCCTGGTTCGAGCGGTGCAGTGTGCCAAGCGCAGTAGTTTTTCAGTATGCTAGATCCCTGTTACTACTTGCAGATGTACACTACGCCACTTCAAAGCCAGGTCCCTTTATTTTCGGATGGATACAGACTCCTATTGCTACATGAGGTTCTTTGTAGTAGATAGAGAACTAGACAGAGAAGAAACCAAGAAGCAGCAACAACTGACAACAAAAACCCTCTTTTTAATCATACCTTCTTCATTTCCTTCCCACATTTACATGTGAAGATAGCATTGTCTAAGTCCTGCTCAAGTGTTCTGTAGGAATAGAATAGCTGGACCTTTTCAGAGAATGAGTTGCACCCATTTGTAGCAGTGCTTGTGATGTAGGGGCAAGAGAAAGATCTCAGCAAAACAAATAATAAAACCAAGTTCAAAAGGAAAACCACTGCTAGTTTAAGTTTCTAATCCAATAAAATTTACTAGAATAAGTCATTTTTACTCAACAATTATTCTTGCAGGCTCACGTTAGGAATAAATTTTCACTCACCATTCTCTTGAAGACACTCTGCAATGAGCTACATTGGACATCAGAGGTTCATCCTTTGAAATTAGTCATAATAACCCACATGGCTGACACTTAGGAAGCCGTATGTGGAGTTTTCTAGATTAGGTTTTGTTTTGTATTTCACATGAGCTGACAGCCTGATAGATGGACTTATTTTAACAGCAGAGAAAAAAATCATAAATACTTTCGGCAGGTACACTAGTCTTAACAATAATACAGTGAAGACTTCTACTCTCCATGATCAAATTGTCTTAAAAGGAGTGACTTGTGATGGCCGTTTTCACTATTCATGAGCTGGAAGAAGGAGACGAAATTCCAGGGAACATTTACCCAAATTTCCACTCCAGTGGTTCAGGCACTTTCACTGCTGAGGGACATAAACAGTACCAAAAAAAAAAAAAAAAAAGAAAAAAAAATTAGTTATCTGAGCCTGAATAGTTATCCTTAGACGCATGAGTTTCCTGCCTCAAACCTTACAGAAAGATTCCTTTTTTCTGTCAAAACTGTAGGATTTCTTCTCTGGGAAAGCAGACAGCAAGACTGAGGGAATCAGAATATGAAGGGTTAGTAGAAAATGCTCGTGCTAACACAAGGTATTAAGGTTTCAAAAGCATTTTCGGCTTAAATTAGAATCTGTTGCAAGTGTGGGGAGATGTTTTGAAACAAGCAAGAGAAAAAAGAAATAGAGAGAGCAACTGGAGGCAGAGGACAGGAAAAGTACAGTCTAGTGGAAAGACTGACAAAAAGAAGTGGACAAAACATATCAGCATAGAATATGTGTAGCCAATGGTCTTAAATGCAATGGTGGATGGCTGTACTATAAACACCTTGGAAAACAAGCATGGTCACAGAAGCAGAGCATGTTGGATTGAGCCTGACTGTCCACCAGGGGCCCACCAAAACCACTCTATCACTTCCCTCCTCAGCAGGACAGGTGAGAGAAAATGTAATGAAAGGCTCATGAGTCAGATATGAAGAGTGAGATCACTCAGCAATTCCCATCATGATCAAAACAGACTTGATTCAGGGAAATTAATGTAATTTATTGCCAACAAAATCAGAGTAGCACAACGAGAAAGCAAAACTAAATCTTAAAAAACCACCTTCTCCCACCCCTCCCTTCTTCCTGGGTTTGACTTCCCTCCTGATTTCTCTACCTCCTCCACCCGATCAGCACAGTGGGACAGGGAGTGAGAGTTGCCATCCCTCTGTGCATGGTCATCACATGTTTCCTCTGCTGGCTCTTCCTCCTCACTCTCTTTCCCAAGCTCCAGTGTGGGGTGCCTCCCATGGGAGGCAGTTCTCCATGAACTCCTCCAATGTGAGTCCTTCCCAGGCTACAGTTCTTCACAAACTGCTCCAACACAGGTCCGTGGTGCAGTCCTTCAGAAACAGGTTGCTCCAGTGTGGGTCCCCCTGCCGGGTCACAAGTCCTGCCAGCAAACCTGCTCCAGCATAGACTCCTCTCTTTGTGGGGTCACAGGTCCTGTCAGGAGCCTCCTCCAGGGCAAGCTCTCCACGCAGTCACAGCCTCCTTCAGGCGTGTTCACCTGCTCCAGCTTGGGATTCTCCATCGGCTGCAGGTGCTTAGCTCCTCCACCGTTAACTCCAGGGGCTGCTGGGAGACAGCCTGCCTCATCACGGTCTTCACCACGGGCTGCAGAGGAATCTCTGCTTCGGCGCTTGGAGCACCTCCTCCCTCTCCTTATTTACTGGCCTTGGTGCCTGCAGAGTGGTTTCCCTCACGCAGTCCCACTTCTCTCTTCTGGCTGCTGCTCTGCAGCAGTTTTTTCCCCCCTCTTAAATACGTTATCACAGAGGTGCTCCCACCGTTACTGACGAGCTCAGCCCTGGCCAGCAGCAGGTCTGTCTTGGAGGTATCGGGCGTTGGCTCTGCTGGACATGGGGGAAGTTTCTGGCAGCTTCTCACAGAGGCCACCCCTGTAACCACCCCACTACAAAAACCTTTCCACACAAATCCAACACACTGAGTGACAGTAGTGGGGTTTCAAAAGATGAGATACTATGAGAGCAGAGCACAAGTGATAGTTATAATCAGGAAGTTTATTGTCAAAAGGCACTGTTAAGTTTTAACTGGAAGATTAAAATTGGAACAGACTGGGTGATAAGAGCAAGAAAGAAGGAATAGATTTCCAATTACTTTCCTGCTTTATTACACCAGCGAACTGACAATGATACACATATGCACCAGGAGCCCCATCATCACAAGCTGCAGCCTGCCTTGGTTACTCCTCAGCTATAAAACATTTGTTTTTCAGCTTTTCTGGCAATTATTTATACACCTCTGTTGGTTAGAAAGAAGTTATCATCGATGGAATAACAGATGTTTCTTATCCAAACCTGAAGCTAAATTCAGGTCTAAAAGGAGAGGAGATACAGTGAACCTTCCACATAATTGACTGTCATAATTGGATATCTCCTTACGATCCATGACACACGCGAGTAACCTGGCACTTGCGCTGAACTCCAAGATACGTATTACTGTACTTCAAACATTTGTTACATGTGAAGAATTCATAAGGAGGCGACTAAGCAAGGTGATTGTGATGTATCCTGCCTTCTCAATAGGGCTAAAAATGAAAGCTTCTTTGAGGGGTTCAGTTACCTTCTCAGGGAAATGCAAGGGGAATTTTAATGGCCATTAAGAGTCCCAGCTGCATTGCAAAATTTGGTCTAATGTATTGGCCCTAATGCAGTGCCTCTTCCCATCACAGCAGAATTGTCTGTTACTGTTATACATGGATTATGTCTATTTTTCCCCTCCTTTATAAAATTTAAGTCTGTGATGTTCTCATCAAGGGAAATGATGATAGAGTTACAGAGGTCTGTGATTAAATTTGCTCAGCAGCAATCTGTAAATAACCTGCAGCATACCATTTCCATTTTTTGTTTCATTCTGTAACCTGCAGTGAGTGTTGACTTCCCAAGTACTGTTCAGCAAAACAGAAAAGCACACAGCTGACTGATTGGTCCTCGTACTCTCAAATGAAAAATGATGAGCAGAAAGTCATCACAGGAAACCCCAGAAAAGAAACCAATTTCAAACCAGTGCATCTCCTCCACATTTTCACCTGACTACTGCAAACAGCTTTTGTGCCATGCCTTGTCCTTATCATGGGTCAACAAGGACGACTGCCTTGTGTTTAAGAGAAAGCTGTTTGTTGAACTCAGTGATCTCTGCAGAGTGAGAAAGCACACCAAGATGACTGTCCATTCATGGGTGATTAGAGTCAATAACACTAGAACCTTGGATTGTCTTAATCTATGTTTTTCTCGACCATAAAATGAGCTGATTTTTGCATTGGCTTTTACAGAACAGAGTGCAGGACTTCTTCTGAAGCCTCCTCCTGTACCAGTCAGCCCTCACTGTTGACAGAGGACTCAAAAGTTGTACTTCTAGGCTGCAGGACAACATTAACAACAGTGAGATAGTCTAGGGAAAGCCCAGATGAAAGCAACTCTGTAAAGATCACCGAATCACAGAATCACAGAATCACAGAACCACAGAACCATCTGGTTGGAAGAGACCTTTCAGATCATCGAGTCCAACCGTTCCCCCTGCACTGCCAGGGTCCCTAAACCAGGTCCCTCAGCACCACATCCACACGGCTTTTAAACACCTCCAGGGATGGGGACTCCACCACCTCCATGGGCAGACTGTTCCAGTGCTTAATGACCCTCTGTGGAAATAAATTTTTCCTGATATCTAACCTAAACTTCCCCTGATGCAACTTAAGGCCATTCCCTCTCGTCCTGTCAGTCATAACATGGGAGAAGAGACCAACCTTCTCCTTCCTACAACCTCCCTTCAGGTACTTGTAGAGAGTGATAAGGTCTCCCCGCAGCCTCCTCTTCTCCAGACTAAACAACCCCAATTCCCCCAGCTGCTCCTCATAAGATAAGTTCTCTAAATCCTTTACCAGCTTCGTTGCCCTTCTCTGAACCTGCTCCAGCACCTCAACGTCCTTCTTGCAGTGAGGGACCCAAAACTGGACACAGTACTCAAGGTGTGGCCTCACCAGTGCCCAGTACAGGGGAACAATCACTTCCCTGCTCCTGCTGGCCACACCAGTGCTGATACAAGCCAGGATGCCATTGGCCTTCTCGGCCACCTGGGCACACTGCTGGCTCATCTTCAGCCGGCTGTCAACCAACACCCCCAGGTCCTTTTCTGCTGGGCAGTTTCAGCCACTCCTTCCCAAGCCTGTAGCATTGCAGAGGATTGTTGTGGCCCAAGTGAAGGACTCAGCACTTGGTCTTGTTGAGCTTCATACCATTGGCCTCAGCCCATCGATCCAGCCTGTCCCAATCCCTCTGTAGAGCCTCCTGAACCTCAAGCAGATCAACACACCCACCCAACTTGGTGTCCTCTGCAAACTTACTGAGGGTGCACTCAATCCCCTCATCCAGAGCATTGATAAAGATGTTAAAGAGGACAGGTCCCAACGCTGAGCCCTAGGGAACACCTCTGGTGACCGGCCGTCAGCTGGATTTAACTCCATTCACCATCACTCTCTGGGCCTGGCCATCCAGCTAGGTTTTGATCCAGAGAAGTGTAGACCTATCCAGGCCATAAGCAGCAAGTTTCTGCAGAAGAATGTTACGAAAAACGGTGTCAGACGCCTTGCTAAAATCCAGATCTCTATTTAGGTGTTTCCAGACCAACCAGCATGTTTATTTTCTGAGACTTCATTATTCTTCCCAGGACTGCAGTGCTGCTTTTGCTCATTGGAGCCTGGAAGGAGGAAGTGTTTGGAGTTCTTTCTCTCCAGCCTCTGGCAGTTTTTCATCTCTCTGATCTTCGTACATTTGTATTCATGGAATTTGTTATTGTTGCTTTAACTTCCCAGAGAATCATTGGACTGAAGCACCTCTCTTCATTTCTTTAACTAGCACCATTTGACCTGCTGCACTGTTTAATCCAGCCTCCACTTTTGAATGGATTTTCTCACAAGTGGCAATCTCTAACAGGGTCACTTTGAGAGGCAACCCCATTCCACGTTACCTTGCACCATAATATGGGCAATTTCAAAAGGCATTCAATCAAAAGAAAAGGTGTTTTCTGCAAGGGGCTTGTGTCCTAGGCTTTCACTTGTCCTTATGGGTGGCTGAACCTATTGAAACATCTCAATCTACATCTTGTAATTGTGCCAGTTTTGTTGCTCTGTGGCAGAAGTTGCGGCACTACAAGGGTACTCTTAGCAGCCACCCGGAATTCTGCAAGTTTAAGGGGAGCTGAAATGCCCCTTAGGAAAACAGGAAGGCTCCCACTTTCTCAGGAAGGACTTTTCAGAAGATTTCTCTTTACTTGGCTTCTGAGACATGAGCAGATATGAAGGGATGAATAAGGAAGAAAGCAGGGAAGCTGACAGCATGCTATTGGTATTAGTCTGTTTTTCAAGTTACTGGGAGTCTGTGATTCACAATGCATATCAGAGGTTGGAATTTTTCCTCCGCTGTAACAATACCTTGGCTGTGTATTTGCTAATCAAAGTTTTTTTGACTTTCATGCCATAAGGCCTTGTGTCTTTTCAGCATCTCTGCCTTTCCTCCTCTCATTTTCTCATTTAAAGCTCACGAAACGGCTGGAATGATAGCCTTTGAAACTCGCTGTCCATAGAAAAAGTGAGCTCATGTGGCTGCGGTTCCTCCCTCCTGCAGGAGGAGCAACATTGCTTTTGAGGGAAGCTGCTTGCTGCTAAGCCTCAGCCTTGGCGCAAGGAAGCCATACCCTCAACAAGGACAGACGATTTCTTCTTCAAACAGAGAGTTTGCGAGCAACCTGTAGGAGTTGCTGAAGAGAGTACTAGGTTTTACTAACAATTTTGTGATGTTACCATGCAGCTACAGTGAACCTCAAGGAGATCGGCAGCATTCGTTATATTATTTTGTTTCAAAATGCAAAATGAATGCAAAATATCTGAATATCTCAGGGAGGTTTGTTTGAGGGACCATACCTTCTTTGGGTCTTACTGTTTTTTTCTACCTGCTTGGTTTCCCATGCAGAAACAAAAAGTCAGGGTAGACAATACTTGGTTAGGAACATCTTATCTACAACTGCTAAGCCTCCTTCTTATGCTTCTCTGTAGAACCATAACATATTTTCTAGTCGTTGTTAGACTGAATGAGGGCCGTTATAGCTCTATGTTCCCATCACCATTTATTTCAGGGGACAAACAGTTATGGGAAGTGGGATTTATTTCCTTGAGAAAGTGAACTAGAAACAAGGATAACTGGATATGTAATAAACTAAGGTTGCACTTTCAAGCGTTTCTTTGTGATTAGGGATGCTAGAAAGATCGTTTTTCTCTTCCTTATGTTTTTTAATAAAAAATAAAATTCTGATGGCATTGATGAAAAGTAAGAAATAAAATGCAGGTATGTATTCTTTGTATCCAACTAATCCTTATTCTCCATGGAAAATAACACATGGTTTATAAACAAAATATTTCCTTTATGCTTAACAAATATGGTAACACCGGTGAGAAAATAAACTGAGTTAATCATTACATCTGAAGATGTGCAGTATACTAGAGTATGCTCTAGATGTGAGTATACTAGAAAATCTTTTTAATGATGTTTAAAAAAGTATGAATTAATAAAATATAATTTGAGACATGCAAACCAAATTAATTCCTCAGGTATCTAGGCAGTTCAGCATGAAATATATCAATTTCAGAAGCAAAAATAATTAGCAATTTCATGGCTATATTGGTTTCCATATAGTTACTGAATACCTTCTATTTGTTTCATTTAAGCAAACGAGCACTCTTTTCCTGTCACTCCATAATGAATAGAACAATAGAAACACTTAGGCTGGAAAAGACCTTTAAGATCATCAAGTCCAACCATTGACCTAACACTACCAAGTCCTCCACTAAACTTTGTCATTCAGTATCATGTCTACACATCTTTTAAACATCCCCAGCGATGGAAACTCAACCACTTCCCTGGACAGCCTGTTCCAGTGCTTGACAACCCTTTCAGTGAAGAAATTTTTCCTAATATCCAACGTAAACCTCCCCTACCCCCTCTCCTTCTCATCCTCTTCCTTCTCCTCTTTTTTCTTCTGTTAATCCTCCTCCTGTTCTTCCTTTTTTTGTAGTACTCCTCTTGTTCTTTCTCCTTTTCTAATGCCTGCTCCTCTTTCTCATCCTCCTCCTCCTTCCCCTCCTTTTCCTCTTCTTCCTCTTCCTTTTCCTCTTCCTCTTTTTTGTCTTCCTGGTCCTCTCCAACTCCTCTTTTTGCTCCGTCTCCTTTTCCTTCTGTTCCTTCTCCTGTTCTTCCTCCTCTTCCTATTATTCCTCCTTCTGCAGCTCCATTTTCTCCTCCTTCTCTTCCTGTTCCTTGTCTTCCTCCTCCATTTCCTCCTCCTCTTGTTCCTTTTTTTCTGATCTTGAGGCCATTTCCTCTAGTGCTATCACTTGTTACTTGGGAAAAGAGGCCAACACCCACCTTGCTATAACCTCCTTCCAGGCAGTTGTAGGGAATAAGAGGTCCTCCCTCAGCCTCCTTTTCTCTAGACTAAACAAACACAGTTTCCTCAGCTGCTCCTCAGAAGACTTGTGCTGTAGACCCTTCACCAGCTTCATTGTTTTTCTTCGGTCATGTTCCAGAACTTCAATATCTTTCCCGCCCACAACTGAATATGGTAGACAGGTAACAGCACGACAGCTGCAGAGAAAGACACCCACCTGTACACAAAGACTGTAAAAGAATGACACTTTTCTAGATATATAGGACTCCCATAGTTTCATCTAGCAATGAGGAAACTGACACAGTAATAAAGATCCAATCCAACAGGTTTCAGTTGTCAGCAGCGTCATTGTGTATGTTACAATGAGGCAAAGAAGAATAATCAACAAAGCACTGAATCCACAGCTCTTACAAACCTTGGCGCAGACCAGAAGTAACATAATTACCCATTATATTCTTTCAGTCCGAACGAAGGGAGGGAAGTCTAAGGAGAGATCAGCTAACTGATGACTTTGACAGAGACAGATTCTTCTCGCAGGTACACAGTGAAAGAAAAAGAGGCCATGGACAAAAGCTGCATCAAGGGAAAATCTGATTAGATACAAGAAAAAAAGTCACAGTGAATATTGTTGAACATCAGAACATGTTGTTCAAAGCAGCTATGGAATACCTTTGGAGATGCTCCAAATTAAACTGGACAATTGGAGCAACCTGAACTGACCTCATGGTAGGTTTTGCTTTGAGCAGGCGATCAAACCAGACTATCTTATGTATTCCACAATTTTGTGATTGCAAAAGCTACGCAGTCTTGGATATCTTGATAACAGTGAAGCACCTGGTACAGGCAAATCATTAGAGTACCACAGAAAATACCCGTATGTTTCCAGTGTTCCAGCAAAGGGCCAGACGTTTATTAAACAAGTTAAAGTAACCAGGCACTTAAAGGTGACTTATACGCAGCCTGAATACCACCATAAACAGATTAAAACAAAAACAGGATAGTGCTTCCTGAGAAACCCATATGCGAGCCAAATTATTCCTGACCCTTTCTTTAGGCATAAATATGGATGTCTGGCCTCAAGAAAAGACAGGGCAATAATGAAAACCAAGCTACACAGATCTAAGTGTATCTACGAAAGGCCAAGGACAGAGGTGGAGGCTCTTGGTCCCAGAAAGCTTAACTGTGGCAATTTCCCACAGTGCCTAAACTCTCACCCGTCACTGTCTGTCTTTATAAGGAACTCTGGAAGGAGGCTGTAAAGCTCAGTACCAAAGGATTTGAGTCAACAGTAGTTTAAATCATGCTGTGGATATGTTGAAATACTATGTGAAATGACCCATTGTGCTGCGTTTGCTTCAGAGGCAATCACGGGAGGCAGCAGGTTAACACCCAGATAGTTTCATAGAGAGATCCATCACACACTAGCTCAGATTAGAAACGATCACCCAGCTAGGAACACAAGGCTTCTATTTTAGGCAAAAACTTGATTTGCTTATTCAGAATTGTCAGTCTTTACAGGAACCATAGCTCACAGGAGTGGTGGGGACAGTTTCCCATTCCACAGAATGTTCTGCCCATGAACACCGGATGGCCTATATGGGTAAACGGATAAACACAAACACCCGTGTAAGCAAACACACAACACCCAGACAACCAGCATTCTCCAAAATAGCTCTCCTCACTACTTTGCCTTTGATGATTTTTGAGGGGACAATTCTGCTTTCGCCTGCCAAGTAATATCGTAATAACCACAGCAACCACAATATAGTCCACACATCCCGGAACCTGTAGTGTCTCCTCACCCTGGGCGTCACCCACATGTATAATCAGCATGAGTTTTGTCCCATAGCTCAATGTACTATTCAGCTAAACCTGTCAGTTACTTTCATTAGTAGGGAGTGTTTTTACAAACTCCTACCTACTTTGTAAAAAGGCATCACTTATACAGGACTCATTCCCAAAGGCCTTGCATTGTTCGTGGTGAATATTTACGTGTATGCAGAATATGTATATATATGTTATATATTGCTATGCCAAGGCATCTGGAGCTTGAGGGTTAACTCTGCATACGGAGAAGATACAGCAGCTGCTTTCACTCCCTACTCAAGACCAGTGTCAGGTTTTGTCTCCCTGCCTACCTCTCACTGTGCGCAGCTGTGTGAGAGCAGTGTCCCATTTAGCTAATGATGACTTGATTCTGCAATGCTGTTTCCGGGGAGTAGCATCATTCCCATTGCCACTGTCATCTCGGGACTAGCAAGGATTCTTCATACGATGTAAGTTGGTAAGAAAGGAGGTCTTTACGTATCAACAGTAGGTCTTTTTTTTCCTAGCTTGTCTCATGATCAGGTTTCATGCTCACGTTAAAACCATTTCTCTTAACAAGGAATAAGTCAATAAAGGGTGATCTCTGTTCGTGTTTACTCAATATATGTGCTGACCTCCTTGGGAGTGTTTGCTGCTCTTCAACCCAGCTTCCTGGAGCACGTGTCAGATGGCGTAGATGCCTGCTTTGACAGAGAGTATTCTTATACACTGAACATATGCAGTCAGGTACTTTTTGACTACTCATACTCTTTATATTCTATTGTTAAATTTTTTGTTCGTAATTATACTGTGTCTATTGAATTAGACATAGTGGCACGAGCTACTCACCTTTCTCCAACACCTTCTTGCCCTTTTGACAAGTAGCTGTAACAGCTACTTGCAGAGTTTATTTATCCTCTTATCAATGGTGGCAGTCAGAGTAAAGGCTGTTTGTTAGCAGGGATTATTTGTTTGTTCAATGGAGGAATAACATTCTCAGTCTCCTTCTCCTGCTGCCTTCTACCCTTTTGTTGGAGATAGTTTTCCTTCAACAGTAAATAGAAAATAGGATATCAGAATAGCAGAAATCGAAAAAAGCTCTTGTCACATGTGACATAGAAGAACTAGAAATAGAGCCTGCAACAGAAAGTGGATGTTTTACTCCTTCCTTCTCTTTTTCAACCTATTTTTGTGAACTGCAATATCCACAATCCTGTCGCAGAAGTATTTAGAGACCGATGATAGCAAAGCTAAGATGACCCAATACTTCTCTTCCATCTGTACATCATGCAAAAAGTAAAGAAACAAGATGGAGTGAAAAGCAGAGTGCTGGAAAGGCACCTACAGTTCCAGTACTACCACACACACACACAAAACAAGAGGTATTATCAACAGCAGCCAGTACAGGATCATTGGTAATATTTTCAGTTTTCTGCAGCTTCTTACCGCAGCAGACACAACTTTCAGAGGTGTCTGCCAGGAGGCAGCAGGCTGATGGCCGTTACATGACTGACATGCTCTCCTCATCCACCCTGAATATTTGCTGTTTTTCTGTCTTCTGTAATAGCACTTTGTGGAGATGGCCCACTGCCTTGCATTCTGTTAGTGGCTTAAAACTCACCAAACTGTGTGTATGTAAGAAGGGGTTTTTCCTCAAAGCACTCCAAAGGATTCCAAGCGAGAAGACCAAAGGCACTGTTTGGCTTTAGGACAGTATGGATTTTAATAACGAAATGACTTGATCTGTGTGAACCTGATTCTCAGAGACAATAAAACATTTGTTACCGCAGGACAATTAATTGAATTAATATTGACGTTTTAGCCCACGTCGCCTTTTGTCTATCTTGCACTCAGGAGGAAGCCGGACACTGTGGATTAGACAGAGTCTGGGGACAGCTAAAGCATGAAGTTATTTTAGGAGTAAATCATGAACATTTCACCAGATGAGCACAACAAAACCCTACACTAACAGTGGTCATATTTGAAATGCATTATGGAATCATTAAAACAGCTCAACAGTTACCTGGCACTTGAAAATAGGAAGTCAATTATATTGTTTGTATTTCTATCTTCTTCTATGGCCCCCCACTTAGTCCTGTGAAAATACTTTGTCTTCTTTTCTGAGAAGACACGAGACAAACGGGTTTTTCAGGAGGGACACCATTTTGCTTTCTTCCCTCTCTTCCTTTTGGAGTACCTGGCCACAAGGAAACTATTTGCAGAAGGGCTTTCATCTCACCACGGGAGGCAGAGTGCCTATTTTCTCCACTACAGTGCTGAGTTGTGGTACTGCCTAAACCTCTTTGTTCATCCTCAGCTGAAGCAGCACTGCAGGCACAGATAAAGAAGTCCAATTGTCTTTTTCTCCCCAAGTATCAAAATATGCCATAAAAATTTCAAATACATTTTCAGTGCAGTCAGTAATGTTTTTAATAGCTCTTGAGAAGCACACCACTCCCAACATTGCTTGTTAAAGTATGCATCTACGTAATGAGCTAATGGACACTGATTGATCAGTAGTCTTGAAGCATGGACCTCCCTTCCCCAGCATTTCTGTAGTAGAAATACACATACAAATGACTGAAAATTCAATGTCTGAAATGAAAATTCAAAATCTGATTGCACTCCTCTATTTATAACTTCATAGGTATTAAAATGAGCCCTTGACAATCCAAAAAGTTGTAGGGCTACCAGTGATAGCCACTGGTAGCTCCATGCCAAAAGCAACATAACTTGTTGACCTCCTTGACAGCTGTGATGTTTAATTACGTGACCTCAGATAACCAGACCTAGAAATAAAGGGGTTTCCTTTCCTTTCACTGTCCTGTATTTTTATACTATCTACATAAACCCCAGTTTCCTCCTGGCTTGCATCACAGTTATTTGATCTTCCTTTCTACTTTCTGAATTTTAGTATAATTGTCTAAAATTATCAATATTCAACTGTTAGATCTAAAAATACTTTCACTCCACCGCCATCAATCTGGCTGTTTTCTAAGGAAAGCTAAGGTTAGAAGTAACAGCCCACAAAACGGAATCAAAAGGACTTTTCACAGCCAGATTCCTCACTCCCTCCACTTCCCAGGTCAACACAGAAACAAGATAGCAGCAAGAATTAGGGCTCTTCTCATAGACCCTTTCTTAACAGCGTAATTCTCTCCAGCTGAGCCTAGCTACATTTCCAAGGGCAAGGAAACTCCACTAATAATTTTGCTCAGGGTTTCAGTGTTAACTCTTTATACATAAGTCTATAAAATTTCCCATCTATCTGTATTTGCAACTTGGGTCTAACTGACTTTATACTGTAAGTATTCACAGCACAGAAAATATCAAAACCTGCCCTGTTTAGCCACACAAGAAATAAATAATGAAAAAAATAGTTACCATAATGCAGTGAGATCATGCTCTATTAGCCTGGAAAACTAATCTCATGAAGTATTATAAGATATAGAGTAGTTTTCCTGGCAACCATTTCTGTCAATACTGAAATAAGGAGTTAAAGGAACACAGATTACTCTTAAAGGTCACCCGAAGATTAATATTGTGACAATAGAATAACAGGTTGTGGTTTCCTCATGTTCAAATTTTTTTTAAAAAAAGGAAGTAACTAACTTCTATGCTGTCCGGATTGTGCATTTTAACAGGTGTGCTGATAAAGTATTATTATTTTAATATGCCCTCACAACATCACTGTAGAATGCTTGTAAATCATTATTTCTATATGATAGAAAAAAATGAGGATACAGGACAAAATTCAAAATTTTGGAATTGATCCTTTCTTTTGAAGGGCATTCATTTGATGGATATCACCCTAGCTGGGTGGTATCTCTGAGAAACAGTGTTTCTGCATGAATTGAATATCTGTAGCTGAAATAAAAAATCAGATCAACTTTTTTGTCAAATATTTTCTCGGGGCCAGCCAGACAGTACATTACTGTATTGAAGTTTTTGCAAGTTGTGCCTTACTTCTCATCACTCCTGTCTGGCAAAAAGCACCACAGACTTTGCTCCCACAGATAAATCAACTCTTGACATAACAGTTTTTACATAAGCTGTACTAGTTTGTGCTGCCTCCTGCCACAAGTGGATGTGATCCCTCTTCAGAAACTGGCCCCACGGTTCAGCGAGGTAAGTCACCTTTCAACTCTTCAACCAGCATACTTCAGCTCAGCTGCGTTTTCAGAGTAAAAACCTGACCTGACTGCAAAAGCTCTGTGCTTCAAAGATGCAGAGGGGCCCACGTAATTCCCTAAGTATGGATCAAGATCTGCAGCCAGGTTACTGACAGGGATTTTTAGTTTAAAAGCTATACAAAATATTTTTAGCTTTAAGGGTTGTAAGGATGGAGTCACTCACTGAATATTTATTGGATGTACGTGTGAATGTGAGTGTGCCACATAACACTCCAAGAGTGATCCTAAATTTGACCGTGCACTTGTCAACTGTTAGAGATGTCACGTAAGTGAGTTGGATCACCTTTTTCTTTTTCTTTTTTGGTGCTAATTATTGTAATATCTTTTCCTGTGAACAACTTTCCAATGTCAGGTTTCTCTGTGCTCTAGCCCTATGTTTTCTGACTGGTATATAATCCACTCAGTGAAAAATGTGTAAGAGATCTGCTTTGTAATTATCCTCGTCCTACCTGCCTTTTAAAAGAGGTCTTCCATTTTTCTCCCACTGACTGAGCATCACATTTGTAAAAATGTGTTGGCCTATCACACAGAAGAGTTAACTCAGTTAATTCAGCAAATACGGTTTGGAGACTCTGGTAGCTGTAAATCTCCAGAAAAATAGGATTCAAAACTGCAATAACTCTAGCAAAAGTTGCACTTAAGAAAAAAATCTAACTTAGGACTCAGTGCAAAATAAAGATCCTTTTCATCATTCCCTGTATTAATACAGAGATGAGGAGTTGGGATCAATCTCAGATTGCTTTTAGGTGTTTGTAAAAGAGATGTCAAAAATCAGTTTAAGGTCTTCTTTTTATTTTTTTATTTTTTGAGAAACATTATGTCCCAATTATTTTAGTCTTTTAATGCATATCATGGTATTTTTAAAGCCCCATGGGTCCTCTGAACTTACTTCAAATTAACATTATATAACGAAAGCATATCTATAAATATTCATAATTTACCTGTCAGAGGTTTTGAAAGACATTGTTCTGATTCTAATCAAACACTTCTTCCTGCTGATGTTTAGAATGTTTTTCTCCCAGTTTCAGTAATATTTTCACTAAATTTTGCATATACCATGAGGAATAATAATATAGGATCATTTAATTCAATTGTCATTATGACAGGCTTTACAATGAGGCGTTTAAGGCACAACAATTTATAGATTGTTATTAAATGGAATTAATTGCTTCAATTATGTATCTCCCCATGAAGATACACATATATTGAAACACGTATTTTTATACAGAAACATGTATGTAACTATGCTGTGGAAACACATATCTGGACAAAGGAGATACAGACACTGCAAAATTTTGTCTTAAAATCCTGTTCTATAATATTGCCAGAGTCCCAGAAGTCAATGCCGCTTTCTGTCATTGCTTTTTTGCTTCTTCTTTGCTTCCTCACCCTTTCTTAAAGCATAATTAAGGGGATTGTGAGGTACTCGCATCATACCTAGCACTCTTAAAGAAGTCAACGTCTAAGTCTCCTTTGTACAGCTACATCTGACTCTAGCAGCTGCAGCCTTTTCTTTCCTCAGTCTTCCCATCTTCGGCAATTTTCTGCATGCCTCAGTTCCTTGACTTGTATGATCATTTGAGAACCTCTGGTTCTGCCTTATAGCAAAAGGAGTAAGTTCCTCAAGTTGTGCTGACCCTAGGAGCACTGAGAGACTGGCAGATCTAGCTGCTTCCAGTTCACCCATGAAAATACTTCAGTTAGTAAAAAGCAGGGGTTTCAAAGGAGTGCGGATTAGGATCATATATGTTCTTCCTCCTCTGCTGAACAGCATCTCTGAAGACTCACCCGTGCCTGAGGGGTGTCTCTCAGAAAACTCATATGCAGCATTCGAAATATCCAGGTACCCTTAAATGGCAAGATGAGTCTTCCACCATAAGGCTCGTTTTCTAAAAGACCACCTCATCAGTAAAGGCTGCCACTTCCATGGTTGGGATGGACAAGGTCTTGAAGACCTAAACACAGAGGCAAAAATCACCCACACTCTGACAAAGCTTAAGTCTGCCGTTACCTTTCTTGGCAAATGAGCAAGTGGCACTGCCTTCACAGGGCCTGAACCCTCACGTGAATGTTGGGCACCAGAAGAAGAAAGCAGAACTATTAACAATAGTGTGTGAGAGTGGGGACTGCAGCTCCTGGCCTCAAGGTCTCGCCCCTAGCTATGACATTCCCTCCCCTTCCCTTTCCTCTCCAACGGGCACAGAGGGTGTATTCCCTCTAAGCCTTACAGCCCCGAGAGCTAAAGCTGTAAGAATAGGTAAAGCTGACATAAATACATACTCCTATTTCTAAGACCATTGTACTGTACTTCAAACTACCCCTGCTGACTTTTATTATCCCAAACATTGTAATGTTAAAATTACTGATAGGGTTTTTTTTTAAAAAAATGCAGTAATGGCTTAAATTCTGATAAATTACAGTGAGTGTTATTTTTAATAATTTAACATAATGGCTGCAGCGTTTTCACTAAAGTAGCAATTAAGCCATCACAGTTGCCTGGCCTGCACGAATTTACTGTGTCTGGTTTTATTGCTTATACCTTCAGAACCATTTTGCCGCACAATCTGACACCAAAGTCAGAAATCATGTAGGGAAAACTGGTAGGAAAAAGAAAGAAAGGTCATTAATTGAAACTCTTATTTTTTATTATGTTCCACTGATATTAACACAGTTGTAAGTGGCTCTGCCTCTCAAACGTTAAGTTTCCCCATGTAATCATCATTGCTGCAGGTGAACCTCTGTTTGAATACATTTCTCATCCTGAACCAGGAATACGCACAGGGACACATCACCAGAATCATCTATTTTTAAGGTGTCTCAGCTGTATAGCTCACCTTTTAATTCTTGGCTTGTTTATGAGCAATATTTATACAACATTAATATATTTCTGTCATGCCAGTCTCTGTTTTTTTCACAGAGGCCCGATGCATAAATAACTTTCAGTATGAATTGCTGCTCTTCTAGTCGTGGTGGTTTCCTTGGGTTTTTTTCTTTTAATTTCATTGCTGCTCCCAATACTGAAGAAAAGTGCTCGTCACCACTTTACAGCAGGTCGGCGAGGAGTCATGAGGAGGCTTTTAGCGCAAGCCTCATATTTCACTTGCCCAACTGTCAAATTCTTTTCTCCCAGTCTAGTTATCAATTTGAAGATTTCGTTATTTCCTTTTAATATTCCTAAACCGATCAGGAGAGGAAGCCAACAATCAGCCCATAACGATTTGCTTTTTGCCTGAGCTTATGCATGGTCTTAGACAAAACACAACTTCTCTGTACCTTGTCTTCCCGATTTGTTTTGAGCAGTTGTGAGCATAGTGACCAAGGAAGCCAGAACTCTGAGCGCTTTGACCCTCGTTCAGGAAAACACCTGCATGCCTTGGCTTCCACGGGGCTTTCCCAGCAATCTAAAATTAAACACAGATCAAGTTTTTCCTAACCTCCCTGTGAATTTTGTGACATCTGAGGGAAGTTATTACAGTAATATATTTCTGATAAGGACCTCCTTGCTGCTGTAGATTTTCAGAATATTTGAGAAATGCATGTTCCTGTGCCCCCCATGTATAACTCCATAGTGAGAGGACAGAGTCATGGAAGTTGAAAAGCATCTATTTTGGGGACCTACACCAGCGGCCTCTAAGTGGGCTGGGAGTGTTTCCACGTGTATGATAAAGAAAGCGTCCTCCATTCAGAAAGAAATGGTGAGGGAGACAGAGACACAATCACAGCCCCGATGGGTCAGGAGTTGTCCTGCCTCAACAATCGCCATCCTGCTCACTGGAGACACGAGTGAGCATAAATGCAGTTCCAATCACATACTGCAGGTAAGAGCAAAGAGTAGCCACCGCGTTATCTGTCAGCAGCTGAGCTTACCTTATTCGTATAACCATGCCCTGAGCTACCACTAGACTAAACCACCTAGTAATAAAGTATTAATATACAGCAGGTGCCTAATTATGCAGACCAAGTCACAACTGGCCTTCATTTTCATGTGAAAAATTGTGGTTTTGAAAATCCTAGCTGAAGGCTTTGCAGAAACAGTATGCTGTGACATCAAAACCCAGGCATATCAGGTATCCTGGTCCTTGGTATAATGCAAGACCGAGGAGGACTGATCAGTTTAAAAAGAGAAACCAGTTTGCCCCAGGCAAAAAAAGATTGATTCAGAGCAACGCTATTTCACACTAGCAAATGGAACAAGACAGTAAGCTTTCCACTCTATCTTCTGACGCTCCCTTCAGCTACCATCCCTGTCTACAAGAAAAAAAAGAGAAATCTGCCTCATCAGCTACTACATCTTCAGTGGATTATTATTATTCCGCTACACACCAGTGTAGGTTAGAACAGTCTCACTACCACAAACAAAATGCTGTACATTACACCGGGCAAATAGGAAGCATTATGGGAAAGACATTATCTGAGCTGTCTATTGCACATTTCAAACTAAAGGAGGTGCCATCCCAGTCACTCAGTAAAGGGATTAAATATGTTGTCTTTAATCGCTCCAAACCCAGCAAAAGGAACTCCAGATAGGCTTGTGTTTCATATGTCCAACAGCACCACCAGTTCAGGCATCGAGGAAGCTCTGTTGCTGCGATGAAACCACAGCGTTACACAGGATGGTGGGGGCTTTTGCTTCCCCTGTCCCCATTTACCTTGCTGCAATCAACAGCTAAATTGATCTGACACTTCATCCGCACAGCAAGGTCCCCAGGGAGAGGCTATGTATGCAGTGTGTGGAGTACATTGGGGAAGAGGGGACCTGGGGGGGGGGGGGCAGGGGGGACATAAAGGGTTCAAAAGCAAAATCATCAAAAATAATGAGGCTGTTCCGCTCAGCTTCCACTGCAGCACAGGAGCAAAGTGCCCTTTCAAATTGAGTGTCCCAGCTCCACAGCTGAAATAACTGGTCATAGAAAGCTTGAAATAACTGGTCATAGAAAGCTGCAAGCAAATTGCCTTGACAAGGCTGTTACTGTTGTAAGAGTTCAAAGGTTTTGGACACCAGGTCAGCAGCTGCCAGTCAAGCGGACAGAAAAAGCTGCTCGTTGAGCCTGTGATTTCTACCTCGGCCGCTATTATCCCTGGCTATTGCTGTACCTCAGCAGCTTCTCTGATTAAACCGGCCTCCCTTTTACATCTCTTTCAGAGTGCGATTCACACACTAATTAGTTGCCTGCTCTCCACTGGGATGTCAGACCCTCAGTCAATTTATCTCTATTTCAGCCTGCTCAGAGTGACTTCCCCAGTTATCAAAATTTAATCATGCCTTCAAAAATGTTGAAAAGTGGTCATTAGAGGCAAAAGGCCACAGGATACAATATTCATTTTTCTCTATCTTCCAGTCATCCAGCTGGCATCTATAATGGATATCCTGGGGGCTGTGAGAACACGTTGATTTATGCAACCTTGCTCTTGCTCTCACTGTGGTGCACCAGCCTCCTTTAAAGAACAGGTTTTAACAAGGTCTGAGGTGGGAGGACATTAATCACGGTAGCATTGTACGTGAAAAAGGGTGCTGTGTAGTCAGAAGAACCCCCTACAGCGGGGCAGTTAGATTTTTTTTACCACCTTCTCAGAGATAAAGGAGAGTTTGACAATTGATTAGACCTTTCTGTAACCTTGCAGTCCTGTGAAATGATGAGAGAGAGAAAGGGAGGGGAAAAAATGGTGAGAGGGGGAGGGAGAGAGAGACAGAGAATGATTCTCATACTGACGGTCTTAAATGTGCAATAACTTTATGATTCTTGACTGAAACTGGCTATCAAAATCAGTCCCAACTCAATACAGTCTAAAAAAAGAAGATCATTCTCGGAATAAGAGTCCTTTCAGCTGTACATGTCAGAGGCAATCATGGGCACCAGCAGCCTGCGGTGACTCTCCTGAATACAGTGAAACCCTGATAAAAATGGCATTGGATAACATCAATCTGAGCCGTAGCGTTCCAAAGTAGGTTTCAGCAAAATCAACAGTGATGAATTGAAATTTGTTGACAATAGGCCAAGGGGGTAGGGGGTGGGGGGTGGGAGGTGCGTGATTATTATTCTGTCTTTTTCTTCCTTGAAACCAGAGGAATGATTTCCAAACCTCGGTGCATGCAACTGAGTGCATACATTTGCATTCAATGAGCCAATGCAGGCAGAATATGAAGGTAAAATCTGAGTGTGCAACTCAGCTACTTGCTTTTGCCCACAGAGGGTTCCCTGGTGAGCAATGCATATGCAAATGAGTGTTGAAAACTGGGCTCACCTAATTTGTTTCATCTACCATGACGTCCGTGTTTTTGCCCTTGTCCAACATACAGGATCAGAGGGTCACAATTTTGAGTAGCTCGAGCCAGGCACAGTGAGAGTACACACTGTGATATGCCTGCCACATACCACTCTGGCAATGTGACTTAATTCTGAACCGCAATCCCCCTGCTATTTCAGTCCTGATCTTTTCTCTCTCCCACATGCAATAATTGCCATTTTCCATTCTCCTGTCCTGGGATCTTTCAAGCTGAAGAAGTCTCCTGAGCTCTCGCCCTCCCTCCTCACTGATACTTGAGACCCTGGGGGTAAATGTTCAGCACAGTATGCAGGCATTGAGCTGAACAACTCATTATTGGTATGGGGAGGAGAATGCAACTAATCCTCATATCGTGCTGGAAATTTAACCCTGGATGTCACAAGAGACTGTTCTTTTCCACAGACAGAATCAAAATAAGCTGGAGAGAAAGTGAAAAATAAAATTAAAATCAAGATCATCCTCCAACACCCGCTCTTTGCACTGGTGGACTGAAATCCCTTTCCTGGCTGTGGCCAGCCTGACAGCCCACCTCATTTTTCCCTCTCCAATGCAGGTCACTGCCAGCTGCTTGAGAAATTGTGGTCAGTCTGTCAAGGACAATCTTTGTCCATGTTGGATTCTGATCTAGGTGTTACAGCTCAGTAAACAAAATGGCAACAGATCTTTAAAAGCTTTGGAGTCACAAAATGCAGGGCAAATTTTCTTTGACTGTATGAGGACACTCCCCGTAGCACCTTCTCCCAGGAGAATGAGGGGATGTCTTCCAGGCTACAACTCAACCCACATGTTTCACAGAGTCACGGAACCGCAGAATGTTAGTGGTTGGAAGGGACCTCTGCGGATCATCTAGTCCAACCCTCCCACTAAAGCAGGCTCTCCTAGAGCAGGTTGCACAGGAATGCATCCAGGCGGGTTTTGAATATCTCTAGAGAAGGAAACTCCAGAATCCCTCTGAGCAGCCTTTTCCAGTGCTCCGTCACCCTCAAAGGAAAGAAGTTTTTCCTCATGTTTAGATGGAACTTCCTGTGTTCCAGTTTGTGCCTGTTGCCCCTTGTCCTGTCACTGAAAAGAGACTGGCCCCATCCTCTTGATACGCACCCTTTAGATATTTTTATTTATAGATACCCTCTCAGTCTTCCCTTCTTCAGGCTAAACAGACCCAGGAGTCTCAGCCTTTCCTCGCGAGAGAGGTGATTCTCTCCCCTAATCATCTTCATACCCTGCCCTGGATTTGGCTAGGATAAGGTTAATTTCCACTGCCAGAATAGCCAAACGGAACCAGCCAATGGGATACTCAATACCATACTGACGTCACTCCCAGTGTATATATAATGTCAGCGGAGGAGGAGGTAGCACATGCTGAAGAAGCCCCACCATGCTGAGTGAGAATGGTGGCCAGTGCTCTACCTCTGTACTGACTCGTGGACGGTGGTGAATGCCCTCTGGGGGCGGTTACAGCAATGGCAGCAGAGCAGCTGGCAGCAGAGAGGTAAAAGCCATCTGGGCTGCTGAATTACAGCAAGATGCTGCTCCTTAGACAGCAACAGAACCTGGTTATGAAATGACATCACGTGGATGCCCACCCATCCAAGAGCTGGGCCACTGAGGAACATCAAAACAGCGAGCAGGTGAACTGGGCGGCTAAGGTCAAAGTATCTCAAGTAGATCTGGGTTGGCAGCAGAAAGGTGATCTATTTTTGGCTCAGTAAACCCATGATATCTCAGGCCACCAGGGTAGAGATGCAACATTCAGATGGGCTTGTGGCAGAGGGGTGGACTTGACTATGCACAAGTCATCCGTGAATGTGAGACATGCGCTGTGGCTAAGCAAGCCAATCAGTTAAAATCTGCATGGTATGGAGGGTGTTGGTTGAAATATAAGTATGGGGAGGTCTGGCAAATCGGCTGTACCGCACTTCCACAAAGGGGTGGATGATGTCCTGGGTTCGGCTAGTTTAGGGTTAATTTCCACAGCCAGGCTAGCCAGACCGAACCAGCCAATGGGGTATTCCATACCACACTGACATGGTGCCCAGTGTGTATATAAGGTGAGCCTAGCCAGGGCGAGCTGCTCCAAACAGCGGTGGGGCACGATGCGGCACGGCTCGGCGTGGCAGGGCTCAGCCCTGGGGTTCGGCGTTGTGGCGGGTGAGCGGTGCATTTGTTTTCCTCTCTGGTGTTGTTCCAAGTAAACTCCCCTTATCTTAACCCCCTCTGCTTTACCATTCGTTTTCCTACCCGCAGCGGTAGGAGACAGGGCAGGTGCCCGGTGTGTGGTTGCTGGTCGGTTTTAGACCATGACAGAGCCCCAGCAGGTTTCAAGCCATGCGCTGCACAGGTGATAAGAATTTCTGCATTCAGTTGCTAACCCATTTCTTGGTCTTTCCTGCTGCAGCAGGAAGGACATCGAGCACCAGCTATTCTTCTTCATCTTATCAGCTCCTCCAGGCAAGCAGTTCACTTGTCACTAGGCAGCCCGTGTTATGATACACCATGGGACACATTCGGGATTATTTAAGCTTACGATTTAAAGGGGGTTATTGGAGGTAGGATCATGAGAGTGCGTGTGCCTAGCCACGTTAATCCCAACCTGGATCGTTTGAATTCGGGTGCACTGTATATATATAAGCAAGGCCCAAGTACGCTAGTCAAATGTAGTCAGACACAGCATTTACCTTGGACTCTGGAAATCTGAGTGGTACTGAAAGGTTGCTCATTTCTGGAAAAGTCTGAACAAGGTCTTCTACGTTTTGTACCCAGCTGTCCAAGGTGGGATATGTGAAGGGGGCCACTGTGTAGCCCATGTTACCTGTATTTCATCTGTGAACAACATTCACCCAGGCCAGTACATAAAGACCTTGTTTTCGTGATACCCTAAAAGGCACATCAACTCCATAAAAGTAGAGGTTTACTGAATTTTGCCCCACACACCTCTGCGAAACCCAGCAGTGGTGCTCTTGAGAAGAAACCCTCAGTTTTCTGCCATACTTTCCGTGCTTCCAGTCAATAACTTACCCTGCAAGCAGGACGTATTTGGGACTTCTCTCAGTAAAGAGGTAAAAAAGGTTTTAGAGGCAGGAAGGATGATTCTTGAATTCTTGACTCTTAAGCACCAAAAAAGGGGTTCAAGTGGCTTCTACTCAGAAACAAATCTGTGATGTTTCTTTCTTGATCCACTCTAGATTATTCAAACAGTATTCATGAGGACAAAAAATATAATCTATTTTCCTGGACTCTTACGAGTATGACCGTGTATGTGAATGAGAGGAAATGAATAATCTTTGAAAATACTAACTGCGTGAGAGTTGTAGCCTGATAGTTGCTAGTATTTTGGACAGAATATATTTTGCATCAACATCTTCCTGTACTGTATGTCACCCGCACAGAAACAGAGTCATTAGATGTGCTCTCTGTTTGGTAGAAGTGAGTGGAAGTACAGTACTAAATTATGGTTTTGCTCCAATTGCTCTGTCTTCCTGGCTCTGTTGGCAAGCATGAAAGCTGTAATTTTCATTAAAAGACTCATCCAGACACTTGGCAGCGATTATATGATTCCTAGAGCCACTCAGTCACAAACAGACAATTAACCCATAAAGCAGTGCTCATATCAGATTTATTTTCATTTTTATTATATATCAAAGAGATATATAATAAGTGGTACAAAGAGAGAGAAGAAGCTGAAAGAATGTTTACAGTAAAAACCAAACAACCACAAGGCAGCAAGATAGCACGGACTATAGACTTTAGCAGCCCAGTGTCTATTTTTTATTTTGATAACATAACAGAATGAAAACAAGTTAAGAGCTACAGACAAAATCCATTTAAAAAATAGAAAGGAATATCCAGATTACATGGAGAACATGAAGGAATAGTAAGTCACTTCTAGTATTGCAAAAATTCTTACTGTAGCCCATGATAAAATTGTAGGAATTAATAAATGTATATTCATCCACTTCCCTGTGTGCATGTATATTTGTTTGCATGTATGTTTATGCAGACATAAGAGTGGAGTCATATAATTTCAGTGGAACTGAAAAGTGTCAACTAAAAGCAAACGAAATGTTGATGTGTATAAATCACTTCCAGTCAGAGACTCATCCTCTTTTTTTCCTGCTGTAGGATCCAAACTGACAAAAAGTAAGTACTTCAAGAGATAATTTTTTTCAACTAGAAGACTCTTAGTAATGGACTATTAGTCGGATCCAATAAATAAAAATAGCTGTCATTTACATACTGTGGTAGCAGTATAGACACAGTGCAGTCACCAGAAAAAAAAATGCTAAAAGTTTTCAAAAGCCTTAATTAAAAGCGACTCATGAGCCCTGTGATCCTGAGCCACTCCACCATGTATTCACTTCCACAGCGCTGGAATTTCACTCTGAAATTCTATATCAGGCAAACGCATAATCCGAAGCAGTTTAACTGAAACTGCAGTTTTCAACCAGGAAAAGCCCTAAAGGTCCTAACACAAAGTTTGAAAAGGCTGGGAGCTCTTACATAGCTTTCAGGCAAACCGCTTCCTTTCTTGAAAACTGAATTTCTGAAGCTTCACGCTTCATTCTGAACATTACCCACTTTTTATCTGTGTTGTAAATTATAGGATAGACCTACACTGATATCCATTTAGAAAAAGAATTGTCAAAGCAGTTCAAAATAAAACCTTTCACAGGAACAACAGTCTTTTTCTTTTTTTCATATATTGCAGTAACTAAAGAGAGCTCACATTCAAAAGCCCGGGTATCGTGCCTTTCACAAACACCACCAAACATTTTAAAGCGGAGTATTGTTTGTAAACATAAACACAGAGATCCTTTCTTGGTTATGGGTTGTAAAGCGGAAATAATAACGTAGAGTTAAAAAATCTTTTTGAATCACTGTCTTCATTTCATGTTTTTCTACCCCTATACAAGGTAGCTAATCTACAATGTTAGAAGCCACTGCCAAATCCAGCGAAATAACCAGATAGCATGAATATTACTCGCCCCAACAAAATACACACTTTCAAGATATACAGATAAAATAACCCACATGTTCTAAAGTAACCCACATAACAGCAAAATTATGACCCCACTATATTTATACACACGGGTGCAGTTTTCATACACTATTATAGTCCCATATTATATATCTTTAAATCATGCTGCGAAAGTTTCTGCCTTCCCCTAATGCCAGCTCTAATTTAGGATGAACAACTACTCTCATAAAGAAAAACTGCTGCTGCTGCTGTTTATTAGGCTGCAGAAAGGTCTTGCTGACTAATGTCCCAGGATTAAATGAATGTGGAATAATAAGAGCTGATTTATTTGTACTCCAGCAGGATAAAGCTGCCACTGATTTTACAAGAAACTATTCATCTGAGGGCTAGTATAGCTAGTAAATTGTGGCTGTTGCTGAAATTAGTCTCCAGGCCTTCGCGCAATCTGCAGAGTGAAGTAGCAATGCAGTAATAAAGCTATTGTGAGTACTCAGTGCATTTAAAAGGTCCCACTTTTAACCCTGTCTTAAGGGATTCTAAAAGTCAGCTTTCAGAGATTCCCACCAGAAACTCTGCAGGCCGTTGCCTACAATTTACGTTCTTACCCAGGAAATGTATGAGAATTAAAAATGTGTAAGTGGCAATAGAGCAGAAGAAGCATAAGAAATCTCATGCTTGTGGTTTTTGGCTTTGTTTTTTGGGTTTTTTTTTCCTTTACACAGCCTGTAGTAATGTTTTCGTTTTAGCATAACAGTAGGCACACAGCTGTCCAGGCCAGAAATTTTAATATAAAAACCCAATAAAAGGTATCTTCAATAAGATAGCAAAAAAAACTTTTTAAAAGTTTTCCTAGAAATTTTCTGATATTTGCACTTAATAATAAAACTAAAATGAACCAAATAACATTAAAAGACACAAAATGAAATTTGACTCAACAGCAAGGAGTTACCAGAGCCCTTATAAAGAAGAGATCATGGGAAATGATGTAAATAAGAATTTAAAAGTGAAAACCATACTCAAAGAGGAGAGGGAGCATTATATCCTGATCCATTAAAAGGCTGGATAACATTGTGCTGAATAGACGTTTGCAGAGATATGAATGAATTCCTGAACTCTATGGACAACCACCCATATTGAAAATAAAAATGAAAGCCTTTTCATCAAGTTTACAAATCTCAGCGTGTCAATTTTATTTAAAATTAATGACATTTTTGTCTGTCAGGAACATTTCTTCCAGGTTATATTTCTAGAGTTACCTTTCATTATCTGTCTTGTGCATGTCCCCTGAATAAAATACAACACACAACACCATTCTCTGACAGTTCACAGTTAACTAACCCACCTAGGCTGGAATAAATGGACACGCAGGTTCTACATATATTTGTACATTAGAGTGTGGCAGCCCCTGTTTCTTTCATGAGAAGACAACTCTACTGGTAATACTGATAAAGTGCCGTTGGCATGTCACACATTTGTGTGGAAATGCTTATCAGTAGCACGCATCGCCTGAAACTCTGACGTTAACTCTCATAGCTGCTCTGAGATAACAAAAAACTGTTAAAGAGTGGGTCCACACACAAACATCGAATGGCATAGAACAAATAAAAACTTTACTGGTGAGAGATGACACCTCCTGTGAAGAATTCTGCCACCTAATTTGACTCTTCTTACTGGGTTTGTTGCCTGTTTTTGAAGCGAGCATGAAAGTAAGTAGTATATATTTAGGCTCTGCATGAAAGTTCAGGCTGGGATTTCTCCAGGTGAAGAGCATTCATTAGTGAATTATTCCAAGGCAGCGAACAGGGTGAGAGAGCCCTCCACCTCCAGCTCAGAATTTGCTAGACAACACTTCTCACCTATAGTGGGTTTCATTTCTTTGTACCGTATCTATAGTGACAAATTTTATCCATAAAATATATTGCACATAGCACTAGAGCTTTTTCTTTTCAAATGAAAGGTTAACAGCCTTTTCTTTTTATACAGTTCTTTATAAGTGGAGGTTATGCCTTGCATCTTCAGCTGTCCCATCCCTACCTTCAGGTGTACTCAGTCTTTACTGTATGTTACAAATATCTCTTATATTATATACTTAATACTGCCGAAAGCCCTACAGAAAAGGACTATTGTCAAGACAATTCTAGAGCTTTAACTTTCTTTCAGGAGAGGAGAAGGCTGTGATTCATATACTTGCATGCCAGCATCCGTAATACTTGCGGGAAAACTTACAACTGCCTCTAAGCTTTCCATGTCTTCACATTCAGGTAGAACAGAAACTTCACTTGCAGAAAATCAAGATTTTTCTAGGCGGTTAGGCATTAAAATCATTACCAAGTTCAATTCAAATTTCTAAAATTATGATCTGTTTTTACACTGAAGAGTTAAAAAAATGTTTCTATCCATCCTCTCCCTTCAACAACCTTTGAATATCATGTTGTAAATGAACAGGAACCACGCATTTTGAGGAAGGGAAGAAATACAACGAAATACACTACAAGACACTGAGGGTGAACATCGGGTGTCCCAGGACAGGGAAATAAAATTAGCACACTAGCTTAGCCTTGAGTGACACCCAGGCGGCTTCTGCACTGGAATTATTTTAGCTGGTAAAACTTTTCTGCAGCAGATTTCTCATCCTGTCTTCCTCTGCTATCATCATACTGTTAACCATCTCCTGGTTTACTATAAGTTCCTATCACTACAGTTTATGAGGTGGTATTTGATGAAGTACGCGTCAGATTATTATGACAATTTTAATGGAGATTTCATTGCATGCATTACACCAAAAAAACCCACAATAAGTGCCGTTTAAAAAATCTTATTTATAGGTATGAAAATAGCCAAAGTGTCAGCAATGGTTTTAAAGCATTCTAGTTAGGTCCTTTCCCCGCCCCCCCCCCCCCCCCCCCCCCCCCCCGCCATACACACACACACTTTTCCAAGCGTTTTTGTACATTTAAAAAAACCCCGTGTGATTTTGAATCAGTGTATCAGATATATTAGCTAAAAAATTTAAGGGGATCAAACTAAAGCACTTTTAGTGATGTTTTCAGAGAGCAATGAAGAGAAAAAATCTGAAGATTTCACTATTATCCTCTGGCAATGGATTTTTACAACTTACTATCATCATTACGGAAACATTTATTTTCTCCATCATTCATAAAGTGCAGTGCTTGTTGGCACGCATCTTCACTGTCTTGTCAGAATAAAAAGGCTACAGAGTTGGATGCTGTGCTTTCATTGAACCTAACAGGATAAATTAACTTCTCAAATCTCCTTTGTAACTCTAGCTGTTCCTGAGGTAACACTCACTATAGAGGTGTGCTGCATTGGTTTATCGGGGTTGTCCTGTCTAGTTCTATCCAGGTTTTCATGAAATTTCTAATATTGAAATCAATTAAGTCACAGAATCACAGAATCATTTGCTTGGAAGAGACCTTTAAAATCATCGAGTCCAACCACTCACCCTGCACTGCCAGGGTCCCTAAACCAGGTCCCTCAGCACCACATCCACACGGCTTCTGAACACCTCCAGGGATGGGGACTCCACCACCTCCCTGGGCAGCCTGCGCCAGTGCTCCACAACCCTCTCTGTGAAGAAATTTTTCTGAATATCCAACATAAACACCCTTCGGCACAATCTGAGGCCATTTCCTTTCATTCGATCACTTTTTACGTAGTAGAAGAGATCAACCCCCACCTCACTACAACCTCCTTTCAGTTATAGAGAGCCTCCTTTTCTCGAAACTCAACCCCAGTCCCCTCAGCCGCTCCTCATCAGACTTGCTCTCCAGATCCTGCACCAGCTTCATTGTCCTTCTCTGAACCTGGTTTAGCACCTCAAGGTCCTTCTTGTAGTGAGGGGCCCAAAACTGGACACAAGTACTCAAAGTGTGACCTCAGCAGTGCCCAGTACAGGTGGACAATCACTTCCCTGCTCCTGCTGGCCACACCAGTGCTGATACAAGCCAGGATGCCATTGGCCTTCTCGGCCACCTGGGCACACTGCTGGCTCATCTTCAGCCGGCTGTCAACCAACACCCCCAGGTCCTTTTCTGCTGGGCAGTTTCCAGCCACTCCTCCCCAAGCCTGTGGCGTTGCTGGGGGTTATTGTGGCCCAAGTGCAGGACCCAGCGCTTGGTCTTGTTGGACGTCATACCATTGGCCTCAGCCCATCGATCCAGCCTGTCCAGATCCCTCTGTAGAGCCTCCTGACCTTCAAGCAGATTGACACATCCACCTAACTTAATGTCACCTCTGAACTTACTGAGGGTGCTCAATTCCCTCATCCAGAGCATTGATAAAGATGTTAAAGAGGACAGGTCCCAACAATGAGCCTTGGGGAACACCACTGGTGACCGGCTGCCAACTGGATTTAACTCCGTTCATCACCACTCTCTGGGCCTGGCCATCCAGCCGGGTTTTGATACAGCAAAGAATACACTTATTCAAGCCACAAGCAGCCAGTGGATGGATGTTGTGGAAAACAGGGTCAAAGGCTTTACTAAAGTCCAAGTAGACAACATCCACAGCCCTTCCCTCATCTACTAAGAGGGCCACCTTGTCATTGAAGGAGGTAAGTTGGTCAAACAGGACCTGCCTTTCATAAACCCTTGCTGACTGGGCCTGGTCACCTGCTTGTCCTGTACCATGTGATGTCACTCAGGATGATCTGCTCCATAACCTTTCCTGGCACCAAGATCAAACTGACAAGCCTGTAGTTCCCTTGCTCCTCCTTCCGTAGGTAGGAGTCACCTTGTAGGTGTCCCTCCTTGTAAGTGGGAGTCACATTTGTAACCTCCAGTCAACTGGGAGCTCCCAGGTTAGCCAAGACTGATGATAAATGATGGAAAGTGGCTTAGTGAGCACTTCTGCCAGCTCTCTCAGAATTTTTGGATGGATCCCATGTGGACCCATAGACTTGTGAACACCTAAGTGGTACAATAGTTTGCTGACCGTTCCCCCTCAGATTTTGGGGCTTTCATTCCACTCCCCATCTCTGGTTCAAGGGGCTGGGCACTCAGAGGACAACTGGTCTTACCATTAAAGAGTGAGGTAAAGACAGCATTCAGTACCTCAGCCTTCTCCTCACCATTGGTCACGCTGTTTCCCGCTGCATCCAGTAGAGGATGGAGATTCTTCTTAGCCCTCCTTTTGCCGTTAATGTATTTATAACAATATTTTTTATTGTATTCTACGTTGGCAGTGAGACAAAGTTCTAGCTGGGCTTTAGCCTTTCTAATTTTCTTCCTGCGCAACCTTGTAATATTTTTATGGCCTTCCTGAGTGGCCTGCTCCTTCTTCCATAGGCCATAGTTTTTCGTTTCCTTCCTGAGTTCTAGCCAAAGCTCTTTGTTTAGCCAGGCTGCTCTTCTACTCCACCAGCTCATCGTTCTGCACATGGGCACAGCTCCTTTGTTTTGAGGATTTCTGTCTTGAAGAATGCCCAACTGTCCCGGACTCCTCTGCCCTGCAGGGCTGCCTCCCAAGGGACTCTGTCAAGCAGGCTCCTAAACAGGCCAAAGTCTGCCCTCCAGAAGTCCAAAGTGACAGTTCTACTGACCCCCCTCCCTACTTCCTCAAGAATTGAAAACTCTACCATCTCATGGTCACTATGTCCAGGATGGCCTCCAACCTTCGCATCACTCACAAGTCCTTCTCTGTAAATAACAGGTCCAGCAGGGAGCCTTCTCTAGTTGTCTCCCTCACCAGCTTGGTCAGAAAGTGGTCTTCCACACAATCCAGGAACCTCCTGGACTGTTTCTTCTCTTCCGTGTTGTATTTCCAGCAGATATCTGGTAAGTTGAAGTCCCCCACAAGAACAAGTGGCAGAGACTGTGGGACTTCTCCCAGCTGCTTCTAGAACAATTCATCTACCCCCTCATGCTGGTTGGGTGGTCTGTAACAGAGTCCCACCATGATATCTGCCTTGTTGGCCTTCTCCCTGATTCTTACCCATAAACACTCAACCCTATTGTCATCATCATTATGTTCAAGACACTCAAAACACCCCCTACCACACAGGGCCACTCCCCTGGCTCTCCTTCCTGGCCTATCCCTCCTGAAGACTTCACAGCTCTCCAGCAGAGCACTCCAGTTGTGTGACTCACCCCACCCTGTCTCCATGATGGTGACTTACCACAGCTCTCCTGCTGCCCAATGGCTTCCGGCTCCTCCTGCGTGTTGCCCTTGCTGCAGGCATTGATGTCAATGCCCTTCACTTGGGCTGTTGATCCCATTGTCTTTTTCAGGTGGAGAAGACCTAATTCCTGCGTGACCATTCCCAGGTGCTACCATGATTCCTAGCTCATCAGCATCCCTTGCATCTATTGGTGTGACAGATCCAAGGACCTCGCTAGCGCGCTGTCCCACAAATGTGGATGTGCCACTCTCAGGCTTAGCTCCAGTAAGCCTGGGTTTATCCCTTTCCCTCTTCAAATCTAGTTTAAAGCTCTTTTGATGAGCCCTGACAGCTCCTGTGCAAGGATCCTTTCCCCCTTTGACACAGGAGTGCCCCGTCTGCCGCCACCAACCGGGTGTTGTGTAAACCCACCCATGATCACAAACCCAAAGCCCTCCCGCTGGCACCAGGGTTGGAGCCAGCTATTGATCTGGTGGGTCTTCCTGTTTCTTCCCACATTAATCCCTGCAGCTGGAGGGATAGAGGATAATGCTAAAGGAGAGACCTAGATCTCGAAAAAACTCTACTTGTATGGATTAAGGTTATTAATACTGGGAGTAAAAACTGAACTTCTATTTCTCTGAACATCAAGAAATCCAGCTAGGAAGAGTTATTTTTTCCTCTCTGTCCAAACACTTTCAGCCAGAACAGAGTCCAAAAATATCTTTACTTGGACAAACCTATCTCAGCAGTAGTTCAAGCTGCTACTTGTTTCCAAATCTTCTCTTACTCTTCTGGTTTTTTCTGTGATGTTTCCTTTGCTCTCTCTTCTCTCTTTTCCTGTTCTGTCTCATAATCATACTTTGACTGCACATCAAAAAAACATGGTGAACATGATGGACTACCCTTCTAGCCACACTTGCAACCAAGCTTTTGACTACATGTTGCAGGACTCTCCAGGAGAATTCTGGAATCTGCAAGAGCCCCCCAGGAAGATGCGGCTGTGCATAGGGCAGCTGATGGGCATTTTTTTACACTTAGGTGTGTTGATTAATACCCTGGGTGGAGACTCTGGACATCCTAGAGATGACCCTAGGCAGGTCCAGCTGCAAATCTGACCAAACCGCACCTAGATGAGAACCTAGTAAATTTCAGATACAGCAATAGCCACGTAGGACAACCTTTTCTGTCTCCTTTTTGTGTATGTCTGTGCTGTGCACAGTTTAGGATAATCAACAACAATGCATGGGTTGTGCACGTGAGTGGGTGTTCACTCAGGACAACTGACCAAGTGGATTACAAGAATTCATCAGAAAAGCAGTTCAGGGAGTCTCAGCTGATTCAGCTGAAGAAGCCATTGCAAAGCCCTTCAAAATCCAGATAACTGACCATCGTGTTCAAGAGATTCAGTTCCAGAGGTGATCTTTCTTCGAGAAAGATTAAATAAAATCAGTTTTAAACACTTTGTCCACGTGTGACTGTAGAACA
Source organism: Bucorvus abyssinicus (assembly GCA_009769605.1). Classification (NCBI taxonomy): domain Eukaryota; kingdom Metazoa; phylum Chordata; class Aves; order Bucerotiformes; family Bucorvidae; genus Bucorvus; species Bucorvus abyssinicus. The sequence goes on from CM020063.1 coordinate 79,876,928, forward strand.
GAAAAAAATACGTGCTGGAAATCCACCCTAGAGTTTATGAACTCATACTGAAATAAACATGGCAGCGCTGAGCAGGTAACCACGTAGTCTTAAACACCGTTTCTGAGATTGTCCGTACAATGCTGTTTCTGTAGATAGAGGTAAGACTCTCGGCTAAGCCTTTCCTTTCTGAGATATCCCAAAAAATATACGGAGGAGCTTTCAGAAATCCTCAAAAGGACACAAAAGACTACTGGATTACTAGATCAGGTGTTGGTGATGTATTGACTTCCAACAAAACATCTCAGTAATAGTTCCGAAAAGGTCTTTGTTTTTGTTGTTGCAGTTAGCGCATTTTGCAACTTTTTTTTTTTCTTATGAGTGTAAAGTAGATTTTTTTCCTTCTGTATTTATATCCACTTTATTGTTTAAACTATATTCAAACAATACCTTTGAGGGGGATTTTTTTGTTTGTTTGTTTAGACCAAGAACACAGTATTTTGTTATCATTCAGTAGAAAGATGTTCATCTTAAGTGAAATTCAGAACACATTGAACTGAACAGAAAATCCCCTATAGAGAAGGATTCCCATATCAACCCTTTACAGTGCTGTGGAATAAATTAAGAATGAGAAAATCAGTCTAGCAAAAAAGCTACTGACAACAGTTTTCTAGAAATATCTGAACAAGCTTTTAAAAAATCTTCTTTTAATCAGTTTATGAATTCTGTTCTTCCTTTGCTTTTTGCTAATATGGTGGCAAACTTCCAGAAAAGAGTGTTTGTAGAAGAAGTCTGCAACAGATTTGTAATAGAAGTCTAAATAATTTCTTTATTATTTCAAATTTCTGCGATCATCAGTGATATGTTGTTGACTGCTGTTTCAGTCAATATGGCAGTATTGATAAATGCAATCTGGATATTCATTTCAGTTAGTACAGAAGAAAACAGAAACAAGCCATTTTCAGTTATACGGGGGCAAAACAAGTCAAAGAAAATTCAAATTCTTACAGCTGTGCAATCAAGGTCAAAGATGATGAAAGAAGACATGAAGTAGCAATATGGACTCTGTGAAACTACGGTATGATTAAAATCTCATCTTACATCAAGGAAATTGCTTGAACACAAATAGAACAACTTCTCGCTAACTTTTTACTCTGTAAACCTTTTAGATGTTCTTGGAATGTTTGATGAAATTTTCTTCCTCAGTACAATAGCTTTTTGTAGCTTTTCTTATTAGTGTGGACCTGCAGCCTGTCAGCATTAAACATTAATCCTCTGCATAATGAAACTGTGAGAATGGATTTCTATGAAATTTCACACATTTGTTAGTCTGGTGAGGAAGATACTCATTTTCATGTCTGGTTTTTCAAGGTTTCTGGTTTAAAAAGCACCTCTAAATCAAGACTAGTTGGAAGCTGAGAATAATTAGTTTTGTTCTTATTGGTGTTAATATTTCAATATGATATTTAATAAAAAAGAAAACATCCAAAAATAGTCAGTGGGGAATATTTGGGTTCAAATGAAACATGTAGTACGTAATGGAGCTGCACACAACTCACACTAGGCACAGAAGTACCATAGGCACAGCACTATCCAAGTATGCCAGGTGATAATTCACAAGAAGTGCATCGTACCTCATACTTTCTTAGCATCACGCCCTCTGGTATTTGTTTGCACTTGTACGAATCTAGTTAGTTTAGATATAAGAACTAACTGGATCTACACATGACCAGTGTTTCCAGGCTTAAGAAGGTTGTTGGAGTGGTCTCCAGATTTTAAGGCTTAGGGTAGTCGACTTAAGTTATCAACATAGAGACGCCTCTTTGAAGACGGGGGATAAGAGATTGAGGTCATATTGACCTGGGAGGAGATGTTGGATGACACCATAAGCGTGAAAATGCATCATGGTAAGTTGCTCACTTTTGGGAACTACAGAGAATAAAAGCTCTTTTAGCAGACTCTTCTCATGGGTGGAGATACCCTGGTGAATTTGTGGTTAAGTGCAGTCAAAGCGACGACACTCTTTGTCTGTCTTCCGACGGCATTATTCAATGCTTCTGCAAGGGGTCAGAGCCATCCCTGACAGAAGTCCTTTTGGCTTCAGCAAGTATCTTCCCTGAGTCAAAGGACCATTCCAGAAACGCAGCAGAAACAGGTTGCCTATGCATAATAGAGCACTTGGGCCATTACCCCCGGTAACCTTTCCAGCAAGATGCAAAAAAGCAGTCATCGCATTTGACATAAGTAAGAGAACCAGGGATTTTAGAGCATAACATTAACATACATATACCGACATTTTCTCTAGCTGGGCTTTAAGCACACATCTAATCATTTACACATACAGTTACCTAATATTGGCATACAGTCCCAGTGCATTATAAATGCAAACATAGACATACATCTTATTAGTTCCTGAGTGAATTTGGAAGTGTCAGTCCTGGCATGTTTTCCTTGAGGGAGACTGATGGTTTCAGAAGGTACTTCAGAAGTCGGTAGGGTAGAGCAGATCAAAGCAAAACTTTGCAAACATCTAACAAAGAACAGACACAAGTGAGTTTACAAATGCTGTAATAAACTGAGAAGTAAAACCAATGCCCATGGTATTATACAGTTAGCCTGCTGTTATACTGAGAGTAGGGGAGAGGAGTTAGCAAAAACTGCAGATTTTCAGGATTCAATGGGATCTGTCAATCACAGCTCCCATTTTGAATTCTGTTGCCCACTTCTTACCAGTGCTTGAACAAGCATTTTAATACCAAAATACAGATTCTGTGAATTTCAAAAGCAGGAAAAAATCCCTTTTCTTGGACAAAAGAATATTAAAAAGTAACCACTAGTTATGCACAGCATGGTGAGACGAGATTGGCTAAAGCCTATGGAGTGCACTATACTTTGAAGTTTCAGGTGAGACAGAGATGTGACTTTGGATGGCACTCTGGTCTCATTTAGAGTTAAGGCGTTTAGGATGTGCCAGGTCTTAAGACATGAGCTGTTTCTCAGGCATTAAAGCTGAAGAGCTCCCGCTTCAAAAAAGTAAATAAAGATATATAAAGATATATAGAAGGTGGAAAGGGTACAAACATCGCGTAAAAAGGCCAGTTTGACAACCAGTACAAATGTCTTTCCTTGCTCATAATTTTGTGAGTTAGAACTCCTTACTTACTATTTTTTCATTCTCTTAATAATCATTCAACACACCTTGGCTTCTTTCCACATTCCTTGACATGTAGTTTACTATTGGTTTGAGCTCGCTCGCTCCCTGTCAGTCTACCAAACAATTTCCTTCCCTTCGTATGCGTGAACTGAACAGTAGGATCCTAAAATAAATAGATAAATAGATCCTTTAGTTAGCTGGTTTCTTCTCAGCAACATGTAAATGGGGGTTGGGAGAGATTTCACTGAGCAGCTTTGTGGACCACCTTAAGAATGCCAAAGAGAAAATTGTGGCAGAAAAAAGGTGAAAGGTGTTGGAAATGGACAAAATAGGAAAACAGAGTGGAAAAGAGAAGGTAAATAATATCAAAATTAGGCCTTTTGTGTTAAAACTGAATTTGACATTGCAGCGTGTAGCTGATTACAAAGCAGCATGAATGCAGCAGCACCTGTCTGCTAACCTCGGGAACTGCCACTGTTAAATTTCATTTCATTCGTTTAAGAGGTATCACTAGGAATCAGAGATACTAACATGTTACAGTATTGGGGAATAAAATGGCATTTATTCCAAGCAAAAACATTTAAATGAATGAGTTTTCCAATTCTGGATTCAAGTCACACTGCACATACTTGCAAAGTATTTCATTTTCCATATTCCCTCGCCTCTGTGACATAAGATTAGTGAACTTCAGATTGTCACAGAGGAGTCACCCCGGTATCACTTAGGTGAATCCTTTCATAAAATGTAAGGGTAAGTATTGGAGGGAGAGATTTTTCTACTACAGAATGATATAAAATGAGAGAATGTAGCTTTGCGAAGGCATTGGGTGTGTTCTGTAAAATAGCCCTGCTTACAAGCATCAATCCAGAAAGTTAACCTACACCAGTGCTGGAGGCAGGAGGAGATTTTGCCATGTCAATGAGAAGATAATTCAGACATTCCAAAAGCATATAATAGAGACAAAATTTAAAAAATAAAAAAATTTTAAAAATAAAAATTAAAAATAAAAAAATAAAAAAATAGAGCAGGATCAATGTTGTCCTCAAAGTCATTTGTATATCAAGATAGAGAGCAAAGTGGCAAATACAAAGCAAATGAATAAAACAGAGAATTAAAGTGGTGTAGTAATCTATGGCATGTCTGAATGTCATCAGGAGATATGAACTAAAACTGATGGATTCAGTACGGGACACAAGAAGTTAAACATATTGGCAGATCAGATTGGGGGCAGAAAGGAAATCCCAGCACTTATATGAATGCTACAAGTCATATAAAAAGGAGCCAATATTCAGCTAATCAACCACTTTGAGCATACATTCAGTCAGAAGAATTATTCATTAAAACAATACATGCCAAGGAACACATTTGTGTTAGGGTTTTTCTTGTCCAGAGAGAAATGGTTAAACTATCTAAAACACCATCAAGACTTCTTTATTTCACAGAAAAAGTATTTGGATACATAGGGCCAAGATTTGCAACCCTACCAAGACCCTAGATGTGACAATGATCTAATTTCTGGACTTCAAAGGATTTCTGAATTTCTAAGGTCTCCAGAGCATACAACCGTATCTCAATCTAGAATCATACTTCTACATTGTTATAAGGATCATAACTCCCCCTGACTTCTAGAAAACAAACTCAGAGCCTGCTTAGGGGCTATTACAAATCAGATTACAAATTAGAGGGGCTGCAAAGATGCTGAACTGCCTCTGAAGAAGCTCGTGTTTCTGCGTGGCTCCGGGAAGGGCCATTCAGAGGCATTTGTTGGCATCCCAGAAGCAGGACAGCATTGCTAATTACAAGGATACGTTAAGACAAAACTTAATAACCCATTACAAATACTGCTATACTACTTCGGGGCCTATGAAATGCACAAGAAGGACCCTTCACTTTTGTGTATTGCAGGTCACTGAGATATCTCCCTCGAAAATACTATTCCTAATAGACTTTTTCTATAAATACTAGAAAATCTGGGCAAATGCCACACTTAGAAGGCTATTAAGTACATTTATAGGATTTCAATACAGAGAGGTGTCCATTTATAGTAGCCAAGAGCCTGCCCCACCACAATTTATTAGTTCAGTTTAGTTTTATTAGGAAACCACTTGAGCTTTGTTCTCATGATCAGTTAATGCACAGTAACTGAAGATTCAAAATTGTCCAATTTTTGCCATCAGCCTTTTCAGCTACAGAACAAACAGAGTCTATATTTGTATAGCTCTCTGGCTTCAAGTGACATGTAGCATCTTCTCACACTGAATTAAGCACTACCCTAAAAGTCTAATCCTTATTTATGATAAGATTCTTTTCACCTCTGTTCATAAAGAATGTACTCATTCAAATGTCCCTCTACTTCCCGTCAGAGTATATAGAAGACTTAGCACAAATGAAAAACTATTCCTAAATACACAAAGAGATTAACTGACTGGGTAATGTATTGAAATCACTTCCTCAGTGCTGTAGCGGATATGCACATATATCCCCTTCTCCATGAGTGTCTATTACTACATGTATGTGAACATTTATCTGGATGTTGTTCTTCTTTAAATGGCTTCCTGCATACTTATCACATTGATCACATTAGTGGCTGAAGGAGACCACTGGTATGGTTTGTCCTTATAGACCATATGAATAAAGACAATAGCAGAAAATTGATAATGTCATTAGGCCAAGGGAACTTGGTAGAGCAGAGCCAAAAATTGTATCTTGCCCACATTTACAGAGAATGACTGGTGGGAAAAAAGTATTCTCTGCTTCTGTGAAAACCCTTTGTGACTATGGAAGTTGCTATATAGTACATACTTCTACAGTCAGAGTTCTTCTGCCAGTACATTTAAACAAATAAGTGCTTTTGCTACCGATTTGGCTATTATGGGAGGAAAATGACCTGAAAAGATGTTTTGAGTAGCTAAGCGTCTTGCATACATTATGACAATGTGAGACATAAAGAAAAGTGGTAAGAATGAAGTTTACTAAAGTCGGTACAAGCAGGCTTATTTTCCATTTCACAGCAAGGACCTCATAATCTTCTAAACTAAAGGGAAAGAAATCTGTCAAGATAAACACTCACAGAATCTGGGATTTGCAGAATCAGTTGGAAAACATTTACCACCCGCAAAAAAGACATGCTTTTAAAATTACAAAGTTAAATAACACAGAACTTCTGTATTATGAGACATCCCTTCAGTGTTGCCAAGCAGGGAGCACACATGCGAAGGGAAGTATTACAAGTGCAGGTCCCAATTTCCCACAAAATGAGAACATTTCACCAGGGGCTGCGATGAGAGCAGAGGGCAGACCGTAGGTCCAAGACCCTCTGTGCCATGCTGACACAGAATGGTACCCAGCCAGGGGCACCAGGACTCCAGCCCTCCCGTGTGTCTCCTAAAGATGGACACTTGCTAGACCAGTGCTTCTCAGAAGCATGATTCTATATGTAATGATGTTCTTTATGAACCTGTGCTCCTCTGCTGTTCTTCAAAGGAGCTGAGTCCCCAGCTCCTGCTAGACTCCATGTAAGAAAAACTGCTTGAGATTCAAATCCTGCGCTCAAGGTAAGCACCCAACCTGTCCAGAACAGTTCCTCCTTCAACTAATGATGTCAAATCAAACTGGCAGTAGGCTACTTATGTGGTGAGTGATGCCACTCTCCTCTGTGAGAGGCTCCATGATGCCAAGAAAAGCCTTTCCATGTGATCTCATGGGATTTTGTCCGAGCCTCCAGTCTGCTTAGCAAGCCACGGGAATGCATAGGTGAATGAACTGCAACAACTGTTCGTATTTTATGCCAAGCTAATTAACTATTCTGCTACTGAATGGAAAAAGCAGTTTTAGCATTAAGAGACCTTCTCCCACTGATATTCGTCAAAGATTGAATGAACTTTTTGTTTCCTAAGTTTAGTGAGCTCTATGCTTTAATCTTATTATTGCAGCTACTACACTGCGTTCAACATCATTCCTGGAGGACAGAGAAGCACATACGATTTACAAGAGTTAAAGGGATTGGTGTTGTTACTACTTTTTTTTTTTTTTTTATTAGTTCTCATGAACACCACAGCAGCTAAAAGTCTATCAGTATTTCCATTAAAAAGCTAGATTTTCAGCAGTTTATATCTCAACTCCAACTTACCACTGGGCAAACAATTTCTTAATTGAGCAGTAAATAGGGATTTCCACACCCCCCCCACCACCACCACCCCCATTTTATTTATTTCATCCATTTAAAAGGAGTTTTGGTTATTTGAAAGTTAAGTAGATACAAGTCTAGAAATAAAGAGACAAGCAATTTAAACTGCGTAAAAAAGCTTTTGTTTCCAAAGTTTTGCAAACAAGCTATGGTAAAATACAACAAATATACCTTGGCATTTTAAAAACAAAATAAAAAATAATGATTCACTTTGGAACATTTAAACGTCAAAGTTTTATAAACACATTTCCACATCAAGGTGCACAATTGAACAACTGGCTAATTACCTACTCATAAAGCATGTTTGGATAACATTCTCAGGTCTCGAATCAATATAATGGTTTGGGTCACGTTCCAAATTTCTTCATTCTAATTTCTGTCTTGCTTAAAAATAAAAGACCGTTTCTATATAGCTATTTGATCATGTACAGAAGAAGATGCAGGAATTTCGCACAGAGTTTTCCAAAGGATAAACTTCTTACATATTATTTGCATTTACAAGTCACATATCCAGGAGTTGCAGGCATACTTCCCAGATATCTATGGTCATTGTGTGATTGTATTCAACAGCACTTCAGCTTTTCCATTAAATGTACTTTGCAGAACAGATAGGTAGACTGACAGTATAATAAATATGACCTTAAGGGCCATCGGTTTAACTTAAACAAGTGTGGGATCCAGGAAAATTGCTACAAATCTGAAAATTTGAACACTCTGAAAGAGTGTTTGAAAAGCCCTCAGGCAAAGAAAAGTACAATATGAGCACAAGCACCAGAAGTCTGTGGAGGATAGTGAGGTGATTAAGAAAAAAGAAGGTCTTATGCTTATTCATCTTTATTCACACAACAACAAACCAGAATGACTACAGAAAGGTATCTTAAACAGCTGCAGAAAACTGTTTTACACTTCTACATATGTTCTTGGGACCAGATGTTACCTTCTCATGAGATAAGGAGAAGGCTTTCTCTGAAACAGAGACTAATCATGGTGAGCTGACACACGCATGTTGATGTATGAGCAACCTACTGTTAGAAGTTGTCTACCACAGGTCTTCTGAGCCAGAGACTATCTTTAAGGTAATTAATCAAGTAATCAGGTAAGAATGGCAGCTGCTGAAGTACAAGCATTCATATGTATAAGCAGTATTTGCATAAGAGGGCATTTAAGAGAGCCCAGTGAGTTCCCTACACAGAGCTGATGGTTATGCAACACACGCTGTTTCACACACAGCCTAGGGTATATGAAATAAGTCCCCAAATAGCAGAGCTGAGACCTGACAGTTATGTAATTAAATAAGCCAGGGAGTCATGTAGCTTTAGCTTTGGAAACTAAAGGTACATGTGCACACACACACAGAAAGAGAGAGACACACAAACACACACATAATTATTTGTCTAATATGCATTTAATATCTGATAGAAATACAGTATTTCAGGCATATATGATTTATTAACAGTCAATCAAGACATTTTATCACTGAAACAAACATCCAAACATAATGCTTAACATAAAACAAGGATATATCTCTGTCCTGAAAACCCACTCTACCTCCCTCCCTGCCTCCCTTCCTTCCTCCCTTCCTTCCTTCCTGCAATGTACTTTTTTAATTTTTACTTAACAACAGTCTGCTATATATTTTATCTTGTGAAGTCAGAACCTGATTTTATGTGGTTCGTGTTTTGTTTTCACTTTGTAGTGAGCTGCAAACCAGGATAATGCAACAGTTTCTAAAATTCCAGTTTTCAATAGTCACGTAGGCATATATTGCTTAGCTTGGATTTGTCTCAAGCCCTAGATGCTACAGTCCAATCCGATAATGTGTGCAGACAGTAGACATCAGAAAATATGTCCTTCTGTAAACACAATATAGCTGAACCTGTTTGTCAGGATGGAAAGTTGTATGAAAGGACACGGCACTTGGTGCCCCAGAGGGAAAATATGATGTGCTATCCAAGGCAGAGTATTAATCATAGCTGATATTTCTGGACAATAAAATAGAGTAATCCTTGTGAACAATCTCTCTTCAAGGATAAAACAGGAAAATAAGGAACTGGCAGTACTATATGAAAAGACATAGTCTGACACAGGACAAAGCTAGAAGCATCTCAGAAATCTCATTTGGAAAACAGCTTCATAATTGCTACATGGTTTATTGTGGCTAAAGTAATTTTTTCTCCAATTGCATCAGGGTTATTTTCTTGCTTGCACCACAGACACCTGGGCTCCCTCTAAGGTTGGCCAACCTGTACTAAGTGAAAGCACTTGTCCATTTAGACTTACAGAGTTCACAAGGTTAGACTATTTCTCCTGCAGAAGAGAAAATGTTAGTACAATTTGAAAACACCCAGGAACTGGATGTGCAGACACTGATATTGTTACCCATTCCTACAAAACACTTCAGCTGTTGTTAGATGTCTGGTGTATACAAGTATCAGGCAATGAAACACAAATGACATGGTAAGACCCAGCAGGTTCAGTTTTGAAGCCACATTTCTCTTCTCGATGAATGCAGTGAGGAAGCCGGGGGCCAGCATATAACTTTAAGGCAGCAACACTGGGGTGCAATGGAGGAGTTTACTCAAGTTCAGCCTATGCAGTGTCAGGAGCATGGGAAACCTCCTCTGACCTTTCAACAGAGGATAAGTTCCTTAGATTATCAACTATGAACAGTAAATATGACACCTTTCTAAAAGCAGACAACAGTTATATGTTAAAACGGAAAGAACAGAGATGTTTTCCAACTCAGTGGACCCTTGTAAATCTGGGCTGCAAACACTGAAGACCAAGACAAAGGGTGACATTCATTAAACTGCAGCTACACAAACCTCGTTGAAAATCATGTGCATCTGAAAGCCAAAATCAACTATTTGTCATTCCTGCTGGAAAAGATCACCATGTTTTTAGACTAGAAACTCTGGGCTTTAAGTCATCTGGGATAGAAAAGTAGCCACAGTTCACTAGGGCTGAAGGAATGTTCCTGCTCTTCATTATCCTGATGGGAGGGATCTGAGATAGTCCATAACGTTTCAGATGTGTTATGGCTAATGCACAGTTTCAGATTCAAGGCAAAACACATTTTTTCATTCTTCAGGAGGTTTTAGGGTTCTGTCGTACATAACTCCTTGGTGAATTAGTAAAAATTGAGTGTGGAGACAGGGAAAAGCTTTTGATCCAGAACGCCTGGTGCCAGTTGTGGCTTTGCAGCCTTTCCGGCTGCTGCTGACAGTCAAAGGAGCTCTGAGCAGCACTAGGCTTTCCCTGTCCCTCCCACCTTCTCCATCCTCAGCATATTCTCAGTCTTCTCCATCCACACCGCCATCCCCACTGCCCTTTCCCCTCCCCATCTCTCCACAGAGGCTCCCCGCAAAGCATCGGGATGTACAGTTCCGCCCAAAAGGTAGAAAAGGATCCCAGATAAAGGCAGAGGCATGTTGGGCACACAGACTGCTGCTGCCCAGGTCCTGGTTGCTCTTTGTGCCCAGTCAGGGTTACCCAGGCCCAAGGAGGAGTGTGCCCAAATCTTTTGTGCAGGACCGTCTGTCCTCTGACACATCATGCTGTGCAGACAAGTTCATCCGTCTCCAGCTGCCCTAGTCATTGGCCTCATGCCCCTCCTTAGTCAGAAACAGCCACAAATCGCCCTTATGGTTTAAAATAGGAACATGGGGCACGATTTCCTCAAACCTTTACCAACGGCTTGTGAAGAAGGAAGCAGAAACAAGTCATCTTCAAGCAAAAGGTGTTGCTTCCGTTTCCATTGGCCAGCACAGCCCATACGGAGGATATAGCAAAACAGGTGTCTGGACTTACAGATGGGACCTGAGCCCTTGAAGAGGGATCCCCCCTCAGTCACAGTCATTTACTGAGCGACGAGCTCCCTCTCCTGCTGTCCCACCTCATGCCCACAACTTTAGGTCCACCCCCTCCATATCCCAAGGGGTGGATAAACTCAGGACTCTGCCAAAGTTATTACACATCCAGTGAATGAACAGCATGCTGTCAAGTGGCACCTTTCAAGCACTCCACAAATGCAATTTATTTTAAAATATTTGCTAAATTTTTGGTCTAAAATAAAAAATGTGGCAAGCAGTAAAAGAGAGAAATATTTTATAAACATATTTACAAAAAAAAAAAATAAAAGAAGCTCTTCATGTTGCTGCCTGAAGATGGAATGTTTTAAGAATGCTTCTCTAACAGTTTTTGTTTTTTTTTTTTTTTGGTTGTTGTCTGATCCAGAACTTACTGTAGTAGGATTTAATTTTTAGTGTCACCATGAAACGCAGTGTGGAGCACATGAGATGTTAATGCAATGCATAAACGCGCAATTCAAAAAAACCCAAGGTGATATAAACAAACAAGTGTTGAATCCATGAACTGTTCTATATTTTGCAAGTGCTGTTAGGCACAGAAGTAATGGCTTATTTCACCCGTTCAAACTTTGACCTGGTTATCTCCCTTCTTTTCCTTTTTTCTAACCTCTGAACTGAAGTTTCCATTCGGAACTGAGAGGAACCAAACTTTCATTAAGCCAAACTTAATATTGCACAGGTTCATGCAAAGAGCACTGGACTTGCTATAGATGTGAACCAGTCTAACTCCAATGCCATCAGTGAAACTACACCACTTAACACCAGCTGTAGCTTAGCTTCCTTGGGCAGGTTAGTGGCACTCCAGAAGGAGAAGTATAACTGTTATAACAATCTTTTACTTCTTTCCAGTATATGAAACTTAAGGGGTTATTTTCTTTGGGATTCAACACACTCTCATCTGCATCTTTTCCATGATGCCCTTTGCACCTGAATTTGGATGACTGAAATAACCCCAACTCGTAGTAAACTCCTGTGGTTCACATTGTCTTAACTCAGAATCTTAGACATAAAACCTACAGTTTACAAGATTTCAGCAAACTCCAAAAACACATTGTGTACTCCAGTGAAATGCAGAGGATATGTATTTTCCCGTCTCCTAAAGCTGTTATGAGGGTAAACACACTAAATACTCCAGGTTTACAGATACTAAGCAATATAGTAATTTAAATGTCTATGCTGTAAGACAGAGGTATGAATAGAGTTCTAAGTGACTTAGTACTGTAATGAATAAAAAACCCAAGTATTTCAAGAGGATGGTCAAAGTCAAGTGATTACAGAAACATTACCCTATTTGTCACTATAGTTACAGCTGTCCTGTCCATAGTTACATGCTTAAATTGATTAAAACTGTTGATCAGCATAAGAAAAAAAAAAAATGCTGATAGAATATACAACAAAACATTTCTTTTCACTGTACTGAGTAACAATGACAAATATTAAGGCTAGGTCTACGCCACCAGATTTTTCTGAAAGAGAATGTTACACCCTGTTCCCAGGCAAAATTGTAGAGGCTGGCTCATGTCTTTTTTGGACCTAAATCTCTCAATGGTTAACCATTCTGGTCGACACACTGTTCAGGGCTTGGCCCAGTTCTCCCTGGTGCTCAGCTCTCTGCTTTTAAATCACTAATGGGATTTTATCTGTGCACGCTTTTTTCTTTCTTTCATTTCACCATGCCTGAATTAGTAGGACACAGTTATCCGATTGAGGGTTTTACAGTATCGTGTTGATGGTAGGTGTTGTATGCTCTGGGGTATTTGCCTGAGGGCAGATGGGGTCACTTAGGAACGCAGAGTAACGTGATAGGATGTACGATAGCAACACAAATGACAGTATAACATCCATAGGGTAGGCAGAGGCAAAGCTGGTGAGATCTAGTCCGTGTTGCTTGCACTGAGAGATCACAGTACCGTCCCATAGGGAACCAGTTGGTTCACTCTATAGAGCACCCAGCAATGAGGTGCCATACATGCATTGATGTGTTTTAACACCAGCAGGCAACTCAGCACCACACAGCCGCTCAGTCACTCCACCCATCAGTGGGATGGGGACAGAATCAGAAGGGTAAAGGTGCAAAATCTCATAGGTTGCGATAAAGAAGATTAATACTTTTTTAAAAAAGGGAGAAGGGGGGCAGGTGGAGAGTCACGGTGGGGAAGAGAGGGGGGAAAGAAACAAAACCAAGAAAAACAAGTAATGCAAAAGAAAACAATTGCTCACCACCTACTGACCAATGCCCAGCCAGTCCCTGAGCAAGACTAGCCCCCACCAACCTCTACCCTCCAGTTTTACTGCTGAGCACTTTGTCATATGGTATGGAATATCCCTTTGGCCAGCTGGGGTCAGCTGTCCCAGCTGCGTCCTCTCCCTATTTGTTGTGAACCCTCGGGCTACTTGCTGCTGGGGCAGTCTAAGAAGCATGGTGCAAGCACTGCTCTGCAACGACTAAAACATTCTTGCATTACCAACAGTGTTTTCATCGCAAATCCAAATCACACCCAAAGACAAACCACTGCGAGGAAAATTAACACAATCCCCAGCCGAAACTAGTACAGTTGCAAAAAGTCAGAGAATCAGGACCCATTCACATCTCATTCTGGTCTTGTATATGAACACAAGAGAAATGTAAAAGCTAGGACATGTAAGTGTCCTACTAGTAAGTAGTATAAGATTCTTGGATAATTTCAAGGCCGCCTTAAATCTAAATGTATTGTGCATTTCTCCTTGATTTATCTTTTAAATATCTGATCTGGGGGCTCAATTGTAAAGCTGTGTGTTGCAGCAAGAAGTGACTTAAAATGATCTCTGGAGAAAAAAAAAGTTTAAAAACCCAGAATTTTTGTTTTCTTGTATATAAGTGGATGAATGTTTAAATATTTAACAGTGTATAATGCGTAATACTTAGAATTTGAAGAATTAACCCATCTACATAGGATGTTTTAGTAGACAGGTGGTAGTAATGGTTAATTTCTCTTCAAAAGGAAATGAAAATATCACAGTCATCACAATTAAGACAGCATAAAGATAGTAGAACTTTTGATCTGCTTCTATGTCGTCCAGTTATTTCAAGAAAGTAATAAAAACAACGAAAAAAGTATTAGCTTTGTATCACAAATTTTGATACATTCATATCTCGATTTTATACCAGAGTGCTTAAATATCGACTTGAATAAATTAAAACAATAGCCTTAAATGTAATTATCTAGCTAATTTTTAATGAGATCTAGGCCAGCACATTTCAAGCTAGAGAAGAAGGCATAAGGCAAACATCCCTTTTTGACTTTTGTGTATCAGAATTAAATTGAAATTGTCAGTCTCACATCCAGCCCAAAGGCTCCTCCCTCTGCTGTTGCACAGAAACTTTTCCAGAACTTATTTCCTTTCCAAAGTATTAATCCATGGCAAGCTGATGATGTTTTCATTATCAATTATGTTAGTAGCAGCTATATTAGGGGTATTAAGTAACTCTAGTGTCTCCTAATTCCAGAGCCTTGGCAGTAAACATGGGAACAGGAAACATACCAGTCAGTCCTGCGAGAGTACTCCAGCTTTCAGCAGTGAGTAGGTAGCCTTATCAGATTTCAGATAGCCCGGAGGGAAACACAGATGCCACTTTGCTGCTCCTCTGAAACTTGTTTTTGAAGCTCTTCCAATTTTTTTTGCAAGAAAACTGGATAGGTTTAGTTTCAAGCTCCTGCCTTCTCTCTTGAGCTGTCTTTTTGTTCTAACTCCGTCTGGAAGCAGAATACTAAACTTGATTTCAGTCACAAATCTCAGTGGAGGTCATTGTGTAAGATCACCTTGTGATATTTATACTACGCAACTTCAACCTTGAACAAATGGAATTTATTTCAGCAGTCTTGTCTTGGATGTTTATAGGAGTATACTTGATTCAGCAGTAGATTATGCAAGAGACCCACAAAACTAAATCCTGTTAGCTGAAGAAGGAGAGAGTTTGTGCTGTACAATACAAACTGTAAGGTTTGTATTGTACTGTAACTGTAACAGCCTGCTGCAGAAGGATCATTCTTTTGTAAAAGCTATGCTGTGCATTACCCAGTGCTTTCTCCTGAGATTCTAACTCTTAGAAGGAAAAAAACAGTCTTCTGAAGATACTCTAAAGAAATACTTCCTCATTTAAAATAAATAACATATATAAGGGAATACTTATTTAATTATATTTACTTATTTATAACAATTCATAATTTATTTATAATAAATTTTGTTTAAACAAATGCCTATCAAGTCAGATCACCTCTGGTCAGAGCAGTTTCTGTTCTGAAACTATTGTAAGTAAGCAGAAAAATTGGTGATGAAGAAATTCAAGATCCATTTGAGAGTGCAGATGCTTTTTGTTCCTTTCAGCTCCCTGTCACCTCTTTTACAAAACTCCTTTACATTGCTCTTCCTTCATTTGTGTTTCCTCCTACCTCTCCACATGCCCTTTTCTACTCATCTTTCCCTCACTCATCCTTTGAATTCCATCATTTTTCTCTCTGATACAAGAAAATAATGCTAAAATACATTTACAGATGTACGTCTATGTTTTTCTGCTGTGGGTTTGAGCAGAAATTGTGACCACCCACCTCTGTTTACTTTTTTTCTTTCTGTCCTCTTCTGTGTAACTGTTCTCCATTATCTGTTCCACTGCCCATCTCAAACATAGTGATCTCATGAAAAAGGCCACCTGAGAAAGCACCCTAAGTCACTTCTGCTCCTTGCCAAAATATATTTCTTAGGGAACTGAAATTTCCCTCTCCAACAGAGAAGGTAAGTGACTGTACACAAAATGGGTGGAGTTCCTCTTCTGTAGCTTTACCACAAGACAGCAAATCAGTGCTTAAAAAAAAAGGTGCCATTAAAAATAAGAATTAACAGTGGTTGATGTATTTGCAGCACAAAATGACAAGCTGCTGCTTGGTCAAAACATTTACCATTCGGCAAACTCTTAACAACAGCTACAGAGATTTCCACCAGAAACCTTCCCATTCTCCCATCAGTTCACCTGACACCTATGGGTCACCCCACACTCTCAGAGACACGTTGATCTCAGGGCTGGGGGACCCCAAAACCTTCAGGCTCAGAGATTGAGGAAAGCCCTGGTTTGAATGAGAATTCACAGTGTGTGTGCATTCCCCCCGCCTCGGTTCTGATAGCCAAAAATGCCATAAAACACCTCTAGGAGGTTACTGTGGTCCCAGGATGAAAGCAGAGTTATTGGTTTGGACAGACGATATTTCGGTGGGGGCTTACTCACAGACTGTGTCTTGACCTTTCACACAGTCTGCAGGTTATCTAAGCCACTACTCTCTGAGTAAAACTTGCAAGATTTTACAAGGGGTGGAACAATGGCATGAAGAGATGCTGTGTTCATAAGCGTTTGTTTATATAGCATAAAATTTGTTTATAATTTCAGTGGAATTAGTAGAACCCTTCTTGTGGAAAAATATTTACCAAAACCCAGAGAATCTCTAAATGCTTGCAGATAGTCTATATGAATCAAGGCATTTATTCAAACGAAAAGCCCCATTCAGAAACATTTCTGTGCAACGGGGTCCTATTTTATTTACGTATATGAAAAATCCATAAGTGCCTTTTGCCTACTAGAGTTTTGAATGACTCAAGCAGCGATGGTCTTGCACCGCATCCCTTGAGAGGCTATTTCGCATACTGGAAGACCTGAGACAAGAAACACAGCCTAAAATGCTCCCTCCAAGGTAATCTTTAACTCTGGCATACCCTCACAGTCTTCTTGCAGCACTACCAGGAAGCTCCACTCATAGGTCACATATGCTGCTGAAAATCCGATAGCAAGAGAGGTGCTGTCAGCTCCACAACACTTACAGCATTTGGATGGTGAGATGCACTCGTATAATTGTTATGCACCGAAGTTAAACTATGGCTTACAGGGAGGAACGGACAACCCTGCTTAGATTTTTTTTGTTCAGTTTTGGAAAGGATGTTTTTAAACCAAGGAGGGAGAACATTGCACAAGCCTTAACATTTGTAGTCATAAATTGAAACACTCAACAAACAAGCAGGGATGTTTAGCCCCCTAGAAAGTAGGGATTAAGCAGGATCCAGTCCTGAAGGACTGGATCTTTGAATTTGATTTGGGCTTCCTAACCAGAAATACTACAGAGATACTTACAGATACAAGGATAGTAATGAAGTGGAAAAGAGTATGGAGAGAAATGAGGGGAATCTGAAAGGCAACCAAATAACACTGCCTACATATATCCCCCACAAGTACTGAACATCTGCAGGAGACATGTATGTAAATGTATTAGAGCCCTGGAATAGTTAGCAAGTTCTCCATCTCACTGCAGTGTATAGAATAGATAAATAAAGAGTGGGCATATGTGATATATATTTAGATTATGCATTAGACTTTAAAATCTCTGTCTAACTGAATGCATTAGCCTGTATTTTCTGTTTATGCCTCTGGGATGCCATGGAAACACAACACTGAATCCTAATGGGTCTCTCCTGGCAATAAATAAACAAAGGCTTTGTCTATTCATGTTTCAATTTCTTTCTTTTTCCTTTTTTTCATATAATTTACAATTTCAGAAGGAAAACAGACTTACCCCCACACACTCTCTATGCTTACAAAATATGCTGAAAATAAATGCAAAATGCACCTTCTAGTGGCCACTGTGGCTCTCTATACAGCTGCTGCTACTACCATCGGTAGGTAGTGAACGCCGCCTGTATATGTTGAATTTCCTTACATGGAAAAAACATGACCTATATAATTAAACCTAGAGACAGTGTTTTTCTAGTAAATTGCAGCCTAACCTAAGGAGCACTTAATATACTTGTTGAAATGGAAAACTGATACGTAAAAGAGCAGATGTAAGATCTGTTCTTTTCCTTGCAAGTTTGAGACTACAGCCAGGCCCTTTTCATACAAACAATGTTCATTGCCTTTAAACTGCTTCTCCAAAGCAAGGGCACACTATCACATCCCGTGCTCCAGAGCTTACTAGAGTGAACCAAAGCAGTCACCCCCACCAGGCTGATGCACAGGAGCAAGGTGAAACTCTAAGCACCAAGTGATAGAAGTACTGAGTATCACACAGCATCGGTTTGCCATCTGGCACCTGCTGTCCCTGTCTGAAATGAATAAAGTCATCGAGAGGGGATGTTGTGCAGTAACACGAGTAATAGAAAGACTGATAATTATCTGTGTGGAGAAGTGGGCAGATTTAATTAGACTACTTAAATTTGAAGAGTCAACTGAATCCGAAGACAGTAACCTCGGCTGTGGAGGGCAGCCATATGGTTGCTCTCAAGCTTTCAGGTTAGACTGAAATTCAACAGGGACCTTCGTAACTAATTTAGAAATGAAGTGCCACATGCTTGACTCCGCATCTGTCAGGTAGTTCTTGGGCAAGAATGACAGCAATACCAGGTATGCAGGTTTGGTGCGATGCACGCTACTGCCCCAGCAGATACAGCAGGTCAGCCCTGGGAAGAGGGATGCAGGAAAAGGGGGCAGTGTACAAAATGCCTTTAGCGTGCCCCTCAGGTATATGGTTCTCCAATATAAGGGTGAAACTGGGACACTGTACAGCAGCCTTGAGTTTCCAAAATGCTGATGCACAAGGGCTGCTGATGCAGATCTCCTGGGTGATGCAACGGATGTTAGCATGAAGCCAATTCATATAATGATAAATTATGGTGCAGGAGAGCAGGTGGTGAAGAAGCAGTTCTGGAAATGACAGGTGCAGCGTATGAGTCTTGAAAGCCTTCTTTCTTACTCTTCTCCCAACATGAGTATGTGCACATAAAGTGAAATTCATGGATTGCTTTCTATTCCTGGTTTTTTGTGTTTCCAGAGTGATGGAAACAGTTGTTCGTTCATACTCAGATTTTACTATTTTCTTATCCTGACCAGCAGGCTAGAATAATAGATACCTCATCCTTAAGAAACAACATACTTAATGATTTTCTGGTTTTCCCTGAAAAAAAAAAGTTGTCGGAACCCTCATAGTGCATAAGGGAACGGGCAAACCGTCACAATACATGCTGCAGAGAGAGATGCTAACAAAGGAACTAGTCATGACAACTGGACAATAAAATTTAAGTAGGTAGGTGGGCTTAATTCAGTCTGCTGCTCTAGCATCTGTAAAATCTGTAAAGCCTTGATAGCACTTTTCTTTTTGGACATGATGTTATCCCAGAGGGCAGTAAACCATGCGGAATCTACCATGCAGGGAATGACCATTCTCTTCAACAGCTTTCCACCTCCTGTATCATGTATGCCCACAGTACAGTCGCCTCCCCTGCTCCTGGCCAGCAAAGTGAGGGAGCAGATGCTCCCCCAAGAAGTAACTTGCTACTTGTGGCGGTGGCAGCAGTACGACTAGATGTACGATAAATGCAAGAGAATTCTGGACTTTGCAGCTGGGCTTGAGTCAAACAGAAGCAGATAGGAGGGACTCGGTGAGCAAAACAGCGTTGACTACTCTCAGACCAGAAAGCTACAAATTCTGGTTTGCCCCTATCAGACAACACAGCTAATCAGGACTTCCCACACCTTAATCATCTGGGACACCCCCCAAAAACACTTGGAGCAAATAGGACTGCTTAATAGTAATTGTAACTTACTATACTAATTGTAACTACGGTACTTGGCTACAGTCACCTTCTCTTATTTTGCCACCCTGGTTAGGTGCTGACATGTCCAAGTGGTGAGGTCAAGAGACCCTGCTCTCTAAGGCACTTGCTTTCAAGTAGCTGGAGATCTGGCAAAAACTGCCAGTATAATAGCTGTTGTTCAGAAATCACTCACGTACGTGTCAGAGTTGCTTCCTTCAGTGCCTGTGTAGCACTAGAGTATGTGAACCTCTATATGACACAGGAGCCAGCCTTATGCACTTGCCAGATGTCTTTTAAACGTGTAGTTCTTCACACCTTGTGTAAGTGGCGAGCACCACCAGAGAACCGCTAAAACAATTGCAGAGGATTCCAAGCATTTTGGACTGTAGCCGTCTGCAAATGTACAAAAAAGGCATGACCTAATCCCATCTTCTTTGACAGAGGAAGCCAAACGGAACTCTGTCAGCTGAAGCCAACAGAGTGAAAAATACCCTTTTCAATGGCTTTCTCAGGGAAAAGACAGACAGACAGACAGACTGACAGCTACACAAAGCTGTTATGCTGCATCAAGCACTGTGGTGGTTTGACCCTGGCTGGACGCCAGGAAACCATGAAAGCCAGTCTGTCACTCTCCCTGCTCAGCCGGGCAGGGGAGAGATAATAGGGCAAAAAACTTGTGGGTCGAGATAAGGACAGAGAGAGATCATTCCCTAACTCCTGGCATGGCCAAAACAGACTCGGCTTGGGAAAAACTAATTTATTACCAGTTAAATCAGAGTACAATAATGAAAAATAAACCCAAATCTTAAAACCTTCATCTCACCGTTTCCTTCTTCCTGGGCTCAACTTTACTCCCGATTTTCTCTGCCTCCTCCCTGCTAGTGATGCAGGGGGACAGGGAATAGGGCTTGAGGTCAGTTCATCACAAATTGTCTCTGCTGCTCCTTCCCCTCTTTAGGAAGAGGACTCCTCACACTTTTCCTTCTCCCATGTGACAAGTGACAGGACTAGAGGAAACAGCCTCAAGTTACACCAGAGGAGGTTTAGGTTGGATATTAGGAAAAATTTCTTCACCGAAAGGGTGGTTAATCACTGGGACAGGCTGCCCAGGGAGGTGGTGGGGTCCCCATCCCTGGAGGTGTTCAAAAGCCGTGTGGATGTGGTGCTGAGGGACCTGGTTTAGGGACCCTGGCAGTGCAGGGGGAACGGTTGGACTTGATGATCTGAAAGGTCTCTTCCAACCAGATGATTCTGTGATTCTGTAATTCTGTGATTCCCCTGCCCAGGGTAGGGTCCCTGCAACAGAATATAGAATGAACTTCTCCAACCTGTGCCCTTCCCATGGGCTACAGTTCTTCACAAACTGCTCCAATGTGTGTCCCTTCCATGGGGTGCTCTCCTTTCGGAACAGACTGTTCCAGCGTGGGTCCCCCTACATGGTCACAAGTCCTGCCAGCAAACCTGCTCCAGCATGGACTCCTCTCTCCACAGGGACACAGGGACTGTCAGAAGCCTGCTCTGGTGCAGGCTTCCCGCAAGGTCACAGCCTTCTTCGGGCTCATCCACCTGCACCAGCGTGGGGTCCAGGTGGCTACAGGTTGCTCTCATGTTTCCTCTCATCCCATCACTTGTTACTTGGGAGAAGAGACTGACACCCACCTCACTACCACTTCCTTTCTGGTAGTTGTAGAGAGCGATGGTCGTAAATATTCATCTCATTTTTGTGACTTGCATGTTACCTGAAGAGCTTACCGTATATGTATGTAACAGAATTACTCTCATCTTATTATAGAGTCCTATGGCTTCTAACTCAGTAGCACCTGAAAGCAGACAAACCTTCTCTTCATGGCTCTCAGCATACACGACTGAGTTTTACATTAGGCATATGCGTCTCATTGTAATCCCTACAGGGGTCTTACACTTCACTGAAATGATTCCTCTGATCATGCCATTCTCCCCTGCCCTCAGCCATGCCTGTTAAGACCTGGGTATGGCTTCCAAAAATTCTGTAAGGCAACATGTTCTTTTTATGCAAATACCAAGTAATTACATCATTCATACATTCAGATCCATCTTTTCCCTAGGCACTTCCTTCTCTACCGCTCCGAGTTTCAGCAGTTCTCCTCTCCATGCCCCACCAACCGTACACATAGCCCACACATTAGGATGAATAGGTTTGATGTCAGTTTTAGATTAATGGTTTTCTCTCTAGTAGTGTATTTTTCTCAGTCCTTTTGGAACAAAAGGCACCATTTTTCTGATACTCTGTATATAGCACCTCTGACACACAGGGGCAAACCCATCACACAAGATCAGCAGGAGCTTCTGAAGCTGCATGGAGTGCTTGCCACAGTTTTCTGATGACTCCTGTCAGTGAAATGGATCTACTCCAACAAGAGCCAGGGATAGACCATCTATTCCTCTGCCTGATTTAGTTAGCCATTAATTGTACTTGCTATGTTTTCCTCTATTCTGAGGGCTTCATGCCTTAGTTCTTGAATCAAAGGGAGATCTTGTCCAACGGTTGCATTGTTTTATATTGTTTATTGCACTCCCACTGTTTCACATGCTAGTATCTTTAAAACATACCTGTGTATATTCGCATACACAAATTACTTAAAACTCACCAACTCCATCCTTAAGCCACGCTGATTGCCTATTCTCAGTCTCAGCTTTTTGACTGTTTCCGCATCTGACTCTTTAAAAACACTTCTGAGACTTAAACAATTGATGTCAAACTGACTGGTCTAATTTCCTGCCATTCTTTTAGATCTTTTTCAAAAATAATTGAGTTGTCACATTAGTTATTTCTCTGGCCTCCGGAGACTTGTTCTATTTTCTAAATTTTCTTTAAGTTTTTCTACCATCTTTCTCTATTCTTTGCCTGCATCTTGTACGTGGTCGGATTCAAGACCCTTTAAAGGGTTCAAGACCCTTCAAGACACCATCGGCTGAAAGGTCACACTGTCGACATGCTTTTCAACTCCTACTGTTACAAATAACGCCAAAGGCATGTAGAATCAAAAGTGACTAGTGAAAATTATGCTTCCATTTTCTTTACTTTGTGAACTTGAAAGTACTTCCTTCTGCAGGTAATTTTATGGTTTTCCTTGTTTTAATTAGCTCCACCTGTTTTGGTTTTTTGGGGTTTTTTAATTGGTCGCTCAAGCAGCTGCTGGAAACAGAACAGCACATTTTAAAATAAAAAGAAAAAAGATTAAAAAGACCTGGAGGACCTGGGAACAAGTGTTGTGGCAGGGACTGTTTTTAACTCATTTTCTAAGCAGATTAGATTGGAAATTATTATCAGCTCTTCAAGTGGAAAGGGAATCAGTGAGACCAATCTGTGCTGCCAAAAGTAAACAGCGTTGAGACCTGCACAAAATAAGCTTTTAAAGGTCCCTTGCAGACCCACGCGGCAGATGGAAATGGTCCCACAACTTGCTCTCATCTGTGGAGTTATGTTCCGGACACACAGCAGCTACCTGGTTGTCCAAGCATTAGCATTATCCCTGTCCCCTCCCTCTCTTTGCTGACAATAAAAGTTCTCACTTGCCATTTACCTACATCCCACTGACAACAGCACCAAGGGAGCTGCTGAACACAGAGCAGCACATTCCCCATCCCAGGATGGGCAGCCAAAACACCCTGCCCTTGGAACTGGCGTCCACAAAACCATTGGACCTCCCCACAAATTCCCCAGCACAGACAGGTTGACTAACGTCTCCTCTGTAGAGCTGGCCATCATAGAATCATAGAATCGTAGAATCACAGAACCATCTGGTTGGAAGAGACCTATAAGGTCATCGAGTCTAACCATTCACCCTGCACTGCCAGGGTCCCTAAACCAGGTCCCTCAACCATGTCCCTCAACACCACATCTACACACCTCTTACCTCCAGGGATGGGGACTCCACCACCTCCATGGGCAGCCTGGGCCAGTGCTTCACAACCCTCTCTGTAAAGGCGTTCTTCCTGATACCTAACCCAGATCTCCCCTGGACCAATCTGAAGCTATTTCTTCTCGTCCTTTCACTTGTCACATGGGAGAAGAGACCAACCATCACCTCCTTACAACCTCCTTTCAGGTAGTTGTAGAGAGCGATAAGGTTTCCCCTGAGCCTCCTTTTCTGCAGGTGAAACAACCCCAGTCCCCTCAGCCGCTCCTCATCAGACTTGCTCTCCAGACCCTGCACCAGCTTTGTTGCCCTCCTCTGAACACGCTCCAGCACCTCAACGTCCTTCTTGCAGTGAGGGCCCCAAAACTGGACACAGCACTCATGGTGCAGTCTCAGCAGTGCCCAGTACAGGGGGACAATCACTTCCCTGCTCCTGCTGGCCACACTACTGCTGATACAAGCCAGGATGCCATTGGCCTTCTTGGCCACCTGGGCACACTGCTGGCTCATATTCGGGCACCACCACCCCCAGGTCCTTTTATGCTGGGCAGCTTTCCAGCCACCCTTCCCCAAGCCTGTGGCATTGCAGGAGGTTGTTGTGGCCCAAGTGCAGGACCCAGCACTTGGTCTTGTTTAACGTCATACCATTGGCCTCAGCCCATCGATCCAGCCTGTCCAGATCCCTCTGTAGAGTGTCCTGACCTTCAAGCAAATTGACACACCCACCCAACTTGGTGTCATCTGCAAACTCACTGAGGGTGCACTCCATGCCCTCATCCAGAGCATTGATAAAGATGTTGAAGAGGACAGATCCCAGTGCTGAGCCCTGGGGAACACCGCTGGTGACCAGCCGTTCACCATCACTCTCATCACAGAGAAATCCATGATATTTCTTTTCTGAGTGGAGGGGCTGGAGCTAGGCCCAGTCTCCTCCTCCTCAAACAGTAAGATCACTGCAGCTCCAAACCTTTATCTATAGTCAATATGCTTTCAAAAATAGACCGTTTTCCCCTTCTTTTCAGGGCCTCTACACTTGGCACAGACAGGGATTCCAGCCTGCAACATACTTTCTAGATGTTTCCTCCAGCATATCCCTACATAGCATTGTGTGCAAGATCTATACAAAACTTTATAGCAAAAATGCAATGTCATTAGTAGCAATAATTTCTTCCTGGAATACAACAACAAGGAAAGACTGGAAATACCTGCATTTATGAATTTGGCACAAACTCATGCTGAACTCTCGATATCATCTGACCAAGAAAAAAGGCAAGTGTGGTCCTACCTGTATTAGTCTATATATTTCCAGAAGAAAGTACTAACATCATGCAAAATCCTAGTGAGGATTCATTGCTTTTCAGTTCTGGTTGCTTGTGTTTGAAAACAGGAAGTTCAAAAAGATGATGCAATGTCATCCTAAGATATCAAAAACGGCTTTGAAAAATCTTGGCTACCAACAGCAGCCTACCGCGCAGAATCAGGGCTCCAGCTCTGGAGGACATTTCAAATGAAATTTCTTAAAATTTTATTTTTAATTGCTCGAAACATTTCCAAGGAGTTAGCATTTCCCAGTAAATAAAGTTCATAACATTTGGTTTGGTACCAAGTTGCAACAACTGAATTTCATGGAATAACGTACTTTAAAATATAATTTCAAAATATCAAATCAGATTTCACCTTCAGTTCTTCTGCTGATGGTTTAGAACTTGAGATGATATTGGGGCTTTTGGTCGGTCAGTTGGTTGGTCAGGTATTTTTAATTTTTCCTCCCATATTAAAGGAGCTGAAAAGCAAAACTGAAGATATTTGGTCTTCTTCATAATAAATTATATTTATGAACTTTTGAGTATTCCTGCACTCATGTGGCAGGGGGGAAAGCTGGGAAGAATTATCAGTGTTGTTACTTTCAGAACATCTTACAGCAGACAAAGGCATGAAAAGTGCCAGAACATGGTTTCCAGCTTTTTGGTACAGAATAAATCAAGTAGCTCCGCCAATACAGCATTCATTTTACTCACTAAGTACAACAACTGAGACAACCATTGTATTTATTCAAATAGGATCAGTAAACTCTAGATCTCAATTCCTTCAAATCTGACAAGTTGAGCAACTGGCTAAAACGTTTCTTGAAGTCTTGGTTTTTCCATGTAGTCATTGCTTGAGACAGAGAGAGAAACAAACATAACCTGGAATGCCAGCAGCCTTCTTTGCTGAACAAATAACATTTTCTAAAAAATGTGAATCTTCCCGCTGTATTAAGCCGCTTTCTCAGTTTGTGTTTGCTTTTTATAATTTTTTTACAATATCACAATAAAATAATCATCATTAAGGTGCTTTGAGTCTTGGAAAAATAATATCCTGAATCTCCATACATCATGTCATAGAAATTAGTCTTCCACACAAACTAAAAAAAGCCCAGTCCAAATATGAAACTCGAAAAGTTTTGAATGGACTTTACTCAGATATGTAAGCCCCAGCAACCAGTGTTATGTTAAGGGCATTCATGGAAGAAAGTCATCCAAACAATTTCTTTAGGAATGTTAATAGCAGACAATGATTGCTAGAAAAGAAATTTAAGTTCAGTCTTCCTCATAACAATTACAGCAACAACTTGATCTTTTAGCTCACTAAGAGGCTTTTGAAAAATAATAATAAGAAATACCATGTTGTCCTTTTCCTGACCTATTTCTACCAAGCTAAATAGCTCAGAGTTTGAATATTCATATTCAATAAGTGGAATAAAGCCCAGATGTTTGTGCCACACTGTATAATAATAGATGCATTTGAGGAAGTCATGTAGTTTGAGAGGAAAAAGAGGGTAAAATTAACAAATTATTCACTGGAGATTACTTATTTTTTTTGATGTGAGCAGGAAAATGTGACAACATGAACAAAGTTTATAAGCTCATTCATGTCAGCTGAGCATAGGTTTATGTCAAAAAGAATGAATGATGAAAGCCACAAAGCAGAATATTAAAATAAATACCTTCAGGGGGAAAAGATGGCAAAGACTACAACAAAAGGAAAAGGCAGCATAGATAGAGACTCTTTTGAAAGTACAGCAAAGAATTCATCACTTTACTTTGTATTTCTAATTAAGCGAAACACAGGAAAGGCACAGAAACATTGGTAACATCAAGCAGTAACTATTGGGTTTTTACACTCCCCAATACTTTAAGGAAGGAGATGACAAAAAAATGTGACACTGTAGCTATCCCTGGTGCCTTATCTTTCTTTGACCCAGAATTCTTTTCCACAGAGTATTGAGCAGCACCAAATAAGTTGTTCCAGTGACCAATTGGGTGAAGAGGTAACCAAGATTTCACAGTTCTTCATCACTGCAGGAAAGTGTAGTAGATTTTTGATTCCTTGTAAATCAAATGTGAGCTTTGCCTTCAGTGAAGTCTGGAACTGCATCCTGATGCCACAGCCAATGAGCAGAATGTTGACCTCAAATTTTCCTTACATACCTTTGAGAGATGAGTCCTTTGTATTTTACCCAAACGCCTCCTGATCTCTTAGGTTTGGGTGTTAATTGTTTAAAATTCTACTCACTGACCAAAAAGTTATCCAAAGTTGCTTTTAACGGCCAAGTAAAATATGGTTTTATTTTCATTTTGACAGTGAGGAACTTGATTTTCTGCCCAAGATGGCACCAACACTCTGGTTGTCTATGGCAAGTTTTTCCTCTTATGATTGTTTTTGCAAGTCATAACAGCTAGGGAAATAGGACTGACTCTTCATTGGCTTTACTAGATCTGCCTTTATGACCCCTTAAAACCAATCCACTCCCTCTCTGAGCAAAGCAGGAGATGGAGAAGTGAGGAAAAGAGAGAGAGAAAACAAAATATATTTAGAACTTTCACATTTGTGTGAAGCAGTACTGTCATTGTCATCCTGTTGTAATCCAACACGACAAGATGCAAAGAGACTGTTAGTATATTCTTGCTCAGAATAGAAAGCAGAGGTGTCACATACACAACAGAAAACAGGAATCACGATATGATCTGGCCATACTATTCAGACTTTTGGTGAAGAAACCCAACACCAACACTGAGAGACTGCAAAGGTGCTGGTTAGTTTACTATATCTCACCTTGAAAAGTAGGCAAAAGAAAAGACGACAAGAATGCCTTCACCAAAATGAAACTCCCAAACCATTTCCATATATAAAATAAAAACTCTCAAGGAAACAGAAAAGAAAAAAAAAATGCAAAGACTTATTTAATTGTGAGAATAAGGAGAAATGTCTGGTCTAAGTAAGTATATAACTTTTCTTTCTCCACCCCACACAAAAAATCTCATTGAGGATGCAGTTCCTAATACTTGTTTTAGGGTGTAATTGAGTTCGTACTGAAAGAGTGAAAAAGACATCTAACTGATACATGCCTGAGTGTCGCACATGTAGCTATATCAGAAAAGCCATCCTTTCCCATAATCACAAAGATCCTTCTCATTGCTTTTCTCCACAATCAGTGAAGGATGCTTTGCCCACTGCTTTACGGCACTTCAATATTTATTGTTTTCTAATTTCTGATACTTGCAATGGTTAGACATTTTCAAAGATAATCTCTGTCATTCAAAATCACCATCTACCTTTTCAGATGTCTTCCACCAGCTGCTTCTAAACTCTTTATTGATGACCAGTGCCTGTTTAGAAGCAATGACTTGTGATCTTGGATCTTGTTGAGTTTACAGAGGCTTACTTAACACCTTAACCCAACACAACAGACCTTTACTTCTTCTATTACGCCATGTCTAAACACCCAAGTCTTTGGAAGAGATAGGAAAATAAAGGGAAAATTTTATTAATTAAAAAATAATTTGATTTCTTTTTATTGGCCCAAATCAGTGAAAGAGAAGTGGATAAACCTCAAAATAAGAAGGAAAATGCACCTTTGTGTTCCTTGTTTTTTGCACAGCGTACGTAACATGAAGGAACCTGGTGAGCACAGCAGAACCCAAATATTTGGTTTATGAGATATACAATGAAGGTCTATATGCAATTTAAGTATTCTTACATGAATGCAAAATATACTCCCAGTGTACAACATCAATACCCTGTCTGGCCGTAAGCTAGCGGCTGCTGAAACCCGGGAGGCACTCAGGTTCCCATCGCATTGTTAACAGTCAGGGCCTCGGTCTCCCTCCTTTAGGGCAAAATGTTTCGCAGCAGGAGGAGGGTGTGAGAAAGCCACCTGAGCTCAGTAGGAATAGGTGATGTTACGG
Organism: Bucorvus abyssinicus; assembly: GCA_009769605.1. Classification (NCBI taxonomy): domain Eukaryota; kingdom Metazoa; phylum Chordata; class Aves; order Bucerotiformes; family Bucorvidae; genus Bucorvus; species Bucorvus abyssinicus. The sequence goes on from CM020063.1 coordinate 79,905,850, forward strand.
ACCGTTTCCCTCCTCACAGACAGCCCGGAGGGGATGATGTGGTAGAAGCAGCTGGAGCAGAGAGCCAGGGCCCTGGAAGGGTCCCGAACAGTCTGAGCCTTCTCTTGCTCTAGGGCTACTCTGGAGCCTCGCTGGCTGAAGGGTAACCCCGAAAGATTCGGGGAGCAGCATAGCAAACCACTTCCAGTCACCTCAGGACAAAAACGCTGGGTGACAGCCCACGTGAGGACACTTCTGACCCAACCAGTCCCGGTTACGTGAGGTTACGAAGTCTGAACAGAAACGTCGTTAATCCTGACGAGATTGTTTGCCAGGGCCAGGGAAAGTGGCCGGCGCTTCGCAACTTGTGCCTCACGCGTTCGGTGTCAGCTAGGACATCTTCGTGAGTGGACTCACGTTTTTGCGGCGGTTGCTCTGTTGTGAGTTTCATCACCACAAGCAGTTATTCTGGCACTCGTGTTGGACTACGGTGGAAACCCACAGAAGCTACATTAAACATTCATGGCTGGCAGGCTTGGGAAGAACTAGGTCTAACTTAGACAGCTGAGATCAGCCTCTGCTTTTGCATGAATTGACTCATTCTCAGTGTCCCTGTCTTTAAAATGAAGTTAAGTGTCTGCATGATTATTCGGACAGGAATTTGCTTTTTCATGGAGATGACTAAATTTGAAGTAAATCATGATAGCCCTTATTTGACAGTTTTGTTCTCATACGAGTGTTTTTATCTGCTTGAATGCCAAGATAGATGTGGGACAATGAAGCAGAGGGGGACAAGAGCACGGGTTTAGCCATGTCTCTATCCTCCCTCTGCTAGCCAAAGAAACCAGAGAATAAGTTGTTCTGTAACACAACTTGAGTAGCTTATTCTGTGAAGAGGAGAACTTACAGCCTACTTCTCCTCTGCAGAGCAGGTAGACCTCTGAAAATCAACATTCATTCTCTGTACTGGTCCAAAGGTGATGCAGACCACTCCTCAGCATGAGTGGACATTTTACATTTTGTTTCTGGTCTTTTGTTACTCTGCTTTTTATGTAATTCACGTATTTTAAAAAATCCTAACTGGTAATGCATGGATGCTCTGGAAGAAAAATACCTGAAGCTCCGGCTACCTTCTCCCCATCTTCTGAGCACTCCCAGGAGTAAAGGTCAAGGCAAATTCCACCCCAGCAGTAAAAGAACACAATTAGTAGATCAGACCAAGACAATATACAACATGGATTATTCAGTCATCAGGGGGTGAAGCCCGGCAGTTCAGTGCTGTGCTCATGCTCTTCACAGACAATATCACACTGAGCTGCAGGTCAGGGTGTTCATTGTTTGGAGCAGCGATGCGTTGCAACCTGAAGTCTCTTCTGTCCCATGTTTGCTGCTCTCTTCGCACAAGAAAAGATATTTTCTCTTAATTCACTTTCAGATCATTGCAAATACTTGCAATCTATTGGAATACTTGAGTTTTACATGACAGAAAAATCTACTGTTGAGAGATGACTGGAGTAGTTTGGATAAATCTGGATGGAATGGGAAGATTCATCAAAATTCAGACTGCAGAAAGTCTCTGTTGACTTTTCTGTGGAAGATTGGGTGAATTTTTTAGGTTTGTGGGTTGTTTTTAAAATAGTCCAGTAGTAAATTTGGTCAACAATATTAGAGGTAATTCCCAAGTTATGCAGGCCTGAAAGACTCAAAAAGTTTGAAAGCTCATCTTCTAGACCAGAACTAATGTAAATTGAAACAACTGTACCTTAAGCTCTGTCTGCTTCTCTGAATCTTGAAAGCCTTTGAAATTTTCTTACTGTAGACTATGATAATAGTTTCAAGTAATTTATATACTCTATGTACGGCAGCATTGCTTTCGTTAGTAAAACATTTTTTTTCCTTCCGGTCCTCCAAAAATCTCTTATGGTAGATTTAAATTCCCAGGAGAAGAGGTTTTTAGTTGTTATGCATCTACTATGAGCTTTGGAACATATTCCCACAAGCCACTGGGGACAAAATATTCCTGACTGCATTGGCTTGTCTTTTGATTTTGATGTTTTAACTGCTGTGTATATAACACATTTGCAGACTCAAGGAGTCCATGTACTGTCCTCTGCCAGCACATCTGTCTTACGGATACACTTAACTGAACTAGTACATTTGATCATGCACTTGTTGAAGGTTTTTATATATAAACTGCATTATAAATCGCATCAGTGATGTCAATTAGCTTCTTCTGAAGCTGAGTCATTCTATTTCATGTTCTCTGCCTCTGGGAAGGCAATATACTTGGTGCTATTCTGAGCTACTCTTAAAGCTGGCTAGACGACAACAATTCTATTTGATGAAAAGTTTCAAAGTTTCCAGATTTTTTCTTCCTCTCTGCAATAGAATATAAAGGTCTTTTGAACGTCGCAATGAAGCTGCATTGTAGTAAACAACCATTTTAAGATTTGTGTGTGAGTTGTGTTCTCATTCTTTCTCTCTCTCTTCTTTCTCCAGAAAGCCATCTTTATAAAACCTTATAGTTTTATGAAGTCAAAATCTATGAGATTTCAGCAGAAGTTTTTTGTTGGCTACAAATCACAACTGCAGGAAAAATGTCCTAGTCTTAGGAAATGTGTCTTCCTAATGGCAGAATCGTAGAAACTTAGAGTCACAGAATATCTCAAGTTGGAAGGGACCCATAAGGATCATCAAGTCCACCTCCCTGCTCCTTGCAGGACTACCTAAAGCTAAACCATGTGACTAAGTGTTGTCCAGTTCCTTGAACTCTGACAAGCTTGGTGTTGTTAGTAACCAGTTCCCTAGGAAGCCTGCTTCAGTAACCGATGATCCTCTCAGTGAAGAACCTTTTGCTTATGTCCCACCTGAACTTCCTCTGTCACAACTTCATTCCGTACCTCATGTCCTATCACTGGTCACTGGAGAGGAGAGATCAGCACCTCTGCCTCTGCTTCCCACCTTGAGGAAGTTGTGGGCTGCCGTGAGGTCACCTCTCAGCCTTCTCTTCTCCAAGCTGGACAAGCCAAATGACCTCAGCCACTTCTTGTCTTACCCTCAAGCCCTTTCCTGATCTTGGTTGCCCTCTTGTGGACACCCACTAGTAGTTTCATGTCATTCTTATGTAGAGGCACCCAAAACTGCGCACAGTACTCGAGGTGGGGCTGCACCAGTGCAACGTAGAGTGGGATAATCAACTCCCCTTAACTGGTTAGCTATGCTGTGCTTGATGCACACCAGGATATGGCTGGCCCTTTTGGCTTCCAGGGCACGCTGTTGATTCATATTCAACTTGTCATCAAACCTCCGGATCTCTTTCCATGTGTCTGTTTTCCAGCCTCTCGTGTCACGGTTTTGATGTGTAAGTAGGATTGCCCCGTCCCAGCTGGAGAATCCTTCACTTGTTCTTGTTACATTTCATATGGTTGGTGATTGCTCAGCATTCTAGTCTATCCAGATGTCTTTGTAAGGCCTCTCTGTCCTCAAAGGAGTCCATAGCTCCTCCCAGTTTAGTTACTTAATGCACTTTCGATTCCTGCGTCCTCAAAATTTATAAAAACCTTGAGGAACACTGGCCCTAAAATTGAGCCCTGGGCAACCCCACTGCTGAATGGCCAAGAGCTTGATGAAAATCAATTTTATATAACCCTGTGAACCCAACCCATCAGCCAATTGCTCACCCAGTGTGTTACAGACTTGTCTAGCTGTGTGCCGGACGTTTTGTCCAGAAGGATAGCGCATGAAACAGTAACCGACTGAAGAAGTTTTCCCGAACTGAAGCAGAACAAGCCTGGTCTATTACTGAAGACAGAGGTTGAATTTCATATAGTTCCCAGCACTTAATATATAAATAGCTTGGGTTTTCTCCAAAGCAGGATTGGTTTTCTCAATCTAATTGACATTTGCTTAATAACAGGTTTTGCCCCAGCTGGCACTGCCTAGAATCGTAAAACCATTGTTTTCTCTGCTCATTTTCTTCTTAGTGCAAGTCAATACATGCTGTTGCATACAAAATGAAGCACACTAGTACTCCTTATATTCTCACAAAGCGCACGAAGGCATAGTTTTTTTAAAAATGACCTAGTCGTTTTCCAAAACTGGCTATTATCAGGTTTGCAATTACCTGAGATGTCTCCTAGGACTGTATTGCTCTGTGGTTTTGTGGCACTGAGGCTGACCTTGTTAAAAAGAGAATTCTAGTCAACATACACTTCTGAATTTTTCCTCCACCTCAATTTTAGAGCGGAGACTGGATTTTTAGTGTTAAAACTCAAATGACATTAACTTTAGGCCACCATAAAGCTTGCATTCACCAAATGGGTAGCACACTACAAATTTTCCCAAGATCAGCTCTCTCCTTTTGACCGAAATGCAGTGCAGTTAACGTCTACTGCAGATAAATTGTGGATTAAGTCACATCGCAACCTTCAGGTTTGGGATATTCAGCCCTTGTGGGCTGAACCTTTTTACCTTGCACATCGCTGCTGTCCTTTTGAATGGATAGTATGTAAATGTTTCTGACAGGATTGTATATTGTAAACTCCATGACAAAAGGATTTTTTCTTCTTTAACATAAAATGTAGAACTCAAGGGCTGTATTTATTGACAGTCTGAAGTTCTTAATCTGTTCCTTAAGGTAACAGAATTGTATACTTCCAGTTGAGCATATCTTCTTTAAAGTTACGGCGAAGTGCAATTACAGTTTAAAGGGAATATTTATGTACATTAGTTAACAACATCATTGCAACTTAGTGCTCTCACATCAACACTTAATTAGTGTAAGCATAAGTGACATAATTGCTACAAGGCATGCATTACCCATAATGTGAGGTAATTTCATGCACTATGCACATTTTAAATATCTACTCCGTATTTTGCCAGGCAGGATTTTTAAATCAATAGGAGATGTTTGCATATAAAGACACCTTAATCTATTTTCCATTTTACTTGAATGAAGAGTGTTGCCCATCAATAGAGCAAAAGCTTCTTTTCCCCCCAAGGAAACTAACCAACTTTTAATCTTCAAACTTGCAAGTTCAAAAATGTTTGATTTCGTAACAGCGCAACTGTCTATGTGAAGAGTATGATAAGATTTCTATTAAATAAACGTATTTTTTGTGCCTTTTCCGCAGAATTGTCAGCACAAATATGCTGATGTTGTTCTTCTGCAAGCTGAACTACACTTTTGACCAGCCCTCCTCTTTGCATGAAGTGCCCTTGTTAGCTGATCAGCAAAGCCAGCGGCCTCTTCAAATTTCAGTATGTCCTGAAGAAACCCAGCTGTTACAACAGCTACAGAAACAAGCGAGCTAATGAGTAGACAGAGCATCTGGGATTACATTATGGATGTATAAATAAGTAGGTTCACATGTATAAATAAAAATGCAACCATTCATTCCCTGATTTATTTTGCTTTTACTTTGTGAGAGGATTGTCTCTTGGATTTTATTTTCTGTTTGAGAGGGAATGACTCTGCCGTATTCTATCAAACATTATATGTATTTTGCATACTAATACTTCTTAAGAAAAAAGGAAACGATATGTAAAGACAGGAAAGAGAAAATGTGTGTGTCTTCCTTTGGGATAATTCACAGTTACATGTGATCAAATGGAGTCAAGAAGGAACCAAGCAGTTTTAGAAAGTTTTAATATTCCCGTGTCATGTTACGTAAAGGGCTAGAAATCTTCAATAAGATTGCTGCTTCCTGCCTAAAACCTAATACCACATGCAGCAACTAGTGCTTAATAGTCCTGTGAAGGGATAATCTAGACTTAAGACCATCCTTCCCTCTCATTACCCACAACTCACTAGAAATAAGATCTGAGTTTTAAGTATCTGGAAGAGATTAGGATCAGGTATTTTTCTCAACTTTTTTGGGAAAGGGGGGATGGGTGTAGTTAGCACAGTTGACAGAATTTTATATGTAATCATTTCACTGTTGCTCTTCCTTAGTCAGTTAAAGCACTTTTAAAGCTGGAGGAAATTTTACCAGGGGAATATTTTTCTGCTAGAAAGTGTTCTTTCTTATCACATAAAGTCCTCTGCTACAATACATCAATGTTGAGAAGTTTCTTTTAAAAAATAGAGAAAAAATAAGTGTTGGACTGAGTGATGGCAAAGCCAACAGTTCAAATTTTTATTGCAAAAAGACTTTCATTACTGATTTTAATTTTTGTTATTATAAGCTGAATAAATCTTTTAAAGTAAAGGCTGAAACAGAACATTTTCTTTAAAACTGTTCATTTTTTGAGGGTACTTTTAAAATATTAATGTCATTGCAATTTGCAATAATTAAATCACTAGGAAAAAAAAACCAACAGTGCCTGTACAAGTCCACCTGCAAGGTTACTGAAACGATTTGTACAAATGCTTATAGAATCAGGACTTTCCCCTAGTTTTCTTGTTGTTTACACAAACCTAGTTTCTTTAGGCTATGAATTACCAAAAGACATCAACACAAGCACCCAGCATTAAAACTTGTTATTGTTTAAAACAATATCTATGCACATAATTATCTTAGAAATCTTTGTTCTTTGTCATTGATGTGAACATACAGTTTTTGTACATACTGAAAAGGTTAGTCAGACAGTCATCAAAATTTAGGAAGGTGTTGCAACTGGAAGCACCAACCATTTTAAGACAATCCAGTGACAGTTAGAATACCTGACTTCTCTTATGTTCTACTTTTAAACCACTCACAAGAAGTTAGATCTGAAGAAAGAGTGATAGATCCCACAAGGAGTACCACCACAAATTCCCTCCATCTATTGACCAAACTTTACCAAGACAAGACAAAGGACTTGCCTTTTTTTCCCAGATTTCCTACTTGTGTGTATCCCTATGTCAAAGTTATTTTAACATCTCAGTTTTCTCATGGTGGGAAATATAGAAATTAGCAGCCCTTTACTTGATAGCACATGAGGACATTCCTTATGGCATTGTGTACCAGCAGTAACCTCCATTAAAAATATTTTCTCAGAGGGGAAACACAATAATGATTCTAAATACAGCAATCATTTTTTTCTTGGTCTATCAACACAAACTTGTCTGTGGTACTTTGATATATCTCCTGTTTCCTAAACTTTTCAGTTGCCCTCTTCTGCACCCATTCCAATTGAGTATACCTTTCCGAGTAACCAGAATTGGACGTGATGACTGGTGTCACCAGTGCCTTGTACAACAACATTAATACCACTTTCACTGGAAATATCTTGCTTGATATATCCTAAATCAGATTAGCTGGGTTTTACTGACATACCACATTAATGATTCATGCTCAACCTAAGATCAATAAGCACATCCAAAGTCTTATCTGTCTGTGTTGGGTCCAATGCTGAGCACATCATTTTATAGCTTATTTTAATTTGAAAAGTATTTTATGGTTTATTTTAATCTGAAAAATACTTTTATACAAATAAGAGCCATAAGGTACGTAAAAGATGAGACATTAGCTTAGAATATGCATTAGTATTTGCCAGAAAGCTTATATATATTCTTATATGAGCATAAATATGTATATTCCCATATTATTATATATATTCTAGCGTGTAAAAGTAGTTTTATAGTTTATCATTACTGTTATTATTATTTATGTAGTTAAATGCATCCTTCATACAGCTCCTCTCTCTAACCTACAATGTATTCTGGCAACCTCAGATCTCCTGCTTGACAAGATAATATATTGCTGTCACCCCACTGAATATTAGTATAATTCTGATTTTAGTCTACTAAAATGACAAGTGTAGCTACTTTATAGTTGCTTTGGACCATAAAACATTTTGAAAGTTGTTTTGCCATTGAATCAGCGCTGGAGCAGATATGCATGAAGATTTGGCATTTAATATGTGAGGTGGTTTTTGCCCCTTTTCTGTTGTGGAAAATTTGGTTATAAATTTTTCATGACATGGTCCTTTTGTCTGTCAGCACCTTTTACTTCGGGAGAAAAAAAAAAAAAAAGCTGCTTGACAGCCACTTTGAGCCTGCTCCTCCAGAGCTTTTACTCATCACAGAAAAAAGTTTAGGAATAAGAAGAAAAAAAAAAAGAGAGAGAGAGAGAGAAAAGAAAAAAGAAGAAATATGGACAAAAAGATGAATTTAAGAAAATACTTCCTTTTTCATTGTTTCTTTTTTAAAGTACTAGGTATAAGACAGCTACCATCTAATAAGATAAGGAAATGTTTTATGATCCTGGAAGAAATTAGAATGCAATTTTAGTTTCAGCTCAAATTGTACAGAACTGATTGTATGTGATCTACACTGCATCCAGACCTAAAAGCCTTCCCTTTGGAGTTAGCAGACTGAGAAACATTAGCAGACCGAGAAACAGAAAGGCCCTGCCCCATCAAAGAACAATATCTCTGCTTAATCTTATGAAGTGTGACAGCTTCCATCCATTTAGTAGAGCTTGTTATGATACAGATAAAGCTAGATGTATACAGAAATAGCAACAGGTCAAAGCCAAGCTTAGGCTTTGGTATTAACCTATGTATATTGTCCTAATACAATCATAAGTAAAATGAACGTAATAGCAGCTTGTCCCTGCAAAAGTTTGGTATATAAGTAATTAGATCGTGAAAAGAGAGAAAGAAATATATAGTTAAGTGCCATATAAGATCCATGTAGCTTAAGACACAGCTGTACGGAAGTAGTCAGCTAAGGTGGTCTTTAGACTATCGGTGTGTTTCCTCAGAAAACACTTCAAAAGACTCAGCTTTAGTGTTAACACACCAGGAAAGAAGCAAGGTCTTTTATTAAGACAACTGAAGTGTAGGTGGTAGGGACATAAGTTAAGTGCACAGATGCTGCATCACATCTATGCAAGGTGGACTCATGAGAAAACATAGTTTTCCTTTTGCAGATACTCCATAACAACTCCTTTTGTTTCGTCTGGGGTGGATGGTTATTGACTGTCATCTCTCGACAACTTGCCTGACTGCCATTCCAAGGAAGAGAGTATCTCCATCCTCCCGAGAACATCAAGGCAAGGTGAACATGACAGCCTGCGTTCAGATCAATGCCACAGAGGAAGCTTCTCTCTTTCCTCCAGAGCAGCGCCATCAGCATTGCTGTCATTTTTCTCAGCCCCAAAAAAATTTCAGTTTCAGAGTTAATTTGAGAAGGGTTTGTTTTCCAGAAAAAACAAAAACAAAAAACCAAAGAAAAAACCCCACAGCACTTTAATACTCCCATCAAACAAACCACAAATGTAAAAACACAAAACCAACCCAAATCCAAAAAAAAACCCCTTTTCAAAATTCTGTCTGTAACTCACAACTGACCACTAAGTCCTCAGCTTATTGACTACATAGTTCATCCCGTGCATTCAATTTTCCTTTAGCAACTTTTAAAAAAAAACTTCATTAGCAGCTTTTTTAAAAAAAAAAAAAACAGTTAGTTGCCAGTATGCATATGCAACAGTATGTAAATCACTATAAAACAGTGAAAATCTGGATAATATGTCACTTTAGGTAAGACAGTGAGCTGTTCCATGCCCTCAGTCCCTACAGCTGCTACCCTTTTGGGACTTTATAATCCCCTTTCCTGAGGAAGTCTATGCCAAGGCTGCATGGGGCATCTGGACCAGTCACTATAGGGTGCTTTTCCCATTTATTCCCAGTTAGGCTCACCTGGACCTCCAATCAGTCAGTTCTTGAGACCCTCCAGTAACCCCAGAAATAGTAACGGATTCTGTCCCTTTATGATTCGATGGCAAGAGGGTGCACTGTGCACCACTGTCTTCCAGGGCTTGATACTTTTCCAGTTTCAATGTGCCAGGCCATCGAATCCAATAAACTCTGTTGTCCCCCTCCTCCGCCCAGACGGATTCCAAGGGAAATATCCTGGATTGACAACTGGGCTTGAATAGCTTGCCGGGTTCACAGGACTTACGTAGTTCACAGGGTTTGTGTGGGCTGCATGCATTACATTTCCACTCCCTCTACTCACGTTTGGATCCGAGGTCCATGTGCTGGGACCAGAGGACCGCTCTCAGTAGACTGGAGCAACTTTTCTCCTCTTGGAAGAACTCTCTTATTTATTTTACCTTGCGACTGGTTTACTTGTGCCTGTAGGGCAGAGGTAGCTTTTCCGTCCCATCTGCTCATGTCCTCTCTCCTCATGCTCAGGCAGGATAGAGCACGGGGTACTTCGTGCCTGTGCTGTTGTTGTTTAGCTGGTCTCATAGAAGAGCGTCTTCTCTTAGTGGCTGCAATGCGAGTCCATTCAGGAGGAGAATAGAGTTTGTCCTCCCTTCTGTCCAGTTTTTCAAACAGCTTTTCAACTGATTTCTTGGTTTCCTTAGCCATTGCCTCCAGAGATGATTCATGGACCTGTAGGTGACCAGCGAGACTGTCCGCATCCTTTTCCTTCCTTAAGTAACCTTGCCTGGTTTGTTAAGCCCTGACCTTCAGCTGTTAAGCTCATGTCTGGCCCTTAGATTCAATCTGCTCTTAGCAGAAATCAGGCTGATGCTACATTTACTGAATATAGAGGGTGGGGTGAGGTCCCAGCATTGCCCCTTGCAAAGACGAAGCTGCAGGCGTGGTGTGTTTGTAGACAAGGTGTCCCTTGTGCCCTGTGTCCTGCTGCGTGCTGAGGAGTCTCCGCCTGGAGCTGCTCTCAGTGGGGTTTGCCATGCACACCACTCCTCTGCAAAGTGCCTGAGTGCTGCTGTGTTGGGTATGTGTCTGACGGGGTCTGGGTCAGGGGGAGGGGGCGACTGGCGTGGCTTCTGTAAGAAGCTTCAAGAAGCTCCACCAGCTTCAAGGTGGACCTGTCTCTGGCCAAGGCTGAGTCAATCAGCACCTCTGCAATGAGGTATTTAAGAGGGGATTTGGGGCAAGTTCTTTTGTTGTGGGAATTTGTTTTGGAGAGGAATAACCCTGTGGACACCCAGGTCAGTGAGGAAGGAGCTGGAGCAGCCATTCCTCTTCAGCCCATGGTGAGATGGCAGTCTGAGCCCTTGTGGTCCCTAGAGTCCAACGGTGGAGCAGAATCTCTCCTGCAGGCCGTGGAGACTCCCACACCAAAGCCTATGACTGCGCCTGAAGAAGGCTGTGCCTCTGAGGGAAGCCCGCACTGGAGCAGCCCATTACTGTGGGGACTAAACCCCGTAGAAGGGACTCATGCTGGTTGGAGAAGTCCATGGAGGACTGTCTCTGTGGGAGGGATGCCATGTTGCCACAGGGGAGGACTCTGAGGAGTTTTCTCCCTGAGGAGGAAGGAGCGGCAGAAACAACATGGAAGGGACTGACTGTGACCCCCATTCCCTGCCCCCTTGTGCTGCTGCGGGGAAGGAGGTAGCAGAGCTGGGTCTGGGAAGAAGGGATGGGTAGGGAGAAGGCCTTTTTAAGATCCGGTTGTATTTATCACTGTCCTACTCTGATTCAACTGGTAAATTGATAGTGGGTTTGTTGTCTAAGTTAAGTTGATTTTAGTCAAGTCCAGTCTGTCTTTTGCCTGTGAACACTATTGGTGAGTGAGACCTCCCTCTCCTTTGTCTCAACGCTCGAGCCTTTTGTGGTATTTTCTCCTCCCCATCCCACTGGATGGGGCAGGAGTGAGCAAATGGCTACATGGTGCTTTGTTGCTGGCTGGGTGGGCTCAAACCACACCAGCTATACACACCAGCCCCGTGCAAAACTCACCTCTGTAAGTGGAGAGGGGCACCCCTCCACCTCTCGTCTACCCAAGAGAAATTTGTGCTGTTTGCTAGTTACTGTGACACTTCTCGTGACACCAAGCATAGCTAAAGGTGGAAACACAGATTTTACTTGCAAGAATGAACCCAGACACCAAAGAAGCTAAATCAGAAAAAGCCACACAGAAAGAAAAGCCCTGCTTCTGTCTGTGCATGCTTACCTGCAGCTCCTGAGATGTTGGGGAGGTCTCTCACCCGGTCACCCACCTAACAGCCTGTCCGTACAGCAGTCTGTGGCTGAGGTCCAGCCTCCTCATAGAAAACGCCCTGCCCTGAGTTCAGCATTTGGTAAGGAAGATTAAAAAGCTTCCCTCCTCTCAATTATTCCCATGACTCAGCACTTCATTAAGTGGCGTAGATGTTCCTTTTAAGGCTGGTAGAGCTGGGTAGAGCCACCTTCCATCCAGAGATAAGCAGACTAGTTGGTGGTCCCACTGCTTACCTGTAGATTACCAATGACCTTACGTTGTGGTAAGCACTCCCTTTGAGCTGGACAGATATTGCTGTGCGCAGCAAAAAGGACAGGTAAAGGGGGTGTCTCTAAGAGCAAGCAGTAAGGTAACAACCGTCAGCCTGAATGCACACCTGAATGCCTTCAGAAAAGCACCCAACCTTTTGGAAAACCAGCTGTGCTACAAACGCTCTCAGTGAACTTCTTCCTGTCCTCTCTTGAGGTGTGTTATCCACCCAAAACCCAATCAGACGACGATGTGTTTCCATGTGTGTAGGCAAAGGAGATTAGAGTCATTCTACACAGCAGAGGTGAAGGAACAGTGAACAGGACAGTCTGGCTGGCTGGTTTTTGTAGGGTGGCTGGGAGGAGGAAGAGTGTGAGTAAGCCTAGGCAGTGTTTAGCTTGCACAGCCAGACCTTTCCCAGGTGCTTTTCTTTAGGCAGTAAAGAGCAGTAAATGAGCAACATGGGGAGGAGCACACAGGGAAAGTGCTGCGTCTGTTTGCACTGGGGAAGGTGCAGAGCTGAAGCGACAGTACTAGAGAAGATCAGTTATCATAGGCTTGCCCCAAACTGCGCTTTAATGAACACACGGAGGTGGAGAGCCCTCTGAAGCTTAGCTTTACAGGAGTTATGTACTGTCAAGAGTTAGAGCTAGGCCAGACACTAGATGAATGACAGATGATCTCTACTACTCCTTCCCCTTCCCTCTCCTTACCAAACTGGGGAAAGAGAAAAGCAGCAAGGGGAAGAGACTATGGATTGGAAAAGAAAATTAAAACTGCTTTAATTAGAATAATAATAATAAAATGAAAAACAGTTATAAACAACACCAATACTGAACCCAACTACCCTGATGGCAACCACGTCACTGTCACCACTGATGCTGTGGGCAGACACTGGGGAAGGCCCAGGCTGGGCTCTGCAGCAGATGGGAGCCGGATGCAGCAGCTGGATTCTGAAACTGGGTTCAGGAATGCATGGATTGGGATCAAAGGCAGAACAGAGTCCTCCTCAGATACCGGGTGTTGAAGAAGAAGCAAGAGAGAGACCCTCAGCTTTATACCAGACACCATGATGTCTATGGGATGGAACCCCTTGTTGATTGGTGCAGGATCCCCTGTCCTGCCCGCTCCTCCCCGCAGGTGCAGCCTCTCACTCCCTGCACCCCACCATGGGACACAGGATGGAGCAGTGCCCTTGGTCTGCACAGGAACAAGTGTCAGCCAGAGCCTTTCTGCACCCCAACCCCTGGTAACTATTAACTGTTCTCACTGCTGGAAGCAGACACTGTCTGGAAAAATATGCCATTAACTTCAGACAGTGCCGTCATTTAGCAAAGGCTGAACTGAAAAGTAAAATCACTGAAGAGAATGAGTGCTCTTCCAACTCAAACTAGGACATTCCACTCCTTACTTCATAGCATTTATGTCATACCATCTACAGAAATGTTCATTAAGTTCATTTAGTTCATGATTGTGATCTCCATCTATCAGGGCAATCTTATCAGGGCAATCTTCTCAGGTCAGGAAAGATGTATGTAATTGTTTGTGGTTCGTGTCCACAGTTGCATGTTCACCTCATGAGCTTACCGGACCCCACCTGATGATGTTAGGTCCTGTCATGACCACTATTTAACCCTGAAAGACTCATTAAACACTGTTAGCGTTATGTAGCCATTTACATCATACAGCTCTAAATCAAGTATTCCTGGCCAGAGTCAAACTCCCTTGAGGAACACATTGTACTTCCCCATCCTCCATCTTCACCCACCAAGTACTTTCAGGTCCTTGAGCAAAAGCGATCCCATGAACCAGTTTGCTTTTGCCCAAAGCAGGAGTTACCCACACGTTTTCCCAACAGATTCCTTTTATACACCACAGGGAATTTATCCCCGTTGACTGTATGTGAAGGGTCCGATTGAGCAGGACCAGCTCGATTGATGGCTCCTCTGGTGTTAACTAACCAGGCGGCTTGTGCTAAACGCTTTTCCCAATCTTTAAAAGTTCCACCAGCCATTGCTTTCAGAGTAGTTTTTAACTGTACCGTTCAGTTTTTCCAGGTGCATGCTAGGGGATATGATACACCCACTCGATACCATGTTCCTTGGACAAATTGTCTGTAAGATTGGTTTTGAAATGAGTCCCATTATCAGACTCAGTTCTTTCTGGAGTACCATGTCACCACAAGATTTTCTTCTTGACGCCCAGGGTAGTGTTCTGGGCAGTGGCATGAGGCAAGGGTTATGTTTCTGGCCATCCGGTGGTTGCCTCCACAATTTAAGCGTGTAGCGCTTACCCCGGTGGGTTTGAGGCAATGTAATATAATCCATCTGCCAGGCCTGCCCATACTCATATTTTGACCATCACCCCACATACCATAACAGTTTTAACTGTTTAGCTTGCTTGATTGGGGCTCATGTTTCACAGTTGTGGATAACCATATGAATATGTAAAGCAAAAGGGAAATAATATAGTATTAGAGCTTGTGAGAGGGACACTAGTCCTCCTCCTCCTCAGAACCTGGACTTTAACTGACCTGCATGAAATTACTTGTGCCCAAGGAACACGAATTTTCCTGCATGAGTTTCTATCTGTTTTCATCATTCTGTGCTTGCAGTCCTTTCTTCATAGTTGGAGTCCTTGGAAGTCGTGCCATCACTTTGTGATCAGCTAAGTCTATCCAAAATCACTTCTAGTTTATAAAAGAATTGATTGTCCATATAATCCATTTTTACACCAAAAGGTATATAAGGATAAAGAATTACTGGAAAAACACCATTGCTTTAGGTTTATCCCGTGCACTCACCTTCATGCAACAAACATAGTTGGAGAAAACAAACAAATGAAATGACAAGTCACAGCAACTCTAAGCAATTTAAATGGCCATCCAAACTATGGTTAGCTCAACAACAATTGTAAATATTTCAGTGGTTTCTGTAGTCTGTGGTGATGGTCCACACAGACCATAGCAACGTCCCAATGTCAGAGCAATAAGGAATAACTTTTTCAGGCTAAAAACTGTTCCTGATTATATCCCACTGGCCATGTACAAATGCAACTTAACAGTCACGATAAGCAACACTGAAATTCACAGTTTTGTGGAAATTCCTGGTGCTTTTTGGTGTTCTGGAAAAGAAAAAAAGAACACCAGAAAATCCAAAATTTCATATGAAATTATGAAATTTATACAGGTTGGGTGGATATAGATACTGTTTGACAACACCAGCACATTATGTTCTACACTTGAAGCACTACTTTAAAACACACAACATGTAATTTGAAAAAAACAATTAAATCAACACTCAAAATATTCCATCATCAAAAATGCCAAATGTTGAGAGTTTTATTCTTACAGCAGCATAATAAAGGTAAGACTTTTCCTAAAAGGTCTGATGGGAAATTTCTTTAGCTATTTATACGTACCAAGCAGTTAGAGAACAATTTTCCTAAAAATTTCTGTTAGATCACTGGAGAAGGAATGTTCGCACTCCCATGAACAGGAAGAGGTTACAGGCCCTCTTCATCTAACCATTGATGACTGAGAAAGAGTGAGAAGAATGGTTCAGCTGCAGGTCTATGCTGGCTGCTTCCTTGCTCTGGAAGGAATCCAAATTAATATGCTGAACTCTGCTATCTCAAGTTTAAAACCTGTATATGGAAGAAACCATCTCATCTTTCTCCTCCTATTTTCACTATGTATTTTACAATACTCTTGACAAACGCTGTCCTGTGCTCTTGGATGTTATCTTCAGCAGATTGGATAGAAGACTCTGCAATCGCTTCCTTGTAGAAATGGAACGGGAGTTGATATTCATCAGAAACATATTTTTCTCTATGTGGATTCTTACAGCTTTTTATAGGTCACTTTTTCATTTTAGTCAATAACACAATAACATTAATATTGATAATTTTAGAGTTTTCTTTACGTTTTGCTGTTCTTCTCACTTCTTGTCTCTGTTGGTAGACTTAAAAATTTTTATGTGCCTAGAGAAAACTACTAGAGTGCTTTCACTTGTCCAGACTGGTATTTTGCCACTTTGAAAAGGAGGTTAAGGAAGCAGAAGGTCATTATTTCCTTCTCAAGTTCACCATTATGCAATCTAGATGTGTTTCTAGCACAGACATTGATCTTTATTGGGTTTTTATTAATATCACAGGTAAGCAAAGCAGAGTGATTTCCTAAATGTAATTCCTCTCGAACACCTGCTGGGCCCAAAGCAAGGACTTACGTTGTTATCACAATTACATTTTGATAGCCATGCTGACATCACCGTAAACGACATACGTTTAGCAACAAGAAAGCCAGTTACATCCATTTTGTGATCTTGTTATGAACTGAATTCCTGTCAAATATTAGAAGAATTATACCTCTTCCTTACTCAGCCTGTCACCATCTTGCTAAATCCTTCGGCAAAGCTATATTGGAATAAATTCATATACTGAAACAGAGACATTACAGCCACCAGTAAGTTGCACCTTAGTTTTTACTACCACTGGAATGAGATCCCTTAGTGAAATAAACACTTGAGTTAAATAAGGCAGACTAACTATTTTCACAGAAAATACTTTGCATTTCCAGAATTGTCTGTTTCCCTGCCTAAACCCCAGGCAAGGATTAACACTTTGCAGCGGTTACTCCGCAAAAACACTCAGCCGCTCACCACCACCCCTCCACAGCACAAAGCACCACTCGGTTACAGGTGTAAACAAACCCCTTCAGAGGTTTTCTCTCACCTCAGACCAGTCTATTCTCTCCCCATCCCAGTTACTTCTTTAGGTAACTATTAACAGCTCTAACAAGTCTTGTCATGAGCGTCTATTTTCCTTTCCATCTCTGGATTGTGAAACTTTTTAATTTGCAGATAATGCATATGTTAGTCTGTAGTGCCCATCTAAATGTTTGATAGGTTGGACTGGTACCGAAGCTCAACAGATAAAATTAAAAGTGCTTGCCAAAAACAGAGGGATGGAAAACAAAAGAGACACCTGAATTATTTTTTTCCCTTTTCCCCTGCTAAAAGGGGCATAAAAAACAATCCTGCAGCTCTTACATGGAAATAAGGAAGAGGAGTTTAAGGACAAAAGTCTGGTGAGAAGAAAAATTTCATTCTTTCACAGTTCAGGTTTTGCTCAATTATTGTAGGCTGTACTAACGAGGAAACAGGTGCAGTTCCGCAGTTGTGGCACGTCTTAAACCGCAGCCAAATTTGCTCGTCTCAAAACCTCCCTAGCTTTCATTTTTAGGAGGATGCATTCCAAAAAACACACAGTGCCTTACCATACCATTCATTTCAAGAGACTTGAGATTTCTGCAGATCCAACGCACCTTTTGTTTTAGAAAGAGGAACCACTAGGCTCAGAAAGTTATGTGAAATTGAGGCTGCATCTTTAAATTGCGAAAAAGTCTGCCTGTTCCTGGTGTCAGGTGAGGGGTTTTATGGATTGCTCAGGATGGCATAATGTGTCTAAGTGGGAAACCTAGGAGGAAGACAACCAGCAAAAGCTTGTTAGTGAATTGAGTTTTCTGGAGTAAAAATAATTTCTCCTCCTTCAATTTCCCCTGTGCTCTGGCGTGTTCACGTTCTGTAATTTTTGTCACCAGGCTTCAAATAAATCAGTAGAGATTTGCCTTTCTTGTCAAGTTGTTTTTTTTTTTTAAACTAAACATGCACATTCAGTGCTGGTTGAAAGGTTCTCCCCTCCTCAAGACACAAACAACTGTGAGCCCACACACACACACACTTGCGTGCATGCACACATACGACAGCATCTTGCTTACTAGACAGAGATAAATTCCTCACCAGCGTTATCATCAGACACTAAGCCAAACTCATCTCCTTTTCCTTCTTTTTTTCCCCCCCCCACCCCCCTCTTATTCATAGAGACCACAGGTGAACCAGGAGAAAATTATTACAGTGTGATGACTGCTGAAATGATAGAAGGTAAAGAAGATGGATTATCACGGTGCTGACATGATTTGTATGGATTTCCAGAATTAAGCTGTTCACTTAAAGTGACCGTCTTCTTTGCACCCGTGATATTGCAGCTGCCCTAGTAATAACCTTCATCTGCACTTGTGAGCCAAGAGAGCAGAGCACGTTTCCCATTACCTGTCAAGCGAGTATGTAGAGTTCTTCTGGCCCCGCAGTAATAGCAGGGCTGCTGGTGAACAGAGTAATAAACACCTACTGAGAGGGATGTAGCGTGAAAAGATCTCATCACCTGCCATTAGCACGCTGATGAATAATGCAGCATTTTCGGTGGCAGATGTCAGGGGTGGGAGGAAGAATCACTTCTGTAAATGCTCTGGTGAGCACTTCAGCACAAAGTGAGAGGTGATAGCAACAGATGCATGTGACAAAATTACACTCGCTATTGTATTTTAAAAGAAATGGGAACATTTACTTCACGAATAGCTGGCAGGCTTTCTCTCTCTCTCTCTCCCTTTCTCTCTCTCTCTTTCTCTCTCTCTCTCTCTACCTTACACACACCCCCTCCCTTCTCTTCCATCAGAGTCAAAGGATGCTGCAAGCTAGCAAACTAATTCACATACTGCTAAGCATTTACAGCTCCTAACCTAACAGCTGTGTAAGGTGCAGCGGTGAGGCTTGGCTGTCCAGCCAGTTAAATGCTTTTTCCTGCAGCCCCAAACAAGTAAATTGATGGAATAGGTAAGATTTAAAAAAAAAAAAAAAAAAAAATGTTTTTTGAGTCTTATTTCTATTTAAATCCCCCTCCCACTGTATTTTTAATTTCTCTCTTTCAAATAATCTACAATCCGCTGGTTAAGTGAAGTGACAGTTCCTGGATTTCATGTGGTTAAACCCCCCAGAGGCTCTGGCAACAGGAAAAAGGTCTTGCTGATGTTAAAGTTATCTTGTTCCACCTACACATTTTGCTGGTGCAAATGAGGCAAAGAAGGGACATAGCTGTAACTCGACTGGTTTCTAGCTGTAAATTTAAGTGTGGCACTCCATCTCAGCTAACCTAAATTAATTCAGGTTTTACTAAGTGTTGACAATTATTTTTTTTCCCTTGACAGAAATCATAGATCTGGACCAAGTCCTTGTTAATGGCGAAAGATGTTTCATGTCAGGGAGGGTGTAAGACTTCCAAGCTGCCACAGCGACTTAATTTCCTGTACCTACAAGGTGCAGCTCTCAGAGAGCCCCACTGAATTTTACAGAAGTTTTATGCTGTTGCTCTCTTGTAGAGAGAGTTCCTCAGCACTAGTTATGAATGAGGTCCAAAATCTGTCGTATCTGACACATATGGGGGGGTGGGGAGAGGGGTGTGTGAAATATGCATTCACAACTAATAGTAGTATTTTGTGTTTGCAACGTTATTCTTGGCACATGCTGTCATCTTGTCTGGGGTATCACAGACGTGTGCAATCAGCCACAAAGCAGAAACGCGTTCTGATTAGGTTTATCTTCGGGCTTCTGTTTCCAGGGGTGTTTTAAGCCAAACAGCTCCTGTTGGTCAATTGCTGCCACTCAGCACAGTAACTTATTAACATCAAGAAACCCTGGGCAACAGATGGCTTGGTGCCACCAATGGTGAGATTTTAATACAGAAGATTTGAGCTCCTGTACGCCTGCGCTCTGGAGGCCATAAGGGCTGGACACATCACAACAGTCATGTGTTCAATGTCCGCAGGACAGGCGAGAAGAGGGAGGAAGAACCGTTGAAAACCAGAGGATGGGAATGCTTAAGAGCACAGGTGAACACAGGTATTATCATTGTTCACAAGGGTCCTGTTCATACTTGCGTGCACTGCACAAGCTACAAAAGTCAGAGGTATGTCAGGTGTCCTTGCTTCTGTCCCTCCGCAAGGCGCGCACGTATTTAGATTCTCATAATTGTCTGACTGTAAAAAGCTACTGGAGGATAATGAATTGGGATTAAAGAGCACTGAAGGGGTGAAAAAATGCCTCCATCATTAAGGAGGATGCTGGAAAATGTATTTCAGGACAGAATCTCCCTTCTGATTACCTTTTGGTTGCAGCTGGTTTTGCCTGAGTTCCTTCTGCACTGCCTGTTCACACACATTTCAAAGGTCAGCGCTCTCCTGTTAGCCAGGGCTCTGTCAGAAAGAGGTGGTAAGACTTACGGAAGGATGCATTCCTTCAGCAAGAGCTGTGTGATGAGAAATACAATGGGTTTGGGAGACATCCATATAGCTGCAACAAAATGAAAAAAGGAGATGAATGAACTACATAGCAGAGGAAGGAAAATAAAAGGCTAGGTAAGGAGGCCATTTCTGATTTCCTTCAAATGATAAGTGCCACTATTAGAAGCAGAGTAGGCAGAACATATATCCCAAAAGAAAGAGAGAATGTTCTTTAAGAAGAAAGGTATATAATCAACATGTAGCAGGGATAATCAAGAGAAGGAAAATACTCGTAATAATCCTGTATCCACTCAGCTCTTATTAGAAGAGGGTTGCTTTGAACTGTGATTCGAACACAGGGTGAAATCGAGAGGAAGAGACACGTAGCTACCAGTAAATCTGGCGCGCTGTAGCTGTGCCTCCTAACACAGAAAATTTCAACCCACGTGTATACTGCCAGCCTCCTCTGGGTGAGAGCCGTGAGAAAAATGGAAAAAAGACCACCACCTCCTCCCCCTTGCCACCCAGACGGTTACTCTGGACAACACTTCTTCAAAGTCAGTCGTGCCATACCCAAGATGTAAATGCACTTCAGTTTGTCCGGCATCACTCTTTGCAGATTGACGGGTTAGTGCAGAAGTAGGGCTGCAAACAGTATTCCTGAAAGTGCTGCGGATGGAATGGGAAAGTTGATGGAGTAGGGTGAAAAGACACATCTCTTCAAGATTCAGGCTCTGCTCCCCTAGAGATATGCCTTGGATTAGCCAAGATCTTGCATTTCAAACTTAAAGTGAAAAAGAAATAACATAAATTGGAAAACAAATGCTGCTGTAAAAAGTAGTGATTTCATGTGGTCTCTTTTTCCACAGGGGAAAAGGTTGAGATTCTTTAAAAAAGTCGTTGTAACTGTTTTGCAAAGTATCTAACTTCCTGGAAACCTGCTGTATTATATTTCTTTTTCACTCATAACTTCATAGCTTTTTAAGAAGAAAATACAGCTTGCTGACCTTTTAAACTTGTAATTTTTCATTGTTGCCTTTATAGTTTGATATACTTATCTACAGGTAGTGTTCACAGATGTTGCATAAATATTATTTTAATCCAGAAGACAACCCTGGAAAGACGTTAAAAGCTAAAAAAGTTTTGATAAAAAGCAACATTTGCAGTGTGTTTTGTGCCCTAGTATTATTCCCACCGATATGTAAGGCTAAAAAGGGCCACCTATTACTGTAGAGATGTATCTTAAAAAATCTCTCAAGTTGCCTGTAATAATCTCCATTATGTATAATGACCGTTTTGATAATAGTCTTTAGAAAAGGTAATGGCCCTGCTGAATGGTTATTACCTGTCTGTTCACGCTGGAAGCAAGATGCAGAAGCCAAAGGGGACAGTGAAATGGTCCTTGTAGTGCAGTCTGAAGGAATAAGAAATATTTAACAGAATGTAAGAAACAGAGAAGCAAGCACCTTTGGCTGTAAAACTGTGTGCAGTGGTGCAGTGAGCCATTGTGAATTTTGTGAAATAATAAAAATATAAAATAGTAATTAGTAATAATAATAGGCAAACTACCACTGTGAAGGCTATTTTAATTTTAAGTGTCACAAAGTCTGTTAGAAAATAAAAGGTACCTAGGAGTTAAATATAGTTTGGTGTGTATAGAATGTTAAATGTTATAGTCCATGCCACAGGAGCAATATCACTTCACTCCAGAGAGACCTCTGCACAAATCAAAGGTCAAAAATGTTTACACCTTCCACACAACCACTTCAGAAGCATCCCTATATACAAAAATATGGGGTCATAAAAACAGCAAGTAAGTCATGTCAGAGCTATAAGGACTCAGACTGGCCTTTGAAACAGACAGAATTGTAAATTAAGCCTGAGCACAGAAAATCCACCGCCACAAAAACATCAGGACCTCAGCAACTTATGTCATCTCTGTCCAGGCTAGATGACCAGCTCTGGAAGTTAACTCTTCATTTTTATCCATGAAAATGATTAGTTCTTCCAAGCAGAAATTGCTTTAAAATTTGCACAGTGTTTAGTAAAATTTGGCCCTGATTTCAGTTGTGACCTGTGGGGTCTACCATACATTGAAACTGCATGTAATGAATAATTTCTGAATTATGGAAAAGAGAAAATATTAATTATCTTATGCTGGCCTCATGCTTAGAAGTATATTGGGAGATTATTTCACTCAATGAAAATGAGTTAAAGACATATAATTAAAGAAAGAAGATCCCACATTCAAAACTTGAAGAAAGGCACAATCCAAAAATTCTCAGTTTAACAAAAAACCGACAGAAATAAGCAAAGTCGTTGTTCAAAATGCAAACACCTGTGAATGCTGAGTGGTTTGTTCTCTGCAGACTGAAATACACTACTGAACAGAGGTGGTTCATTAACACAACACAGATACCTGTGTGTTCTGTCTTTACATGTATTCTATTCTTAAAAACTGCGTTGTTTCCATCCTGCAGCAGCTCTGCATGCAAGAGGAAGATGTGAGCGTTCAGAAAGTAGGATCTCGGCCAGATCTGTGATTATGTGAAGTAGCAAACATCTTTAGCAGAGATTCATTTTGTCAGCAGCCTTTTGGGTTCAGGGAAACCCAAAAGTCCCAGTAAAAGTCCCCTTAAACATTTTATTGCTTCATCCTCCAGGGTGATCAGGAAGGGATGAAGACATGCCAGCTGCGTATACTCTTCTGGTGCTTTTTTTGGTATTTGCACACTGCATGGAGACGCTTCACCGCTTGAGGACAAAGAGCAACTAGAGCAGGCCAGTAGGCACTGGTGGTCCTGGATCCAGATCTCTGTTACGGGTCGACTTGTACTGTGACTTAGAACGAAAATATTAGTCTGCACTGATATGGATGATATCCCCTGCCTTGCTTTTCTCCATTACTATCACCCTAACTTGCCATCATTATCAAAAGAATGAGCAAATTAAAATCTAGTGTAACATATAACGGTGTTTCCTTTACTATTACAGACAGAAGCACACTGTTTTTTCAGTCCTCCCCTCCCATTTTAACTGCCTGGCCTCCTCTGGGTGAGAGTCATGAAAAAATTGGAAAAAAGATCTCTACTTCCTCCCCCTTGCCACCCAGACGGTTACTCTGGACAACACTTCTTCAAAGTCAGTCGTGCCATACCCAAGATGTAAATGCACTTCAATTTGTCTTGAGTCAGATTCCAAACGTCATCTCTCACTTTCAAACAATTTCCCTCATTCGGTTTTAGAAGATGCTCATCTTAGATCACCCACATCCCAGCAAGAGTATGTCTTCATTCTCACTACCTGTGTGAAAGCACTTCTTCTGGACTGACTCTTTTTTTCAGCAAGTTGGTTAAGAAGTCCTTGAGCATCGAATGGACCTAAAAGAGTGACTCAGGCCATCTTAACGAGCTGGTTAATTGAAAGGGTTTGAACAGATTCTGCAAACACAGCTCAAACCCTGTGTCATGAGGGAATGTGTGAGAAAATAACAATAATCAAAATACAAATAACACAGTAATGGCTTGTACACCGTAAGGAAGTCCAGCATAAGAAATTACTTCAAAGAGAACCACAGTCAGTGTCAGAAAGAGGCAACAGCACGCACCAGCAGGAGGAAAAAGGGTCTGCTCTGGTTTTTCTTCGATGTGTACTCGCTGGTCAGTTCACATGAAGTTATTCAGAGAAAGCGTGCCACTGGTCTTCAATAAGGCACAATAAAAACAAGTGCCGGGCTAGCATCTGAGAACGCTAATGCCAAAGAACACAGATAACATCATTCAATTACAGCACAGCAAAATTACCGTGAGGAAACACAGCTTGAAATTGTAAAATCTTGGCACATAATTAACGCCACTAAACAGAAAATGAAATCCCTATTATTAGTATCACTACTCCAAAAAGAAATATGTTCTCACAGAAAAAAATTCCAAGGGAATATAGAAGCAAGACAAAATGTGGAACTGCCATAGTAAGTTCCTGGTGGTCTGTATCTCATCTAGAAAGAGGTTTTCTCAGATGTCGTAGACAGAATTTCGGGGCAAAATACAAGACTGTATAAAATTCAGTTATAGAAGAGTGCCTTTCATTTGCTGCCTCGTCACTACAGTTCCTGAACTGCTAAGGCTTTTTGTAATGAAATTAGGTAGTATATGACTTACATATGACAATTCATTTGTGTTTACCTTATCCATTAAACGGATGGTGAATTTTGGCACCTGTCTAAATATTCTTAACAGCTATAAAATCTTTGCCTTAGTAATAGCCTTCAGCATTTATTTCTACCGGGGAATTACATATCCTCTGAAGGGGGTGGGGGGGTGGGGGCAGAAATCCTGAAAATAATCATTCCTGTACCATTTATAAATATAGCAATTCTTTGGCTATAACTCAATTCTCCTTTAGATACTGACATTCGGGCCATCTCAGGTATCCCATCAAGGGAAAGTACCCTTGTGGAGAATTCAAAACACTTAGAAACTTCCTTTCAAACTTTCATCTAATCTGAACAAAACCCAAACCTGTGAACATTTGAAAAAGATAAGGCTATAAATACAACTGAAAAAATAAATATCCAAATTAGTTTTACACTTCAGAAGAAAGAGTGAAAATAAAATCCTTTTTGCTTGTTTGTTTTTATTTTTAATTTAAACTTTTTTTTTTTTTGGTGCATTAAAGCTGTAAGTCACAAGTGTCAAAAATTCTGCTTAGAAATGTTATTTACCAGGTAGACTACAATGGTTTTCCTTCATTACTCTTTAATGACAATTTTGCATATAAAAAAGCACAGACAAAAAAAGAAGTATTTTCATATTAGGGTTTGTTTTTTTTTTTTTTTTGTCAGAATGGATTTCTTTTCAGGAAAACAAAAAATTTCTTACTTATACAGATTCTGATGCAATTTCCCAAGTAATTTTGAGACTCGGGACCATATCTTTGCATGGCCAGAGGTCTCATAGGACGGGTTGCACTTAGCTTCGTGGTTCAGTCATTTGTAACACTGGGATAATAGTACTCTACTGTTTTGCAGAATTCTCGGGCCTTAGAAGGCTGCAGTGTCCTCCTGTGCTAAAACAACAGCAGCTAGACACATACCACCTCCAAGACAAATGGGTATCCTCATGATCGCCACTTGCCCTCAGGTTCCGTAGTTATTCTTGCAGCATAAGCATCTCTCACCCCAGTTTGCTGCAGAAGAAGCCAACTACGTTCCTAGGGGAAGAAAATGGGGCACAGAGAGTTGAGTGACAACATGTTCTGTTCCTAAAGGTCTTCTGCATAACACAGGTACACCTTTCTTGCTCAGCTGGCTCTATCTGTAGTGCATCACACTCCCCAAAGACAGGGCATACTTAGCTGCCAGCAGCTCGGTGCTTGCAAAACTCTGGACTTTTCATCATTCTGTATTTTTCACAGCTGAAAAAAAAAAGATTATTATCAGGTGGTAAAGAACTGAATGTTCCAGTAATATATTTGTTTCACACTCTCAGTATATGAGTCATGCTCAAGCTGACACTACACCGTGCTCCAAGACCTGTCCTTCCACTTGCCAATGCTTGCTATTTATTTATTTTCACATTTATGGAACATCTCTGTTAACTGTCTCTGAGGTACATTCAAAAGAAACAAGTATTAAAACCACAGAATCACAGAATGGTTGAGATTGGAAAAGACCTCTGGCAGTCAACCCCTTGCTTAAGCAGGACACCTAGTCCTGGACTTTTTTTGTCCATGGCCAGTTGCCCAGGGTTATGTACAGATGACTTTTGAATAACTCCCAAAAAATGGGTACCAAAATGTGCAGACTTTATAGCAGATACTTGTAGAACATTTGGGTTCTGGAGGACAGGGGAAGGCGTAACATGATTTTTTTAACATGGTTATAACAGCATGTATTTGTGCATGTAAAAAATGGTGCTGAAGTAAAAAAATCTAATGTTTCTGCGCAGTTAATGAAACAAGCCAACACACTTCTTTGCAAAATTTAGGAACAGTTAAGGGAAATCCAAAGGATATTTTTCTTTTAGATGTAGAAATTATCATTCCCAGCAACACGGGAGTGAGCAGGTATACTACCAGGTAAGTGAAAAAGCAGTTCAATTTGGGTGGTGTGATTACTGCTTTTGAATGCAGAATATATCTGGCAAGGTGTGACGTGATCTCTGACATCTTTGTCTAGAACAGAGGAGGTGAAATACCCACCAAATTCAGGTCTTTTTAAATGGTGTTCCTAGGTGAAGAAGAACTGGGAAGTAAAGGAGGCAATATGGTAACTGTCTATTAGCACCCAGAATAGGCCTTCTGGGCCCAAATAAATACGTTTGAACAGAGCTTATGACAAAGTTATTAATTTCAAATGATGATAAAAAATATGTTTTTCATTTGAAGTCATATAAATTTTAAATTATATTTGAAGTATAGCCAGTAGAAACAATACACATTAGTAAACTCAAGGGAAAATTATAGCGTAGGGTCAAGATTGATACTTACAAATAAGGGTCAAAAGTTTTTTTCTGTGAAAAGGGCATTATATATTCTCTCAATTGTACACATAAGTTAATTTTGGATCTTGATACAAAGGTTGCAAAGTGTCAGTGAAATCAGAAAGCAAGTATTAACAGAAAAACTACAAAATAGTAGTTCCATGTTCATTCTTATTCTCTCATTCCTTTTCTCTTGCTTTTTAGATCCCCAATCATATAAAGTTTTTAATTCACCCTGATCAATATAATACATGAATTTGTCTCTTGTCTACTTTTTCCTCTTTTTTGGCAGCAAAAAAGAATTACTGTAATAAAATAATTTCTGGCTGGCATGGTGCCCAGCAAACTTGGGGAGCCATTGAGACTGGTTTATGTCCATTCCTCACAACAGCCATTTGAATACAAAGTTCTGGGATGATAATTTATTTCTCCTTCCATTTTATGGCATTTCAATGGCCTGAAATATCTCACTTGGGCCTGCTGTAAGTGATGCAAATTGCCATAAAACGTTGGGAAAACCCTACATCGCATCTTCCTCTAGATTTCTCAGGGATGACGTGTGGGTTGGTTTCAGATAATTTTATTCATTTAGTTGCAGGAAAACATCCCTCCTTTATCAGGTATTACTGGACAACACATTTGTTTTTTCTGGTGACTACTAAACGGGGCAAAGAAGTAAAATTTTTTTACTGCGCACTAAGTCACAGCTCAGGAGTGAAGAAAAACACATTGATTCTGACACCGATTACTACCAGCTAAAGAGAAACACCCACAGTTTTTCTTACACCACCCCCTCAACCCCTGGCTCACCCCTCCCTGTGGAACCCCCATTACAGCCGGAATAACAACCTTAACGCCTATCCATACTACTAGTCCTGGACAAAGGCTGTTACACCCTTAGGAAAGGGACTTTGCCTCAGTCCAAAGCTTGCGGCAGAATATTGCCTATCTCATTTACTGCCTATCGGAAGTTGAAATATCAAGCATATGAGAAGCATTGAAGGACAACACAGGAATCTTGTAAACAGTAACTGCATTTCTGCTTGGTGATATAATGGCTGTGAGAAGAGATAGCTCACCGCAGAACGTAGGAGCTTGCCTGTTTCCAGCTGTCACCAGGAATTTCCGAAGCACTCGTCAGCTTTATGTAGGACCAAGTCTATGCTCATCTTCATCACCATGAAACTCTGTTAATAATTGTTCTAACATTAATAATAATTAACTCTGTTAATAATAATTAATTTGGCTAAGTGTAGCCAATCACTGATCTCACATTTAAGGCAACAGTAGGTCCAATACAAATGTAGTTATCTGAGGTCATCCCCAGCCAACTGAGACCCGAACTAGAACAAAAGTGGCCAGCTAGTACAGCACCATCAGCATAGCTCCCCTTCATCAGAATAAATTCCAACTTGGAAACAGCACATACATTCTGAATTACATCAGGAAAATGAGACAACCTTGTGGTGCCACTTTCATCTAAATTGAAGACTGTTCATCCCAGCAGACTGCTGACATCCTGGGCTATGCGCACTGGTGTGAATCTGCAGTAAGTTCTTTGAAATCCATGGGATAGTCTTGGATTTATGCCACTTTAGTGGAAACAAGGATCTGGCCCAGTATTTTGGCAGAAGCTCCAGATATTCCCTCTGAGATCATGCCTGGACACCGAAACCAAACCTTTGAAGACTTTCAACAAGGCTTTTCAACACAAGAGTGGAAACCAGATAAAGCAAGTAACCAAGATATGTGTAAATCAGCAGAAGGCATCTCAACCCTGCTCACAACTCAGTTGCCACCACGAAACTTGATACTGGGACAAAACCTCAATTTCTCTTCGATTAGATAAAACCGAACTTTTTGAATCCATTCTGAGAGGGCAAAAAGGAGTAAGAATGCTTCATGGACCCACTGCTCACAGCCACCCTCGTGCAAAGAGTCTTACCCACTTCTGTGAACAATCTGACCAAACACTTTCCTTTCTTAGTCTGAGGAGGAAGAATGAGACATTCATGTGGTTAACACAGTTGAAAGATCCTTACGTGCTTGGAAGATCCCATACATAGGAAAGGAAGAAGCAGAAAGATTGATATTTAGGAGTCTACTCCCAATCAGACGACAACAATAGAAATTTCTGCACTTTTTTGCAGCAATGTGTGTGTCTGTAAGAGCTACTCATTATCTATTTTAATTACCTGGGGGAAAAAAAAAAAAAAAACGCTAGTGTGACAAAAAATTTAGATGCACTGTGAGCACTCAGCACCTTCCCAGAACAGGTTGGCTTTCACTGTCATCCTCAGATTCCTGTTTCACCTCACTGTGGCTCTGCTGCCCGTATTGTCCCTTCCTACAGTAGCACAGGATCACTTTGCTGAAGAACTCTCTAAAGCGACATAGATATCTCTCTTCTAACCCATGCTCCAAAGAGAATCTGCCTGGGTTTCAGTTTGACTTTTCTGGGCACTACACAAACTCCGTTCTGGATCTGAATGCTCTTTAATGTCCTGCCTCTTCTTTACGCAGAGGATAACCATTTTGTCCTGACATCATAAATTCTCAGCACTTTGTTCAATTCTCCACAGGCAGCAAGGAAAAGGTATAAAATTGAAAACTTGTTCCAATTCTCAAGTGTGTAAAGTTGTTTCAGGGATTCCAAATAATTTACTAGCATTCCTATTTTATCCCCAGACATAAAAAGAGCTTGGACACGTTTACAAGATTAATTTACTGCCGTTTACCATCATTCTCAAAAATGTCTCTCGATGCCATAATTGTCTGCAGTCTGAATAACTTTGCCAGCTGGGTTACAGTGGTGTAATTAAAGTAATATCCAATGGAACAGTTGTTTAAGAAATGCAAGGTACCGAGTTAATACTGATTAGCAGAGAGTGAGTCTATCTATCTTGATATCTACATATGTCAACGGTAAATCTCTCTATTCTTTGCCTGATAATACTGAATACTAGTGCAGGATCGCACTAGACTTACCATACTTCTTCCATCACTTCTCATATCGTTGCAGGCATACATTGATGAGTAGAGATGTTCAGGCAGTTTTGTCAGTCATTTACTAATTTGCCAAAAGGTCTGGTTTTCTAAGTCATTAACCATATTCATTGTAATGACTTGAGCAGTATTTCACTAAAATCCCTGATTGTCAAACCAACGTTATCTTCAGTTTTCCACCACGGTTGAACACATAAATTTATTATTTGCAAAGAAATATAATGTTTGCCTCTAGCCAGCTGACCAAGTCACACATGGAACGTGATGGTGGTAGCAGAAGGAACAAGAGAAACACAACCCAGTCCCAGGCAGACGAGAGAATAAGAGACCTCCCATTTCCCAGCAGAGAACTCATTTGATAATCCGTACAGAGAAAAAGTTCACAGCTGTATCCTCCACGTCTTGCGTGTACAAGTCAGCCGGCAAACACATATGCTGTAAAATGCTGATTACAGTTTTGTAATCATTCATCAAGTTTGATCTCCTCGGATATCGTCTGTTCCAGATTAGTTCTGATTAGCAATTACCAGGAAGAAACTATTTTTTTTCAATCCTTCTTACTACAAACATCAGACAACATACCCAGAATGCATTTCAGTGATGGAATCCAGGTGAACTGCTGCAAGCAATGGCCCCCACCTTGCTACTGTGAACTCCAACTAACGTAAATGTACCAGTGAGTAGGAGTCCTGGCACTTCTGAATTATTCCGGGACAAACATAAGAACGAAGATGGACTGATGAACTTAACTCCTTCTTGCTCTTTGTGGTTTTTTATTTCAAAATACTTCTAACACTAACAATAATATTAAAGGAAATGTTACCAAAGTAGAAAAGAAAATATTTTTGTCAGTGATGGTGATAGAGACACAAACAGGAAAGTGCTGAAAAGTTGTCCTACACTGCTATAGGCTAACTCCGCATATATCTTCTGCTTTTATTGTATAGCTTCTTCAGGTGAGAACTGCCCACAGAGTTGCCTTAATAAAATCAGGAAAAGATTCCAGTCAGTATCAGCCCTCCTGAAGTCTTAGCAAGGAGCCCCAGGGGAACATTGTACATTCATACTTAAAAAGTGTAATCATGTCCCATTTGGAGCATGAACTTTGTACATGGGGCAGGAAAAAAAAGCCCAGGGAAGCAAGAGAATAAGCCATTTTAGATGGAGTTTTCTTTTCCTCGTTATATCATTCTCTGAGGGGCTTTTGAGACTAGAAGGTGCCACTGTGAGAGCTTCCCTGAGAAGATTGATAGGAAATTCACAGGAACACTCTAAAGCAGACCCATTAAGACCCCAAATTCAAACTAGAAACTTGTCCCTGAGACCCAACATGAGTGAGAACTCATGGGAACTGAAAGTCTTGCCAGTGTGAACAGGAAACCTGCCACAGCATGGGACTAGTGGTGAAGTTGTCACAACAGAGCTACGAAGCAGAAGATGATTTATAGCTAAGAGGAGAAATATTTTACTGATCATCATTGACTCCTCTGGAGGAGGTTTCCAGGAGAGTGGAAATGGATTTGCCCAAGACCAAAGGAATTGGGTGCAGGGCAGGCGAGGTGGTAAAAATGTAATTGCAATGTACACAGACTTCTTTCTCTATGGGCAATAAATCTTCAGTCACAGTCCTCAGATGAGCAGAATGTGATTTACCAGTTACTGCAGGGAGTTGCTTCTGCAAAACTTGTAGATGTTCCATCAAGATACAAATCAACCTCTCCTTACAGTACTCAAGTGATAAAGAAAAAAAATTAAAAGGTAACACTCACTAGCATCAGAAACAAGCAACACCTATTCAAAATAACGAACACTGTTTCCATGCAGCTCCCAAAGGTAAAGGATTTTCTTCCTGTTGTTCACAAGGACAGTCGTTCAATGGAACTTTGTGAAATATTTTTCAAAGGCCAATCCATCACTTCTTTTCATGTTTTCTGACTGTGATATCTGAAGAAGATGAGGAGAATGGTACTCTAAAATATTCAGGTTGATTTAGGACATTTGTAGGAGATAAGCAAAAAATTAATATAAAACCCCAAAATGGCTTTTGTGTCTGATCTGCTTAGAAAGTAACTGCTCTGTAATTTGCACCACACTAATTACTTTACTTTTGATTAACAAGTAATAAATAATCATAATGTTCTTTAATGCTTTATATTCACACATTTATAACTGCAATAGTAATGCTAGGACTGAATCCACATATCAACAGTAAATTACTGCCTCTTTCTCCAATTCTTTTCCCAAACTAAATGGAGAACAATCTCAATTCAGGAAAGAACTGCAAGAAATAGGATAGTAGGTACTTGAAAGTAAGGCATAGAGAGCTGCTTCGTGTACAAAACCTTTCCTGATGCTTGTTGTTTCTTTGGTTTTCTTCAGTTGACTGGAGATGAGCCAGCCAGAAAGAATGAAATACTTACGAGAGAGAGAGAAACTGTCAGTGCACATTTGGGGGTGGTGTGGGGGGCGGTGGGAGAGTGTTTGTGTAATAACTGAGGCTCCATTCCAGTCATCAGAACCTGAATTTCAGCCTGAACTTCGGGTATCAGATCATCATCATAACGACCTGGGCTGCCACTTTTCTCCCCATGGCAAAGCATGCTAAGCGTCTGCAGCCGAGCTGAAATTAGCCCTATCCTGATGTCCCTCTATAAACGTTTGCCCGTTATCTCCCACTTGTCTTGATAGCTAATACAGTTCCTACAGCTGCTATATCATATTAGGTCAGAGCACTGAAAACGAATGCCATTTTCTTGATGGCTTATGCAGAATTGTTGTAATTTGAATCAAGTCTCCCTAGCCTCTTTCTTTCTTTCTTTCTCTCTCTCCTATTTTCTGCCCCTCATACTGAACATACTGGGGCCCTGGCGAGCTGCCATTCTAACTGCACATTAGAAATGGTAGAGTTTTGCTCTATCTGATTCTCTAAAATGAGTTCACCAAAAGGTGCAGACCCAGCACATTTGTGGTTTTTCCTATAAATTACTTTAACACTGTGTCCAATCATATATATAATTTCAGATTTTCAATTTCAACTCACTGCTGTGTCAGCACAGACTCCACTGATACGTCTAACGCATTTAGCTTAAAATGAAACGGATGGCATTTCATTACCAGGAAGATAATATTTTTGAATATGTTTGCTGCATGGCAGGATCCATCATTATTCTGCCATTTTATGTTCAGAGTGTGTAATAGCTTTTTAATGCTTTGATGTATTTTATTTATATATGTAATATTTTTGTAATATCATGGGGTGGTTTAACTCATTGGACACACTATAAAATCTTAATTGAATGCTTTTAAATACTAGCTGGGGGGGAATTCTTAACAAATTGCCAATGTTTTGTTTGAAATTTAATAGAAAGTAGTTGAAACACCAAAAAAAATCTCATTCTCACTCCTTCCCATTGCTCCTCAGCTCCCTCTGACACTCAAAACACTTTGAAAAGAAAAAAAAAAGAGGGGGGGTGTGAAATCCCACTGTCCCCTGAGAGGCTCAGGCTGTCAGCCTGAAGGTAAGTAACACAGGAAATCTTGAATGTGCCCAGCTGTGAATGACAGAAGCCTTCTTATTGGAGGAAGATTCTGACAGGCCTGAAAACCTTAATATCTGGTTTCTCGGTCCTTTGACCAAAGCCACGGAATTTCAAAACCACTAAGAATTTCTTCAGGCTTGGTTTTGGTGGGTTTGGTGCTTTTTTGCTTGCAAGGAAATGATACTAGTTATGTACATTAGTGTAATGCCACAGCTAAAAGCATCCTGGGTGAACAGGTAAGTATTAAAGGGCATCTCTTGATATCAGCAGCAAATGCTAAAACGAGCCGCGCTGACGGCTCCTTGCACTGGACTAGTCCTACTGCTGTGCTCTGCATGCAATTGAATACGAATGCTCTTTGCTTAAATGAAAAGTATCACGTCACAGTGTGTGATGTTAACTACGACCTTCTGCGGCCGATTTTTTAAAAATTATCGTGTTCTTTTTTTTCCTTTTCCTTTTAACACAGCTATGGCCACTCATTTTTCTAATACTTTCTGTTTATTCACAGAAGAGACCCGTTCCCCAGACAGAGAGCCAGTTTTATCCTGCAGAAAGCATCATTTTCCCTAAGCTATTTCAACGGCACTCTTCGGAGAGGGGGGGAATGAATGGCTATCCTTCTTACAGCAGGGACAAAGTATAAATAAGTTAAAGTCAACCTTCTCAAGCAGGGCTGCTTAAAATTAAGTACTTAAATTTTACATGATTTCATGTTTTTCTGAGGTACTAAGCACCTCTTTTAATCCTCTTGAAGCTGGCTACACACTCCTGAAAATCAGGTTACTTCTTTAGAAGACTAAATACGGAGCTGGGGACCGGTCTTTGTATTTTGTGGCCAAAAGCCCTAGTCATCAAGGGTAGTTAGGCATTTAAGTTTTGTTGAAATATGGAAGTATTTGAGACCCAAATGTTTTGTGAGATCTGATTTTGGCCATGAGATGGTTAGCACATACATCAAGAGACAGTATTTTATTTTATCTTATTTTACTGCTCGCTCAGACAATCAGAATATCAAGTATATTTTTAGGGAAAATGGACTAACTGATTTTAAATATCTAGTGGAAATAATTAAGATGGGAGGAAGGAAAGAACAAAAAAAAAATGCATAATTAGTAATTCCCAGGAAGAAGAGGCTGAATAATTTGATAACAGGTTGTTTGTTGGTCTAGTGGGAATTTCTGCTGGAAAATAAGAATATCAGACCGCTATACCTCCTTTAGCAAAATATATTGGAAAATAGAACATATTCAAGTCCTTTTTATTTATTATTGAGGTTTAATTTCTTCGTATAAGTGTTTCCCCGTGACAGACCACAACAATAATTCATATCTAACATATAACATAGTTTATAACAGCTCCATCTCATATCTTCCCAAATAGTGGATTAGCAAAGTAACAAGTGCAGCCTCCACCATTCACAACAAGTTTTCTGCTTCTTAATGTTTTATGCAGGCCATTTCTCCATCATCCAGGATAATATTTTAAACTAGATTTTTTGAGGGAATTTTCTACATACAGGTGTCTGAGTATGTACTACCAAATAGATACAGGGAAGTTAGTGTGAAGACATCCATTTCCTGTATTATTCCCCTGTATAGATTTTTCCACGTATTATGGGATGGGGATGCCCTGCTGATGAGGTTTTTTTGCAGCTACGTTCTGCCTGAAGGTTACACAAGCGACAGACACCACCAGCTGCAATGCCAACATGAATGTCAAAACATCACAGCAAAAGTCTCTGGGGTTTCTAGGTTAGCATACATCAACAGGGACCAAGTCAGAGCCTTCTCAACAAATAGCATCTGCAAGGAGACAACTGCCTGATTCTAGATTTAGGCTCCACTCGCCTTAGTAAATTTGGAAGGTAGTCCAAATATTCTAAAGGGCAAGCTGTTGCCTTCAAAACCAGTCTTATGGGGTAGTTGAACCATGATGCAACTGTGAGATTTTTTACTGCCTAGTGCATTTACATAAAGAGCTCAAACAGTCACATCTTTGATCTGTAAAAGTGCTTAATAACTGGAATTGTGAGTCACACAAACTCAAAAATTAGTTATCTTGGCACCCTTCAAGTCAATGAGCCCCACAGTGCATTGATCTCTGAACATAAGGCAATGCCTCATTGAAGTAACCCAGCCCTGAAACTGAATGTATTCAACCACATATATCTTTGTGTAGAAGCTACACCCCATTAGAAGCTGCTGTCCCATAGTAGCTGTACCATTACCCTGCAAGCCTCCGGGGCAACTAATTAAACTTAATAGAAGTTGCACTCCACTTACAGCTGTGGAGAGAATTAATTAAATATTGTAGGAACCTGGACTTGAAATGAAGGTGTATGAGAAATGCAAATCAAACCACACATCCCAGCATCCTTCCCAAGTCATTTTAACTCTTCTGTAGAGTGTTATCCCATGTACATGTACCACATGCTAACACGGAAGAAATGCACGGTATCCCAGAAAACTATTGTAAAAATTCTGTAAGTTCTATTACTCTTTAAATCTGAACATGATAAAAAAAATTTGAAGTCAACTCATCAAAAGGCAAGGTGATGATCCAGCAATAAAATACAACCATCCCTTATTATTTTTATATTATGTTGAGAATATAGTTTGTCCCATATTCTGAAACGGATTTGGAAGGAATTACAGCCTTCAATATCTTGGGTGTTTTGGGTCTGTGTCCATCCACCCAAAGCAGGTTGCTTATTTGATCTGCATTTATGTAACTTAGGTCAGAGCCTACCTCAACAGCTAATATACTGGACTAATGGGCAGGAACATCTGGCCCCATACTGAATTAAAAGCATTCTAAGACAATTTTCTTACGAATAGCACGAAGTAATGATTGTGCTATTTCCTAATGATTGTGGGTAAGAAATCTGTTATAATTAGTGCAATAGACTTCATTTAAATTTCAGAAGTGAGTTGAGTTAGTGAAGAGAACACGGGAGAGGAGAGGAGAGGAGAGGAGAGGAGAGGAGAGGAGAGGAGAGGAGAGGAGAGGAGAGGAGAGGAGAGGAGAGGAGAGGAGAGGAGAGGAGAGGAGAGGAGAGGAGAGGAGAGGAGAGGAGAGGAGAGGAGAGGAGAGGAGAGGAGAGGAGAGGAGAGGAGAGGAGAGGAGAGGAGAGGAGAGGAGAGGAGAGGAGAGGAGAGGAGAGGAGAGGAGAGGAGAGGAGAGGAGAGGAGAGGAGAGGAGAGGAGAGGAGAGGAGGAGAGGAGAGGAGAGGAGAGGAGAGGAGAGGAGAGGAGAGGAGAGGAGAGGAGAGGAGAGAGGAGAGGAGAGGAGAGGAGAGGAGAGGAGAGGAGAGGAGAGGAGAGGAGAGGAGAGGAGAGGAGAGGAGAGGAGAGGAGAGGAGAGGAGAGGAGAGGAGAGGAGAGGAGAGGAGAGAATAGTTTGGTTGGAAGGGACCTACAATTATCATCCAGATCAACTGTAGCCAAACAACTTCCTTAAAGAAACAATTAAGCACTATTTAAGGTGAGATGAATAGACTTGTGGATCACTGCAATCTTAGCCTTGCATTTGCAGAGAAACTGCAGTTGTGGCCCAGGTGTCGCACCGCTCTGATACTTCTGGGGCTCACTAAGGTGACCATCCTGAGGGTCAGTCAGACTGGACCCTGAATACTCCAGGACTTAGGAAAGTGTAAAGATTGTTAATTCTCAAGTAAATTCCTTCAGGTCTGGTGCTAAGTAAAATCTTGCAAGCGGTGTCAACTCAAAAAAAAAAAAAAATACGTGCAATGCAACAGAAACATGTAACTTTTCCATGTACTTCACCCAGCATAGACCCGTGTTTCTAAGGTCAATTGAGCAACTGCAACTTTCACTGAAAGTTAACAGAAACTGCAGAACTACATTCTTCTCTAGATTGTACCATAAAATCTAATCTGTACTGAGGTTGTTTTTAACCTACAATGACCCTGAATGGACCAGGCAGACATAGAAATAAAGCAAAGCTCTATTCTTTGTTTATCGAAAGTTTTAAATGAGGGTAAATTACCTTTTCCTCCAAGCCTAGGACTATTTTTCTTTGAGTTGGTATTTTTGTTTTCCTGACCTCTTAAACCAGAAGGTATGCAGGAATCCAAGCTCTAAACTTTCAAAGTCTTCAGCTGATGACATTACAATCCATAATACAGTGAAAATAATGCAGCCTCTTGCCATGCTTTAGTTCTGAGCTGTACACAGCTATGTGTTTAAGTGCAAACCATCTTGACCACCCCGCTTTAGTTTCACCTTTCAGGTCCCACCATAGCAAAGGAAAAAAAAAAAAAAACCTCCCACAAAACTTTTCTTATGTATTTTGAACTGATGGGTCATTTCTTAGTATCAGTGCATATGACAGTGACCCAGAAACTGTTCACAGGACTTTAAAGGCATCTCTTTGTCCAGTTTCTTGGTTTTATATTCACTTTCACACTAAATTACCTATTTTAATTTACAAAAAAACCAGAAAGCATATAAACTTTACCAGTAAAGGTAAGAGTTACCCTATCCCTCTGCAGAAAGTAACTATACACTAATATCTATATTCTATAGATGTACAATGTCTGAATATCAACCCTTTGCATAAATCTTAACACAACATTTGAAACTCCACAGTCCTTCATGACATGCTACCCAGATATTAGCCACACTGGCAATAAAAATCTTCCTGGAGAAGAAAATGCAGGTTTGTTGAGAAGCGTATGTGTCCAAGCGTCCCTCCTACAAGGGTGAGCCAGCAAAGAGGAGTAGTTCCAAGAGACCCAGGCAGAGATGAAATAGGACACCTACAAATAGAGTATTTAAAAAAAAAAAAAAAAAGTAGATAAAAATAATAAGATAGGAACCACAATTATCTCAAGATGCTTCTTTCATAATTTTCAAGCTACTGAGCAGAACATGGTGCTTGAAGCTTTTGCTCAGTTTCGTCAAAATAAGTTCCAGCAATTAACGTGTTTTCAGCAATCTGCCTATATTTCACTTTGCCGAAGAGCAAGCGGTACGGTAATATATTCTCTCCATCTTTTTTCATGAAGCTGCTGCCAATCACTTGTTTTCACACAACTTTGTAATCTAGTATGAGTTGAACTCTTACAAGCCTTTCAAATTTCATACTGTAGGACTGGACCAATGACCCATGGATAAAAGAATTCCCATTGGCCCTAAGCCATTTCCCTTTCAGACAACTTTTAAAACAAAACACCTCGTTCTTAACAAATGTTCACTCTGAATGCTGGCTTGTATGAAGAAGGTAAAGCGGAGAAAATCATCTGGCAGAAATTTCCTCTACTTCTAAGAATACCTTTATTTAGAGGGGCTGGGTTTTTAAACAGGGAATGAAATTTGGTGGAAAGCTATATATATGGTTCTATGCTTACAGCTGAATGCTGTAAGCACAGATGAGATTCATAGTTGAGATTCTGGTGTCCGAAACCTTGAGCAGGCAAGGGCTTTGCTAGTTTGTGACAAAGCAAAAGCTGAATAAATATAAGCCATTCTGAAACATCTTTAAGGGATAGCCCCAGCTATGAAAAAAAATCCCAGAAAAGCTAAGGACCGTCTCCACATTTTCCACTCTAAGTGAAAAACCTATTTAATCTGCCTTCTTCCACATAAGCTTATAGCTGAATGCACTTTAAAAAAACCAAGGAAAACAAAAAAACTACCCTGCCCTAACAGTTCTCCTCCTAGAGGGAGAGCAACCAAGAGCAAGAATGTGGATTAATTCTAACAAATAATGTGCAACATATGCTTATCAACATTCAAAGCAATAGGGATTAGACATTCAGTATGATCAGAGAGAAAAGCAGCAGAGAGAAAAGACTTACAACTATCAGCTTCTGAAAGAGGTTTTGAAATGTTTGCCTTAATGAACAGATATAGTTTATGGACATCACATTGGTGGTTCTCAGCATAAGTGATGTTATACTTTTCAAGAGCCAGCTCTTTTAATTTCTTAGCAGTTTAGCACTGTGTAATTCTGCTGACCTCATTCAATTTTTGTTGTATAAGGAAGTAGCTGTTTGAAATTGGGCCCGTAAATTTTACTTTTAACCTGTGAAAAGTTTGTTAGCTAATGCACAATGTTTTCACACAGCCTAAGCGCATCAGCAGCTCTTGTGCTATTAGACCATTTTAGATATTCATACAAACACATTCAAACCAGAAAGTTACTACACAGAGCAAAAACATTGCCCTTGTTGAGCTGAGTTGAAACATTAATTGCTAGTCTCCAGGATTCTTCTGTTAAATCAAATTGTGTCATAAAGACTGTAATATTTCTACAATAAATCATGAGTTTCGGAGAATAAAGTGTAAAGATCTCCATTGCATCTTTATTTGACATTTATCCATTCATATAAAGATAGTAGATACTCCAAGCACACTCCAAGGCACAGAGGTTTTAATCCAATTTGTACAAAGACATCTTCACCTTTCTAAGACTACGTGAAGGGACGTGAAAAAGGTGAACATGTCAGGTTTAAGGCCCCTTTGTATTGTACCAATAGTGAGATAAACTTCTTTGGCAAATGTGTGTGAGGCTCCTAATTCCTTCAACTAAAGGGCACTAATCAGGTCACAATATTTTAAACCACGGATGAGTCTGAAGAAGTACTTTAAAAAAAAAACTCTCTTAGCAGTATTTTTATGATAAGCCGTACAAGTAGTGCATGATTTTTATCATTGTTCTACGAGAGCCAAAGTGCAAGTCCCTCATGTGGATTACGGTGTTGTTGCTAAGTTCATAATTTCGTCATGGATTTACTGTACAATTCATACATTTGTTAGCTGGATTTTGTCCTTAATTATATGTCTGGAAGTCACGCGAGTTGAAATTACCTCCAGCAGAGGCAGCTCTTAGACTTATTCATACCAGCTATTACTGAAGGTGGAAAAAACACCTCTCTGCTTGAATGCAGTGCTAGATCTGCTTCAGGAAATAGTGCCAGATATACCTAGACTCTAGAGAGCACTGCTGTGCTCTGTATACCAATATATCAAGAGGATTTTCTTCTCTTTGACAATAGATCTTCATGCCTTGCAATGGATTATTCTGCAGTATAGGTTGAAACAGGAGCAGTCCTGAAAATCTCTACCTGATTGGAAGCACAGCACCTTCACACCAAGCAGAATGGAGCGACTTATGTCGCTTGGAGCCCTCAGACAACAAGAATTTAAAAAAAAATTCATGTACATGGAGGTTCAGACTTAAAGTTTTGTTCTTAATCTTAAACATTTTCCATTTCCTGTGTCCTGGGCTACTTCCAGAGCTGTGGCTTCACCCTCAGTCACAAATTTTCGAAAGCCGTAACATATTCAGGACAACAAAAGGGACTCATGAAGATTCTCTGTAAGAATGAATGCAGACAGCACTGCTATCTGTAGAACATACAAAACCTGTGTGTCTCTTCTGCTCCAGCATCTTTACTTTTGGAAGCTGTCATATCTGTAAGTTAATCTTCTCTCTATCACAAGAAACGCAATTAAAGATCTCACCTAACATCACCATTTACACCTAACTTTCTGTGTGGTTAAACAGGAGTTCTCACTCAGGACTCTTTGATACATGAGATATACTCAGCGACTACAAAAAATATTGACTGAAGAAGACTTCAGTAAAAGCTCGTGCCAAAAGGTCAGATGAAGCACAAAGGAGGATTCTCATAGTTTTTCAAAATGAACGAATGGTGGAAGGCAACAGAAAGCAAGCCCTGATATGGGCCAGTGGAGCAGAAGGGAGAACCGGGCAGTCAGAGCAACTCGACAGAATGGTCAGTCACCATGAACAAGAAGTGGAATAAATGTGGACAGATTTTTTTGAGATTCTATGTCACGCTTACTGAACATTTTCAAAAGTTTTGGAAGGAAAGAGAGTTATGGAAAAAAACACATTCACAGAAATTATTCTCCAGTACTGCAAAAGCTGTGTTAGGTATTCATTCAAAGTGCTGTCGAATCACACATACAAAAATTACTGCTTAATGGTTTTATTGAACGCTCTGATCCCCTTGCTTCTGAGTCCCTTACTGTGGTTATGCAAAAGAAAGCAGGAGGCATATGGTTCGTAAGTGGAATGAATTGATTTCTCTTCTATAGATTTAGCTAGTGTTTATCATCCACTGCTTCTGCACCAAAGCAGTTATGAGTGACTTGACCTCACTGGGAGGCTTTTTTGCATTTGAAGGATTTTTATACTGTCAACTCACATACACTATCCAGCAACTTTTCATAAAATTGTGGTAGATGTATTGCAGAAATTGAAAGCCACATAAAACCAAATAAATGAGAAGGTTTATTTAGAGTTAATAGCCTGCCATAGCACTGTGTAATTGTACAGTTTGCTCTGGAGTAAATATATCCAAACAAATGAGAAGAAAAAAAAAAAAAAACAACAAAATAAAACTTTGTGCTTCTGGACATCATGAATTTCTGATCATATGACAGTCTGTCACAAACAGCAAACTGCTGGATAGGGTTTAGCACAATCTGCCCACTTGATACTGCAGAACCTTTTAGTCACGTACATTGCCACAGATATGCTATTACATTGATTGGTCGTTATAGTAAATGATCTGAAATAACCTTAATGTTGCATGTTCCCATGTAACAATAATACCACCTATTTGGCTCTGGTGTTCCGCCACTAAGGAAAATCCTTCTAAATCGTGTATGATAATGGCTCATAGCTTACCTCTGCTGACTTTGTTGTTTTCCTCCAATGTGCACGTAAGCTTGTTAGTAAGTTATCCCCAGTTCAATGGGAAATTTTAAAAAAATAGTTATATGCTACACAGGTTGTTCAGAACTGAAACAAGCTACAGTACCTGACTGAAACTTACTTTCTTGATCATTCTCTGACCACACCAGATGCTTGTTACTGTGTCATTTAGCAAGTGTTTTCTGGAAAAGTCCTTAGTGACCTCTAGCAGGCTGTCATCATCTTTTTCTCTATGATCAATCACGCAGCTGTAACAATAAAGTCATTTTTGGAGTAGTGAGAACTTGGACAAAATGCACCATGTATAAAAGAGAGAGGACAAAATAGCCACAACAATCAGCTCACAACCTTGACATTTTTTGCTTTTATTCCATTTGAACATTTTCAGCAGGAAAGGAGTCATTTGGACTATGTCTGCACAGAACTCACAGACAGTTTTCAGAATTTTTTACACCACTGTGAATGAAGAGGCAATTGTGGAAAATGAAAAAAAAAATGGAAGGAAGGAAGGGAGAAGAGAAAAGGAGAGAAAGAAAAAGCAAGAAAGAAAAGAAAGGAGAGAAAGGAAGGAAAGAAAGAAGGAAAGAGAAAGAAAGAAAGAAAAAGAAAAATCATGAGCAGAAAAGCACATCCTCACAACTGCTCCAGGATAGGCAAAAACATTGTCAAAATTTGAGCCTGGGTCTGGGATAGCAAGCTTTCATTCACACACCTTCTGAATCAGAAAAGCATCTTTGGTCTTAATTCTCCCTGAAACTGTAGAGTGCTTGGCTGTTCCGGAACTGGTCTTCCCTCAAACATGGGTAGAAAAAATAACAAGTTGTGTGAATGATTTTCGGTTGTCTTGGAGGGACAAAGAGGAGGTGAAATGAAGTGAGCAGGGCAGAGGGGTAGCACTGAAGGTTGCTTAGTTGGCTGACATATAGCATTGCATTATTAAACCTCCCAAAGTGTGGGAACAAAACCTAGAGAGCAGCAGAGAGATCACAGAGTCTTAACACATCACTGCCACCTTTTCAGAACTTTGCCAGAGTTGTAGCGCTCATACCAATGCTTTGTGCAACACTGGACAGAAACAGAGGCTACAACTAATTCTGACGGTTAGGAGAGCACTAGGTCTAACAGTGGCAAGTCTTTCAAAGTCCCTTGACACATGAGTACCAACATTTCTCTTCCACAGCTCGCTGGCGATTTGTATCTTGACTATAGCTGTTAGAGAAACACGCTTCAAT
The DNA here is from genome assembly GCA_009769605.1 of Bucorvus abyssinicus. Lineage (NCBI taxonomy): Eukaryota > Metazoa > Chordata > Aves > Bucerotiformes > Bucorvidae > Bucorvus > Bucorvus abyssinicus. The sequence continues at coordinate 79,949,070 of CM020063.1, forward strand.
TAATTGGAGCCTTGTAGTACTCCACCAGAAAGCAGTTAATCAATACAACAGGAACGCTTCAAAATAGGCCGATGGGAAGGGATTTCTCCAACAGTTTCAGAATGGCAGCCTTAGGGGATATCTCTGTCTAGATCAGCAGTACTTCATATGCAGTTTGCTATCGCACTGTTCATACCAACAACGGTACTGCCATGCCTTCTGTGACTTCCGAGAAAAATGTGCCAGTCTCAAGCCATTCACCTCATAATGTAGATGATAGGTGAAAACATACCACAAGCTTCACCACAACAGGGAAGTCCAGCCTGCAATCTCTCATGCTGGATTCCTTCCTCCTCCCCTTATCATCACCACTGCCCAAAGTGGTAAAAGACTTAATTGCCCCCGGGGTAGTGTCGTCAATCTTTCTGGAGATTCAACCGCCTGCTTTCAGCTTGCAGACCAGCAGGAACCGAACAATTCCCTTCAGGCAATCTATATGGTCTAGCAGTTCACTGTGTAAGCGATGCCTTATCGATTTCTGCCGTGGCCTCCATAGCTGACTCAAGGATCAGCAGCTCTGACAGTGGCTAACAAGTTTAAACCATTAGCCCCATTTGTAACTACTTGGTGAAAGGCTTGTCAGTCTCAACATACCTTATACTGCAGCTTTTAGCGGATTTCTAGTCCCGTTCATTTTGCCACAATGACCTCTGTAGTTAATGGGCATTATTGGAATTTTTTTTTTCTTCAAAAGCTTTTACTTTCTCGCCCCTGCTTTTTTGTTTCAGAACATAAAAGCCATTTAGGTTGTGATGTTACAAAACAGCAAAGCAGGCAATCATCTGTTGCTCTCCAGTGAGAAAATAGGCGTCCTCTATGTTGTGTCTGACGCTAGAAAACAGATTTGTTGGTCAGGTGTCAGCAAAGTAACTCATTTTGAATAGACAGGTTTGCTGAGAGCACTATTATTCTTTTAAATGGTCATATTAAAAATCTACCTCTCTCCAAGGCTGAGGACATGCCATTAGTATAATTTCACCATATAAAAATCTTCCTTTTTTCCCTGTCTAACCCTCTCACAGCGGTAGTTTGCAGTTTTGTCACATGCACCGTAAAATGGGTCCCTTTAGACCAAATAACGTGAGACCCCTACTACTGAAAGAGCCCAATTATGCCAATTTTCATAACAATTAACACGATACACTAGAAGCAGGTCCTATTAGCTTTGGCTGTGCCGTCCCCTTAGGTCACTCTCAAGGTCTGCTCCAAACACGGTCTGATGTTCACCATCCTTGTCCTTACCGCAGGCATAACTGCCCTCAGGATTTCGCCACCGTTCATTGCCTGGAGCAACCTCAGGCTAGAGATGTGTCTAAAACCATGTCCTGCTGAAAGCACTGTGCTTTCTACCGTCTTTCGGTCTCTGTGCCAGCTGCTAAAAGAGTTGGTGACTTCTAAGGTTCAGAGGAAGAGCCAGGACACTGCAGAGCAAACCTACTCTGCTAAAGACACATCTGTGTCTTCACACTCTGAGAGCTAGCCAGCTCGTCTCAGGCACAGTGAATTAAGGATACGGTGGGACAGGCAGGGTTTTATGGAGCAAGGAGGGGGCAGCCCAAGGGATGGAGCAGGCCTATCCATGGCTGTCCAGAAGCACTGTGTCTATGGTACCAGAAGGATGCCCTCAAGAGTATTTCAGAGGCTCCTCAGGAAAAAATTTTACCTTAAGGAAGTCAAAAGAGAATAGGATAGAAGTCATAAAAGAAATCAAAGTGTAAGAGTGTGAAAGAGTATAGCCAGCTGCAGTCCTATCAAAAGTTGGGTGTACACTTAATACCACAGCATTATAAGAAAGCATCTGAACTTTACCTCTTCCCTGCCCTAATCAGCAAGACTTGAGCATCAGGCTCTGTGCTTCTTTTGCTGTAAAGGTATTGCTGATGTGTAGCATCAGAGAACGGGTCTATCAAATCCTTTTTCCATTAGGTGTCTGGATTCAAAAAGACATTTATAATTGAATCTAACTCTCAGAGTTTCCAAATTTAGCTTTAGCTTGTAAATAAATATTTTTGGCTGGCTTAAAATTCCATTCTGTGCACCTCAGTAAGCCTCAGGTCAGAAGATAGAATCCCGTTCTGACTGAAGAATCACTTAAAACGCGCTTTAGGTGAGACTTTCTCATTCTGTCTCAGAGTTGAGGTAAGATGAAGTGTTCATTTGCACAAGGTTTTCCCAGAGAACATTTTCTGACTGTAGTGTTGGCCTTATCTTGAGGTTACAGTGCTTTACTTTCTTAGGCGGTAGCCACAAAGAGGCATATGTGTAGATAGATCACAAGAAATAAATCGAAGAAACAAAGAATTAAACACATTTTTCCCCACTAAAACAGAAATAGATAAAATGAGATCTCCTCTGTAAGTGATTATCTTTTCCACTTATTATTTGTCAGGCTGGCATCTATGGGCTGCCATATTATGACTACATAATTGTATCACAGAGCATAGGAAAATGTTCTTTAGAAATAGTGCCATTCTTTGACACCTTAATACTCTTACATACTTTATGTCCACCTAGTAGGATGTCTGTTTGTGGTGGTCATAGAAGACAAATCCTGCCCCCCAGCACTGACTGTTGGAGACATGAGTAGGAAGAATGAACAGTGAAACCATCTCCTTAAAAATGGCACTTAGGAACACCTGCCATAAAAACGTTTATGGATCATCAGCAGTTTCACAGGACCTGCTGAGAGGATCTATAAGCTATTGTTTGGAAGAAGAAGAGATGGAGGTTGTTCCCAAGCTTCTGGCAGGTCTATAACCATTAGTTCATTTAAAAGGCATGATGAGCGTTCACTGCGTGTTATCCTATGTGCTTTATTTTCTTCTCGCAAACATGTAAAAGAAATAAACCTGTTCCTCAGTTTAGCTTAAAAAACCTTTAAAAAATAAATAAATTTAAAAATCATCCTGGATTGTGTAGTGACATCTTGTGGTGCAAAGAGAGCACAGCTGAGTGGGAATGCAGAATAGTGATTATTATCAGCACAACGCCAAAATGCATACTAGCACTTTGTGTCTGGCTTTTGATTGCCTCAGCAGAGGACTGTTGCAGGATTATCATTGCACCCTGCTCATTATGCCACCTAAAATGCTTTTTCTGAACGGGGTATTAACTTATAATTAATCATCTCACATTAATGTAAATTTATCCATGCAGGCATGTTTAATCAGAGCTCTTTCATTTTTCATAATATTTTAATAACAGAGCACTAAAGGAGACTCGCAAGATATAAAGTTACATGAATAGCGTCTGTAATCTGAGTCTATTCAAGGGGTTCAAATTTCTGACTTTCAAGGAAGCCAAAAAATGACATAATTTGAACCTAAGCACCATCATTATGATTAACCTACGAAATGTATGCACTTATGGAACAGCACACACCACCCTAACAGAATGACACCCTCCATAGAGGTCATGCATATCCACGGTGCGTTTTCCAATAAGAGTAGTTAATAGATAATAGGGCTTAGTCTATTTTAGGAGCCTCAGCACAGCAGTATATCACCAGAAGAATCAGAATTGAAAGCCTTTCAGTGAATGCAATGAGCGTTTATGCAAGTGGATGTATTTAAATGTGTGGCAGGTTTTGGGATTATCTCATTCAATTTTTTAAATCCTTGCTCTGTAAACAGTGTAAGGGTCTGGTATTTCTAATGAGTATTGATGACAGCTGTCACTAAAAAGACTGGCTTGTTGTGAATACATCTGCACTCGTTATAGAAGATTACTGCTACCACATTGCTGGTAACATCATTTACACCTTGTCTCCCCGACAGAATGCCAAAAACCAACAATATGCTTTATCATTCTTTGACAAATTTCCTATTCAAAGATGGTCAGGCAGGTTATGAACAATGGAAACACCTCAAAATATTCAGGAACTCAGATAAAGCAAACATTGCTCAAACTTATTCTCACTAACCACAGCTAAGTTCGGAGTAAAACCGCCTGGAGTGATCCGGATCATATGCAACCCCTAACCTGTGACCCCCACAAGATTTAATGTGCATTCTGTTAGCTTTCCTCTCTCTCTTCTAAAGGATATGTTTCCAGTGTGACATTAGAAAAGCTAATAAATTAACTGCAAGTAGCCAACTTTTTAAACTAAGAATACTAACAATAATAACATCACCCCTTGAAGTAAACCAGTAGTTGCTTTGGACTATGTATTGATTGTGACCTGTTTATATTATCATTAGAAAAATTCATCAGTAAGGCACCAAGTTGTTAAAAAAAATGTCGCCAGAATTAATGGCCTCAGGGAGCAGATTAAATCTTGCTCTATATCCAAAGCCATTAAGACATTTTCATATTTAGTACAAAGAAAATGCCCAGTACAAAATTATTTATTCAAGATGTTTCTTTTTTCCAATTGAGGAAATGTTTGATCCTTCCAATTAGTGATCTCCCTGTGCTTTACAAACAGCAATGAATTCATAAGTCTGCATACACCGTGGCTCGAGAAGCATCATTATCACTCTTTCTGGCAGAACAGAACAGAAACGCAAAAAAATTAAACAGTTATCAGAAATTCCAGAGGAGATCTGCCAAAGTCTTTTGTTTTCCCTGACATTTGGTTTCTTGTAAGGGTTCACTGGGTTAGATTTTTTATTCCAAGCAAGAACCTCAGCAGGTAGAGTGTGTGCTCTTATGCTGTGAGCCAGTTGTGCCACTTTGACCCACTCTATTTCCCATTTGGCTCATAGATTTTTTTCTGGCTCCTTCCTACACACCACTTCCTCCAAGTAAAACAGTCACTGCAGCCACTACCAGAAGAAAAGCTTGCTGTTGAATAACCTGCTAACAAATATGAATTTTAACAGATTTTAGGTTTGGTAGATGGTTTGTGGAAGATGCCTCTTGATTACCAACATTTTTATATATTTTCCTCCATATAAACAGAGGGGGGAAAAGAAACCCAAACAACGCTTCCTGTAATAAAACATTTGAAGTAAAGAAATGGGAGGAAAAAATTGAAGTGTGATATGTGATATGTAAAGTGGTTACAAAACCAGAATCTTGTGATGGTATTGCAGCCAAATGAGCTTTATCGTTACTTCTGGCACCATGTGCTGTGGGGCAGAGAAGTGATGAAGGACAAACTGCAGGTTATTCCTTCAAGTAAGAGGTAGCAGAGTGAAGTGAAATGAAACAAGAATTTGCTATAAACTCAGAGGCTTAAAAGCTTTTGAATTACTTAGAAATTGGGCACTGGGTCTGCAACCTTTTGTTGGCTGAGCACCGGACAGAAGAAACTCGCAGGTCCTGCTACAAGTAATTGGCTGTGCGAGGAACAGAGCATTTCCGGGCAGCGTTTCTCGGCGGTTCTCTTCCAGCACAGAAACAGAGAAGTGTCGGGGCAATACTTACATCTTGCTGGCACGGTTTCCTGTCATCGCCTCTCTGCAGCAAGTGCAGTATAAAAAGCTTCAGTGGCCTGAGACACACTTTCTCAAGATTGACCTATGTTTATAAAAAGAGTGGTAGCCTCTTCTGAACTGGAAGTTGGACTGTAACACTTTAGCTAAGGATCTTCCTGGTTTAGGAGAAAACACAAAACTCCACAGAGGGTAATGACCAAGAGGAGGTGGGTGGAGGAAAGCCTCAGAGCCCTTCTGAACCCCTATTACAAGCTAAATGTACGATCCAGGTAACTACTAACTCCAACCCAAATTCCCTTATATGGTTTTCTTGTTACCTCACCCCAGCCCCCCATGAAAAAAGGAAGTTTGGGTGCATAAACTAGACAGGAGCTGCAATCAGCTCTAACAAGTCCTTGGTAGATGATCAGAATTAGTTTGGACACAGCTGGATGAGTTTGACTATGCTCACATTAAATTTGCCCTTTGCCACAGGCTGTTTACAGATCAGGAAGCTAATTTTACTCTGCTACTGTTCTGTACCGCCAACCCAACTGTTCAAAATCAAGTGTCCTAAAAATATACAGTTGGATATAAAAATAATTATTTCTTTGTGAGTAGCAACTGTGAAGTGTATTTTCCTTCTAGGTTCTGAGCTTCACAGCAAGATGGATTCAACTCATTTCATATCTTCAAGCCTTTTTATTCAGTTATGAGACTCATGGTACAGACTTGTGAAGTAACAACTCCAATGTTGATTTTTAAGTCTGTTATAGATTTTTTTTATACACATTACATTCAGAATCTACTCCCTGAAGTTGCTCCAACAAGTCCCTATAATGTTACACTTGGCATCTTTTAAAGTTTTTTATCTTAAAAGTAATTCCAAGTTACACCACTGTTTCATAATGTCACTCCAGAGTCTTGTTAGGCTGTCAAGGAAAGACCAACATTGAAAACCAGAATAAAATCTCATTAAGATATTAACTCAAAATAGTAAATAATGCCAGCTGTTTAAGAGCAATATCCACAGCAGAAAAAGAGTCAGCAGTATTGGTTTTAGTAATCAGAAGTTACATATCTGACCTGACATCCTTCCTAAAGCCATTCAAGAATCTCTGCCGATAAAATTGAACAGTTCTAAATGTCTACAATTTTTTTCTGTTCTTGTACTTCTTTATTTTCATTTTCTGTATTCCTCACTTTTCCCCTTGTTTTAATCACCATAATTTTTCCTTCACAGCTGTCTAGAATTTTTTTCACTTTTCTGTTCACTGCTCTGTCTCTCTTTTACCTGCCTTCTCCTTTTCTTTCTAAAAAAACCAACCTACCACGTATTTCTTATCCCATTCATGGAAATAACCTCTCTCTTAGGACATCCTTACTTTTCAGCCCCATTTCACTCCTCCCTGATGACCCTGTCTCTCCCACCCTCGGTTATTGAGAAGAGAAGCTGGTCACATGCTACCTGCCTGCGGGAAAGAGGAACGGGGCGAGGGGGGTATGTGGCCACTAGATGAATTTATATCAGCCACTCAAGCTAGCCGTTTGCCCCACAGGTCAGCTGCCTACCCACCTTCCTCCACTACTGTGCTGCCTTCTCCATGCTCCTCCCTGACATAACTGCTATGTTTCCAGCTGGAATTTTATGCCTAAACACTGCGACCAGGCAGGCACCGCACACCTTGTTGAGCCAGAGGAGTAGCAGGAGCCTAGAACATCAGGCTTTCCCTACAACACAAGGCACCTCCCACACCATGCAGGTGACAGATGTTTAACAAGGATTTCCCTCCATTGTTGCACATTTACACCACCACCAGGCTCCTGGAAATCCCCCAGTGCCATACGATGAGGGAAGCTGATAAAATACCTGGGAGGAAAAAAGATAAACTGATAATAAGTAAGAAATAGAAGTGGGAAAGAATCAGCTCCATTTTAAGCAGACTTAAAATTTCTGAGGAGAAAGCCCATTGGGTAAAGACTGACACTGCTACACTGCATTGTCTCTCTAGGAAGGGATCAGCAGGGGTGATGGTTGTTTGCTGTTATGGAAAAGGCACGGACACAAAAGTTTGGTTCTGAGACGGAGCACAGTGAACAAGAAGCCTCCTACACGGTGATAATGTGACCATGGGAAAATGACTACAGAAGAACACATACTCACCCTAAATATTTGCAGTCATGGGAATCTTTTATTGAGTATACAAAATCAACATTGTTAAGACATCCAGGAGCTCCATCCTCCTGCTTATTGTGCTGAGATCAGAAGGCAGTCCGTGTTAGTCACGGGAGATAGAATTTTTCGTATCTATCTAGACAGTTAAATAATCAGAGTGCACTGTATTCATTTTCACTGTGATCTTAATCTGAAAATGTGCTGATGCTCCGCTTTAGTGAGTATTTCCTCATTTTACAAATCAGTTTCAGCACACGGAGCCAGTTCTTGTTTCCAGTGAAGTCAAACCTCATATTTATCTTTATCTGGATTCAGAACCGACCTCCCTCGATAATGTCATCTGCTTAACTAAAAGAGGCAAGGACTTTTTTTTTTTCTTTTTTCTTTTTAATTTCCAGGATCATACCTGAGGTGGGCAGACCACCTACGAACACAATTTTTCTTTAGGAGCAAATTGTAGCTAGCCTTCACCTAATAGCGATGGAAGAAGGGAAAATACAAGCATCCCTTCCCTGCAACCCCAGAACACCTGAGTATACCTTTGCCAGCTGTAATTCAACTGCATATGGTTGTGCCAAAGTTTGCAACAGGGAATCTAGTCTGTCTCCTTTCTTTCTAGGGAGCTGAACCACAGGCTGGCAATATCCACTGGGAAGACTGGCCCCCTAGAGACTGTTCCTGCCAAGGTCAGTGGCTGAGAGGATGTTTACAGAGTACCAGCACCTGCCCACTAGCTTAAATGGTGAGATGCACTGATTCAGGCTGTCCACAGTTAACTGAAGCCTCTGAGCAACTTTCATGGCTACTTACAACCAAATATAATAATGTCATTGCATGGATCAGGGTAAATCATAGTTTGAGATACTTGGATGCTAAGGGGCAGAGCAGAACTTCATTCTTTAACCGGCTTTCAAATGGGTCCTTGAAATCCCAGCAAAGAGTAAGACCAGATGCACACCTCGGTCATGTAGCACAGAAAAGACTGTGGTAAAAGAAATGGGGGAGAACACCAATGGAATGGAAACGTTCTTGGTTCAGAATGACCCTTTAACTTTAGTGAGCTCTTGGTCACCTTTTCAAAACAAATAAGGGAGATCAGAAAATGGTGCAACATGCAGAGGTCTGAACTACGGACAATGACGAGAATCTCTCCGCCTTCCACTGACTCCTGGCCCACCCAGAACTGCAAGGCACCGCGTGGGCAGAAAACAGGCGCAGTCATAGCCCTCTTTTACTGCAGCTGATGAGCTGTAGGCATGCAAGGCTTGGTATCATTCATTCACAATCCAGTAGATAAAATACAGAGATCACATTTGTAGTTTAGATGTTAAAGTGCTTGGGTGTTTTTCACCCTCCTGTATGCTGCTTTGAACACCTTCAATATTTCATGTTTTCTCTTCAAAACTACATTAGACCTCTGGGACAGCTGACTGTTCTTGTTAATTAATTCTTATGTTCAGTGCTCTGCTGTTGTCACCATTTGTTCATGGACTTTTCATTATCATAATATTTGTTTATCTGACTAAATAAAGCACGCAATAACATTTTGAAGTACAGTGCAGTAAACGCAGCTTCCATTGCAGGCAGAAAAGCATACATTGGAAGACTCTTTAGGAAAAAATGTCCCTGCCAAACCACATGCAGTGATGCCTCTGAATGAGTAAATTCAGGTGACTAACACAAAGCCAAACAAAAGAAATACAGCAGGAATTTGCTGCCAGGCACAAATTACCAGTACAGCTAAAAACGGGGAAAAGAATTTGCAAAAGTTTCTATATCAAAGCCATGGGGGAGGTTGTTTACCTGCCTTTTTTTTTTTTTTTTTAATCAAAAACCTCTCAGCTTTGAGTTATGGCCAGGTTTTCCTTCTGCTTAAGCAAGGCTGGTGAGAAAACTAGAAAGATAAACTAGTTTCAGTGAAGTTAAAGCCCCCCAAACTCTCAAGCCACAAGCTGAACCCAAAACTGACTCCTGTGATAGGGTTTAACATTTTTAAAATATTATTCATTCGTCATGATTACAGCTCAATGGAATTTTAAAGAACATTCCTCATCATTTTGGGAAATGTGGGACCCAGGAGAGCCCTCCTGCAATGTGCAGATATAAAATCGATCAGTATGGCAGCAAAAAGCGAGTACTTTGTGGTATCTGCTGAGGTAGAGCATGCTCCAGCTGCCTCAGAAGGAATGCAGAGGTCTTATCCAACGCATGGTAGCACATACTCAGCTATCATAAGGCAGGCTCGTGGCAGATCAGGTACCATCAAGACAGAAAGATAAAATATTCCCGATTTCTTTTATACTGCATACTGGATCACAGATGTGTCCCTAAACTTAGAAATTCCATGCCTTGCCCCACCCTTTTTTTTTTGGTTTTTTTTTTTCCCAGTGACTTCACCTGAGCACTAACACCCAGTTCCTAGAAAGAAAGCCCAGTCATGAAACAATGACTTATGGGAGGGGCTGGAAGCGCAAGTTTCCCATGCACTCACAGAGAAACCTCAAGATTTCATTCTAAGACCATCAAGCTCCTCATACACTAAAGTGAAATGAATAAAACTGCTGGCTAGGTCTCTGCTAAATTTAAACAGCCATACTTAGGAAGGCAAAGCTTAACTAATCCTATTGCCTTTTACATTTTTAAAATTAATCTAGGTCAAAGTCCTTTCCTTTCCTTGCTCTATCAAATAAGGATTCTCCATAAGACTCCAAAAGCCTTCTGCTCTACTCTTCCTTTAAATTTACAACTATGAGTTGTAGCATCAGATAGGCAGAGGAATCTTCTTTATCTGATTCATTCACTTCAAAATGGAGGAAATCCAACTGGAAAAGTCAGAACAAATTTAGTTTGGTTTCTAATTGCATTATTTACATAATAAAGAGAATTATTCCTCTTCTTGCTGACTTGATTCTCAACTAATAAGAGCTCTCCTAGGAGAAATACACATGGAGACCTGGTTCTCTTCTCATTTACCCTAATTTTACATTGATGTAATTCCACTGACCTCAGGTAAGTTTCTCGAGTGTTATGTCAGCATAAATGAGTGGAGCACTGAGACAGAAAAAAAAGACTGTTGGGCTGAAACCATTATTCACATATTCAAATTCAACCCTGGGCAAATTTTACAGTCTCTTTCTCCTCTGTAAAACTCAGCGAAATCACTGATAGTCAATCAGTCCCCTAAGATTTATGAGGATATCTCTGACACTGCCTTGGACGTCTAGTGATATACACACAGAGATGCATGAATGAGCAAAAACTTGTGGGGATTACTGCACCTTGCATGTGAATCACCAGAATTACTAACTCTACCTCAGCAGTGAAAGCAGGAGAAAGCAGAGAGACCTTAATGCAGGACAGAACAAATAGGAGTTTACCAATGAAGAATTACACTTATAAATTATTTTGCTGGTGCTTTTATTTCCCCATAATTATATTAATTTATTTGCTATTATTCACTGCAATAACACTGATCTCGATTAATTCATTTGGTATTAATCCTGCTATGAGAAACACTTCCGGAAGAGTTCCACAGTAATTTAGAATTAGTTAAATGTGCCATTAAACCAAAATACGCTCACTTCATTTTTGTTGTTATTTTCAGAGTCTCTTGAAAAAAGATTTCTTTCAGTAAGCTTTCTGAGACATTCATCAGCCCTCTAGATTCTAAGTTAGGGTGTGCTTGTCATTTAACCTTCTTCCTCCTTCAATTTTCATCCTGATGCGTTTGTATTAAACCACGGAATTATAAATGAGCATTGCTTTGGCTGCACAAAAGAGCAATCATTAAAGAAACCTCTCATAAGGTACGTATCAAAGACAGGAAACATTTGCTCTTTATCCACTCGATCTTCCCTGCCTGATGGACTGCCTGCCATGGCACACTTCTCTTATATTTATGCTTTGCCTTTTTTTTTTTTCATTCCCAGATCATTTCTACTCGTTTCTCAGTGGCTTTTGTAAAAGATTCACAGGTATACCCAGGCATTAGACAGTCTGCTACTGATTGTAATAGTGCCGTGTGACAGAAGTCTGATACCAGTCTGAAATGTAATCCAGCATGAGGAAGAGTGAAAGCAAGAAGGGGATGAAGGCAAAGAAACAGCCATCCTGATGTGAGAAACATGTCTAATTAATGGAGATATACAGAGAATTTAGAGCATTTATCCTAAAGACTTTTTTAGAATATAGAGTGATGAGACTGACAAGTTTATGCTTAGCATGCACTGATGCACATCAGTTTTTGCTGTTTCCTTCGAACAGCTCAAAGCAATTTTCCATAACCTCTGTCCCTGCTTCTGAACATCAGTGAGAAAGTGTAAACCATAGCAAGATCAGTTATTTATTCATTATTCCCAACACAGCTTCTGTTTCATCTCATACCTTTTCTTTACCTCACTTGCTTCACAGTGCATTCTGCTTCTTGAAGGAGTCAAAGTTCTTGTGTCCCTAAACTGAGAGTAATTACCTTTGAACCAGTGGAAGCTGCCGGCCTCAGCACTGCGATAACCTGGCGAACGCAACCTGCATTACACAGGTCGGAGTAGACGTTTTGTGGATTCCAAACCTCTGCAACAGAGAGTTTTCATTTCTTGTCCTCAGGCTTGGCCATATGCTTAAGACTGTTGTGCATCAGCAGAGACTCACCGATTCCAACGTATCTGCACAGGTCTACACAACCAAGCAGGTGTGGCGTTTCCTTGCTCGTACACAAATAAATAAATAAAGACTCGCGTATTCTGTTTCAGGGTCCATGGGTAGTAATGCCTCTGCTGAAGTAACTGGAGCGCTGCTGGTGTAAAATGCAAATGCGGAGAGGACCGAACGGGGTTCATATCAACGCTGAACCTTGGGCAAATGCAGAAGAACTGCATTTCAAGAGAAAACTATCAAACTGCAGAACATAAACACCTATTTAACAGGTCCTTCATTCAAAACCCATCGGCATTATTTTCAGAAGCCAATATCCAAAGAGATCACCATGTGTAAATTTCTGCTGGCTCACAGCTGAATCCAATGAAAATAGCAAACAACAGATGCTGCTACTGGCACATTATACGCTGTGGCTTGTCCCCCCAGATCTGGGGTGCCCATGATGTCCTTGAATGTTGCTCTAGAAAAGACGTTCAAAAAAGAAGAGGAAACCAAACAGCAGCTTAACTCTAAAATCAATAGCCATAAATTTTATTTTACTTTATTTTATTTATTTATTTTTAGAAAAAAATAACATGCTTTAAATCACATAATACCTTGGGCCCAATCCATGGTGATATAGATGACTATTGATTTCCACAGAGTTTATGCTGACATATTATTAGCTAAAAGCCTGGTCAAGAATTCAGAAAGGATGATAAAAGTGTTAGCTTTATCCTGACGGTAACACTGCAAACACCAAAACCTTCTGATTTATACTCATGTGCGAGGGAGGAATCCCGTAATACACACAGAACAACTGAGCAGCTAAAGAGTGTGAGAATACCAGGCTTCCTTACTGATGGAAGTAACACTCAGACAAACAAAAGCATATGGGATTTTATATCAATTGTCATTACTGTCATTTGAACATAGGCGCAGATAAATGAGGAAAAATTACAGCTTCAGGTGGCACAGGGAAAAAGAGAGCTGTCTCAAGGAAAACTGAATGAACGCAAGGAATAATTTCTTGTGTCTGAGATCTGGTTAGTCTGAGCCTAGACAACCAAGACTAAATAAAGTTCATGGGTATGATGCTAGGAAAAATCTTGCACCATCGGGAAGACAATCATCTGCATTATCTGTGACTTCTAGGATTAGAAAACAAGGCAGCAGCTCGGTAATAGCCAACAAAAAAATAGTTGGCGTGATGTACTTGATATTAGAGCCAAATTTGCAATAAGAAGGTGCTTTCAAAGAAATAAGCTCAGAAAATAAGAGAGAAGAGTGTATAGCCTTGATCAAAACCCTCATTAGTACCAAAATAAACATGAACTAATTTCTGAGGTGGCTCTGTTGAAGTTCATCTCTGCTGGACCCATCCAACGCAGAACTGTCCCAAAGGATGTACTGATACAAAGCCTCGAGGATGATCAATGATAACTGATCTTGCATCTTTTATGAATGTTCCTATTTCCTCTCAGATTGGAAAATTTAACACAGTCATCAATTAGTGTATTAGAGAAGAAAAAAAAAATGAAAACCACAGAAATAATGGGTCATCTTTCAAACAAAAGGAGAAATAGTGTTTAATGCACTAATATTTCATCTTTGACAGGTAGTATCAACTGAGATTGCAGCTAAAAAAGGGTAAAAGCAAACAATCTTGAACACTCTTGTTCCTCTCATATTCATTTAAAAGAGGAAAGAAGGTTTGTAAATTCAGATAGAAGAAAAAAGGGTGCAAATGAAAAGATATCTTGAGTATATCAATCAGTGTATATATTTCTTTTAAAAGATCTTTCTTAAAGGTGCTTAAAATGCAAATAAGCCATCATGTCTTTTGAAGTTTATTGCAGCAGCTTCTCAGCAAGGAGAAAAAAATATGAAGGGGAAGAACACAATAGGGCAACAGACCAGTGCTCAATCATTAACTTATTTATAAGTACAGAGGGATGCATAATCCTAGTTTGAGTTTTGAAATCTAACTTTGGTTTTGAGCCAGAACGCAAAAAAAAACATTTATTTTTTTTTTTTTAAACCTCCGTGTTAGTTTCTGCTGATATAGATGGTGGTATATTTACTAAAAGTAGCTTGACCTCTATTTCTACCACATAAACAGTATTTGCTAGGTGTACATCAAACATATTAGATACTGCCACCTCTCTTAATAGGAATTTGCGGAAATTCCAAGCAATTGCAGTCAACAGAAGCCCTTTTTTTAGCAATGTTGAAGTCAGCAAAACAAGTAGCAGCCCAAATCATGAAAATATCACTCTTTCTTGCTGGTAAGAACATCTGAAAAGGTGCATTCTCCAGCCTACCTCTCTTCTGCAGATGAAACAACAGTGACAGTGGGTTCCTACAAACAACAGTGAAAAATATACATTGTCTTCTTGGATTCTTAAAAGGTTAAAAATAAATAGTGGGATTAAAAATTGTTAATTGAAGCATCTCAAATTGAATGGTGGATTTTTCTGAAGTCTTGGAATTTTTTTTTAAAAACAAGTCAGAAAATTGCAGTTATCTTAGTCCCACTAAATAAACGTTGTTGTCAAAAACAGTAAGAGAAATGGTGTAAAACAAGTGGCTCTAAGACATGCTAAGGGAATGGTTTCACTATTTTTTTTAATTGTTGCTTCATATGTATACCTGGCAAGCATTCAAAGAAAAGGTACAATCAGATAGTTTGTTAAGTCGTGTAATCAAAAATGTACACAGTGCCCTGCAAAATCACAGGGTGAGAAACGTTGCCTGCTCCCAGCTACCTATCTTATTTAGCGGGCAATGGTTCACGTAGGAGAAACAACTGGTGAGAAAAGAGGTGATAGGAAGACTTACTGGTAGTCTTTGCCGGAGCAAAGAGTTAAAAGCAGTGATTGAAATCGAGCATGAGGGTAAGACAATGTGAGGTGCTGACGAGAACTAAGTCGCAGAGAATTTTGAAGCAATAGGTATTAATTACAGCAAAGGACAGGTCTAAAAAGCTGCAGTACTGGGGCAAGGAAGCAGAAATTGAGGAGTGGTCAGACAAATAGATAAGAGTCTGAAAAGTGTCTTTTCCTGAAGTAGAAAAGCAAAAGGGAAAATGAAAGGCATTAAAGGAAAGGTATAGTGGAGGGGGAGTTTGAAGATGGAAAGATCAAAAGCAGAGCTGATCAGCAAAAGACATGGGAGCAGATTTTTAGAGTCAAGTAGGTGTCTCATTTACCCTAAAATATCTCAAAATGCATGCCAAGGTCATGCCAGAAACTCTCAGATGCAGATGAAAGAAGGAGGATGTGCAAAGAGAGTGTGAGCAGTCACTTAATTACTAATTCGGAAAATTAGTCCACCCAAAGAAAAGGTAATGAACTGAAAAAGTAGGGAAAGTCTTTGTGGTAAAAGCAGTAAATCAAGTTATTCATTATCATGGGAAGTATTTGTGGCTAACCTATTTTTGCCCAGGATTTTCCAGACAGAAATACGTGCACATTTCCCATTTAAAACCTCAACAGTAAGTTCAATCCATGGGAAACAGTACCTACATACGGAGTTGAATCATGACTTAGTGCACGCTGGATTTACTATACAGACAATATGGTCATGTCCAGAATTTCCAGACATACAGCTGCCTATCTGTAACCACTGAATAGTAGAAATCTCAGGAAAATATAGAACATCCTTACAACCTCTCAAGATAGAATTACCAGACAGAAAGAAAAATACATGTCTAGGAAAATCCAGGTATCTTACAGTCTTCTGAATGTCAGATTTATCATCTGTGTGTTTCTTCAGTGCGCTTCCCAAAGCTTTACTGCCTACACACAGGCTCAGTTTGTCACTGGACAATTATTCCATAACATTTGACAAATATTAAGTACCCAGGACAGGTGCTGGAAATTCACCAGGCTGCTCAGATTTTGCAAACACAAGCCTGAAATGGGACTCTGATTTTGAGAGTTAGCCTTTTCTTTCTTGCTAACTGGAAAGTCCAAGAGTTCCAGACAGTGATGATTTTCTATGGGAGAAGATGCCTGAATGACCACACTCACTCCTGGAAATATTTCGGTTGGCATAGTACAAACACATGCCAGAAAATGGTTTTCCATAATACAGAAAGAAGTTTCACCACACATTTCCATGTTATTCCAAGAGAAAGCTAAACCCACTACCATATCATTAGAGAACAGATGGAGAGTCATTTACATGCAAACCTAAAATACAGTAAAATAGACGAAGAGCAGCAAAGCAGAGCAGAGATGCACAAGAATTAAAATCAAACAAAAAGCAAATTATAAAGAAATATACTTTGAAACAACTAAACAATAGAAGTCCAGAACCTATGAGGTCTGGAAATTACAAATACATTATAATTTACTCAGAAAACCTAGATTTGAGTCATAGCGTTGTTGAAAAACAAGGTTTTTCTACAAAAGACCTACAGGACAGATTTACTACCTAGGTACCAGTTCAATAGTACAAAAGTGTATCTTTAGTTAAAAATATTATCTGGACAGTAGATTTGCCACATATATATTCTGTAGATTTTCCTTATCTCCTCCAACTCTAAGCCTCCCATGACATAGAAAACCCTATTTAAAGGAAAGAGGAAAATGACATAAAAAATACAGAAATCCGTGCTGGATCACAGGTGAGGGGCAATCCCAGTGGTCTCGTCATTTTAACCAGAGAGCACAATGCTTTGATGAACACACCACAGTGACTGCTTTTCATTCCACTTTGCACAATGAACAAAGAGGACCTAAAGGGCAGCTTTATACTGGGCAGCTCTTGACTTACATCTTCTTTGGTATATTATTCAGGAGTGTCACATCCAGCTTCCAAGTTCACAGCTACCTGATTTCCTTTGGTCACTTTTGCACACTTGCTTTATTTTTCCATTAAGCAAATATGCACTTTGCAAGCAGAGGAAAATTCCTCCTTTCCACATTTAAGTGAATGATATCAAAATGGTCAGTGGTCATCTGTTCTCTGTGAATATGAAGTTATGTGGCATTCCCTTATCAAATGAAATTTGCTTCACCAAGAACCATCAAGAATAAACATTTTTTCCTAATGACGTTTACATCTAAAATAATTCTGTGCCTCTGTCTGATCCAAGGACATAACTTAAAACATATTCTGCCTTTTTCTAACATAGGTATCCTGTATGGAATTTGATTGTGTCTGGTTTTGACCTCATTTCAATTCAAGCAAGTTCAAATTACAAAATTAGAGCAGGCTGAACAGAACTAGTACTTTTTCAGACTGACTGAATAACTTGTAGAAGACATTCTGTTCAACCTTGCAACAGGCTTGGGGAAGATGATGAAACAAACACAAAACTAAAACCAGCTGGAGAGTTTGAAGTAGAACATAACCACGCTGACAGCTCTAAATGAAGAGGACAGGAGCTGTCACAGTCTCAATGCAGAAGTCCAGGTTGTTTCAGTAAGTGGTAATCACAAAGAGATGTATGTATAGTATGTATACATACATACATACATACATACATATAGTATGTAACTATAGAAATATCTATAGGTAACTTTTTCCCTGAGGAGGAGAAGAAAAGGGAAGGGAAGGGAAGGGAAGGGAAGGGAAGGGAAGGGAAGGGAAGGGAAGGGAAGGGAAGGGAAGGGAAGGGAAGGGAAGGGAAGGGAAGGGAAGGGAAGGGAAGGGAAGGGAAGGGAAGGGAAGGGAAGGGAAGGGAAGGGAAGGGAAGGGAAGGGAAGGGAAGGGAAGGGAAGGGAAGGGAAGGGAAGGGAAGGGAAGGGAAGGGAAGGGAAGGGAAGGGAAGGGAAGGGAAGGGAAGGGAAGGGAAGGGAAGGGAAGGGAAGGGAAGGGAAGGGAAGGGAAGGGAAGGGAAGGGAAGGGAAGGGAAGGGAAGGGAAGGGAAGGGAAGGGAAGGGATTTCAGTTTGAAGGGACCTACAACTATCATCTAGTCCAACTGCCAGTGTTGCTATATTGTTTTAAATGCACGGAAGTTTCATTTGTGAGATGTCATCAGGCTCACTCTCATAAAAATGTGCTTGCTCTACTGTGGAAAACGTATCCTACCTCACACTGCCCTGGGATTGTCGCATTTCCAGGAACAGCCCAGGCAAATTACCACCACTGCCAGCAAAAAAGCATCCTTTTTCTTACACCCATTTTACCTGCCTGTCTTCCAGAGTAACGTGTCAAAGACCAGTGTGTGCATTCTGCCACACCAGCATGAGGCTGCACCTACCTACTCAGTGAGTGATCAAATGTCAATACCAACTGAACCAAAAAACGGAATTTATTAGTAACTGCGAGACCAGCCCCCAAGATGGTTTTTAATCTTCAGATGGCTATGCAACAGGGATAAATACAGTCTCCTCATGATGTACTAAGTACTAGTCTGGCAGGTTAACAGATGTGCGACAAGTGATCAAGGAGTAGAAATGCTACTTATCAGAGGACATATTGAAGAAAAGCTCATTTTTCACAAATTATGGGCTTTTTATTGCTGGTAATGCAGAGAAGATTAAAGTGAAGTCTATATTTCAGAAATGGGAAGACCAAATGATTTAAAACCTTTTTTATAATGACCTGCCTGGGAGTGAAGAATCAATTTCTTTTACGGCAAGAGTCTGTTAATATCAGAGGAGTGAGGAACATAAGATGAGGAAAAGAAAGACTAGGTCAGATACTTTCTTCTGTCTATGTTTTGATTTGACTAATTACAGAGTCTGCTGCCATTATCTAGATATCATTTTTTAAGCAAAGAAACAATTATAAAAGACAAAAAAAAATAAAAATAAAAAGGAAAGAAAGAAAAAGAAAACTGCCTAAAATTTAGAAAGTGTTATCAAAAGCAGCATGGTTGCTATGTTTTGCAAATTGCCTTTTTATTAACAAATTATAGGAGAATAGTACTTATAGCCCACTTAAATAGACTGATATTCTTCTATAATACTGAAAATGATCCCCAGGTCAGTACCTTAACGCTCATTTCCCTTATAGCAACACAGGCCAAAACTGTCAGTGCCCAAAGCTAGTTTATTTGATTCCTGTCTTAGCGCTGGTGATGCTGCAGTCCCATTTTCAAAGTTGCAATACTGATCTTCACACTAAAGCACCCTGAGGTTGACAGCTATCTTATTCTTTTTCAGACATTACAAAAGCCAGTCATCGCTGCTGCTTGAAGCACATTGTGCAAGTCAGTGCTCTGCCATCCAACACCAAGATTCACCTCCTCAATCCCTACCGCCATACCTGCACCAGCAAGTTACCACAGGGAGTCACTGTCCACATCTTTTGACACTAGTGGGTTCAGTGGGTACCTTGCACCAGGGAGAAGTAGACTGTGTTCATACTGGCGACTCAACAGACACCCAGTCACAGCAGGGCATGCTAGACCTCTTCTCCCAGTACAGAAGGGTACACTGCATACCAGGGAAGCAGACTGCTAGATGTTATTCATCGCTTGGTTCCCTAAAATATATTTCCTTCAGATTTTTTCATGATTTTTTCACTGATCCAGCTCCACTGTCTCCAGTAAAATTAATCAATATTCTGTAACAGTTTCGCTCTGCATCATCCATTGTTTAATGAATTTATACCAGCTTGAAGGAGAAATCAAGTCTCACGGAAGGTGACATAAGAAAATCCTAGGTCCACAGGCCTCTACAGACACCTCCACAGAGGACATGTCTAAGGCATGTAAAACTGGCCTTCCAAGCAGCAGCAATACAGAACTAGTTTACTTCCACAGTGTTATGGATCTAAGCAAAAAGCCAGCGAAATGCTGCTAACAGCACCTTAGTCAGAGCTGACGACCTTTGTGCAAAATTCTTCAGGAGACTTGTTTTGAAGGTATTATTGAAGTCCCTTCTTCTGCTTGCTATAGGAGGCATAATGCAGAACAACATCAAAAATTGCATAAGGTAATGAAAATCTTCCTTAGGATAGTCAAATGACTGGTCTGTCAGAAGGGTATGTATGTCCTTTTGTTGAGTAAATAAAGCAGGACTGCAGGGGCTCTTTCCGCTCATAGTAAAGCTGCAGAAGAGGCTTTACCGAGACATGACACTCTGCAAGATTCCTTTCAACTTTACCGCACGCTCATCTCTCTTTTCAGAAACTCAATAACAGCTGTTCAATCACAACACTACAGCCAAACTGAACACTGAAGATGTAAAAGCTGCTATTCTTGGTAGGCAAAACAAATTCATCTCAGGCATGTGTTTCTATTTATTTACTTCAGAGTCTGCATTTCTAAAAGTCCCATAAAATTAAATTTATTAAAATAACTCCATAAAACTCCACATTCCAATCATTGAGATATCACAAGCAATGTGCGAATGTCTTGATAGCTTAAAACAATTAATAAGTAAAGACAGCATTTATATGAAATAAACTAATCTTTTCAGGAATACTGGCTTCCAACACCCCCTGAGCACAGGAAACAACTTCATGTTTTTGAAAAGATACTAATTTCCTTCCAAGACTGGGGGATTGTGTTTACAGGAAGTCTGCGCTGTGTTTGCAGTGGTTCAAGGAGGTAGGCATCCAAATAGAAGACTGAAGACAGGATACATAAACTCCAAAGAGGGTGTTTGGAGTTCAGACCTGTGCAACTACACAAAGGTCACTCTCCCCCAACAAAAACAGAGTATGGCAATGACGGGTCAGATCCTAATCACGTGGCCAAATTTGATGCCATTTAATCCTCAGTCACACCTCTTCATGCCTGTGGAGTACACCAGCACGAGTGGAAGGAGAAAATGTTAAGACAGAAACAACAAAAAGTTACGGGTTCCTTAGAATACTAATTATTTGGGGAAATAATATACTTTGAGTAAAATCAATTACCAGCCTGTCACTAATTTAATGTTTTCTCTAGGGAGTAAGATATGCAATGGCTGAGGATCTGTAATGGAGCTGCAGGCAGCACTCACAGAAAAGAAATTCTTTTAAAATACCATTTATTTTTTCCTTATGAATCTCCATGCTCCTCACTGATCTGTCACAGGCAGGTATTACAGCCAAAACTATATCATATCATGGAGGATTTCACAGCCAGCTGCAAAGGAGCAGAAGAGAATAGGAATAGAACCTTAACTTATTTCCAATGTCGGTTTACTTTACCTGCTAGGAGCACAAGACCCTCAACATTGAAAATCAGCAGACTTAACACTGACTTCAAGAACGACTTGACTGTCTACACCTCTTGTGGGTGTGGCGTGAGGAATACTACAACAACGTTCAGAGAAGAGAAGTCCTCCAGGAAGGAGAACAGGTGATTAAATTGAATAACGAACTGCTAGCGCCTTGCCTTCTCTTTCCATTTTGTCCTTAGTACACCTGAAACCACCAAACTGCTACACTCCCCTGGGTGACATTCAATGCCAGAAATGTTTCTGAATCACAGCGTAATATCATATATATTCTTTGTGACAATTTACATACAGGCTACTTTCCTCTGAGTATCTGAGATACAAATAAATGTATAATTAATATATACACATTTTGTCATCTGCCCTTTGAAAACACGCCAGAACTATTCCGACAGTAAGGAACTGGGAGAATGGAAGAAAGGAAAAATATTTCTTGTACATGGCCAGCTACTGGTTTTTCTTATTCTGTGGACTCACCAAGTATTTCTTTCTGGGATGCCACGTCACTTCACAAGCATTAGTTCTACTTCAAATTTAAAAAAAAAAAAAAAAAAGGACACAAGTAATGAGAGGCAAAAATAAAGGAAAAGTTTGTAAGGAAATTTTTAAAAGGCAAAGAAGGGGCACACCAAAAAAAAAAAAAAAAAACCCACTGCAAAGAGGAAGGGGAAAATAAAGACCAATGAAAAAAACCCTCACAAGGTTGGGAGGTGGGAAGGAAAGAAGGAAGATTCACTATTGCAAAGCTTATGTACTAAATGTTATAGCTTTGTCGATTCCCCAAAGTGTAAAAAGCTCTCTATGTGTATATAGCACTTTAAAAGTCACAAAAGGAAATAGGAAATAAATTCAATGCACTTGCTTTCTTGGATTTTTTTAAGAGCAGATAAACGCTGCTAAGAGAGCTTTTTTCAATGTTTCAAAATGAATAAGTAACACCCTTTCTGTCAACGTTTTTTTAATTATGATGTCTGTCTCCTGACTTTTAAATGCTTTCCTTAAGAATGTTTTCACACTTTTTTTTCCCATGGAATGTTTTGCAATTTTTCCTTCTTAGATTTCACCAGAGACTTACAAATCAAGCCAAATCTCACGGGGTTTATAGCTGCTTTTACGTGCCCCAGCGGAACTCAATGTGTTAGCATCACTTTTGCTGGAAGGAGAGTTTATTAGCAAGCCCTCCTGCTTCTCCAGCAAGGTGATGTGATTAGCGGGAGCAGCGAGGAAGCTGTTGGCAGGTGGCTGGAGAGAGATGTAAGGTGCCACTTGGCTTTCTCGGCTTGTGACCTTCACTCACATGACAGTGAAAAACAAAACCGCGTCTTTGACACAGTATAATTAGGACCCTTGCGTTTCACCGGATCACAGAGAGAGACAAAAGAACAGCACTGGTTTAGCAGCCCCAGTAATTAGTCCTGGAGGATTTCTCCAACTGCTGCTGTTGGCAAGGAGAGCCCAGGAAAAGAGCCACCGCTCTTCCCGCACGCACTGGCTGCGGAGCCCGCTTCCTGCTTGAAATTCAATTGCGCACAGCTCTGACCTTTGCTGTCACATTTCTTATTTCATAGACAGTTTACAAGGCCTCTCCACCACGCAGGTCATGTTTTAGTTTAAACAGAAATACTCTCGTAGGTGTTAGATGCTAGTTAATGATTACACTGAAATCATTCTAATTAGGCTCTGTTGTTACATGCTGCCCTTTGGGGGCTGCTGCTGTTGTCACATAAAGTATTTTGTAGAGAAATAATTGGCCTGAGATCTTCTCTACCCTGTTTTTGTTTGTTTGGGGGTTTTTTTTGGTTTTTTTTTTCTTTTTATATTATTGATCTATTCTGTACTTGATCGTTGGTAATACTATGCAAAACTTTTATCTACAGCTCCTCCCAGTCACCCCATGGTTCAAAGAATGGTGGGGAGGCTGGAAGACTTAAGAGGAGCACAACATTTATGGAAGGTATTAACTATGATCTGAGGAGAGAAAGGTGCATCGACTTTATTTCCTAACACGCTACCCTGCCATTTCCCTCAGAACCCGGTTCATGATGCAGCCGGGGGAGGCACTGCTATGCTTCACGCACTGGTGGGACGACTGGGATCAGGGAAAGCAGGAGGGAACTTGGGTGTACTGAAGAACTGAGAAACAGGACTGAGAACAGCAAACAGCAAGTGAAGAAATGCAAATGGAGTGGAGAAGGTTTCATTTCAACCTTTTACGTTTGGCAAGGGACGTTAATGTCGTATGTTGGACTGCTGGAAGGGAATCGCAGCCGTTTCTTTTTCTCTCAAACTTGTCCCCTTTCAAAAGATGTCATGCAAATGCCACTCGCTCCTGTGTAGCTTACAGTTTAAATTGGGAAGTGGTTTCAGACGGGGCGGGGAGGGGAGAGAAATCCCAGGGCCTGAATTGCAGAAACTCAGGTCACCATGTTACAAGAGTGACATTCAAGCTATAAAAAGAATAAGAATAAAAGAATTGGTCAGTCTGAAAAATTCAGATAAATTTTTTGAAGATGTTACAGGCCCTTTGAAAACAAGCAAAAAAATGTTATTTCATTAACCATTGTTTCCTCTCTTCTTATTACTGAAATATTCTTTTATATGACAGACAGCTGGGGTTATAAGCAAAAAGTTATTAGTTCAGGCTGTTTAAATGCAGTCTTTTTTCTACTAGCAATGATGTCTACTACAAAGTTATCAGGACAAAATCTGCAGTTTTTGTACAGCAGTAAATCCACAGTCACTGAGTTCGTGGTAACTGATTTCCAATTTACACTCCACATACAATGTAGAATTGGCCCATCACCTGCAAGTATTATCTTGACTACTGCTACTACCAACCTACAGCCACGGCAATCCATTACTAATACCTTTATCACTGCCTAAATGAAGCATCAATAATTCAATTCCCATTTATAAAAACAGGAAATTATTCATGCCATCAGCCCTCACCATCAATAACAGAAGTAAACCTAACTATCTCATTATCCAATTGCAATGTGTGCAAACAGAACTGCCCGTTGTTGACAATAAATATTTGATAACTGAGGAAACAGGAAGGATAAACCAAGGATGTATGGAGTGGCTGCTTTGTAGTTACCACAAGAATTGACCCAGATGGCAATGGTTTACCCTGCTTATACCTCAACTTATTTTCTTTTCATCTCAACAAGAAACTGATCCCAGCTGTGCTGGATGTCAACCACGGATGTAAACCATCTGTTCTCTTCCTATCTTTGTTTATGGTATTAAGTCAAGATAAATACTCACGTTCCCACCAATTTCTGTAATTCTCGTGTTGTTGGTTTTTTAAATTAGCAACCAATTGATAACTGTAGGGATCAATTAACAATACACAAGTAACAAAATATTTACTTGCTGAGGGTGCTTGAGCATGCTGTGATTTTACCCATGTTTCTGAAAAGCTGTTGCTGATTTCAGTGTAGACTCAGCTTTACGTTTTCTAGTGAATCCTAATCAATCTATTCCTACACAGCAGAGAGTGGCTGAATGTAATATATTTTATGTATCGAGGATAAGACTTAGCAAAATATTAGGCGTTAGCTGTTGGAAACAGCAACTGATACTGGAATCGGATGTCCAGGATCAAAGCTTCAGCTCTTCTCCCACTTGAAAGATTTTAAGTTTTAAGCTCAATCATTTCCATCTGAATATTCATCACCAGTTCACCCAGAAGATGATGGATCCTAGCAACGTATCATGATTTATTACTGAATTAAAATCACCTGGATGTTGATATAGGCTATACTCTGATAGTATAGATACACAACAAGCATAATTCTTAAGGAGAGCAGCCATCTCTTTTACACCAGGCAATAGCCACCCTCCAGTGAGATTAGAGCATCATTCACATGGTTGAACTGCAGCATAGCCCAAGCAAAGCCAGACTTAGTGCTGAGGAACGACACCACTCTTTGCCTCTAAAAGCCTCAGACATGGCCCAAGTACCTTGTGACAAAAGTATCCGAATCCGTAAAAGCACCTGGAAGTCCAAAAGACAAGCCAGTATTGCTTCAATTCACAGGTCTCAAGGGTGCTTTGCAAGAGGGAAAGGACAAGAAAAAGGCGTTACTGGTAAAAGGGTTAGGAAAACAAAAAAGGGATTTCTAGTGTTCATTTTGCAGACAATAAAGTGATGCTGTTTCCAAAGGAACAGTGCAAGGTCAGTGTCTGACTGCACGATATGAAGCCTAGATAACTCTTATGGAAAAGGTCGTCTTGACCCAGGGAACTGTAGTCTGCCCTGTGAAAATTGCTTCCAGCCTTTGTAATAACAGAGCTTAGGTGTGTGCGTACCGTCCACCAGACTAATGCTCTGGATGATGTTATTGTGCTGATAAAATTGTTTACTGAAAGAACAAACCAAACATTTTTAAACATTTAAACAGAATTCATTTATAAAATATTAATTTGTCTAAAAATTTCCATTAGAAAATAGTAAATAAAATAAAAATAAATAATTGAATGCAAATAAAACAGCAAATTACAAAAACAGAGTAAAAAAGCACAAGTTCCGGCTTGTCTCTGCCGTAGTACACATTGGTGGGGGGAAAAGGGAAAATATAGAAAGACTACCACAACTATAGTGTTACATCCACCAGCACAAAAAGCAATGCAGTCCACTTCTTGGCCACTGCCCTACCACAGAGCCTGACTGAGTAGTGTGTGTAGCTCTTGTAGGAGTCAGTGCAAGATGAAAGCTCTTCTGGGGGAAATCAGCAAGTCTGGGGCAGTTTTGCTCAATACTGGTTGACGCAAACACTTCGCCTGCACAGTACTGCTACTGGCATGTCCCAGTCTACTCCAGGATGGCTATGCGCTTCGATGGCCACAGTCTGATACAGAAGAGCTTGCTGCATTTTAAGTTCCTCTTCCTTTCCTCTTACCCACAACTTCTGGACACTTTTTGTGCAGCAGCTTCTTTCATCTTAAAAATTTAGCGGTGAGAATAGGAGTTTGTGGGACCCACTCAGACCGTTCTTGAGAACTAGTGGATGAGGCACAGTGGGAAGGAGAGCAAGAGCTGAAGAGGAGACATTAGGTGGGGACCAGAGGGTGAAATACTTTATTTCCAGAATAAAGGAAATATTCATATTTCTATAATGATTATATTAACTTTGTGGGCTGCAAATATTTTTGCAAGCATTAGGAATATATGCTGGACTCCTCAAAGGAAATTAGTAGCAAATAGCTTGAGCTGACATTAAAGGATGAGCAAACCACCCTGTCAAGCCCATACAGTATCTAGCATTAGATATTTAATAGAAATGTGGACATTGCTGATTCTGTTGTAAATAGAAAGACTGAATAAGTCAGATGACAGAAATTGAACTGAAGTGTAATGCAGGTTGTACTCATTTTAAGAAATGTCCAAAAAAAGGAGCCAAGAACATGAAAGAAATAGTCAAAACATTAGAAAGAAAAGAAAATTAGACTAGATCATGGTATAAGTCATCTGTCACAATTCTGTTGATGCATTAACGTGAGTAGTTAGAGTACAGCGGTGTCCTTCTACACTTTGCAAAAGCCATAGTGCTCCACATCTATCCTGCGTAGATACAACATCGCTGGATGGGGCTAGGCCTTTCCGGGTTAACAGCAGAAGATGTTGGGGCGTATTGGGTATGTATCGAACGACAACCCTGCTATTACTCAATCTGTTGTGGGTGGAGGGCTATCAGTTCAAAATTAACATTTTAACATCATAGAATCATAGACTGCTTCGGGTTGGAAGGGACCTTCAAAGGTCACCTAGTCCAACCCCCCCGCAGTGAGCAGGGACATCCTCAACTAGGTCAGGTTGCCCAGAGCCCCGTCCAACCTGACCCGGAACGTTTCCAGGGATGGGACATCTACCACCTCTCTGTGCCAGTGTTTCACCACCCTCGTGGTAATAAATTTCTGGCTTTTATCTAGTCTAAATCTACCACTTTTTATGTAAAACCATTACTCCTCATCCCATCACCACACATCTTGCTAACAAGACTGTCCCCATCTTTCTTATAGGCCCTTTTAAGTACTGGAAGGCATCCATGAGGTCTCCCCAGAGCCTCTTCTTCTCCAGGCTGAACAACCCCAACTCTCTCAGCCTTTCTTCACAAGAGAGGTATTCCAGCCCTCTGATCATCTTTGTGGCCGTCCTCTGGACCCACCCTAACAGTTTCATGTCTTTCTTGTGCTGAGGATTCCAGAGCTGAATGCAGTGAGGTGAGGTCTCACCATAGCGGAATAGAGGGGGAAAATCACACCCCTCAACTTGCTGGCCACACTTCTTTCGATACAGCTGAGGATACAGCTGGCTTGCTTGCCAACTCATGTCCAGCTTTTCATCCACCAGTGCTCCCAAATCCTTCTGCATAGGGCTGCTTTTAAACTCTTCATTCCCCAGCACTTGGCCTTGTTGAACCTGATGACATTCACAAGGGTCCATTTTTGAAGGTTGCCCGGCTCCCCTGTGAATGTCAAGATAGTCAGCCTTAGTCACAGAAATATGCTTCTATGTCTTTAACAAGACTTTTCACTAGAACATCCTTTTCTTTCATGTTTGTTTCCCCACAATAAACACATTTCTTATAAAATTTACAATGTAATCTCTGATATTTTCCGGCACTTACCACCTCAAGAAAATATTGTACAACTTTTAACTTTCTTTAAATTTGAAAGTTAAACCTCCAAATCAAAAAATCTTTTTTTCCTCTTCCTTTCGTACCATCATTTTATTTTCAGTCTTTGCCAGATGTAGATTATTGCTAATTGGTGCTAAATTGCACCAATTTCCTTTTGCTCAAACCTGTCCTACCCACCAGCATCATGGACATCTCTCTCCTTCTTCCCACTCCTGACAAAGACAAGCACTGACTTAGACAGCCTTGGCAAGTTGCTAATGTGGTGGATAAGTGTATTCTGCCTTGATTGAAATCAGGTTCTCTGCCCTTTGGGGGTAGCACAGCCATCAGGTTTAATTTCATTTTCTGATATTTTAGCAGTCATGTTGGGACTCCTGCAGAGAACTGAGAATGAAACGTCCTTTTTGACAACAGTCTTCAGTACATCCTGGAATAGGACATGTATATGGTTTTATACGAGAGAAGGGAAGTCTGAGGCTATCGAAGTGCTAGACAACATGACTAAATCAAACATCAAGGTGATGAATCTCAAATATAACTTGATATTCACTTGATACGCTTCACAGTATTTCCCTTCATTATTTTCCATTTTGGCCACATTCTATGGGACAATTTAATTCAGTGCATATGTCCAGAGGTGAAACTGGTATTCTTTTATCTTGCTGAAATGCGAATGTATGGTAAAGCTAAAGGAAATTAATTATACCACCTCAAGAACAACAACACCAAAAAAACCAAAGAGGAAAAAACTAAATTCTTACAACTTAGGGACCTATTCCCCTGTCAGTTAGTTTTATAAGTGG
The DNA here is from genome assembly GCA_009769605.1 of Bucorvus abyssinicus. Classification (NCBI taxonomy): domain Eukaryota; kingdom Metazoa; phylum Chordata; class Aves; order Bucerotiformes; family Bucorvidae; genus Bucorvus; species Bucorvus abyssinicus. The sequence goes on from CM020063.1 coordinate 79,977,854, forward strand.
TTAGTTAGTTTTATAAGTTAGTTAGTTTTATAGTTTTTTTTATTTTTTGATGTGGTATAAACAAAAGGCTTGCCTGTACTTTATTTCAAAACTGGTCAGATTAATGTCCTTTCTTTTTCTTCTTCTTCTGTCAGAAAATGAGTTGCACTTCAGGCTGAGAATAGACTGGGAAAGTAGAAAAGATGATGTAAAAAAGAGTCTGAGCCGCTGAAGCAAAAAAAAAAAAAAAAATGTTGCAGTATAAATACCTTTTTCCCAAGTGGAGTTCGGGGTTTTCTGAATAACTAACAATACGCCAAAACAACAGTGCCGTTAATTAGAATAACCAGGAAAACTCTTCCTTTGCAAATGGGTTGAGATTACCAGATCAAACTATTTGTCTCAGAAAATCTCTGCACTCTTTTCCCTGAAATGCACATTCACACAGAATTTCGTCCTGTAAGTCTATGACTTTACTCCCCACACGCCCAGACACAACACACTGTTAAAATTAACTAAGAAAAAGCTGATGTAAGATCATTACCTGTAATGAGTGCTTTCAACACTTGCTACTCACTAGCGCCTGAGGAAAACGTGCAAAACAGAGGGTGACACAAAATTGCGCAGAAGTGGTTGTACTATCAGTTTCTGCACTTCTGCATCTATGACGAGTGAACCGTTGACTTTAGTGGATTGATTTAATAGGCTTGCAAACCAAAAGCACTGAAGTCACAGTCACTTGATGACCTAAGTAAACTTTGGATCAGACTGTGCATAATTAAGACTAGGGGACTCAAGTCAGCAAAATAGAACGCTTCTGCAGATGTGCACCAAGGACTGAGGGCAAAGGCTTCATAACTGCCATTCTTGGACCTCTAAGGGCGGGGGGAAATCAATACCAAGGAGTCAGATGCAAAAATCAGATATACCAATGCAGTCAATCACTGTATATGAATGATATTAGCATGACACTTCTGCGGTAAACTCTCTACCTGGAAGAAAATCTCGTGGAGATTAACAGCTGCCTACTAGTAAAATGATGGAAGTAAAAGCCAAAGGTTCAGCTGGAAAACAGACTTCTGTGCTGTGAATCGTAACCTTTCGTAAGAATACCGACCTAGGAAATAACAAATTTTGTAAAAAGTGTATGTAAGTAAAAAAAGAAATTGATGAAGAAATACACATTTGCTAAGCTAAGCTCTTCTCTTCACGCCTTTCAAAGCTACCACGGTGGTTTGGTGGTGTGACAGCTGAAACCAGGATGTGGGTAAACTGGGAGATCATAGTTAGCTGCTGATGCCCTGCACCTGTGAAATGTAGAGGTCTGGTTCCCTATTAAAAATGTCCATTTCTTGGAGTGACAGAGCTGCACAAGTTGGGCTGCAAGAGGACCTGGGTTAGAAGGTCAGATTTGCTGTGATATGTATTTCCCTGCTGACAGCGATGGGGGAGGGCTGCCATGAGGTGTTGGAGTGTCCCCTGGCACAAAAATTTGATGCCCAATTAGGTTTAGAAATAGTGACAAAGAGTTGATGCCCAATTAAGTTTAGATAAAGCTCTTCTCTGTAAACCTCAATTACCTGTGATGTCTTATGACATTCAGCGTTTACAAAGTATAATTACACAATAGTGTCTGACATTTAACGTCTATGGATAATTTAAAAGACTTCTACTTCAAAAGGGCTGCTCATGAGCAACAGTAATCACTTCAATTAGCTTGGCACCATTACAATGTAACAAGACCATTTGACTGCCTATTAGAACCAGCCAAGCTCTTCAAGTGTGTTAATTTAGCAGTCATTGCTAATTTCTGGGCTTTGCTGCATTTGCATAGGAAAACATAACCCTGTTAGCCAGAAAGGGAGTTTCATTCCTGCAGCAGCTTCCTATTCTTAGTGAGGTTTTCATGGTGCTGTTTACATCCAGAAACATATTTCAAACAGCGAACTATTGAGAGAAAGAGGGTTTTGTTTCATCAAGGGAGTTTTTCAGAATCTAGGTCAAAATTATTAATATAGCTTTCAAAATTTTTTTTAAACTGTTCAAGACAAAACAGACCCCTAGGATTAAAAATAAATAAATAAATAAAATAAAATTCTCCATCCCCACCTGTCTCCATTGTGCAATATTAAAGAATTTTCCCAGGAGATCATTGAGTCATCTGTAAAAATTACTGGCAAGTCAAGGTTCTCACTGTGTATTATGGGAACCAGCAATAGGTAGAATCACATCACCACAGATGCTTTCTTTTCAGCCACTTAATATATTGTAGGATACTCTGCAGAAGCAGGAAACCTCCGTAAAGTAGGAAAGTTCTCCAGGGACCAATCATATCTTCCTAGCAATTCCCTTTAAACTACAGGGATTAGTCAAAGGACCAAAGCGGAAAGAGAAGTCACAATTATTTGTGCCTGTACCTGAGAATAGGTAGACTAGGACGCCTGTTGGCAGCCAGTAAAAGAGTTAGAGGTTCAAATCTTATAAAGCAGTAGTTACCAAATTTAAAATAAATAAATAAACAGATAAACAGATAAATAAACAAATAATGTAAGATCAGGGCTAGCCCTGACTGGGCTAGAGCGGGCTAGAGCAGGCTGATCAGGCTAGCCCACCTCCTGAACAGTCTCAACACAGATGCTGCAGTGCACATGAATGTAAATTGAACACCTTTTATCACTTCAAAGACTTCAGCAGCCAGTGGCCAGCATGGGCAACCCTGTCTTGTCTGTGGCTCAAGGGAAACTTCCTAATGTCATCACTGTCTTCAATTATGGTGATGCTAGGTTTTTTAAACACTGCTGAGGCAGTATTTGAGTGAGATATTATAAATATAGCCCTTATTTATAATGCTTAGTATTTTTACAAAACAGGGGAGAATAAAATGAAATACGATAAAGCAAATGCCTGCAAGAGGGAAGTTTCTGGCAAAGTGATAGCCAAAGAAACAACCATTCCAGCTCACCTAAGCTTAGTGGGGTTTTACTAGCTTTACCCTGGTGACAGTAGTGGTACAAAACACATTTACACCACCTAAATATCTCTCAAATCTGCTCTCCTGGAAGGTACCAGGGACCTACAGTGGACACTAGGCTGAACATGAGCCAAAAATGTGCTCTCACCACAAAACAAGACAAACCTCATAGAGACTACATGACAGGTTTGGCCAGAAAATGAAGGAAAATTGTTATACACTTTCTTTGGGACTAAGGTTGCCATTTTCTCTCCATATTAAATTTTTTTTGGTACCATTTTCTCTGCATATTAAATCAGTAAGTGGATTTTTCAAAAAATAACCTCAGATAAACACTGAAATGACCTAAACCTTCAGGTGTGTATCGCTGGTCTGGAATGCTTGCGGGGGGAACCAAACTAATTTTCTCATAAGACTTCTTGAACTTGCTGCTTCAAGCTAATGTATATCATGAGAAAGTTTTCTTTATCTTTCTAATAGGAGCTACAAAGTTTGGAAAAGATGAGTATGAAGTCATTCAGTTTCCACAGGCATTTGTGATGAAAGGTTAGCGCTAACCACTTTCGTGCATCAGTAGGCATTCCTTGTGATCAGATGGGAATCACACTGCTAATGAGCTAAATTCTTGATGACTTGAAGGTTGAAGGACTGAAAGACATGTTATAGTGCTTTTTTAAAAACTGAGGCAAAGTCACAATCCTGACCGTGTGTCCATAGGAACAAGCAATTTCCTCCTTATGCTGGCACACAAACAATGAGCAGCTTTCCCTAAAATCACCTTGGAGTAGCCAGGGGAAGAATTCAAGGAGGATTTGGAGGAAGAGAAAGTTTAGTGTAACATCTTCCCTTCATATTAATTTATCTGTTCAACCAGAGCAAAATTGGGTTTGGTTTCAAGAAGCTAATATTAATTTTTATCTTATTTTCAAAGATACCATAAAATTTTAACAAAGGTTCCAAATTCATTACAGGTATAGAGAACATGAAAATTACCTAATATCATCATGCAGGTCAAGAAAGATTTGGTTTATGCAAACCATATCATTTTGACACACACATCAATAGTATAACGTGTTTGTCTCTTCCTAAAAATGGTGGGTACCAGCAACTCTCAGGACCAGCCTTAAAACACAGTATTTAGCATAAGCTTAATGCAACATCTCATAATATTAATCTAGACATTTCTTCATATGAAGGAAGTTCTCTGATATCCCAGATCTGGAGAAACACTTCCTCTTTGATATTCATCAAAAGTAAGATACGCAAGCAGAGGAAAAGGGAACATGACCAGATCTCTCCTTGTGCTCCAATGATCCGTGTGCTGACTGCCCCATAACTCCATAAATACAAAAGGACAGACAGAGCTGCTCTAAGTTGCATCAGACACCACCCCCATCACGACCAGGATTAAATAGTAGGAAAAGAAACAGAGAGAACGTTTTCTTCAAGTTGTCCAGTATAACAAAAAATATAGCCTGCAAAAATTGCAAAGTCTACTCTGAGAAATACCACAACCACCAAGAGGATTCCAGACCAAATTTTCTCCCTCCACTTCCTTCTCTTACTCTTTTGTAAAGTAATACAGCTGTAAGACAGAAAATATACAAAAATAAAAAATACATAATCAGCTTTATTGTACTTTTCATAGCAACAATCAAAGCAATATCTTTTCTTCTTTCTTTAACTCATGGAGAGGAAAAAAAAAAGGAAAAATTTATTTTTTTTATATATATATATTATATATAAATTTATTATATACACAGTCATGTGCATGCCTAAGGAGGAAAGAAAATACCAGCATAAAACTGATTCATCAAAAAACTTTTATGAGAAAAGGGCATCTAACGTATCCGTGCAATATTGGAAATCTTCTTTAATTTACTCACTGTAACAACTCTCGCAAACTTGCATCTTTTATAAGAGACAAGGCTCATCAAGACAGCATTTTACAAATTCCTCTACTGCCCTTCTGGCCTGCGTTTCCACTTATTTCTTTCAATAAACTGGCCAGTCTATGATTGCTCTTTTCAGCACAATTTTCAGGGAGTTGTATGCTCATTTCAAGGTCATGCTCATTGCACTTCCCTGAGGTAATTTGTTTGGCGTGGAAGGGGCCTCTGCTTTTCTTGTGGTCCTCATGTTCACACTGCCAGAACCTCATCTCATCTATGTAGCAGCTTTCTCATCCTGCAGTAATTTCCAGCCCGAGTTCTCAAAGCTCTCCATGGACTTTATGAACTTATGCCACCTCACCCCTTCCTGTCCTTCAGAACTGGGGGAACCACAATAACCAGACCAAGCAGCCTGCCTGATAAAGCCACAATAAAGCCTGAAAGAGAACTAAGAAATGAGCCAAAAACCTTATGCTTTGTTGAACAGAATCGCAGAGGTTTTTGATGAATCTCTATATGCAATGAACTTTTTACTTCCAGCTCACTCCATGGGTGAAGGTGGTTCACTGGGTATTACATTCAAAGGTTTTGTGTATCTGTAAAAAAGATGCCAAAAGACCAGAGGGATGGGGAGCAAAGGGAGTGAGAAAGCCGAATAACTGGACACAGCCAAGGTAGCAATAGTAACATGACCCTGAGAAAAAGGTAACTGAAAGCAGGCTTTGGGGCTGGACAATGGCTAGGAAGGCGACAAAGCCATAAGCAAAGAGGTTGGCTCCTGCTGTGCAGCTCCCACTGAACTGAGGGAAACAGAACTTCTACGTTGCTTTCGAATATGTGGGATTGCAACAAAAGTACCTGACCCTGCCTTGATTTTCTCCCATTAATGTTTTTCCCAAAGCCTAACCTCTAATCCAGAAAGCAACCATACTTCAATGTAAATGATAATATTACTAAACATCATAGGACAAGCCAAATTCTTCTTCTATATTTTCATGGGAATGAAGAATGATATGGTGGGAGGGAGATTAATATCTTGGTTCAAACTAATAACCTTTTTCCTACTATTCTCTCCAGCCAGCCATTACTTTCTCTTGCATCTCCTTACTCCTATCACTCCTGCATATACTTCTTTGAAACGTCTCAGACTTTGGCACCCAAGTCCCAGCCCTCCTCCTCAGGACTTTTAATGACTTTGCCTCCCCAGGAAACCTTACAGTTTCTTCTCATTGTTCTGTGTTCCTCACCGTACCCTTCAACGCAACTCAGACAAGAACACGGTGATTTTTCACACTCCAGGTAAGCAGGAGATGATCCTATATTATTTCTCCCATCTCAGGGGAAAGACTCATCTTTCCATAAAATACTAATTTTCAATACTTTTCCTCTATTCCACTCCCCTCCGCCCACCCCACACTCCCCACACCTCCCGACCCCCGAGTAAGGGTGGTGTCATTTTCTTCTGAGGATGGGCTGTGAGAGGGGTTCTGATCTAAGCCAACATCCCAGCTTTCAGCCGTCCCCAAGCACTGCCCTTTCCTGCAGCATAAGCTGATGTCACATTCATTCCCCCTGCACAGCTGGCAGACACCAATATATTCAAGGGGTCCTGAATCACAGTGGAAACCTTTATGTGAAAGACACAGCTGTATTTCTTATGCTGAGCAGCTGTAGCCATCCCCCGCATGGAGATCGAGAGGAGAGCATTGGGCAGTTGGCGCTGGCTGATTGATTGCCGTGGGGTCACATCTAACAGCTGACTGGTCTGATAACATGAGACCTTTTACATCCATAAAACCAGCACCAGGAACTCTGGTGGTGAACGGTGCTGCTAAATCAAACTTTCTACGTCTGTAGCTTCATCCTAGACGTGGTTAAGTGACAAGCCACGTGGAAGATTTCACCACCATCCTCCCACCAGGAGTCCAAACCACATAACTACAAAATTAGCTAAGTGCTAAAAAATAAACCTCTCAGCCTGGTAATAGCCAGTGTTAATTTACTGACTCCCGCTCTGTTAAAGCCTTTTCAGTCACAGACTGGAGAGAAAAGCTGTCTTGTTCTTGCCTGCAGGTGTATTTTGATCAGCTGAAACTTTATCTACACTGACAAGACAGTAGCGAACAAGTGTCAGAGCATTTTTATTCAGATCTCCACCACACCTTAGGACTACTTCCTACATCTCTGGGGGCTACAAGAGGGGAAAAAACCACCTAGAAAATAAAACACGCTTCTCTGACTTCTCACTCAGCTTTGGTAAACACCCAGCAGCCAAAATATACCTCCAAATTAATCTAAATTGTACAGTCTCCCTCCTCTCAGAAGGAAAGACTTGAACCAAAGTCTCTGTGCACGTCTCGGGGCGCGGGGGACAAAGGGGGCAGTGCTGGATGAGCCAGAGGGAGAGAGTCAGACTACAGCCTATGCTGCCGCTTCTCTCCAAACTAGGAAACAGTCAAGCAAGAAATAAAATATATATGAAGGGAATCAATTTAATTTAATCACTGTAAGTAAGTTGTAAAATCACTACTTCATTTCATGTTGGATGAAATATTCAATGATTCTCCCAATCCTCTCCTGTTCTTGCAGCTGAGGAGACACAGAGCATCTTTGTCAGCAGAGGCAGCTGCTCAGGGGGCTGAGGCAAACCTACCATCTGTCCACAGCTGATCAACTCATCCCTGATGTGGGTAAATATGCTCTTAAATGGTGGGGGAAATGAAAAATAAATGCACTGACTTTACACCAAACAAACCTGAACCTCATTTTAGGAGAAAAGACGCAGAGACTACAGAGACAGATGCAAAACTGAGAAGTACTTTACAGTCAGTTAGCAAAGAACGGTAAGACTGAAGCCCCTACCAGAGATGCAAGTAATCCCTGTGACAGCCCTCTTTGAAAGGATTGGAAATCCACTGGAAACTGACAATAAAATTATATTAATTTACCCCAAAGAATAAAGCACTACCAGAGCAAATCAGTACTTCATTATATTCCTATTCTTCCCAGCACACCTTACTGAGGAGAAAAGCGGCACATCATGAGCTCATTTTTACTTTATAGACTTCACTCAAGACACATAGACCAACCACTTATCAAAGGATCCCAAAATGGGCAAAATTTAAGCATCGACATAAGATGTCCCTCTAGTCCAGTACATCTTATATTTGTGCCACAGATAGCATGATTTAGGTTACGTCTCATTCCATAAGCCACTGCACACAAGCTAGCATATTTTAACGGGTTTCAAATCCCATGATAAATGGGCATTGCCAAAGTATACGTTTTAAATAGTATAAATGTGTTACCTATTTTAATATTCTGTTTCTTAAAGATAGATGAAGTGGTTAAACACACTGCACTTTATGATTTACCATAAGATTATTCTAAAATTTCAAAAAGTCTCACACATGGACAATTTGAACTCCTTTACTCCGATAAAACTGTTCCTCATTGTAAACGTCTAATGTATAATCACAGCTGGGATCCATTCCAGCTGTCATGGTATGAGATTGACATTTCACAGGTTAATGCACATGCTTTTTATCATATGATAAATGGTAAGGAATCATAAAATTCTAATTTTGCCTAACAGCCAACAAGTATTTTTAGTAGCACAGAGTCACATCTAAAACAAAACTGTTTGTAAAGTTGCTCTGACGCTAACCATTTCTGAGGCAAGCTTCTAAGACTCCTTTCTGCCTCTCTCCTGGCAGCAAGAACCAGCCTCTTGTGCCATGTTCTCCATCTCTAAAAATCTGCAATCATGTTTCAGCTCTAGCTGAGATTGGTGCTTTAACACCGTGATGTTTGTCTATATTGGAGAGCTGGTGGTCCTGGTAAAGAAATGCACAGATATCAAGGGTGTTGTCCTTGACTAATTAGTTAACAACTGAAATTCAGTGTTGTTAAGATGGAGACCTGTAAGGAAAAAACCTCCCTACATACAGACACATATACAGAGTGATGAACTCCAAGCTCACTCAAAAAAGGAAAGACCTTAGAGTCATTCTAGACATTTTCCTTGAAATGTCAAGAGTAAGAATCGAAAGCCCATGAAACCAGGGGCAAGCTCCCGGCATCCAACCCACTCTCAAGAATTTAAGAGTTTGCTTTCAGGAAGCACACAAGACTTCATGGTCCAATTGCAATGCTCTCCTACGAAGGCAGAGCTCTGATCCAGCTAGAGCCTGTGCTGTCCAGCTGGTCAGAACACACAGTCCAAATAATGTGTAGTCCTGCTCCTGACTCTCAGTGGTACTAAAAGCAGTGTATGTCCTATTTTTAGTTGTCCAAGAATGGAACTGGGAAGTTCTCAGGTTAATAATTCTTCTGAGGTATGCATTATCATTAGCTGTTGCAGTTCTCGATATTCTCGTTAGCTGTCAGTGTCCTATCCTTTTTGTGACTCATACTAACTTTGGGTTTATGTCATCTTTATAGCAAAGAGTTCACAGTTTTAATTAACACAGTATGAAAAGGCATTTCCTTCCCTTTGTTCCTAGCCCACTGTAGAATTCTGCTGCAATGAGTCAACTCTCAATATGCATTTCCTAAAACATTGGGGTTTGTCTCCCTTTCTAAATGTATAATTCTAGATTCAGCCTCAGACTTGTGGATCTCTAACCCAATTAACCCAGATTCAGTCACTGTAGTCAAGAAATTAAAAGGAATTTCTCTGTCCTCTCTCCCTTTTTACCACTCAGGCATTGCTACAAGAAAGGCCAATGACTTCAGAAAGTGTTTTTTCCATTAGATTTTGTTCCCACCTTTTTTCTTTCCACAGCCTCACCCAGGCCAAGACTAAAGAGTTAAATGAAAGTGAAATTTTCCTAAGTCAATCAACTGCAGAACGGCTTATGACAGGATTGGCTATGTAGGCAAGACTTTATTCATCTCATTAGAGGACTTTTCTGGTTTAGTTTGTGCACGGTGTTGCAGAATGGGGGAAGCAAGTATGTATGCAGGCAAAGATCAGAGTTTTCCCCAATTTGCTTCCCAGCTAACAGCCACAGCTCTGCCTGCATCTATGCATAGAGTATCATCAGTGGACTTCCCGCTCCCACCAAGCCAGAAGACTGTTAGCTCGTAGGACTTTTACTACTTTGTTGGCAGCAATCATAGTTTTCTTGTTGAATTCCTTCATTAATATATTCTAGGCATCAGAGTAGGAGGAAATAAAAGCATGAGGATTTTTTTTCCTCCTTTATGTTTTATCCCACCATTTTTTCATGCTAATTTTGGTCTCTAAACCAAGTGTTACTGAGTCTTGGTGTTTTGTTTAATCAATCCTGGAAGCTTATAGCCAGGAAGTCCTCAACCAGCCAGTTCTGGAGCCTCTCGTGTCTGTCAGTGAAGAGAAATTTCACTTGCTGGACACAGATTTATTATTATTATTATTATTATTTTAATTATGATATTACATACATGTGCATACACACATGCGCAGATTACTAAGAAGAGCAAAAGAAGAGCCTGATAAGGAAACTTGAAGGAAGACCAGACCCAGAACCGCAGCAGAAGAGCACCCTGAGCTGCCGCTGTCTCCTGAACACCCCAGGAAACACATCCTGCTGCCTCAAACGATCTTCCAAGGTGAGAGGCACGAAGTGGCTTCTCAAGCACTGCGGCAAACGGTATTACCAGCTCTGTTGTAGAGACAGAAAACTAGCATGCGTGCTCCCCAGCCGACTCTAGGTGAACAAACCTGCCGCCTGCCAGCTTGCATCCTCGCAGGCTGGAGGTAGCGGCTGGGGCAGCCACTGGTACACTCTGTCTGACAGCACCCTCTCCAAAGGCCAGGTACCGTTACAGGGCGCACCTCTCACTCCATGCATTGAACTGACTTGTTCTGACTGTGCAACAGCTCTGACGACTGCTGGCGTGGATGCAAGAAGCCAGGGTCACAGGCTGCCGCATGCATGGCCTGTCACCAGCCGTGCCACTAAAACCAGACAAAACCTTGTCGAGGCAGGTAAACTCCTTCAGAGCTAGAGGTAAGCGATTCGACTCACGGCATAGCTCGTGAGGGTTTGTCCAGTTCAAGGACAGTATCCTCTTACAGGAGAGCCGGGTGTAGGTGGGAAGACACGCACACGTGCTCAAATTACACACGCGTGCAGAGGCAGAGAAATGCAAAGGCAGACAGGCTCAGCTGCAGGAGCAAAGGCAGGAAACCTGGCAGGGGCTCAACATGCTGTCAGCACTCTTATGATAAAGGGGACAAAGAAAATAAACTTACAATTCTCCCCACAAGCCTAAATCAGAAGAAAAAAATTAAAGGGAAGGAGGAAAGGAAAGTGGGAGGGAAAAAAAGGTTGTCCTCCCACTTTCCTTCCCACATGTTCTGGATGTGCCCAGATATGAAGCTAGTGAGCAGGAAAAAGCCCTGTTGAATGTAGCAGTCAGTACCTACTGCAGCAGACACCTCTGCTCGTGGCACACCTGGCACATCCAGCCAAACCCAGCAGAAAAACTGCTTAATATTAATTTTTTCTTTCTTCACCTTCATTCATAAGCCTGTATACTAAACAAGAAGTCCACAGGGTTATTGTGCTCTGACAGTACTTTCAAAGAGAACTCCTACAGAGTAGTCCCTGTGCTGGATCTTAGTGAGCTGTAAACCAAGGGGGAGAGTGTTATGGTTAAAAACAAACACCATTTGCTTTTTCTTTCTGATTTGAATTATAAAAAGTTTCCACTACTCACTCTCTGCGCTAAAATACTGAGGAAATGAAGTTACTCATTGTATTATTTGCCACTAAAATACTAGGTGATGAGGAGAGACTTTTTTCCCTACTCAAATGAAAACATTCGTCTTACCAAGCATGTTTGATCAGGATATATTGAAAGCACTTACTGAAAATAATGTAGGCTTTGGAAGGTAAATTTAGTCCAGATATGGTCTGGCTGCTTCACATTCCTGCCAAGACACAAAGAAGCTTTTCTACTGGTTAAACACCTATCTAAATGGAAGTTACAGCTGCTATGTATTACCAGCATAGTACAAAACAGCTGGAATAGACTGCTTGAGCCCACTGACTTTGGTGACATAGGGAAAGGGGAGGATAGGTTTAAGATAGGTTATTTCACAAAAAAAAACCCACCATTTTTTATGAACTCTGCAAACAAAACTTACCCATGTAAAGTGTTTAGCATCATCCAGAGTAAATTAAATGTTATTTTATATCTTTATCCTATAAATATTAAAAGTGGGTTTAAATGGACACCAATTAACATGTCTTTAAAAAGCAATTATTCTGTAAGTATCAGGGAAAGCGTGTTGTTCAGAGACAATTGTAGGAGAGGATTTCTGTATCTATAGTTCCAGGCCAGCGGTGACCAAATGTTACCTTCTCCTGACCATGGCTCCCACCGTAGAAGCAATGTCAGTGCAATGACACAGGCTTATATTGCCTCTGTCTGTGCCCTACGCTCTACCACAGACCTCAGAAATCAGAGAGCTTTCAAAGATTTGTCATCCATGAAGTGCCAAAATGTCACTGAATAAGCATTTCTGCTTGTTTTAAAACCATATTGGGCAACCGAAATCTTGTATTTCAGTCAAATGAGTGGAGGGCTTCTTTGAGAGTCGGTACTCTCAAAGCACAACAAGCAAACTAACGTTAGCATCCTTTTCCACAAAATTACCTGCAGTAAAATATTTTCAGGATAATACTGAAGATAACTGTGCAGGCACTTTTAATAGCAACAGGCACAAACCAAAATCCAGAGGCAAACATCCCACAGACTTGAAGATTTTTTTCCTGTTGGAGCTCTATATATGTGTGGTCTTCCAGAAAAGAGCTCAAGAGAGAAATCCCCCATTCCATAGCAATCTGTGACCTTAGACTAATGGCTAGCCCTAACTCACAATGAAAGAAAAGAAAATGAGAAGTAAACTGCTGTCTTACATTTATTCATTCTATTAATTCACAGGAAGACTTTAATTTTGGGGTTAAGTCTGATGATCAGTGAGTCCGGAGTTCAAGAAGTGGAGGATCCTGTTAGCATTTTTTTTTTTTTTACTTCTTATTACTAAGTGTTTTGTTGCATGAAAATTGTCATTCACATTTTTGAGTCATCTCTCTTTCATCAAACCTATCCAACAGAAAACGCATAATTTTCCATAGACTCTCTCGATTTTGATAATTTTCAGCCTTCTAGAGTATAACACCTCTTTTTTATTTGGAGGGAAAAAATAATTAAGATTACGTCTACTCCTTAGTATCATCTAATGAAAAGCCTTTAGAATGCGTATCCAGCTGAGAACAGGCCAAAACCAACAGACCAACTTTTCCTGTCCGAGTATCGGTTTGAAGTAATCTGGATGCTCCTGTTTCTTCTTTACGACTGAGGTGATGCAGAGTGCCTGGTCTGCAGGAGAGCTTCATCACACCGTGTCTCATACAGGCTGGCTTGCTCTCCAAGCCGTATATCTTTTTCATCGTCGCTAGACAGCGGATGAGAATTGCTCTCTACTACGCTTCAGATTCAAAAATGACTTCTGATTTTTACCCTCCAAGGGAGAAGTGTCCCTGTCATTGAGCAGTGATCAGTCTTTGGGTTATTGTGGTTTTTAACTGCCTACAAGCAAAGAAGTTTTAATTGTTGTGCAGACTTAACGAGTAATGCCGTTACAGTATGATAGAGCTCCTTGATCAGTGACTATCTCCTGCCTGCCATGGTTTGCAGACAGAATTCTACTTCTTGCTTTTTTGTGTTTGCAGCTTTAGATACTATTGTTCACTGAAGCAATTGGAAACTGCCATAGTGATAGTATAGTGCCACAGGTCTGCGAACTGACATGTTGTATCTCAGCCTCTAACAGAGTCTTGTGAGCAGCTGATAATGACAGCTCAGTGTGTTTGAAAACATTGGCTTCTTATTCCTAAGTCCAAAGCAGCTGGAACACAAATACATTGCAAGAGGAGCCAGACACTTAAAAAACCGCCGTTAAAAATGAATAGGCCTCCTCCAGATGCCAGTGAGAATAATAATCACAGAACCATCTGGTTGGAAGAGACCTTTCAGATCATGGAGTCCAACCGTTCCCCCTGCACTGCCAGGGTCCCTAAACCAGGTCCCTCAGCACCACATCCACACGGCTTTTGAACACCTCCAGGGATGGGGACTCCACCACCTCCCTGGGCAGCCTGTTCCAATTCTTGACAACCCTCTCTGTAAGGAAATTTTTCCAAATATCCAACCTAAATCTTCCCTGCTGCAACTTGAGGCTGTTTCCTCTTGTCCTGTCACTTGTCACATGGGAGAAGAGACCAGCCCCCACCTCACTATAACCTCGTTTCAGGTAGTTGTAGAGAGCAATGAGGTCTGCCCTCAGCCTCCTCTTCTCCAGGCTGAACAACACCAGGTCTGAGGAACACTCAGCTGCTCCTCACAGGACTTGTTCTCTAGACCCTGCACCGGCTTTGTTAAGTACACTTTGTTAAATGTACAACCAAAGTTCTCTGCTTTCACCTGGGAGCTGGTGCATTTCCCCTGGACCACGATCACACCATTTATCTCGAGGAACGTCGGTCCGATCCCAGGTTCCGTTGTCAGCTCCATTTCACGGTGCTCTGGATTTGTGCTGAAAACAGCCCTGATGTCTCACCCACGTTTTGGCTATAGGTGGCCAGCGCTTACACGACACCAAGGCTTTCTCTTACACACCGCCCCGTCCTCCCAAGTGAGGAGGCTGGGGGTGGACGGGGGGCTGGCTGGAGGCACAGCCAGGACAGCTGGCCCCGGCTGGACAAAGAGCTCTCCGATGCCGTGCGTCGCCGTGCTCAGCAGTAAAAGCTCGAGGACAGGAGCAGGAGGCGGGGGGTGGAACATTGGGGGTTATGGCGTTTGTCTTCCCACGGCAGGGTTAGGTGTGCTGAGGCCGGGCTGTCCAGGGAGCGGCTGGGCGCCTGCCTGTCCACGGGAAGCGATGGACGAACTCACCCCTTGCTTCGCCGTGCCTGCAAGCGCAGCTTTTGCTTCACCTGCGAAACCATCGGGGTCTTCATTCATGAGGGTTCTCACCTCCCCTGTACGGTGTTCCCACCCTGCGAGGGAGGGGATTGAGGGAGCGGCTGTGGGGGTCCTTGGCTGCTGGCTGGAGTCAACCCACCACACACATACTGTTTCTTTTCAGTGGAGATTCCTAATAACTATAGAAATCACCTGCCATAAATCAAAAATAATCATTATGGTTCCAGTGTATTATTTTATATGTCTTTTAGCACCCCTCTTTATGTAGTGGATCTGTGAACACGTATCTCTTGCTCATAGTCATAAACATTTCTTGCAGACTGCTTAATTGGACCCTTTTTTCTTAATATTTGTTTTATTCAAATATCTTAGTGCAGGGGATTTGTTGCTGAGAAAAGTCATTAATAAGCACATTAAGTTCTTAACTTTTCCCATATTTTATCTTTTTGTCCATGTCCTGGAACAGCTCCCATGAAATGCAGAGAAAGTACCATGGTCATTTATTTAGTTTATCCCAGTTTCTAGCATGAGGGAAGGCATCCCAGACATCCTACAGGAGGAACTTACCAGAAGTTCTGCTGTTCTGCTTCTATGTCCACATAGTCCACAGCTTTTGTATTGATCCCGTAAACATGTTTTGTAACATGGCTTCTGCATCCAACCATGTTCATTTTGAAAGTAAATTTGACATCACATTGCTTTCTTTGCTACTGTCAGGTTCGCCTCATTCAGGCAATAGTATTTAACCACAATGAACTAGTAGTGTTTAACCACAATTAAACTATTAGGACTGCAACCAATAACATGCACATGCTTTACATGAGGCTTGAGGCGTTACTCCCAACCTGTGCAACAGGGAGCATCTCTACATGAGCCTTTACTGCACAGCAAGGGTGGGCTGCTGTGTCTCAGATGCTCAGCATGGAGATGTCTCCATGACAGTTTCAGAGATGATAGAACAACACTTCATACAGAATAAAGTTCCTTCTCTTGTTATTATGGGCAGTTGCCTGAGGATTTAGCCAGCATACGTCCTCAAGCAGCTAAAAGAGGCAAATAAGATTCAGAGTTGCTGTGTCTTCTTGGCTGTTGGCATCTTCTCACGCAGGAAACCTTACTCTATTAACTTTTTAGTCCTTCGGATCTTCAAGGAGGGTTCTTCCTAGGTGCCCTGTTAAAAGAACTTCACAAGGTTTCTGCTGCTCTGGTTTCACCAGGTGTTTCATTTAATTTCGGGGAGGGCAGTCTCACCTACGGTTAATTCTCTCTGTTATCTTACAGAGCCTTAACCTAAAAAACACTGACAGAGTGTCTGTAACTGCAGTATCTTAACAACCATCCTTTATCAGCGTATTTACAGCATGAACATTTTGTATGGTAATATACGACTGTGTCGCAATCTGCATTAACCTAGTCAACATGGCTGTAGATCATATTCAAGTTCATTTTTTAATTGTACTTGGCAACATGTGGTTTTATGATCGTATACTCAACAATTACAAAACATATAAAAATAGTACTTTTGACAGTTTTACGCACAGCTAAAGACTTCTAAACATCTATGTGTCATTAGATTACGTTACAAGCTTAAATAGTTCACAGTTCCCAGCAGGACACCAGAATCCAAAAAAACTGCTGGAATTTAATTGTTCTTAATAATGAAATTCTTTAGATTTCTATCAGCCTGGAGCTTTATGGTGAACTTCTGAATGTTAAAACTCGTTTTGCACAGCTGAATCTTGTTTGGAATCTGGCCTTCATGAAACTCATTTCATCAAATTAGGCTGAGATAAACTATGAAAATTTTGGAGCTGAACACAGTACTCCAGGTGACGTCTCACCAGAGTGAAGTAGAGGAGGAGGATCGCCTCCCTTGACCAGCTGGCAACACTTCTTTTGATGCAGCCCAGGATGCAACTGGCTTTCTGGGCTGCAAGTGTGCATTACCAGCTCATATTCAGTTTTTCACCCATCAACACCCCCAAGTCCTTCTCCTCAGGGCTTCTCTCAATCCACTCATTGCTCAGCTCGTAGTTGTGCTTGGGATTGTCCCCATTCATATTCAGGATCTCGCACTTGGCCTTGTTGAACATCATGAGGTTCACATAGGCCCACCTCTCAAACCTGTCAAGGTCCCTCCGGATGGCATCCCTTCCCTCCAGCATGTCAACCGCACCACACATCTTGGTGTTGTCAGAAAACTTGCTGAAGGTACACTTGATCCTGCTGTCTGTGTGTCGCCGGTCGGCTGAGGCAAGCCGATCACGGGGACGAGCCCTTCCCTATCCCCGAACCCCTCTCCTCCGGGAGAGAAAAGGGTTCAAAAGCAGAGATACGAAAAGGAAAAATAAAAGATTTTGTGAGACCTCTGAACGTTTGGAAAACTGAAACAAACTTTTATTAAAACTAGAACAATATATATAACATGCAGGGAAAAACCAATGCAAAATCTGAGAGTCTGTGCAGGATGGAAAGGTGGGGGTTAAACGCGAGAAAAAGAGACAAAGGGGGACGGTACCACGTGCAGTCCAGAAAAATGGCACCGGCCACGTGTGCGCTTTCGTGGAGCGAACAAAGGAAAACCGCGGCTATTATGAACGCCGGGCTGTAATATGTGGAAAAGCACTGTCCCTACCGAATTCGTTGAAGCAGAGAAGAATATCAAAGCAGCAGACAAAGAGGGTAAAGCCTTACGGCAGCAGAAAAGCCTCCAGGCGAGCAGTCTGTCCCAGGCGGCGTGGCGGGGGCTGCCCCGGTGCACGGTCCACTCCGGCAGCCTGCAAGGTCCCCGGAGCCAAGCCGCAGTGTCTGGAGTGACTCCCGCAGAGCGGAGCCGGGGGTGTCCGGAAAACAGCCGAGGAAGGCAGCGAACGAGCTGCGAATGCCCCCCCGAAGCCGTCCGGAAAGCAGCCCCGCAAGTCCCGAGTAGCCCCGGAAGTTCCCGAGCCCGCAGCTTCTTAAAGGGGCAGTACGCTCGAGAGAAAACTTTCTCATCCAATGAGATGGGCGAATCATAACATGGAAGGGAATAATTCAATTAATCAGTTTACACCAAAAGCCTTCAGGCAGGTTTTTTTTCCTTCAACCTGCCACATTCCACCCCTTTATTCCATACCATGTACGTTATGCGCATCTCATTTACATTGTATTATACAGAAATTAACAGCATGAGACTCTGGTTCAGGGTGTTTCAGCCAGGGTTAACTTCCCCTGTGGTACACAGTGGACTTCACCATCCTCCTGCATTACCCACCAGGTGTGTCCAGGGCCTTGGGCTGAGACAACACCACGGATGGGTCTGTCTGGAGTTGCAGCAGGGGAAACCCAGACAGCTTTTCCCAGCAGATTACTTTCACATACCACAGGAACTCTATCCCCCTCTATGGTATGTAAAAGGTCTGATTGGGCAGGGCCGGCTCGATTGATTGATCCCCTCGTGTTCACTTGCCAGGTGGCTTCTGCCAGATGTTTATCCCAGTTTCTGAAAGTTCCACCACCCAATGCTTTCAGGGTGGTTTTCAGCAAGCCATTATAGCGTTCTATTTTACCGGAGGCTGGTGCATGGTATGGAATGTGATAAATCCATTCGATACCATGTTCTTTGGCCCAACTGGCCACCAGATTGTTTTTGAAATGAGTCCCATTATCAGACTCAATTCTTCCTGGAGTGCCGTGCCATGCCGCCACAAAATCTGCCTTTCAAGGCCCAGAATAGTATTACGGGCAGTGGCATGAGGCACGGAATAGGTTTCAAGCCATCCAGTGCTTGCTTCCACCATTGTCAAAACATAGCACTTACCCTGGCGAGTTCGAGGGAGAGTGATGTAATCAATCTGCCAGGCCTCTCCGTACTTATACTTTGACCACCGTCCACTGTACCATAAAGGTTTTAACCTTTTGGCCTGTTTAATTGCAGCACAAATCTTACAGTCATGGATAACCTGGGTAATTGCATCCATGGTTAAATCCACCCCTCGGTCACGAGCCCATCGATAGGTTGCATCTCTTCCCTGGTGACCGGAAGAGTCATGGGCCCACCGAGCAAGGAATAGTTCACCTTTGTGTTCCCAGTCCAGATCTACCTGGAACACTCTGGCTGCTTTGTCAACTTGGTGGTTATTTCTATGCTCCTCAGTGGCTCTGCTTTTTGGGACATGGGCATCTACATGCCTTACCTTTACGACTAACCTTTTCAGCCGGGCAGCAATATCTTGCCACAGAGTGGCAGCCCAAATAGGCTTACCTTTACGCTGCCAATTATCTTTCTGCCACCTCTCCAGCCATCCCCACAAGGCATTTGCCACCATCCAGGAGTCTGTATACAGATACAGCCGTGGCCAGTTCTCCCTTTCAGCAACGTCCATGGCCAGCTGGATGGCTTTGACCTCTGCAAATTGACTCGATTCACCTTCTCCTTCCGCTGCTCCTGCAACTTGGCACATAGGACTCCATACGGCAGCTTTCCACTTCCGTTGGTTTCCTATGAGGCGGCAGGATCCATCGGTGAAGAGAGCATATTTCTTCTCCTGGTCTGAGAGGTCTTTATATGGGGGTGCTTCATCAGGACGAGTGACTATCTCGTTCGGTGGCATCCCAAAATCTTCTCCTGCAGGCCAGTCTGTAATGGCTTCCACAATTCCTGGGCGACCAGAGTTACCTATCCTAGCTCTCTGTACAATCAGGGCAGTCCACTTACTCCAGGTAGCATCTGTGACATGGTGGGTAGATGCTATCTTCCCTTTGAACATCCAGCCTAGGACTGGCAGTCGGGGGACTAGGAGGAGCTGTGCTTCAGTGCCAATTACTTCTGAGGCAGCTCGAACTCCCTCATAGGCAGCCAATATCTCCTGCTCAGTGGGAGTATAATTGGCCTCTGAGCCTTTATATCCCCGACTCCAAAATCCTAGGGGACGACCACGGGTTTCTCCTGGTGCCTTCTGCCAAAGGCTCCAGGTAGGACCACAGTCCCCAGCTGAAGTGTACAGAATATTTTTAATCTCTGGTCCTGTTCGCACAGGTCCCAGGGCCATAGCATGTGCTATTTCCCTTTTGATTAATTCAAAGGCATGCTGCTGATCAGAGCCCCATGTGAAATCATTTTTCTTCCGGGTAACAGTATAGAGAGGTTTAACAATCTGGCTATACCCAGGAATGTGCATTCTCCAGAAGCCTATGACTCCCAAGAAAGACTGTGTTTCTTTCTTGTTGGTAGGCAGAGACATAGCTGTGATCTTGTTGATCACATCTGTAGGGATGTGGCGGCGCCCATCCTGCCACTTAACCCCCAGGAACTGAATCTCTCGGGCAGGTCCCTTGACCTTACTTCTCTTAATGGAGAAACCAGCATCCACCAAAATGCGGATTATCTTCCTACCTTTCTCGTAGACTTCTTCTGCGGTATCACCCCATACAATGATGTCATCGATGTACTGAAGATGTTCAGGAGCACCACCTTTCTCCAGGGTAGCCTGGATCAGTCCATGGCAGATGGTCGGGCTGTGCTTCCACCCCTGGGGCAATCGATTCCAGGTATACTGGATACCCCTCCAGGTGAAGGCAAACTGTGGCCTACACTCTGGTGCTATGGGAATGGAAAAGAAAGCATTAGCAATGTCTATCGTGGCATACCACTTTGCTGCCTTGGACTCCAGTTCGTACTGAAGCTCCAAGATATCAGGAACAGCAGCACTCATCGGTGGTGTCACTTCGTTCAGCCCACGATAGTCCACTGTCAGTCTCCATTCCCCGTTGGTCTTCTGCACAGGCCATATAGGACTGTTGAAAGGTGAGCGAGCTCTGCTGATGACATCTCGTCTCTCCAACTCTCGAATCATTTTCTCTAAGGGGCGCAGAGAGTCTCGGTTGGTGCGGTATTGCCGGCGGTGAACTGTGGAGGATGCAGTAGGCAATTTTTGATCTTCCACCTTCATTCTGCTAACGACAAAAGGGTCATCCGAAAGTTCGGCCGATGTGGACAACCGGATAATGCCATCGGCTCCCATGGTTGCTATCCCAAAGGCCCATTTATAACCTTTCGGGTCCTTAAAATACCCTTTCCGGAGGAAGTCTATGCCTAAAATGCATGGAGCATCTGGGCCAGTCACAATTCGGTGAGTTTCCCAGTTATGCCCAGTGAGGCTGACCTCAGCTTCTACCAAGGTAAGCTCTTGTGATCCTCCTGTCGCACCCGAGATAGTGATAGTCTCAGTTCCTTGATGATCCGATGGTAGCAAGGTACACTGGGCGCCTGTGTCTACCAGGGCCTTGTACCTCTGTGGTTCTAATGTGCCAGGCCATCCAATCCACACAGTCCAGTATACGCTGTTATCCCTTTCCTCCACCTGGCTAGAGGCAGGGCCCCTCTAATGCCTAGGGTGTGGTCCACAATCAGTGGAAGGGTCTATCCGGCTTGTGGTACCTTCTTCATAGGAGTTGCTCCTTGAGCTGCAGCACTGTTCGCCAAAGACTGGAGCGACAACTCTTCGGTTGCAGTCGTCATGTTGGTGTGGTCTGCTCTGCAGCTCACGTGCTGGTACCCCGTGGTTAGCGGCAGGTCGTTGTTCCCATCTCCTCGTGTCTTCACGACCTCTCGAGCAGCACTGGCGGTCACATCGTGGCCTGTCCTGTCTGTTGCGCCTTGCTCTGGGAGGACGATTTCTCCTAACAGCTGGCACATGGGTATACACAGGAGAGGAAACGGTTCTTTGTTCTAACCTATTAATAGAGTCCAATATTTTCTCTGTCATTTTGTCTGTCACTTTCTCCACTGCTGCAATGAAGGCAGAGGTATGGGAAAGACTGTCCTCATACTGGCGAATCCTGTTAGACACCTGTTCTATGGTGAGTGGCCGATTTTCACCCTCTCTTTCCCACAGCATTGTGGCCAATGTATGGGCATACGACTGAGGTGCACTCTGCACAAATTTGCGCAGCAAAGGCTCGTTACTGTGCACCTGGTCTGGGTTGACATTAACATTCCAGTCACCATAGATGACCTCTTTCATAGCCAGCTCTCTCAGGTAGTTAGTACCTTTGCTCAGGACAGTCCATTTAGTAGGGCGGCATTCTATGTCATCTCTGAAGGGGTATCTGCTCTTCACAGCAGTCAGAAGCCGTTTCCAGAGACTGCACTGTTTTGCCTTTTTGCCCATTGCCCTATCAATAGCACCTTCCCGGGCCACATTTCCTAACTGTCTGGCTTCTTTGCTAGTTAAATCAATGTTATCAGCCCCATTGTCCCAGCAGCGAAGCAACCATACCATTAGTGACTCACCATCATGCCTGCTAAATTCCTTTCTGATGCTTCTCAGGTCCTTCCTGGACTGAGGCTGGGTGTTTACCTCTTGATCTGATGACTCATCCCGTGAGGAGGATCCTTGGGAGGGCTGTGCTGTTGGAGTCGCTGAGGCAGTATTCCCTGAAGGCTTTCCTGGACGCTTTTGAGAGGTGCTTGGTCCTGCATCGTCATCAGAGCTATCTGTTGCATAATTAGTCTTTTTCTGGTGTTTAGCACCAGAGGGCTTATTTTTCTTTTTCACAGGGGCAACCTGTGCTTGTTTGGGTGAGGAGGTGGCATCAGCTGATTTAGTGGGTGTAGTGCCCATGTGATACCTATTCTTGATAATTATCCACCCCTGGACCATGTTACAGATAACTGATAACAAAGTTATCAAATACAGGAGAATAATACCATTTGCCGAATATCCAGTTTCAATTGCCATTGGTCCAGTACCAAATGGAGAAGTGTTATTTCCCATCATCCATTTGCTAGAGGAATCATAAGCAGCCACTATCATGTACTGTGCAAAATATACCGGGAGCATTATAAACTGACTGAGTACAGACCAAAACACTGAAATTACGCACGCCAGGGTGAACACCTTCTTTGCTAAGTGTCCCAGACCAGCAAACCATAAACCAGTACCAATTAGAAACAGGTAATTTGACATCACAGTTGGTGTGCCAGGCACCAGATCATAAAGCATTTTTAAACCGTACTGCTTAAGAGCTTCAAACAGAATCTCGCTTACCACCATCCTGGAAAAACCTCATTTGTTTCAGTTTCCAAACTTTAATAAAAATATGAATTATTAAATTATTCAGAAGTGCCCACCCAGGGACGCCAATTATGTCGCCGGTCGGCTGAGGCAAGCCGAGCACGGGGACGAGTCCTTCCCTATCCCCGAACCCCTCTCCTCCGGGAGAGAAAAGGGTTCAAAAGCAGAGATACGAAAAGGAAAAATAAAAGATTTTGTGAGACCTCTGAACGTTTGGAAAACTGAAACAAACTTTTATTAAAACTAGAACAATATATATAACATGCAGGGAAAAACCAATGCAAAATCTGAGAGTCTGTGCAGGATGGAAAGGTGAGGGTTAAACGCGAGAAAAAGAGACAAAGGGGGACGGTACCACGTGCAGTCCAGAAAAATGGCACCGGCCACGTGTGCGCTTTCGTGGAGCGAACAAAGGAAAACCGCGGCTATTATGAACGCCGGGCTGTAATATGTGGAAAAGCACTGTCCCTACCGAATTCGTTGAAGCAGAGAAGAATATCAAAGCAGCAGACAAAGAGGGTAAAGCCTTACGGCAGCAGAAAAGCCTCCAGGCGAGCAGTCTGTCCCAGGCGGCGTGGCGGGGGCTGCCCCGGTGCACGGTCCACTCCGGCAGCCTGCAAGGTCCCCGGAGCCAAGCCGCAGTGTCTGGAGTGACTCCCGCAGAGCGGAGCCGGGGGTGTCCGGAAAACAGCCAAGGAAGGCAGCGAACGAGCTGCGAATGCCCCCCCGAAGCCGTCCGGAAAGCAGCCCCGCAAGTCCCGAGTAGCCCCGGAAGTTCCCGAGCCCGCAGCTTCTTAAAGGGGCAGTACGCTCGAGAGAAAACTTTCTCATCCAATGAGATGGGCGAATCATAACATGGAAGGGAATAATTCAATTAATCAGTTTACACCAAAAGCCTTCGGGCAGGTTTTTTTTCCTTCAACCTGCCACACTGTGTCACCAAAAAAGATGTTAAACAGCACCAGTCCCAGCACCACACCCTGAGGAATGTCACTCATCACTGGTCTCCACTCAGACATCAAGCCATTCTCCCAGTCCCTGCCTCTGCCTTCTGTGACTTGGGCATTGCAGCTGGAGTACTTGTTGGTGAAGACTGAGGGGAAAATGTCTCTGAGTACCTCATTCTTCTCCATGTCCCAGGTAACCAGGCCTCCCATTTCCTTCCACATTTTGCCTAGTCTTCTTTCTATCACCAATGTATCTATAGAAGCTTTCGCTGATGCTCTTGACATCCCTGGCCAGATTTAATTCTTCAGGGCTTTAGCTTTCCTAACCTCATCCCTAGCTGTTCGAACAATTTCTCTGTATTCCCCCTGCAGGTTTCCTTTTTGTATTTGCCCAGGAGTGACTTCTTCATCCATGCAGGCCTTCTGGTGTTTTTACCTGACTTCTTCTTTCTTGGAATGCATCGCTTCTGAGCTTGGAGGAGGTGATCCTTGAATATTAACCAACTTTCCTGGACGCCTCTTCCCTCCAGGGCTTTATCCCATGGTACTTTACCAAGCAGGTCGCTGAAGTGGCATAAGTCTGCTCTCTTTAAGACCAGGGAACAGAGCTTGCTGTATGCCCTCCTTGTTGCCCTAAGGATCTTGAACTATACCATTTAATGGTCACTGCAGCCAACACTGACTTTGAGCTTCACATTCCCCACCAGCCACTCCTTGATAGGAAAAACAAGGTCCAGCATAGCACCTCTCCTCATTGGCTCTTCTATCACTTGGAAAAGGAATTTATCAGTGTGTTCCAGCAACATCCTGGATTGCTAATGCCCTGCTGTGTTGTTCCTCCAGATATCACAGAATCACAGAATAATTTGGTTGGAAAAGACCTTTAAGACCATTGAGTCCAACCATTCACCCTGCACTGCCAGGGTCCCTAAACCAGGTCCCTCAGCACCACATCCACACGGCTTTTGAACACCTCCAGGGATGGGGACTCCACCACCTCCCTGCGCAGCCTGTTCCAATGCTGCATAACCCTCTCTGTAAAGAAATTTTTCCAAATATCCAACCTAAATCTTCCCTGGTGCAACTTGAGGCTGTTTCCTCTCATTCTGTCACTTTTCACATGGGAGAAGAGACTAACCCCCACCTCACTACAACCTCCTTTCAGGTAGCTGTAGAGAGTAATGAGGTCTCCCCTGAGCTTCCTTTTCTGCCCTGAGCCTCCTCTTCTCCAGGCTGAACAATCCCAGGTCCCTCAGCTGCTCCTCACAGGACTTGTTCTCTAGATCCTTCACCAGCTTCGCTGCCCTTCTCTGGATATGCTCCAGCACCTCAACGTCCTTCTTGTAGTGAGGGGCCCAAAACTGGACACAGTACTCAAGGTGTAGCCTCACCAGTCCCGAATACAAGGGGACAATCACTTCCCTGCTCCTGCTGGCCACACCAGTGCTGATACAAGCCAGGATGCCATTGGCCTTCTCGGCCACCTGGGCACACTGCTGGCTCATGTTCAATCAGCTGTCGACCAACACCTCCAGGTACTTTTCTGATGGGCAGGACTTTATACAATGGGCTTCAGCCCATCAATCCATCCTGTTCAGATACCTCTGTAGAGCCTCCCAACCTTCAAGCAGATGGACACATAAACCTAACTTGGTGTCATCTGCAAACTTTCCGAGGGTGCACTTGATCCCTTCATCCAGATTGTTGCTAAAGATGTTAAAGACAACAGGACCCAATACTGAGCCCTGGAGAACACCTCTGGTGACCGGCTGCCAACTGGATTTAACTCCGTTCACCACCACTCTCTGGGCCCGGCCATCCAGCCGGGTTTTGATCCAGCAAAGAATACACTCATTCAAGCCACGAGCAGTCAGTTTCTCCAGGAGAATGCTGTGGGAAACAGTGTCAAAGGCTTTACTAAAGTCCAGATAGACAACATCCACAGCCCTTCCCTCATCCACTAAGCAGTTCATCTAGTCCTGGAAGGAGATCAAGTTGGTCAAACAGGACCTGCCTTTCATAAACCCAAGCTCATTGGGCTTCATCACCTGGTTGTCCTGTACGTGCCACGTGATATCACTCAGGATGTTCTGCTCCTTAACTTTTCCTGGCACCAAGGTCAAACTGACAAGCCTGTAGTTCCCTGGCTCCTCCTTCTGGCCCTTCTTGTAGATGATGTCACATTGACTAACTTCCAGTTGATTGGTACCTCCCAGGTTAGCCAAGACTGATGATAAATGATGGAAAGTGGCTTAGTGAGCCCTTCTGCCAACTCTCTCAGAATTTTTGGATGGATCCCATGTGGACTCATAGACTTGTGTACATATAATTTGTGCAACAGTTCACTGGCCATTCCCTCTTCAATTTTGGGGCTTTCATTCCACTCCCTATCAAAAAACAACTGATCTAAGGATCCTTAGTCCTCCTTTTGCTGTTAATGTATTTATAGAAACATTTTTTGTTGTCTTCTATGGCAGTGGCCAGACTAATTTCTAGCTGGGCTTTAGCCTTTCTAATTCTCTCCCTGCACAGCCTTGTAACATCCTTATAGTCTTCCTGAGCGGCCTGCCCCTTCTTCCAAAAGTTGTTAACTTGCCTTTTCTTCCTGAGTTCCAGCCAAAGATCTCTGTTTAGCCAGGCCAGTCTTCTACCTTGCAGGATCACTTTACAGAACACCAGAACAGCCTGCTCCTGAGCCTTAAAGATTTCCCTCTTAAGGATTGTCCAGCCTTCCTGGACTCCTCTGCCCTGCAGGGCTGCCTCCCAAGGGACTCTGTCAAGCAGTCTCCTCAACAGGCCAAAGTCTGCCCTCCAGAAGTCCAAGGTGACAGTTCTACTGACTTCCCTGCTTATTTCCTCAAGAATTGAAAACTCTACCATCTCATGGTCACTATGTCCAGGAACCTCCTGGACTGTTTCCTCTCTTCCGTGTTGCATTTCCAGCAGATATCTGGTAAGTTGAAGTCCCCCACAAGAACAAGTGGCAGAGACTGTGGGACTTCTCCCAGCTGCTTCTAGAACAATTCATCTACCTCCTCACGCTGGTTGGGTGGTCTGTAACAGAGTCCCACCATGATATCTGCCTTGTTGGCCTTCTCCCTGATTCTTATCCATAAACACTCAACCCTATTGTCATCATCATTATGTTCAAGACACTCAAAACACCCCCTACCACGCAGTGCCACTCCCCTGGCTCTCCTTCCTGGCCTATCCCTCCTGAAGACTTCACAGCTCTCCAGCAGAGCACTCCAGTTGTGTGACTCACCCCACCCTGTCTCCATGATGGTGACTTACCACAGCTCTCCTGCTGCCCAATGGCTTCCGGCTCCTCCTGCGTGTTGCCCTTGCTGCAGGCTTTGGTGTCAATGCCCTTCACTTGGGCTGTTGATCCTGTTGCCTTTTTGGGGGCAGAAGGCCTAATTCCTGCCAGACCGTTCCTAGACGCTACCGTAATTCCTAGCTCATCAGTATCCTTTGCTTCTCCTGGTGTGGCAGACTGAAGGACCTCACTAGCACCCCGTCCCACAAATGTGGATGTGCCACTCTCAGGCTTAGCTCCAAGCCAGCCTGCGTTTATCCCTTTCCCTCTTCAAATCTAGTTTAAAGCTCTTTTGATGAGCCCTGACAGCTTCTGTGCAAGGATCTTTTCGCCCTTTGAGACAGGAGTGCCCCGTCTGCCACCAGCAACCGGGTGTTGTGTAAACCCACCCGTGATCACAAACCCAAAGCCCTCCCGCTGGCACCAGGGTTGGAGCCAGCTATTGATCTGGTGGATCAATAATCCCTGCAGCTGGAGGGATAGCGGAGAACACCGCTTGTGCTCCTGGTCCCTTGACCCGTCGTGCCAGGGCTCCTGATTGCCCTCGGGCTTCTTGCGAGACTTCCTCACTACCTCCCTGAAGAGTCAGTAACAGATAATAACCTGTGGGCCACCCCGGGGTGGGAATCTTTCTCACCACATCCTTAACCCAGGTGCCAGGGAGGCAGCGGACTTCCCTAAGAAGTGGGTCGGGTCTGCACATGGAATCGCCTATGACAATGACCCGTCATATATGCCAGTATTATCTTCATATCTGTACGGGGTATTCAATTTTCTACCAATTTTGAGATATAAGATAGGGAAAAAACTTAGTAACAAATACCAGTACATTTTGTACTACAAAGAAGATAGCAGACATCTGCTCTTTTTCGGTAGTAATAGGTAAGGTATTTCCAGAACCTTTCACTGCTTTGAAGTGTTCACTGTTGTTTTGAAGCTGTATGTCACAGGCAGTGGCAAGGTCCAAATTGTTACTTCCATCACCTTCCCACAGCTTCTCTTCTCTTCTTCTCTTTCTGTCTCTCTCTCTTTCTCTCTTTTGCTTTTTAACAGCTTATCAAAATTTCCTGTTACATACTGACTGAGAAAGCTCTCTCAAGTCCCAAGTGCAAATCAATAAGTTTTAGTGATTCATAAAAACGAGACTGTCATCGTTATTGTTCAGTTATTGCTGGGTCTGTGGAAAGATTCTTCAAGAGCTGGAGGTTTCTTCACTAATATTTATAATCTACACAGAACAGTGCTAATGAATGAGTGGGTGTACATTAGGCTGAAATACAGTGGTATTTGATTTATACTAAGTCCAGGTCTGATTCTTAATGCTAAATCCATTAAAGTGTCTCGTAGATCTGCCTTAATGTACTTCCCTACATACAATAGAGCTCAAACAGTCCCATTTACTTAGGTTTTCATTACTGGTTGAATATTTTCCTTTATTACATCATCCTATGATAAATTGGACTTGGGTTATTTTGTAAAATAACACTTTATTAAAGCTTCACTTGTCACAAGCCAGTATCTTAAAAATTATCAGAATGTTTTGTTAAAAATAACCAGCTGATGATAAAAATGTCAAAAGAAATTCAAAATATTCAACCCTAGTTCATAAAACCAAGATGCTCAAGGAAGAAACCCAAATTTCATCTTGGGGGATAGAAATTCACAAACAGTTTTTCATTTGAAAGAATAAAAGATACTATGTTTACCTAAGCTGTCACCTTCTGAGTGTCTCCAAGGGCAGAATTCTTTTCTCTAGCTCAAAATTGCTTTCTCCTGGGAAAAAAAAAAAAAAAAAAAAGCAAGCCATTAGACAAAAGTTTAACTAGGAAAAACAGGGTAAGGAGAACATGCAGGAAATCATCGACTTCCAGCTCAGATCAGGCATTTCACAGCAATTCTGCAAAAACCACTGAGTATTAAATACACAGGCTGAGCACAGCATTTCTTCTCAACTACAGGAGTTTTCCATTCACAGCACATACGAAGCCAGCCCAGCACTGCCAAGTCAGCCTGGGATGTATTTCTGACGCTGCCTTCATGCTTTACTTTTTTTTTTCTTACCTGAGTGTTTCTATTGTTGACTTAAAGAGAGTTATTCTGTCACGATTTATTACTTTCAACTCCTTTTGCTAAAGGAGTAAGGCAAAATCAGAGCCTTGTACGGTTGATTTTGTCTGAAGAGAAATGATTGGTAATTTGACGGAATGCAGCTCATTTACAAGTGAAAAGTCCTTTTCCGGTGCAGGAGACATGAGGTGTAGGAGACATGGCTTCTTTCCTCACATCCCCACAGTTCTTCTAGCCAAACATCTAACTCTCTGTTGAAGCCCCATCGCCGTTCACTCTTTTGAAGCATTCTTGCGCTCTGATATTCTAGCCCTTTCCTCTCACCCTGCATTTTCTTTTCTAAACTGATATTCAACAGACCTTCTCCATACAAATACCAAATACACATTAGTTTTGTGCAGGCTTTTGTTTGTGTAGGAATACATTATTAGCTGCCTGCCGCACACATGAAATGAAAATCAACAGCTGAATTTAGCAATCTCCGTTCTGCCACTGCTGTGCAGTATATGTTAGATTCGGAGTGGAGCCTTTCCAGCAGTGCCCAATCACTGGAGGCACACCTTTATCACCTCCCCAAGGGTGTCTTCTTACTAAGGGTATACAAAACCCACATGGTATATAGAACAATATAGCTATAAGGTGTCAATCTCTGAGAACAGGGTTCAGCCTGCAAGTCCCATGCACTTGACCAACCTTGGCCAAATGTCAAAGAGCAGCTCCCGTGCCTTGGAAGGGACAACTCTCACAGCTGCCCACAACGGACGATGCAAGCCACAGCGCTTCCTAGCCTGCTTAACTCTCTTGAGCAGTTTTTACATAGTCCCTCACTCACAGCACTGTCTGGAAATACAGTCTAGATCCACGTATATAATTGTTGTAAAGTATTCCAACATATCTGGGGAAGATTTACAGAAATTCCAACAATAAATACCTCCTTTTATTACTTTGGTTATATAGCAATCTAAGTAATCACTGAGATTATCACTTTTTGTGTCAGGTTCTCAGAAGTGTCCTTGATTTGAATTCTTACACTCTGATACCTTTGGAGTCTGAGAATGATCTCAGTTTTTCACAAATAGCCCACCAGCACAGACAGCCTGGGTCTCTTTGCTTCTGTCACTCTGGACCTGGACAACTTGGAAATATGTCATTTCGGACCAGTAAAAAATTTTTAACAGATCTGAGCCCAGTTCTTCCTAAGCTCTGATGTTTAATCTGATGCCACACAGTAAAGAGAATGAAGAATAGAATCAATAATCATGATAATGATTTAAAAAAATTATATTTTGATTAAAATAACCATATTCACAATACTCACAATCTAATGGATTCCCAAAATCTTATGGAGTCAGATTAGCACGATGGGGAGAAGTAGAACTTCTCCAGGTAAAACGGAACGTATACTTGGTGACAAGATCCACCATGTGATGCCTGTAGTACTTAGACACATTCACTGCCCAGCTTAACACGGCATAAATGAGTGATAGACACCACAACAAAACAGTGCCTTTTGCCCAGCACCCAGAACAGGCAACTTTCAAATAAACACTCAAAACAAAAAAACAATAACACAGCGCATACGGCAGATAAGGAGACACTACAACCCTTAACTCCAAAGCAAACGCTAAAAAGATACGGTATAATATCGCTCTCAGCACCAACATGATGTAAGCAGTCCATTTTCATTTCCAAAAAACCTTAAAAACTCAGAGAGAAAGTCTGACACGCACACAACTGAGGAAGCTGGAATTTAAACTATTTGGGAAATCAATCAGAGCTCTGATTGAGCCACGAGTTGGGTGCCAATTAATTAGTCAAGGGTTAGAACTGGGCTGGCTCCAGACAAATGGCAGACACTCCCTATTACATCCTTACCCCTTCCCCTCCTTTCCCAAAGAGGGGAGAGAGAAAAGGAGCAAAGGAGAGAGACACATGGATTGGAAAGGAAAAGTAGAACTGCTTTGATGAGTGTAATAACTATAAAATGAAACATATACAAATATATATAAAATCAATACTGAGCCCAACCCGCCTGATGGCAACCACCTCACCGTCACCGCTGATGCTGTGGGCAGGCACTAGGGAAGGCCAGGGCTGGGCTCAGCAGCAGCTGGGAGCCGGATTCAGCAGCTGGATTCTGAAACTGGGTTCAGGGGTGCACCGATGGGGATTGAAGAGTCAGTGGACAGAGTCCTCCTCAGACACGAGCCATTGAAGAAGAGAGTGAGAGAGTGAGACGCTCAGCTTTATACCAGATATGATGTCTCTGGGATGGAACCCCTTGCTGGTCAGCGCAGGGTCCCCTGTCCTGTCCTGCCCGCTCCTCCCTGCAGGTGCAGCCTCTCACTCCCTGCACCCCACCGTGGGACACAGGATGGAGCAGTGCCCTTGGTCTGCACAGGAGCAAGTGTCAGCCAGAGCCTTTCTGCAGCCCAGCCCCTGGCAGTGACTGTTCACACCGAGCGTTATCACTGCTGGAAGCAGACACTGTCTGCAGAAATGTGCCGTTACCTTCGGACAATGCTGTCATGGAGCAGAGACCGAGCTGAAACAGAATTTGTTCAGTTCTAACTCAAACCAGGACAGGTCAGCAGGCAGTTTCCTTTAAATCAGCACCTTAAATTTGAGTGGGATATAAAGGACTGTGAAATTATTTTGTCTTCCTTGCTATACAGAGATTTTACATCTCTTTAGTACGTTTCTTTCCCTAGGCTACCTTTCCCAAGATGGAGCAGGGTTTGCTGGTTCCCAGAACTTGCAGGCAAAAAGAATTTGCAAGTGATGCAGGCTCTGTAGAGCAAGCAGAAGTGCCTGCTTGCAAGAGCTGGGTAGTAATAGTAGAGGCTACTTGGCTCTTGATCGTACCGTGGATTCTGCTGCAAGCTGTCTCTCACATAAGACTCCAAGGTGGAAATGTTGTAGTCTCTGCTTAGTGGCAGTTTAACAACCAGACAGCATTGATAAGAAGTGAATGTAGATCACTGAGTATCGGTTCCAGTCGCACAAAGGGTGTGTGTTAGATTCCGAAAATGTCAGAAAATCCCATTAAAACATCACGCTCTCTTAAATAATAACCCTGAGACTGTCTGATACGTTAGTGTTTTGATTCACTTCTTTGATAGAGTTTACAGGAATATTTATCACATAAATGAAATAATATAGGTGTTTAGCAGAACATGCACAAAAATCTGCAAATGGATTCTGGGGTTTTCTTTTGGTTGTCTTTAATTTTATCTTGGCATTTTCTGATTTGGAGACAAAACATCAGGAATAGAATAAAAAAAAAGTTAATGTTTCACTGTTACTTAATCTTTTACTGTGTTCCCGGACAGGTAATAGCTGATTTTTTGTCTTACAAGGAATGATATTTTCTGAACTCATTCCAGTTAGGAGAGTGAGGAGAATGGATATATAATGTCCATGTTACACGAAAAACACAGTAGATGCTGGCATCCTTTAAAACAGTCTTGGGAGAAGAACTGAAAGAGAATGGACTTTCGGGAAGAAAAACAGTTTCTCCCTTCTATGTCTGATGGTTGACTTCCTACATCATGCTTTTCAGTAGGTAGCACAGAAAATTCACATCAAAGATGCCAGGGAATTTTGACGTTTCTAAGGCATGTTTGTGCCCTGCTGTCCCTGCCCTAAAAGCCAGATCAACCTTAGCATAATTAAGCATCCATTTGGTTGTACAGCTACCCCGGCTTGCCCACACTTCCCAGTTTATCTGTCAGTGGCACATGTCTAGGAAATCCTCCCCTACCTAGAGCCCAGGATTTTAGATTTTCCACCAGCCCATTCTAATTCCCAATCCTAAAAATATTACTTTAAAAAATAGAGTTGTCTGTATAAATCCTCTTTCAGACAAACCGGTAGGCAGTGCCTGGTATGAGGAGAATCAGGTATGTCTTGCTACAAGACTGGTGATAGCAGTTCCTAAACAAAGTATACCTTTACAAAATTAATTTCTTCTTATTACCAACAATAATTCAGACCTGTGTGCAGCCATGTGAATGGAGAAAAGCCAAAGCACAGATGACAAGACACAAAACCTGAGCCAAAGCACGACATAAAACCTGAACTATTCTCTCACCCTTGTAGAAGATCCCTCTAAGGGAATGCCAAGGTTCATTAATAAGGCAGAGGAGGAAACTTGCTATGACAAGTTACTCTGCCCACAATTAACTTGCACGGGAGCGGTGTTTGGCTTTGGCTGCGCTAATTTGCAATTTCCAACCTGCCTCTTCCACCTATTGTGCTTCTAGAAGGTCCTTTACTGTCACAAGCCTAAACACGCTATTGCTTCTGTATCTGGCAGGTGTTTAAAAAAAAAAAGTAGCTTTCTGTTAGGTATGCACTCTCTAGCTGGACTCATATTTGCCCTCTTATGGTTCAGTTTGGTTTCCAGTGAAGACAACAGTCTTTCCATTTATCTCAGTGGTAGGCGGACCAGAATTTTAATTACCTTTCTACGGGAAAGAAAACACTTGGGGCTAGTGAGTAATAGGGATACATCCTACCTCTGTGTGCTCTAGAACTCCCATTACAGTAAATCATCACCATTTGTGTTCCCCCATGGTAAAACTCTGCATAGCAGAGTAGGTTTCTGTGCTTGGTGCCACCGTGCACCTTAAGGGTCTGGACACAACCCAAAGGTAAGAACATTATTAAAACAGTTCTACAGATAAGAAAAGATAGGCCAGCAAAAAGAGCCCATTAAAGGAGCTATGATAGATCCTGGTAGCCCAGACTTCAGACATAAATATGCTTATTTTAGCTGAATAACAATTTATAATTCATCGTTTTTTATTATTTTTCATAATTTGCACGGAAGTTGTGCCTCTCAATCTGGGCAGGAAAAAAACTGCTGATTCATTTATTAAAGATCAAACTCAGAGGACAAACCAGATTTAGAGAAATAAATGGGCTGTGACAGTACCTAGTATTTATCATGTTTAAAAAGAAGCACGTACACTGGAAAAAAAAAAAAAACAGTAATATCCTTTTCCTAGTTGTATATTTCTATTCTGCAGCATGCTTCAAAGACAAAAAAGGAGCACTCGGAAATAGATCCTTTCTCACCAGATACCACATAGTGATAAAAGTTTAGAAATCAAGTCCTGATAGGCGGAGCAGCTGGCAAAGACTAACCGTTTAATGGGCAACGCTGTTCTGTAGAGACTTACTGGGAAAGAAAAGCAGGACTTGACCCAACGTTTCCTATTATGCACTTGCCAGTAAATCAGCAAGTTCCTGAAAGGCTGGCTTTCTTTTGCGGAATTCAATCCCACAGATCCAACAACGTTCAAGGAAAACTCAATCGTAAACATGAAAAGGGACAGATCTCCTCATTTAGTCTGTGAATAGTCCCATGAAGTCAATGGGACCAATAAAGGTATATAAAGATAGACGTCATTAAGTCTCTCACAAGAGTGCCTTACAGAGTGTTATTTATTTTTTATCATATGCCTTGAGTTTTATGGGAATTAGCCATCTAACTTTGTAAGAAAAACAGGTAGTTTGTCACCTGAAGTCATTTCTGGTTACACACACGATCATTGTGTCTGCCACAGTGTTTTATCAGTGTAGTACAACTGTCCTTTTTCACTGCTTTATTACTTTAGTATGTTGACCATTAAACTGGGAAAATATTCATTAAAAGTGTTATATACAAGTGTGAAAAACAGAATTCCCGTTCCCTGTGTGTGGGTTTCTTGCACACCATCCAGACCTCGCTCTATTTTCCATTAAGTTTTATTGCAGTGTAATTCAGCTAATTTAATTAGTTAATGTAATATCTGTTAGTATGTGTATAGTGTAAAACATTAATTTTTTCCTCAGAGGCACAGAATGAGTTTGGACAAGAGATGAGACTCACTGAACAGTGAGTGCTTAGGGACATACGGGATGATACCTGGAAAAAAAACATAGAGCTTCTTAGTTCCTTCTAGGTCCCTAAATCCCAATGGTTTCACTTAAAGTTGGCCATTTAAACATTGCCTTAGTCTGGGGCCATATCAGCTGTAAGAACCTGCAAACTTTCACTACTGTCCATAAAGCTGTCTTAGCCCACTGTCCCAATAACTGCTTTTAATTACGCGCAATGAAATAAAGTTTGTACACACACCCATGCACATAGAGATTTCTCTCTGAGTGTGTATATATGTGTGTGTGTGTGTGTACAGACATAAACACACAGAGAAATATCTAAATATGGATTGATGTGCCTGCCTTACACTATCACTTTTCTTAATCTTGGCCTATGACATGCAGTATGCATGTGATATCCAGCACTGACATGAACAGATGAAAGTAAGGTTGCATTTATAAAAAGTTCCATCCATGACTAATATTGCATCCAAACTGATAAAAGTTGGAATGGTTCATCTATCTAGTGAAGTTATTGGCAGGACTATTCACGGAGCAGCATATTTTAAGAAAATAATGCAGTGAGCTTGCAGTGAGTTGACTCCAAACTTGCAGAGAAAGTCCTGCTCCCACAACAGTATCATCCTTCCAGCCACATCACCATTTTTTACAGCATGCCACAAGATATTGCAGGTGCTTTGAATACATCTTGTGTTAACAAAAAAAAAAAAAAAAAAAAAAAAAAAAAACAAGAAAATAAAAAAAAAAAACCAACAGCTGTCATTAACTTACCGTTGACCACGAATTTGAAGCAAAATGTTGAAAACACAAGGTGCTTCTGGATGTCTGTAGTATAAGACAGAAGTTTGACAAGCAACCCCTACAACTGTCAGGCCCCCAGAGCAATGAAGCAGAAAATAAAAGTGCTCCCAAACACGTTTAAAATGATTCATCTCACTGTTTCGCTTTGAAAAGAGGAACAAAAATGGAAGCATTCCTCTTCCCTATTGAAAGTAATCACAGTTTTATATCCCACAGTATTTACATAGAGAGAGCTGTTTGTTTAGAATCCTTGGTGATAAGGACATGGGAAGCTCATAACTTATTATATATTCTCTTTTCATTTTGTCTTTTTGGGGGCAAGAATTATGTATATTTTATGATAACCCAAAATGACTTATACATAAAAAATACAGACTTTAAAGATAAAAAGGATTAGTAGCAGGTAATGCATTTTCCATGAGTGGCTATAGGGCTCTCAGTTCCAGAATGTACAGGCTGCATACAAATGAATTGATAAAAGTCTGAGGCTGCAGATGGGTAGAAAGGCTCATGCTTTGCTGGAGATGATTCTTAAAGTTACAATAAATCAGACAGACAGTGTCGGCCTTTGAGGATAAACCTGTGATGGCTTGTTGTGCCTCTTTGAATCGCCTCAGAGGCCCAGGGACTAAAAAGTGCCTAGATGTCACATTAAATCTACTGGGAGGATGGAGCACTTCAAAGAGGAACGCAATCAGATCTGATGGAAAATACATTTTCTGAGAGCTACTGACAAAAAAGTAATCTTTGATGTGGATGTTGAATAACAATTGATATTGTCTTTCCTGACATTTTTCATTATTGCTGTCTTATACAGCCTACTTCATGTATTAAAGCAATATTAACTGTTTGACAGGGACAAATCCTCAAACTATCACATAAGCAATTGTTTCTGAATTGTCTTAGCCCACTGCCTGTAAAACCTGTCCCAATAACTGCTTTTAAATATGATGGTATCCTCTTTTCCTTGACTAGCTAGACAGTGTCTGAGCCTTGGCATAATACAATAGAGTCTAGGGGATATTAAAAATGGTTAGGTGGTTATGAGGTGTCATTTGATTATAAGCAAGGCACAGTGGTGTTTTCTGAAGGTGACTTTTAATGAGAGAGGTCTATAAAAACTTAGTCCTTATTATTCCCAACCTACAGTACACATTTATAGCAAGTATATCTACCCAGAATTTTTGAACCTCCTGCAATTCTTGCAGCTTAGAAGAAGAAAAAAGAAGTGTACAGGAGATCTTTGCTATTTATGCAAAGAAATAAAGCAATCTGTAGCTGTATAAAATGCTATAAAATATGCTGAAGATAAATCCCCCAGTTGTTACTGGAGAGAAATTCATGTAGATCTAAAAGCTACATGTCATCTTAAAGGACTGGATCCCTCCTGAGGTTTGATGTCTTAATCCCCTACCATAACAACGCGCTGCTTTGCCAAAGATCTTTATAAACCCAGAATCCCTGATTCCTAGTCAACCCTGCGCTACCAAGCGGATAGGTGGAAAGGCAGCAGTAGCTCTCTTCAGGCTGGTACGCGGGGTTTGACTGCGCTACCACCAGGGAAAGGCACAGCTACAGTGACCCCTAAGCCGGAGAGTAAATGGCAACAGCAAGATAATCTGCTGCTCTCAGGCTCTCACCGGCATTTCTGCTGCACTGTAAAACAGCGAAGCTGGGGCTGGCCCTGTTTGCATCCAATTTCCTTCGTAGCCTTCAGATTTTCAGGCTCCTGGAAGGTGGTTTAACCAGCTTTTTCTCCCTTATCATGACTATGACCACCAGAGCCACAACCATGAGCCTTCTGCAGTCACTCGTTCCAGAGAATTCCTCCTTTGTATGGAAGAGTCCCTCAGTAAGGTTTTCTGCGGAGCCCCTCCACCAGGCAAATGTTTAATATTACACAGTTAATCTGTTGTATAGCACGAACTGAGAATAGTTCACCTAAGAGGCTCCACAGAGTGATTGAGAGAGTGTCTCTAGCAGGAAAGAGCAAGCAGCATCGCTGTTGGACTGCATGGTGCATACCTGTAACACGTTAGAGGTTTTCACCAACAGGCAGGAGAGTTAGAAAGAGAGCATTCAGGTACCCCGCTCTCCACCACAGAGAAACACATCTCCGCTGCCCTCCAACAGCTGCCACTTGCCACTCTTCTGCATCACCCTTTGCCCCTCCTGTGCATGCTCTGGAAGGCAGTCACCCCCCGCAGGACAGGGTAAGTCACGCTGCCACCAGCATTTCTGCCGAACCCAGCCCACTTGGCTAGAGCCAAGTCGTCAGATTCCCTATAGGACCAGGCGTTTAAAAACACTTCGTTTCTGCCCAGAAGGCAGTTGTTGTCTTCTTATGAAGCAGAGACAATGAAACTTTCTTCTCCTGGATGATTTGCAATTGATAAATGACTTTACCCATCTCTCTGGGAAAAAAAAAAAAAGGGAAAAGAAAAAAAAAAACTACATCAGCAACATTCTCAGCAGCTTCAAAGGTTCTTCTTATCTCCCGGCCCTGAATTTGATTTATTATTTCAGAGTTGGCTGAGGCCAAATACATCCTGTATATACTGCAGTCTGAAGTTCACGCTGGCCCCTTTAGGGCTCCAGCTCCTTGACACTTCAACTCCGGTTCCACCAGGAGAGATTTCTTTTCTTTCATGATCTATCACTGGTGGGAACTCATCCACTCCCTGGTTTTCTAACACCTTCCTTCTGAGTTATTGAAATGAGGCTGCTTGGCCAGCTGAAACTTCTTTGAGGTCTGGGAATATTTCAGATGTCAAGTCATGAGATTTCTTCTCTCTTTATTTTAGACTGCTGCCTGCGCTTGTAAAAATCTATGCAGTACTAAGCATTAAAACCCCATACGCCGTGAACTCCTGGCACTGATTTTGCGATCCTACAGTAAATGGAGGAAGGGAAAACCACAGAAATTACCATAATGCATCCTCTATGGAAATATTAGAAGGATTATTTTGGGGAGGGAGGATGGGGAAATAAAGGTGCATTAGCTGGCAAAAGCTTTTAGTTCTGTTTCTATGCCACTGAGGTCAAACTAAGAATCGTCTCTCTGCACAGCTCATGGTTTGACAATGAAGGAAGTCTGGCTAGCACAGCATCAGAAACCTTGGAGCCACATGACATGAAGTAGCCAGCCAGTATGAACTCGTGGCTCTGCCTCATGTCTGTCCAGAGTTTTCCGATGGCTCAATACTGTGCACGCGGGCTTTACGACACACCTGCCGTGGCCGGCAAACCTTCCATCTGGTGCGCTCTGACTTTGACAGGCGTGCTAGCTCCTGCCTTCACGTGACGTGTGCTGCCGCTTGCGCTGGGGGGTCTGGCAGCGCACGGGTCTGACATTAAAGACGGAGCAGCTACCACTTGCCTCACGGGCGTGCAGCTCAGTTATACGGAGTACAGAGAACGAGAGAGCGACGGCTAAGTTCAACAAATCAAAGTGAGAAGCTATCAGTAGTTCAGCGTGTAAAAGAAACGCAGCCTTGCATTAAGGAGGACAAAGCAGTTGTGGGACAGGTGATCTTCAAGGGGAGCAGAGAGAGTGATTCCCCAGAGCTGCGGGGTCACGCTGGTCCTGTCGAAGCTGAAGTTTGGCAGTAGTGCAGAGTCATCACTTGGTACCCAGAGTGACAGAAGGCCAAGGGAAGGGTCCAAGCAGCAACTCCTCCAGTGGCGCTCACAAGGACGGGCTTGCTGCTGAAGCAGCCAGGTTGCTTCTCCCAGGTATCTGAGGTCCAATACAGCATCAGTACAGCGACTACCACGACCCAGGCCAGCTCCCTCTGGGAAGTGCGGTCCTCTACTGCAGCTGAGCGTTTCTATGTGCCCAAAGCAAGCCAGGGCCATGACATCTGACAGGCTTTGAACCACCGCTGCCAGAGAGGAAGAGCCCAAATTCAGCCTTTGACATTGCTCGTGCGCCTTCCAGCCTCTGCGCTCGCTTCTTTCTGCCCATCGAGCTGGGCTTGCAGATTCACAGCTCTCCTGAGCAGACCTGTGAAGGGATGCAAATTGCCCTGTAATTATTCAGACGCCTTACAGAGACAGGCTGGTGCCGCTACTCACAGTCCAATTTATAACGAATCATCCCTGCACGACAAGCAGCAGCATGTACAACAACAACAGCTCACTCTGGCTGGCTCTGGTCTCCTGGAAGTTACGTCCCCAGAGGACAAAACCAGATAGTTTTATAAAGCTGTGCAGGTAAAAAGAATCATCAAGGTCACCATTTTCAAAAGCACCTAAAGCTGAAATTAAGGGCTAAGCAGATGGTGTGTGGCACAAAGTCAAACCTTTCTTAACTATGGTCCTTTTTTCCCACCTCCTCTGAAAAAAAGGTTGTGTGGGAGTTGTTAAAAATCAGCTCTGATTTTTAATATTTTGCCTTCAGATCATTAAATCAATATCTATTAGTACTGTGATGTTTTCAGTGACCATCTTTGTACACAAATAATAAGAAAATATTATAAATATATAAATACTATTTAAAATATAAATTTTAACTATAATAATATATTACTATGTAATATTATAAATACCTGTTTATAATAATATAGGTTATTTTATATATATTATACTATAGATTATTTTATATATGTATTATTAATATACCTTTGAACAGGTAACCACTTAGAGGTATGTACAATTTGTATCACAGTAAGTATTTCAAGTCCTA
Organism: Bucorvus abyssinicus; assembly: GCA_009769605.1. NCBI lineage: Eukaryota > Metazoa > Chordata > Aves > Bucerotiformes > Bucorvidae > Bucorvus > Bucorvus abyssinicus. Next base: position 80,018,444 of record CM020063.1, read on the forward strand.
GCATATGAGATTCTGAATTTCCCATCTCTTTCTGAAACACACTGATCAGAGCTACTACAGGAACATGGAGTATCCTCTTCACACTGGTTGGACCACGACATTGTGGGTCAGCATTCTTGACCTCTGTTTCCTTTTTCATCACTAACTTACTCTTCGATGTCATAGTGGTTTTGTTTCTGTGGTTTTTATTTGGACTGTAAATACAAGCACTTGCGCAATTAGTGGTTAATTAATTACAGGATAATAAATCCACTACATGAATGTGGTGGGTTGACTCCAGCCAGCAGCCAAGGACCCCCACAGCCGCTCCCTCAATCCCCTCCCTCGCAGGGTGGGAACACCGTACAGGGGAGGTGAGAACCCTCATGAATGAAGACCCCGATGGTTTCGCAGGTGAAGCAAAAGCTGCGCTTGCAGGCACGGCGAAGCAAGCGGTGAGTTCGTCCATCGCTTCCCATGGACAGGCAGGCGCCCAGCCGCTCCCTGGACAGCCCGGCCTCAGCACACCTAACCCTGCCATGGGAAGACAAACGCCATAACCCCCAATGTTCCACCCCCCGCCTCCTGCTCCTGTCCTCGAGCTTTTACTGCTGAGCACGGCGACGCACGGCATCGGAGAGCTCTTTGTCCGGCCGGGGCCAGCTGTCCTGGCTGTGCCTCCAGCCAGCCCCCTGTCCACCCCCAGCCTCCTCACTTGGGAGGACGGGGCGGTGTGTAAGAGAAAGCCTTGGTGTCGTGTAAGCGCTGGCCACCTATAGCCAAAACGTGGGTGAGACATCAGGGCTGTTTTCAGCACAAATCCAGAGCACCGTGAAATGGAGGTGACAATGGAACCTGGGATCGGACCGACGTTCCTCGAGATAAATGGTGTGATCGTGGTCCAGGGGAAATGCACCAGCTCCTGGTTGAGAGTGGAGAAATTTGGTAGTATTATTCTTCTCACGGGTACCCAGAAGTGGCCTAATCTTTTGTACTCTCCCCAGAACAACAGCCAGCATTTCTCCATTGCTGATACATTTCAAAGGTTGTTCTCCCCAGCAGATGTTCTTGACAACATTGTCTTCCCCATATGCCCTTTCTCCTAACTGATCAGGGAATACTCCTCCTGCCTGAGACAGTCTCCATTACACTCCCATTTGCGCCCTTCAGTGCCAATCTGAGTGAGCTGCAGAAGATGCTACCTAGCTGTACAACAAGCTGTTTCTTCTCTCCTCTTGGGGCAGACAGGCAGTGGCTTGTGCCCCAGCAACATCATAACATCTGAAGTATAAGACCCAGCTTTTTTATTTCAGATTAATGTAAATGGATCTTCTGCCCCTTGATTAATTTGCTGCTAATTATACAACTACTGTCATTTATAATATCATTTAAAAATGAATTTATGTTTGCCCAATCTAATTTGCAAAATAAATTAAGCAAAATTGTTACTTGATTTTAAATCAAGCAAATCAACTCCTCCATTCAGTTTGCCTGCATGGTGCCACGGCCAACTGCAATGCTGTTGGATGTTGCCAGGATTCATGTGGCCATTGCAGTTGTCAGAACCCTCACTCTAACGCAGCAAGGGGAAGATTAGGGGCTGTTACTGCTTCTGGTTGTGTGGCATTTTGTTTTTCCCCAACTCTTGTTTAAGCTGCCTGCTTTGGTCTTGCTCATTATGAAGATTTATACCATCATCTAGTGGAACTCCCCTTAAACTACAACCCATTAACTCTCCTAGTCTGCACATTACATGCAGCCTGAGATGGAGAGAGTAGGCAATGAGGTTCTTGTATTCAGGTTACTAAGTACGGGAGGATTTTTGACAGCTCCCAGAGCAGGAAAATTTGCCATAACCGCTGTAATTAAAATCTTGCTCAATATTTGCCTAATGTCGCATTAAATCCATGTAATGCTACTGCTTGTCTCCCTCGTCCCACCCACCCCTCCGTTATTTTTCAGCATATAGAGACATGACTGCAGCAGCAGCCACAGCTAAGTTGTATTATACAGAGAGGAAAAAAATCTTATTCAGTACGGCACATTATAAACCAGGAGAAAAAGCATGCAACCTATGCTCTCCACATGGGATGAAAAACCATGCTTGAATAAAAAAGGTATGTCATCCTAATTTCTCATCACAGTCGAATAGATAGCATTTCCTCTTATCTTGTTACAATCGCTCCTGTCTAGTAATACACGTATGCTTTTTTCAAGCATAGAACATGGCTCCTTGTTTCGTATCTCGCTCTACAACCATTGACTGAATGTCATGGACACCTCTCACCAAACCTGTGCAAGCTGGGGAGAACATCATGCACCTCCCAAGTGCGTTCATTAAGCACACACAACAAGGTGCACACAGTCTGCCTCCCACAGTACTGCTCATTTCCAGTTTATATGTGGCTGCTGAACCACCAGGGACTCAAGGAGTGATTGCAATGACCATCCCAACACCACTAGCCCATGAAGTCACCGTACACACCCCACCACCCCACCCAGCCGGAATCTGGACCAAGTGTCCTGTTTGTGTTTTGTGATGGTGCCCAGTGTGCACCTCATATCAGTGCTAACACTGCTACCCGACAGCTGGAACAGCATCTTCTATTTCTTTTTGATACATATGGCTATTTTCTCACAAAATGTTTTTTCTCCCTTCTACTGTGGTAGCCGTAACCAGCTCATGGTGGTGGGAGCCCCTCTGGAAAAAAAGTGCTGACCATGCACCCATGTTGCGGATTAGTTTGCTTTTACTCTGGTTTAACACTAGTATAATTTTCTGTGGCCAAATGGCTGACGCTTCCCTCACCCCAAGGGCACGATTACATCCCTTCAAGACCCAGCATATGAATTTCGCAACAGTCAAAAGACTGTGTAAAGGAGACTAGTAATTCAGTGTAACAGCACTTGTTCTATAACAAAGTGTACTACAGAGCTGCAGAGCAGCTGTCTCACCTAACCTGAAACATGTGCAGTCCATATTAATAGTTAATTTAGCCTGCTTTTGAATCTCAGCGACCTGAGCACAACAAAAAGGCGTGACCTGACTTTCTGGAGGAGGCAAGTCACGTTCTTCTCCAACTTCTCCATGTGACAGAGCCCTGCTGCAATTAAAGCTCAATAATGCGCTTGTTATTCAAGTCAGGCATTAGCTCTAGTAATGGGGTGCTTGGTGGCGAGATGGATTTCCTTGTTAGGAGCTAAGCACAGGATTAGCTGAATTCTCCATGGAGAAATCTTGATTTGTTCAAGGTCTTTCATGTTTTCTACAGAGAAAGGATTATGTCTACTTAAAGAGGGGGCTTGCTTAAAAAGCTACAAAGTGTAAGAAAAGGATTTAGGGCAGACGGCCTGTTGTTAAGAAGCTGAGGGGTAGAGGGAGTTTTAGAGCAGAGGATTATTTAAAGCCATAAAGTTCAAAAAATAATTGGTTTAGCGCTACTGGGTCAATGCAGAGTAACATGCTGGAAAGGCAGTTAAGCGTAAGCTAATATTCATTTTACTTTGGCTAATTATTATTGCAAGGATTCAGAGTAGAGGGTGAGAGAAGAAATGTTCTAGCTCTTTCCTTTGGGGCCCAACCGTACAGCACGTTTCTGTCTCCTTTGTTTTTCTACATATACTGGTTGTGACATACGTTACCAGCCAAGTGCAAGAATCACAAAGGGCTCTTTTTAAAGCTTTGACATTCTTCGCTTAATGAGGCCATGAAGTAGACCATTAAAAGCCTTTCAGAAAAGTTGTAGAAATCATGGTCCTTCTGCAGCCTTCTATCTCTCAGGCAACTCCATTCCTTCTTCCCCTCCTTCTTCCAAGGCGGTTGCAATATTATTAGAACAGCCTGACTCTAAGCAAGCTCTCATGACCATTAACGCCTGCGACAAACCCAAACAGTCTGTACAGGGGAACTCCGCAAGGCACGGGGGCCACCCTGAAAGCTCAGAAAGGCATGAGGACAACCATGCCTCTGTAGAGAACATCCCTTGGTCTGGAGGGAAGCGGTGCAGGCTGTATTTCATGCTGCAGATTACTGGCAGACGTCAGAGAACAACAGAAGGAAATCATCCCACCGCAGCTGGAGACCCGGTAGACTGAGCACAGGTTTCTCCAAGACAGAAAGACCAAGGCTGATGGATTAAGAGGCTATGGGCGTACAGGTGAGATACTTCCAGAGGTGGAATAGCAGGATGAATCATTACAATCTGAGCACAGAACACACAGATGAAAAAAGTTTTGGACCAATGATCTGAAACAGCTCTTCAGGCTGAACAGCAGCTCAACAACCAGTGGGTGGTGAGAAAGAAAGCTCCTTTAGTAATTCACTGAGAATAGTTCAGTGGGTTTGGTGAACGCTAGTAAAGAGAAATAAGCATTCATTACGGTGGTGGAAGATGCGCTCTCCAGGCACAAATGCTCTGAGTTCATTGACCAGGATGGAGAGAGGGGAGGAGATGGCAATGCACAGTCATGGTGTCATAAAGCAGCAAAAAGAAGGAAAGCACTTGGATTTGGGTGTCACATGAGGAAACTGGAATGGGCTTGTCCTTCCCGTCTACAACTCTTGTATATTCACGTGCAGTGTGTTGTAGTTAATCCACAGTCCAAAAGATATGACATGTCAAAGTTTACACTAGAGCCCCCCAAAAATTAGAGGTCCACAGGTGACTAATGAGGCAAGGTTGCAGAAGCTAATTCTTCATGATAGCTTGGCAAAGTGACAACTCAGCTCCTGATTTTAAGGAGATGTCAAATATTTGAAAGGTATAAAAACAAAGGCAATACAAGGCGTTACGTGGAGCAATGCTTAAGGCATACTGACATGTGTGGAAATAGGATGAAGAAGACATGCAGACTGTCAGAAAACTTGCTGGGATAGCAAATAGTTTCCCCAAGAGAAACTGCAAACTTTATTATTATTTTGGAAAATTAGAACCTGTAGAGATGTAAGATTAAGAAATGTATATTAGGAAAATGCCACAGGTGGGAGAAAGGACTAAATCTTCGTGTCTGATATGCATGACTATGCAAGGTGTAGGGGAAACCGGATGCAGTAGTAAGATACTCTGGAAAAACACATACGGTGCTTATTACTGCAGGTTCAACTCAGCACCCGAAATCCGTTAACAAGGGTATATTTATCCTTGCAGGAGCTCTGTGAGGTAAGAGGATACACGTATTTCCATTACAAGGGTCTCAGACTGACACAGAGACTAACAGCTGTATCTCCAACGAGACCTGGCATTGCCATGCTCGTAGTTTCAAACCTGACCTAGCTCAAGCCGTGAGCAGAGGGGTGTGCTTACCGATAGAGATAGCATCAGTTTACTTTTATTCTACCCTCAATGCAGAAACACCTGCAGTCAGTTTGTGACTTCTTTTTCACCCTCTGTCATGACCAGTAGACTAGCTTCTTCACAGATTTGTCCTCTGAACGGTTTCAGCCAGTAAGCACAACATTTGTCTTATGATAATCCAGGTTCTGCTCCTGACTCTTAATACAGGTTACCTACGTCAGACTTTGCAGGAACCACTGTTCCTCGTTTTGCCTTGACCTACTCCACCTTGAAACTGAAATATCAGCATTTGCTATTTGCAAATGTATCATGAGGGGAAACTAATTTATTCATTTTTTTGCAGTGCTTTGGATGAAAGGCACTATAAAATTCTAAATATTGTTTTTGTCTTGCAAGATTCATGCTACTGAATAGGTGTAAAGGTTCCTTTGAATAAAAGCTGATAATTTATCTACCTTTTAGTGGCTTCCTTTGTTCCCTCAAGCTGTATATTTAAACTTTGCTAGGCAGGAATTTATTATAGATACAGGAGAATAGAGCAATCTTTTTAAAACTCAACTACTCTGCTCAGACCAAAGTTCTGGGTTTAAGTAAAATTGAATTCACTGCCATAGACATTAGTTTTTCTCATTTCAAGATTTTTATGGGTTTAAAAAAAAGCCAAAATCAAGAACCAGCTACAGTCAAAGTCATTAAGACCGAGGTAAGAGTATCTAGCCCCTATTTATTACCTTTTCCCATATTAGAATAATTTGTGAGTATTTGACAACACCCTTTATATTCCGGTTTTGCTAGCCTAACGCAGTTCATTTGCCATCACTGCCTTCTAGCATCTCACACGGCTTCTCTTCTACCTGAACGCTCAGTTGCCGTTCCAGAGGTGCCAGTGAATTGTCATTACTGGCACGACAAAGAAGCATTTGGCTGAGTCACAACTCCCAGGTCTCAAACCAGGCATCCATTTTTCACATCCTGATTCCTCTTCAGAAGGGGAAGTGACTGTGGGAGGGACTGCAAACAAGCAAAATCATCCATACTGCCAATGATTTATAACTACTCTGACTGATGGGTAGTTTTGTGACAAATCAAAAATCGTGAGGTGGCGTGGTTTATCACTAATTTTGTTTCTTCGTTTTTTAACTTCAAATCAAAATAGAACTGGAAGGAACAGACTGAGTCATATAGAGATATTTAACCCAGGGGAACGTACAGCTGACCCACTCTGAACAACATAAGTCACATAGCACTTTTGGAATGCCTTAACAAACTAATATACCCTGATACAGAATACAAACAGCCCCTCAAAAGACAGAGTGGTGGCACAGGATGCCAAGCAAACAAAACCAGTCTTACTTCCAACCGCAGCCTTTCCTGTACCCAGTGATATGCCTGATCCAGGAAATGCCTGCAGCCTCCTCATCAGGTGCCTGGATGTGTTGTTGCCAGCCCATCTCAGGAGCGATGTGATGCCCACGCCACAGAAACCTCACAGCCCTGCAATCTTTCTCACTGGAAAAACAGCTGGATGAAACAACCAGAACAAATCATGTGTAGTCATGATGACTAAATCCAGCTGATAACCATCGGATATTCTCACCCCCTTTTCCCTACACATATAAGCTCATAGCCTGTGTAGTACGTTTGACATGTCCTTATGATTTTATTCTTCCTTTTCTAAATTGCCTTGATCCTCACATAACCTTTTGTTACTTAATTAACATTTAGAGTTTCCAGGGGAGTATCTCCATCATGCTCAATCCATGAAGAGGTATGGCAAAGGAGCAGTGCATTAGGAGGGTGTTCAGAGCCAGGAGACTAAAATTTATATCTGGATGCCGTTCAGCTGAGTTAAAGAAATAAAAGCGAACAAAACTCACTCTACTGGAGATTTGTGGTTTCCAATACCTGTGAAGAACAGGTACCTGCTACATAATAAAAAGAAAAGGAATTTCCTATTTGAAATAATTAATTGAATCTTACTGTGTCATATATGTAATGTCTGCACTTCATAGCACATCCAGTGAGAGATCCATCTCAAACCTCTGTCCCATCATTTCAAATATTTCCATGTTCAAATTGCCTTCTTCTTTAAGTAGGCTTTTGTGCTAGCTGTATCTTTTTTAACTGGACTTGTATGGCACAGTAGAGACATCCAATGGTTTGTTAGATTATTAAACTCATGACTGTCACTAAAGATATAGCACAGAGCTATTCCCATCAGATAATGGTAATTTTAGTTTGACCTCAGATGCAAATTTAAAATTTGATATTAAGCAGCACTAATTCACCAACTCCCAGTAATTTGACATCAGGTATTTAATTTAATTTGCCATACATCTAAGCACCTTCTTGTGATTTATGTGAAACATAAGTTTCGTTTATACTATGGGGTAAATCTTCAGTCACCATAACTCAAAGTAACTTTGCTGAAGTCAGTGGAGTTTTGTCAAGTTACTGTCAGAGGACATGGTCCTATCTATTTTGGAGAATCGGGAAGGCATGTCTCTTAGGAGTTTCAGATTCTTCAGCAGAAAATGCTGTTTTGGCTTGTATTTATCATGCTATCCATTTAAGGATGCTGGGAGACAGAATGAGAGTGTCAGTTCACCCGTCTTGGGCATCTCATTAAATAGCAGCAAATACATTATGGCACTTGAGGAGGGAAAGAAGATTGCTGGGAGCAAGAAAAGATCTGGTACTTGAGAGGAAGAAGGCAGCCCAATAGAGAGAGACAGAGATTTAGCAGCTGAGTGATGGGGCCAGAGCTCTGGAAACACTGAAATAAGAGAGAAATGAAATTTTGAAGAAAGAGGAGAGGAAGAGACAAGCTAGCATGACAGTGAACCTCGTATCAGAAAAAGACAACATCAGAGAATTAGAGTCAGTTCTGACTTGCAGTCTGTAAAACTCTATTTATGTTCAGCGGGGCTGTACAGAATATAAGTCAGGGTTGCTTGGGTAAAATAAAATCCTCAAAAAGACAAAGAAAACCCTAAAGCTAGCAGGCCATAGAGAACCACAAAGGTATGCAGCCTGTCAGAGAGATTGCAAGGCTGTGATTTATTAAAGTGCTGCCTTTGCTAAGAGCTTGATCTGAAACACGTTTAACCCAGCAGGAGTCTTTCCATGGACTTTGGATCAGGCTCTGAAACAGCAATGCTCGACCAGCTGATAAAGTGAATCAAAGCACATACCTTTTCTATGCACAAAAGCAAGAAGGAGAATTTAAATTGCTTTGTTTCAGGTAAGCTCTTTACAAACAAAAAGCAGAGCCGGTGCCTGCACAGTGCCTTGTTAGAAGGAGGTTGAGGGGAGTGAACCCTAGTCAGTGTTAATTAGTAGTTCGCATGAATGGCACAGGAAAACTTAAGTGAAACACTGAGTATACGTAGTTACTAGTTTCAGCTGATTTTCACCCTTCCAATAGACACACTTGCCTGTAGAGAAGAGAATACTGGTTTAAACCAGAGGTCTATTTGCCATTCTGTTTTCAATAGTGGGTATAAGAAAAAGATGCTTATGTCCTTATGTCCTGCTTTATCGCCTGTTTGATGGTCATTGCATATGTTTGCATAAAACAGTTTTTCAAACTGCTTGCAAATGGGAGTAAGCAGCACAGTAACAGAAAGTGTAAAGCAGGATGCTCCGTTGTGCCTGCAGCATTTTCAGTCTGACCCTGTTCTTGCAGTGAGACCTGTATGTAGATCACTCAAGACCCTCTAACTCTGCAGACAAAGGAAAATTGCAATGCTTTTTCATCTCACGTGCTTTGGAAAGCTTAGGGGAAAACCGTCAAGCATCCCTGCAATGAAAAAATTTGGCTTCACTCTTGGCCTTGATTTGGTACTGCACAATTGCTTTCATTTCTGCATCACACTGGATTCATTAACCCCAGCGCTTTTCGTTCAGACTTGTTAGCATACGCCAAGAATTTTCCACCCTCTATCAGAATTTTATTCATAGTCCCTATTTTGAGGGCAGGTAAATGGAGGGATATTTTTTTCAACTGAACAAAAGGGTTCTGCCTGCAGGTAATACTCTCTAATGTCTTCGAAGTGAGATCCTAGGCTGAACTTCAATAGTTGACAAAGTGCCTCTTTGACTGAGGTGACAGGGCAACAATTTAATTTTTTATTGAACTGTGTCTCAAAAATTCAGCAAGGGCACAAATGATAAACAAACATTCACCGTGAAAAAGAGATCACGGCGTTTCCAGGACAATTAGCACACTCTTCTCAGGAGACAACTGAAATATTATAGGTGGCATTCAGAACTAGTAGTTTTTCTTTAGTGTCTCGTAGTGCTGGTGAGAATCACTGGCTTGACACAGCCTATAGCATTTTTTTAAACTCTGATCGAAGAAGAAACAAAACTAAACAAAAATACATCCTTCCCCAAACAGCTTACTGTCTCCCTGCATCAGCTTGGCAAGATGAGACTCTAGGAACAAACTAATATTCACTCGCCATGTTTATTCACACATTGCCTGTTCTGATGATCCCATGATCATGTTGCAAACTACGCTCTCTTCTGACAGTCTTATTTTTGTAGGGAGCGGAACTGCCTCATGTCTGCTAGCTCATTTTACGTACATGTCAAATTAAATAGTTTTCAAGTAGATGCTGCTGAAGAAATCATTTACACCATTATTAAAATTTGCCAGAACCTCTCCGCACAGGAATGCATATACGTAGCTTGCTTTGTACGTGGTCAGTTAGAACAAGTACTTGGAACCTTCACAGCTCACAGAGTTTCATCACTATATGTACTTGTGTAAAGACAAAAACTCAGAATTTTTTTTTTTAAGACCTCTTCTCATAGTCTCACAGAACAGAGAAATCGTGTCGCTTCAGAGGCTGAACACATGTCGACACATGGATTTTCTTGGTTTCCATTTCCATTCTCTTAGATTCCCACATATGCCACTCGAAAGAAACTCTAAATACAGTAATAAAAGCAGGTATCAGAAGTTGGGTTAACTTCGAATATATTCAATTATTCTGATCTCTTGGGAACACAAAACCAATTACAGATCAGAAGATTTAAGACGTAATTGCATTCCTGATAGGCTTTAACCCACGAAACGAAAGACAGGGAAATATGGACTTGACTAGAGAAACTTCACCTCAGGCTGAGCTGAGCAGCACTTCTTTCAGCCCAGTTTTCTCAGCATCCCATTCATGTAACATTTATAAGAGATTTCTGCTAGAGCTTCTTAGAAAAAATAATTTTGGACACATTTTCTTTATTTTGATGGCTGAACAAAAAGACAAGCTGTATCACTATTGTTATACTGCTGGGCTTTTAAAGGTTTTATTAACATTAGAGTCCATTTAAAAGTAAAATGTCATACTACAGAGAGTATGAAATTTGCCATAATCTGTGCATATCTCATGAAAACCTCAGAAGGGAAACATAACACTTTTAAAGAAGTGTCCTTTCGTTATATACCAGCTACAGAAGACAGTAACAAAAGAAAAACAACAGTTGAAGACGTATGAGGTAGATACCATTCCCTTCCCACGTTCAGACTGCAGGGCAAGCCAGGATACAGCTAAGGTAGCAGGAGATTGCAACTGGTCTCTCTTCTAAACTCATGGGTAGCCTTCAAATACCCAGGGCTTTGAACCCTATTGTTCTATCTCTTGAAGGCCTGTCTTTAACCACCTCTGTTCTTTGTGGCTGTCTGACCCATCACATGGTATGATTCTCCAGATAGTTCTTTAGATCCTGTAAATCACATGTCGCGTGGTAGGTGGTTTAGGAAAATTGTATTCTTTACATATTGGACCCCAAAAGGCGCAAAGCAGGTTAAAGATGACCAGCATATCTCTGACTGCCTTTCATCAGCTCAGAAGCTGAACGCTGACTGTCATTAGTGGTGTGCAACCCTTAAAGCAAAGAGAAATTATTCTTTTGCAAATGAGGACCCATGAGCAGAAGGGAGCATAAGTGATCTCCCCAGGTCAAGGTAAGTGTGACACTCTGCCAAGAACTCTCTCTGGATATCCTTAGGTTTCAGATCAGGGCACTGAGGTCAACCCAGATATCCTCCTAATAGCCACCTCTCTGGGACACCTGCAGTCTTTCTGGGTTTTGCTTCATATGTGGCTAGTTAAGGAAAAGGCTAAAGGATTTTTCATCAAAGTATGTCTGCAACGTATCCATTCCTCTTAAAAAACCTGCTTTGAGAGGATGGGACAGCCACATTAGAAGAGCTGTGATATGATGAGTAGAAAAATGCAGGGCTCAGATGAAGTCTTGATTAACTTGTCATCCTAATCGCCTCTGGAAACAGGGAAGAGGATATTTTATTTTAAAATTTTTATCTAGGTGACATCAAGTGCAGCAGCAGAACATTTGCATTGTTTTCCACTAAATGTGTGAATGGGAGAATATGAATGTGAGACTGATCAGTGTTTTCTGTGTGACAGATAAAGACAGAATCAGAAAGGTGGTTTTTGAATCTGTATGCAGCAGATCAGGCGTTTATTACAGGACTTATGTTTTGAAACTGGTTTAGAAGAGCAAGCGCTGACTGGAACTTTTCCCTAAAACCGAACCTCATTTTGAGATTGGGAAGGATCCCATCTGCTTCAGAAGGACAGAGAAGAAGCAAGAAGCTTCCCTGTTTCTTTCTGTTCTGGTGGTCTGTATTAGCAATCACTTCCCATTTTGCCAGGTTTCATGGAATTTTCAGGTCCATGTTTCAGAATCAAAAATTTAATGTAGTTATGGAGCTTATTTGAAGTTAAAAACCAGATAGGGCTAGGGAAATTGATAGGCGTGACAGAGCATTGAAGAAAGAAGTCTTAAAAGGAAAGTTTAAAAAAAAAAAATTAAGTTGAATATGGGAGAGACCTGGAGTAATTAAAGGTATTTACCAAAAAGGCTTATCCCTGCCTTTTCCCTACATAAAAATAAACAGAATGTTGGGGCTGTGTTGGCTACTTATCTTGCTATTTATTGTACTGTGAGGTGGTGTCGAGTAATACAATTCATTTCAAATTCATGCTGCATGAGCATCAAAGCGATAGTTCTGACAGAAGCAGCAGTCACAAAACTGTTACTTGATTCTGGAATGATGATGATTTTATTGCATAGCTAGATCGCTAAACTTGTACCCTGGCTCAGTGATACTAGTTATAAAAAACTGACAGGAATACGCTTACATTGTTAGTAAGTTATACCTGACATTCCTGCCTCGCTGCACCCATGCACTCTTCTGCCAGGGTCTGAGGCTTATGCTTATGCTTCCATATGCACCCACTGCCATTTGAGCCTGGTATTTCTCAAAACCTCTGTCTGCAAGGAAAATGTCAACTAAACCCATCCCAGATGCAGAAGCACTATCACTTGAAGGGAGCTTTATGCCCTATTTCCCTGCCCACCAATGTGAGACATCTGCCCTTCTCTGCCTGTACTCACTCCTACCAGCTAGCCCCAGCTGCCAGGGAAAACCTGTCCACTCTGGGAACAGAAAGGGAAACTGTTCTCCAGCCAACCACTCTCTATCAGTGTGTTCACAGCCTGTCCCCATCTGTCCTCCACATCCATCCGCTGTCTCCTGTCTTACACTGGGCTTGGAAGGTCCTTGGTGAATGCAAAGACCGTGGTGACTATACTTTTGTTATGCTTCAAAAAAGCTCAGTAGATCAAGAGTATTATCCCTGATCCATGCGTAACAGATAATTTAAGAGGTGGAGAAGGAGGAGTATCATTATACACAGCCACTGGTTGCCTGCACGTCACAGTATGGTCCAGGAGAGGCCACCACTTATCTGCCACTGTTCTGTTTTGAGGGGTGAAGGGGAAGCGGAGGCTCTCACCCACTCTCCTCCAGCTAAGGGCTGGGCTAAAGAGCTGTAACTTTCTGGAGGGCTATAAATCAAATGGATTGCAGAGGCCTTGAAGTCAGCCAAGGAATACAGTAAAACGACAGGAAGAGCCAGCCAAAACACGTTTGAAGACAAAGACAATTTTTTGAAGAAAAATAATGTGAAATCCATGGACAATTTGCACGTTTCCCCTGGGGAAAAAAAAAAAAAAAAAAAGAGGTTGTGACTAATTGTTTTTAGGGATCAGTAAGTGTGGGAAAAGCAAGGAAGTATGTTCTACTTATAGCAAATATCCTTAATATCAACATGTAGGAGTGTCTAGATCCAGGTGTATCCATTGTACCCTCTTCAGTAATGGTATATAAAAGTAAGGTAAATAAAGTAAATAAAATTTGTAACACCCTAGTACCACAGTTTTAACAACATTTTGCATTGCAGTGTACCCATAGGACAGAATGGCTTTCGCAAGGCACTGACGGTGAACTGTGGGAACCACTCAGGATGGCACCCTGACGAATCGTTTTTTGTGATTCAAAAAATATGCACCAAAGAAAGGAAAATAATTTTTCCCCTCTATGAATTTATTCTGACAAAGTGATCCAGTTGCAAAGTTCTCTGACTGTTTCCGAAATCTAGAAATGTCCCAAAATATGCAAAGGCAGTCACATCAAATACAAAAATCAGTCATATATTCACATTTGTCTTGCTCTACCCATAGGAAACTGTCACTGAACAAAGGAATCAGAAAAAAGAAGAAGAAGAAGAAGAGGAAGAAGAAGAAGAGGAAGAAGGAGAAGAAAGAAGGAGAAGAAGGAGAAGGAGAAGGAGAAGGAGAAGGAGAAGGAGAAGGAGAAGGAGAAGGAGAAGGAGAAGGAGAAGGAGAAGGAGAAGGAGAAGGAGAAGGAGAAGGAGAAGGAGAAGGAGAAGGAGAAGGAGAAGGAGAAGGAGAAGGAGAAGGAGAAGGAGAAGGAGAAGGAGAAGGAGAAGGAGAAGGAGAAGGAGGAGAAGGAGGAGAAGAAATGTTGGTGCAGACACACAAACCAATAAAAGCAAGGAAGTTCTAAATCCCAGTCACTGCGGAGTTCTAAACACAGGCCTACTGTGTTTTGATGCAGCAGCAGCCCATATGGTCCTCCATAAGAGGGTCTCAAAGCAGTGGGCAATGTTACCGTACCATATGTGCTGATTGGAACAACTGTGATGATTTATGTTAGCACACATAAGGATTTTTTCCCTTTCTATTTTATTTCTTATTCTTGTTCTGTTAGTAGAAGCCTAAGAATGGACAACCTTGTCATTGTGGGTTTCCAGCATTAATACCAAAATCCTCTCTGAAAAGAAATAACCAAATCAATTCCAAGGCCAACAGTGCAGGAATATGTGCTTAAAAGTGAGGTCTCTAACCTGGAACTACATATTTTCACCAGATAAAGATCCTTTCTACTTTGGCTTCATACTGCTTCTAATCAAGTCCCTGCTAGGAATAAAGAAAAAGGCAACGACCAAAACCGAGTGTGACGGAAATCTACCTCTCAGAAACTGAGCTGCATAATGCACATTTGTTTCTCAATTTCCCCTTTTAGAACAAAGCAACTGAAAAGAAAATCAAACATTAAAAATTATATTGGTGAGTTAAAAAAAAAAAAATCTTTCCTTTTGCAAGCAAGAAACGGTAATGTAGCTGAACAAAAAAAGCCGTGTTCACCTCTCGTTTCCTCAGGAGTACAAACCAGAGCTATCCATGGCTTTGCAACCGTGGGTTAGTTCTCTGTATAAAAACCGCCACACAACGCCCAACAAACGTGCCACCGAGTCCTATATCCTGTTGTGGTGAGTACTGCTTACTTCAGAGAACGGTAATTAAAAGGACAAAACAGCCCAGTAACAGAGGAGCAGGTTTATTTTCCCTTTCCATGCTGTTACAGCTCTCCTATCCCATTCCACCAAGTGTCTTCGCCAAGTGACGATTCTGTGATTCTGTGAGGAACTGCAAGGTGAGAATGCAGGGCATTATTTACGGAATAAACCGGTTGAATAATTAATTCAGATGACAATGTTGAGTTTTCATATTTATAAAATGTAA
The DNA here is from genome assembly GCA_009769605.1 of Bucorvus abyssinicus. Taxonomy (NCBI): domain Eukaryota; kingdom Metazoa; phylum Chordata; class Aves; order Bucerotiformes; family Bucorvidae; genus Bucorvus; species Bucorvus abyssinicus. Next base: position 80,033,638 of record CM020063.1, read on the forward strand.
AGAAAAAATGGCTTAGAAGGCGATTTCATGAGCACAAAGACAGCAGGTATTCAATCCTTCATAAAATCTTGGGCAAGTGCTGACCAGCCATAGCAATTTCTTTCCTTCAACTCAGTATAATCCCCCAACTCAATTTTCCCTACACTTTTTTTGGAATCTCAGAGGAAAACTAGGTGCTCCAATGTCAAATAGTGTTCTAAGCCATTGGTTTAGAACACACCAAAAAAAAAAAAAAATTTGAGGTAGCTCACCCATTTGTGTATACACAGGCTTGTGTGTACAGGTGTGTATGGACTGTGTGTACACACACACTGACATAACATATATAAGGTACTGGTAGTTTCAGAAATCACTTCTTTATCATCAGCACATTTTGCGATTGCCCATACACGACATGAATTAAGTCAGAAATGAAATAAGCTGTCCAGATCTTTCATAGAACTGGATAGTTAAAGCAACAGGAGACCTTGTCTAAAGGTGAGCTGCAAGAGGGGCCGCAGAATGAAAAGTCATGGGGGTTTCTGTTAGAACCAAGTGAACCAAAGTTGGGCAAAGCAGAACAGACAGCAACCGAAGAAAGAGCATAAAGCTGGAAAAGAGCTGGTTGCCCAGTAACATATGCTTAGGGACAAAGCACTGGCTAAAAAGTCATCCTACTCACTACAAGCAAAGAAGTAGTCTCACCTCATCCAGAGAAATAACTTCACATGCCTTCCATGTAAATAACGTCATTCTATCGAGTAACTCTGAACCTATGAATTACTCCTCGTAGCAGAAACACTAGTCAGTTGCGTTCTGAAGTTGTTTAAATCTTAGCCATATGGATTTCAAAGTACCAGATCTCAGGAAGCATAGAGCTCTGTTGTGGGAGAGTGAAGGTCAGGGCCAGACAAACGCAACGAACTCAACAGAAATAGCAGAGCATGGCTCCATGACTGATTGAACAAGCCCTACCAAATAGGTAGGGTGTGCTGGAGCGACCTTGGCTGAACACCAGGAGCTCACCAAGCTGCTCTATCACTCCCTTCTTCAGCAGGACGGCGAGGGGAGACAAAATAAGATGTAAAAAGTCATGGGTCGAGATAAAGGCAGTTTAATAAAGCAAAAGCAAAGGCCACACACAGAAGCAAAGGAAAACAAAAGATTTATTCTCTACTTTCCATCAGCAGGCAGTGACCAGCCATTTCCTGGGAAGCAGGGCTTCAGTACACATAGCAGTTGCTCTGGAAGACAAACGTGGTAATAACGAATGTCCCACACCTCCTCCTTTCTCTTAGCTTTCATTGCTGAGCAGATGCCGTATGGTATGGAGTATCCTTTTGGCCGGTTTGGGTCAGCTGCCCTGGCTGTGTCCCCCTCCCAAGATCTTGCCCAGCCTACTGGAGACGGCTGCAGAGCCAGGCTTGATGCTGTGCGAGCACTGATCAGCAGGAGCCAAAACACTGGTGTGTTACCAGCAGCTTTCCAGCTACCAGTGCACAGCACAGCGCTATGAGGGCTGCTGTGGGCAAAATTAACTCCATCCCTGCCAGACCCAATACAGAGGGCGAGTCCAGCCATTAAATACATCTCTCATCCACTTTTGTATTATGATAGAATGCCTCACAAGAGGCCCAAATAGTTCCATTTTATTGGCTCTTAAAATATCATCAGAAGTTGATGAACTCAGAAAAGAACAGCAATAATCAACGTGCAAAAAAAAAAAATTATCACTTTTTTTTTTAATCCTTTTTTATTTGATCCTAATCACCCTGTGCTGCAGTTGGTCAGTAAACACAGGACTGGAAGATAAATAAATGCACCCTGGCAGTTGCCTCAGCTGCCACTGTGGTGCTTTCTGACACATAATTAGAAAACAAATGGCAGATTAGCTTAATAATATTCATTAGCATCTAATGAAACTGAGAGCGCTTCCTGTTCAAAGGATGTTGGGCTGTTAGTTGAATTTAAGTAAATTCTGTATTTCCACCCTTTAGCTATGAGAAGAAGACTGGGGGATGGGGGAGAGAAAGCGTAGAGTTAACCCTTTCCATCTTGGCTGTGTTATGAATTGTTTTTTCCCCAAGTCTTCCTCCCAGTCCTCAGGGAAGGAATGGTTAACAGTAAAGCAGGGCCTTCTTTCAGGCATTGCTGTTCTTCTGTGCTCCCTCCCTTCTTTTTTTCAAATTATCCTAAGTAAGGATTTTAATGATATTCAGAAATCATAGCTGTCTTGCTGAATCGCTGTAGGACTGACCTCCCTTGACAGTTCTTAAATTATTCAGCTATCAAGGGCCTGCTAAACATTAAATTAAGCATCCTCTCTCCCCTGTCCTAAACCATTAAGTTATGCAAATGCACAGATAATGGGGCATATGACAGCTGGAGGCATTAATCAGGCAGCTCTGTCTCTGGGCTGTTGTTATGTAGAAACTGCATCTGCCAACAGACAGAAGAGACACAATTAGATCTCACTTAATGGAATGAGAAGAAACTACCGAGCTCTCTACACTCCTGTTAGGTTGTAGACCTGGGAGGGAATAAGACACTTGGGAAATCTCACTCACTCTCTGTTTCTCTTGCTCTCTTTTTTTTTTTTCATACCTGTTCTTCCAATTGAAATGAAAAATTACCTATAATTGTTATCATTTGCAAACAAAGCCTGTCAGAATTCCCACCCGCTGTTTACAATGGATGTTTTTCTTGTTCCCTGCTAAGGTTCTTTGGGGAATTGCCCTTCACTTGTTTTTTTAATTAATGCTCTTTCTTTGCGGAGGGTGGGGGTGGGGGGGAAGCAAACAAACAAATCTCCCTTCACACCATTCGAATTACTGCTTAAAAATGAGCTCGCATGCTCCATCATAGCGAAGAAGCATATTGCTGAGGCGCGAGTCGGTTTGCCATTTGTACATGCGTGATGATTGCTTTCCTATTACTTGCTAATTATTGGAGACAAGTGTTTGCACTCAGATTCGTCTCCCCTGTCACTTCAGACACATTTCTCCCCTCTAACGGTTTCTCCCTTCTAATGGCAGCAGGACAGGGTGGTTGGCCAGAAATTTGGGGGTGTCCTATGAATTTCCTAAAAATGTTTAGAAAACAGTGTGAATAATTTAATGCAGCTTACTTGAAGAGTGGCTTTAAAAATCCATCTTGTTCAAAATTTGGGTGTTGATGGAAAATGAAGAAAAAATACTAAGCCGGGGTAAGAATGCAAACATGAGGTGCTGGGTTGGAGAAGAGCCTTTACAGTCCTATACAGACTGATCTCATGAACTCTGCTGACATTTCTGAAAGCCTTCATTAATTAATAAAGTATCTGATAGAATTCTCTTATCACAGACTACTTCTTTCACCCATGGTAAACATTCCCCTTCTTCCTGAAAGAATACCTACTAAAACAACTTCATTAAATCCTTTAGACAAAACCTTTAATATAGGTATTTTCCTGTGGGGAGGCTGGGCTTTTAATTCAGATGATGCATTAACTTGTTTAATAAAAGAAAAGAAAATCAATCTCAACTGATACCAAATTTTATTTTTGGAAAGCACTGACTTTTTTTCCTGGGCCTTTTGTTAAGATGCAAATGTTTGTGAAGTAGCAAAGAGTGTTAGTGAGCATACACCAGTTCGCATGAAGCTATGAGGAGGTACACGCAGTCAGTAGCAGAGATTTTGCCCAGCTGCCGTGATCAGAACTCCTGCCAAAGGCTTCACAACCCAAACTGTTACCTAAACATATTGGTTGAACCTTTTAAATTGATCTACACACACAGAGAGAGAGAACAGTCACCGCTTCTTCCACCACTGAAAGAAAGCCTAAGACCTGACGAGCTTAGTGTCACCTACAGGTGAGCAAAACCAGAACCCGATCCCTAGCGGGAAAAGAACAAATCCAAGAGCCCCAAAATACTAGGTCTTCCTCAGCCATCCACGCTGAAAAAAGGAAGTACTATCACAAGCATCCTAAATGCTGACGGCTTCCAGGTTTTCACATTTGGAGGAGGCTGGAATTACAGGAAATACAAGCTGCTTCTGCTATTTCTGTGACTGGGCCTCTGACAGACAGCTGGAGATCTAAGACCTTAAGACTGCAGATCGTAAAGCAGTATTAAAGTAATGGTGAGGGTTTTCTCATGACTTTTAGTTCACTTTGCCTTTCTCTGTTCGTATTATCGCCGGCGTACTGGAATTTGGACCAATGGGTATACTTCACACCTATCACCACCTTTCAGGCAGAGGACAACCTTCTTTATTGGTCCAGTAATCTTCAAGGTAGGAAAACGGAAGCCAGGCATAACACAACACCCCCAAATCTTCTTCATTTTATTTTAATTTTTGGCAAACCTCATGATTCGGATACGACTTTCTCCGCGTGGATTTGGTGACAAGCTTGTTCCCAATGATCACATTGACACAGCCATAATTTCTCTTGTTTCCAAGGCACTCCTAGAACTCTGGAATGTGAAGGTCTTCAAAAGCTTCACCACAACAAAGATCACATGCAAGCTACAGATTGCTTTCTTCATTGTTGAGGTGTTGATGTCTCCTGGTTTGGGTTGACAAATCCTCTCTGACGTGTTTTACTTTGAAAATAAATGACATCCGAGTAACATCTTCGCTTTTCTCTAAGTCTAGAAGTACCGCGGAAAATCAGCAATATATTCCATGTGTATAAACTGCAGAAATCGTTGAAACCTGCGCTGGAGAGGATGGGACAGATGCAGATAATCAAACCCGCTGTTTGTGTGCTTTGCGGCATTTGACTGTTTTCTAGTGCCAGTTCTGAAATTGTGCTGACTTTGAAGCAGCCATCCATTAACAGTAAATGTTTTTATTTGTTCAGCAAGAATCCCTTAAGTGAGACCAGATAGTGAAGAACATTGAAATTGTTGTGGAGCACCTATTCCACACTTGTTCAAGAAATATTGGACTCAAAGATAATTTTAAATTGTTTACTATTGATAAGCACCAGTATAAAGTATTCTGCCAGCATCTGTGAACACTTGGCGTTTTTTGTATTTAATAACCAAAAGAAAACCGTACTGCCACCTTTGTACGTGTTTTACACTGCATATGTAGGCACATTTATTTTGAGAAGAATTAAAATCATAAAATGGTTAAAGTGTGCAAGTGCATATAATTTTATACAGAGTTTCTAAATCTGAGAACAGAATTTGCAGTATGCTGTTTGCAGGTGTTTTTCCATATAAGCTGAGTGGTGATGTATATCAAGCTAGGACCAAACATGTAGATTACTTGTTGAACGTAACTTCATTACAGAGGACACGGTTGCTGTTAAGCAGTACCGATATACTAGTCGTGTTTCCCCATTACAGTGTAATGCCTGGAATGTTTTTTATATTTCACACTCTATCAATCAGACAAAATTTTTTCATATTTATTGCCCATGGCAGAGTGCAGTTGGGGTGGTTCTCTGAGATTTAGTGCTTCCCTTTGTGAAAACACTTATCTCTAAACAACCTTCCGCCACACCTTTACCACTAATTGTGATGACATCAGGACAGGACCCAGTGTAGCAATTTTCAACAGAAGTACATTGGTTTGGCCCCCCAAGGCAGTAAACAACCTCTTTCATTACTGTATGTTAAGAAACAGTCACAAACATGGAACAATTAAGGTTTGCTTTGTAATTTATATCGTATATATCTGCAGAATTACTATTTTACTCTTCCATCACAACCTTATTTCTGATTCTAGTGAGTTTTTACTCACTGGCTCCTACCCATAAGCTGATACTGCTTTCTCTGATGCTTTCCTTGATTGCTTTGACTGGTTACCTTCTTCACTGATCAGTACAACTTTTTTCCCAAAATATAAGAACCGTCTCTGTGTCTCTACTCATTTCATATGCTTTCAGGCCTGGAACATGATACTTGTCAAGCTAAGCTCATTTTCTGCTGCAGAATATTTGATAAACGTCAACTTTTCATAAAGGTTCCTCTCTCTATTAGTAATCGCTGGTGTATTTGTTTTTATTGTTCTGAAAGGAAATGCATGTTTTTGCCGGTTTTGCTCACATCATCTGTCTGTGGCTGCTACTAGACTTTATTTCATGCTGCCCAGATAATTGTATTTTCTTTTCAGGTCTGTTTTTAACTTGGTCTTACAAAAAGCCAGTGGCTGAAATCCTGGTTCCTGACCAGTTTTGTTTACATTTTGATGAAAGATTTTCTCAGTGTCGCTTACCAGTTTACCTGAATTTACCCTGCCACAGGTCCAGTCCGTCCTCACCTTTACAACTTCTTGCCAAGGAGCATATTTCCAAAGCAGTAGGGACTGGCCTTCTTCTTCTGTTCACTCTCCTTTGGGACTCAGCCCTCACCTGAGTACTCATGATCTACCTGCTCCTAAGTGCATCCAAAATCCAAGCAGATCCAAGCAGCTTGTTGTTCAACACAAGACAATATTGGACAGTCCCCAGTTTGGACTGGAGGAACAATATTGTCACTTGTGTCTAGGTCTGTGTACAAAGACAAACATTGCCTATAGGTTTGTCTCAAGGCTTCCACAGTGTGAGTGCTTCCCGGACACTCATCAGCAGAATCCCCATCACATCAACGGCTGCATCCTTCTCAAACCTATGTCATGCTTTTTCTGACTGTGATGGTCTGATTGCCTTGCCCACTCACGGGCCGCTCAATACAGGGTGCACCTTCCCTCTCTGGGCCGCACAACAATACGCTGGACAAGCCGAATGCAGGTTGTGAAAGGTGGTGTACAAGAATGCTAAGGGACCGACCCCTTAACAATTCCGGCTCCTGCCTCCCTGTTCTCCGGGGACAACAACAACAATTGCCTCCAGCCGTGGACCAGGGCACAGGGGCGCTCCCTCAGCACCAGGGGTTCCTGCTCCCCTCCCCATCGTCCTGAGCTTCCTTACCACCGGCTACACTTGTCCTTGGTGGTGGCGTGCAGGGGGCACACGAGGACCCCAAGATCCACCAGGTCTGGGCACACACAAGCAATGGGAACCTACCAGAGTCTTAAAGTCTAGCAAGTTCTGGACATGCACAAACCGAAACGCGACATCACTCGAGTTAGACCCAAGTGGAAAAATACCTGACAAAAATCAAACCCTGCAAACAGCAACCCAAAGTGTGACCCTTTGAGCTCTCCGGGATCACACTGGGCTGCATCCAGCATCTCCCCTGAGCTGCAATGCCTCTCAGGATCTTCTGCTGGCGAGGTCTACACAAGGCCTGGGCGAGAACCATCTCCTCGAGGCTCAGCCACCGCCCCTTGAGTAACGCCCACGCGTTGTGAGTCTTCACTCTACACTCCAAGAGGGAAATTTTGGCTATAGGCTAGCCCCTTCCTCCCGTCTCTCTACCTGCTCAGGTGTTCTGCTTCGTACATGTGAGAGCGGGCTCTGGATTCCTGGATTTCTGTTTGTCCGTAGGTGTGGCTGCATGTCTTGTGTTCGTGTATGTACGCAGTTTGATTTCGGGTACCTTGTAGTCAGTTAATGTGAACCTTGTCCTTCTCGGATCTGTGATCAAGTTGCTGTTTCACTTTGCTAAATCACGTGCTAAGTGTTATATTGGTTAATCATTAAGTGCTGCTAAAATCCATCCCTTTTGATTTACCTTAGACTACCAATAAAGTTTGAATTGCTGTCAGATCAAACCCTGCTAAATATATTCATCTGCGACACTGACCCTTCTGCTTTCCCCGGTCAACAGAAATTAATGCCAATCCACTTGTTTTCCATGTTGGCCATCAGTGATTCAGATCAAATCCAGTAGATTAAGCAAGACAAACCACTTTTTTGTGCCTCTAATCATGGAAGAAATTTGGGGCTGCAATTAACAAAGCTTCACCATACCTAATTTGCTCAGTGACAAGAAGTGAGTTCTTCCCATCTTCGACAGACTATTACCACTTTGTGCCTTTTGCACCATTCCTCATGCTGCACTGCAGTGAGAACTCTCCCCCTGCACATCCAGGGTTGCAGGGTATTTTTGAAACACTCCGTTGGTCTACGCTTGTATGCAAGGGTAACTCACACAAGTGTAATTTTCTAGGATGTGATCTGTGAGTCTTTTTGCAGTTGGCCTGTGAACATACTCAGAATCATTTTCAGGGTCTCCAGGTTTTCTATGAAATTTTTACATATTTGTTAAACCATCCGGTTGTCATTCACTTTCTATTTTCACCTGTATGATTGATTTTTATTATGCCTCAGGCAACAGCAGATTTCCAGTAAAAGCAAACTGAGTCATATAATTTATTTCACTCACTTCCTCAAGACCACTTACTGATTTCCTTACTCAGATTGTTCTATTTCTGATCATGTTAGAGGTTGGGATTTTCCCCCCTTTTTTTTTTAGCCTGCATTCTGTAACCCCATCAATCTATATATCTATGTATTCTATATACATAGAGAGATATAAAACAGTCATGTAATGAGATATATATAAAAAAACCACATGACATAAAATATATCTTATATTTTGAATGTGTCATATATATACTTATGTATATAAGATGCATTTTGTATCTTGACACTCAAGATAATTACAGATACCAGCATTTTTTGCGTGGAGAGCAGTTGAACTTTAAGCCTTCAGGCCTCCCTGAGTCCTGAGGCATATTGTAAGTAATAATAACCCACGGTTTGTTTTGCCATATTACTTAATTAATCCAGCTGCTCTAGAATTGCATTGTTCTTTCATTGGATATTAAACCAACTTGTCAATCGTAATTGCAGCACTCCTTTTTCCCTTTTTATTTCATTAGACCAGTTCTACTGAGTCTATCTTTCCCTTGCATTCTATCATGTCTTTATTTTAGTTATTTTTAGTCTAGAGGAAAATGCATGGTGCAAAAGGTTGAAATAAAAAAAAATCACTAGCAAGTTCATGAAATAATAATTGTAATTCATACAGAATCATAATTAATATTTCAAAATATTTTAATTATAAATATTGTAAAATATATATCTATAGGAGTCTAATAAAAGTCATCCACTTACACAAAAGCCTATAGGCTGCTGCGTTACATGGATAATTCTAACACAGCAGTAATAAATAAATCCAAGTTTTAACTAAATTCCTAGTCTGTTGTGTTGAAGATGTGCCAGTCTGTTAAAACGGGCTCACAGTGCAGTTCTGCCACATGCAGAGGAGAAAGACTACTTCTGAGGAACATCAGGTAACGTTCAGTACTTGCAAAATGCTTCTTTCTCCGCGCACAAGCACACAAAGATCCTTTCCAAAAAGTAGGTGCATAGCTATCTTGTCTTCCTTGAATTTTGCTTTCCCTCTTCTGTTGACCGTGAACAGGAAAATACATGCAGAAGGTGACCCAAAGAAAACATGTGCAATGTCGTAACGAAATTCGGTAAATTAATGACATTCCTCTCCTAGCATTTAAACCACAGGGAGAAGAACTACCTGGCTCCGATGTTCCTGCCTTTCTCAGAGACATGACCTTTCTGTCACCATTTGTGGTGTTTTGCCCACTGCATCTCCGGAACCAAGGGCTGTGAGCAGCTCCCTTACAGTCCACAGAAGCTCAGCCTTTGTCATAGCTGGGGGTGAGATCAGCCCCAAATGAGCCCACAGACACACCATTCTGCCAGCTAGAAACTATAAGTGAGCCTCAGCTTTCCCTGTCCTTTTCCCAGAGCAGTCTCCATTTTAATTTCTTCTGGAAAGATGTGGTCATCACACGTCTCTTCTCTAAGTCTCTGAAGTTCTCATCTGTCTGAAGTTTTACACCAGCAAATTCTTGCTCACGTCCCAGTGAGCTGAAACCTAAAAACTACTGAATCAATGCTAACACCTATGATCTGCTCTTCTTCTTTATCCCTCTACGCATTGGTTTTTATTATTTTCTCAAACATTTTAGTGTTGCAGTCTGTGTGCGGAGTATTATATTTTTTAAATAACGCAATACTGCTGACAGGGTTTGCACGACAGAATCACTGATATTGATGTGACAGACGATGTCTCTCTGCTTATTACTGTGAAGAATATCTGCTGTGATGCAGAAAGCAGTATTCTTGATCCCCTCTCCACTCTACATGATTAGTTGCGCTGTCCTAAAACAAAATCTTAATTCACTCTGAATAGTGACAGTGATCTTAACAATCATTACACTCATCCTTGGTGTGAAATCTATTCAGTCTTTTCCTTTCATTCCCATTTTTATGAGGCAATAATCCAGTCCAGGTGGATACCTCCAGCACACGCTTGAATCATCCATCACCCAGACGAACTGCAGGCAGCCAGGGCACCCCAGCAGCGCAGAGCGAGCGTGCCTCCACGAGGCACCAGGGGGTACCAGTACAGAGGCTTACACATCAGCAAGAGGAGAGAGCGCTGTGAGCTGGAGTGCTAGTGCTATCCAAAGTGACCTTTCTTAACGCTTTTCAGGTCCTGTGTCTCAGCTACAGCTCAGAGCCGTTGCACCTAGGGACAGAAATTTCCCTCTGTTTCAGGCCAGATCCCCTGGGAGCAGTGCAGTTGTCTTTGGGGAGGGGTTCTGATCCTGACCCCTGTGAAACAGCCCTCCTTCCCAGGAAAGAGCATGAGAAGGCAGCAGATGCTAACCAGGAGAGGAGCAAAAGATGCTAGACTAACAGCCTACAGTAAAGGGTTCTGCATCCTCTTATCCATCTTATGAGCCATCTAGTCACATCTTCTCCTCCAACAGCGCTGGTCTTCATATAATTCTCTCAATTCTGCCATCTCAGCCTTTGAATACTATTCATTTCCTTGGGTGTGCAAATAAGATGAAATTCTGAGGAGACGTACGCAGGAATCCCCATGACTGCCTTGACAACTACTTAGAGAACAAACAGGAAGAGTCTGAGGCCATCCTTGCCAGCTTCGAAAAATTATGAACTATACCATGCACAGAGTTCCTGTACAAAAAGTGATAATAAATCGGGCTAGTGGCCTCATGTCTGAAGACTGTCTCAGCCTGAGAGCACAAATGTCATTTCAACGTCAAGTTTTTAAGGTATGTTTCAAAGTTCACTGCCAGTGAATAAGCTGCTGCACTCTGTCGCCAGCTTCACTGTTCAAAAAATAAATTACAAATGCATCTACTTAACTGAGTTTTAGAACAAACTTAAATGAGTTTACAGCCAGAATTCTCTTTTTCCATCTGAAAGAGGTTAGCGCCTTCCACTCTGCAGACCTCTAAGGTACACTCAGAACAGAGAACCTAAAAATGATCCTCAGTGATTCCTCTTCCATTCTCTGAGAAGGTCATACTCCTGAAACACATTTAGCCTGTTTCAATAAAATCTTTTCTGCTTCAGGTCTGTGCCTCAGGGCACGGCTTCAGTTGGAGTGAAGAGTCTACCAACAGCCACTAGCTGTGTCTAGGTTTTCTCAAAATTTCCCACTGGTGCAACAGCCTTCTTGTAGCTCTGGCTGCTCGTCAATGGCTAGGGCTTTTGGACTCTTCAGAACTATCCAACTGACTGAAACTCCAGTGGCTTGTGGTGTGCCAGTTACTACTACCTCTGCAAAGATCTATCACAGAGATGACATGGCAGTCATCTGTTCTTTTTAGTAGAATGGAGTTAGCCATGTTTCATGCTGTTTTAAGTGTTCAATATGTTACTCCTTTATTTTATTTCTGTATATTTCTTGTTACTATGAATTACGCGTGGAAGTAGGACAACTCTTTGCTGCAGTTTGGAAATGCTGTTTACCTAGTTACAATTCATAGCAACGTGCGGAAGGCTGGGTGATTCTGGGTCTGAACAAAGGATATGAAACCATACACTTCTAGGTATCAGTCCAATTCTGGAGTACAGCATCATACTCACCAATTTACTAACTCACCATCTCCTGGACTTAATAGCACTTTTAAGTATTAATTCCTAATCACATGGGATTATTTTTAAGGATTAATGGGTGCTTTCATTTCAGCAGGTATAAAACACAAAAGCAGTGTTACAATGGCAGGGTAGCCAACTTGGTAAAACCCACACAGCTAACTACTCCTACTGCTCAGAAGGTCATCCACATTATCATTTGTTGCCGTATCATATCCAGCTCTTTTCCACCATCTTTACGTCAGATGAAAGCACGCATTTTTAGATGGTTTTATTTGCTTTGCTGTAGGGCGGCAACGCAAAGCCCATCCTTAGGGTCTTTGATGGCCAGCATAAGCAGCCTTAGCTCAGCTCCCAGTAAGCAGGAAATCATATCAGCAATCAGAGAAATGAGACGATTTTCAATGTCAGCAGACAGACCCCAAGTGTACAAGGAAAATTAATTCTGGAGAGGATTCTTCAGAGCTATGGTGGACTCGCATTGTCAAGGCCAAGCACGTCGTTGTACTTCTGCTGCAGAGAAAGACAGCTTCAGTCTCCCAGCTATCAACCAGCCAGCAGATTTTCTCAGCTCTGCTTTTGCTGCAAACTGCAAAAGACTGTAATGATGGTGCAGCCATGGTTTGATAATTCTTTTATGCAAAGGAATTTTGGAAGAAAGTGGTTTTAAAAATGAATCTCCATCACGTCTGGGAAACGTCTTAGAAATAAGAGCTCTCAAACAACAGAAACACTGCAAAACACTATAAGCACATGCCAAATGGTGTTATATTTTAAAAAAAAAAGAAAAAAAGAGAGAATTAAGAGTAACTGCAACTTACTCCAAGCATCAGTGGTGCAATCTGCAGTAAGAAACAACATAGCTTACGAACGATTTAATGTAGTTTTTTTACTGGCAAAAATACTTCAATGTCAGCCATAGGCACAGGCAGCAAGGGAACACTGTCCATGATAACACTCCCAGAAACAGGCTACGAAATCACTGCACTAGCAGCAATTAGTAAAGGAAAAAAGGAAAAGCAGGAACTGTTTCTCACTGAGAAATGTTAGGTGGCAATTTAGAAGTCAATATGGCATATGATAAAAATATTATTTTTAATCATACGTAACACTTGTAAATCACCAGCTGTATTCATTTTACTCATTTCTTTTCTGAAGCTTATTTTTAAACATTTCTCTGCATCTAACTCTGTCACACTAACCAAGTCTTTGTCTCCCTCCTGTGTTCACAGCCCATAGTTAACATGAATTTGAGAGAAACGTGAAGATCTCTTTCAAATAGTTACAGGCACTGCTTTAAAATCTTTTTTTCAGGTCATATGCAAAGCAACTTGAATATTTCTCAGATAAAGTAAATACTTCCTAGATAAAGGGTAGTTCACATCTCACAAAAGCAGGGCAGAAAAGATCGAAAACTAGACTGAACAAAATCAATGCAGTCCCTTTGTGCTTCAAGATTGATTTTTTCCCCAGCTAAAATACTGCATCTAACATTTCTTGGTAACTTGCAATATACTATTTTTCAAAAACTTATGCAAAATCTCTAAACCTTTCTTTTAACTACCAGACTGCTGAATTTACGTGATCTCATCAAGCAATGACTTTCAAAAGCATTAACCTCAGAAGAGGGAGAAATGATTAATGCACAGATGAAATATACCATTAAATCTTAAACTAATTAATTATTAAATTCTGCAATATCTTAGTAAAGTTGCCTGGTTTTATTTCCAAAGGGAATATATGGAGCTAACGTGGTTATATCATACATTTTTTATGCACATACACATCTATGCCTCACCTCATTAAGTAGTGTGAGACTCTTTTAAAGCAAAGATACTGGTACATGGGAAAGACCCTCAAACACATCGTATAAAATCTACTCTTTCATTTTTGATTTATTTTCCTTTTTCTCATATTTGCGATGGCCGAGACAGTTGTCTTTCTGAAATGTCTAGTATGCGGTTTGTTGCTATATTTTTAAGTTTTCTAGCACTGAATGTGTTCCCCTTTTTAAGAGGATCTGTAGAGCAGAGCCTTTCTCTTTCTTTGTAAGGGAACAAATCAAATTAAACTGTTTAAATCAAATCACATTCCTCGGAAGGCACAGCATCTCAACACATAAACATTAGAACCTCCAGAACAGGGAAAATAAGTGTTTCCAAAGAATACGTACCTCTTCATACAAACTCTTAAAAATTTGTAGAAGACTGTTCCCAATATTTCCAACGAAATTTATACACGCACTGACAGCTCTCATTTGAGGGGGTGGGGGTTGGCGGTGGGGAAGCGATGACCATCATTTTCATCAAACGGAAGTCTGGAATAAACCGACAACACTTTGGCTGTTGAGTTACAAGTCTTTTACTTTCTGTAAGCCCATCCCATCACCAATGGCTTGTAATCTCCCACTTGTCTTTGCTGCTAGCTACCTGTATCTTTCACAAAGGAGAACGAAGTCCTCAGGCCAAATCCTTCTCTTACATATGCTTTAGCCAAGTACACCTCAAAGTCAGGCCTGGCAGATCCTTTTTCAATAACTGAGGTAAATGATCCAATCATAGCAGTATTTAAAGCACAATCATATCTTTCTTATAACGGAAGAAAGTCTTTTGTAGCCCTTTTGTAGAGTTCGGATATATTTGCTATCATTTCTTTTCCTGTTTCTTGCCTCCCCAAAAGGTCACAGAAATCTTCCAGCTAATTCTTGCAGTTGTTTGGTAAAATGAGTAGGAACTGAGCGTGATCTGTAAGCATAGAATCTTTTAATTTAGCCATCGGTCTGCAAACAATTCGATATGACATAGCCAGTAATTGTCAAAAATTATTTACACACTTACTACTACTGTGAGTGACTTGGAGGACATTAAATCATTATAAATCTTTGAGGATTGTACCCTAAATGTTACCTGGTGTTTATGTTTTTGACCCAATGAAGGGGTCAGATTTTTTTCTTTTTTTTTTTTTTTCCTAACTCTCAGCTGCTCTAATAGAAAATATTAGCAGTTCTCAAACCCTTACATGCTTTCAGTTACAGCAATTCTCTCTTATTCAGCAGTCTGTGATCTGATTCTCCATAAACCTCTAGTGCCATTGACTTCAGCAGGACGGCACGCAGCTCTCTGAAGTTGTAACCCATCACCCTGTTATGTGCTCACTGTTCCTGTTTAAAGGAGAAATGAAATAGTGGTGTTAGGTTTACGGCTTTGAACATACCTTCAGCAGGGGGATAGTGAGAACGTTGAACTATTTCTCATAACATCTTTTCTTACCTAGCTGAAGAGAAAGGCAGTACAGTAGAGATAGAATGAAGTTGCTTCACTCAGCTTCTTCTGCAGTTTTCCTCTTTGCCATACCTACATTCGTGTATTTTCTGTCTCCCTAACTCTTCGCTTTCCTCCTTCTCCATCTTCTTTTATTCAGACAGCAAATGAAATGTAAATGTTCAGAAACCACAATGAAATGTAAGTAGGATGTGTAACCCGTCCTGAAGGGGTTGAACAACAGGCAGGTCACAAGAAGACACATACTGATGGGGTGATTTGTCTGTAGGATGAGGAATATCGCACACACTTCTGTCACATAGCCTGTCCAATGCAATGTGATAGAATTATTTCAGGCCAAAATGTAAAGTCAAATTCTCTTTGACCCTGAGTGAGGATTTTGCTTGAAGTACCTAGACCACAACTCCATAGTCTCTGGTAGGAACATCACTGAAAATGAGTTTTGAAATGGCAGTAATATTGGTGTTTTTTCTGGCATTAGGTGCTGCATGAATTCAGCTGCAGTTGGACAAGCCAAGCTTTCAGTTACTCAGACACCATAGCAGAAAGAGGACCAGCATATGGGCAGTGGTTTTCATTGTTTGTTTCACTCCTGCATCCTTTGATAGCCAGCTGGTGATGGATGGGAAGCAGTGGAATGATGCAGCCTCCTTCTTCTGATAGCTGTTTTGTACAGCAACCTGGATAAAAATAAAACCCTGTGAAATACCACGTTTTTACAAACTGCTAAAGTGATATGACTGTTATATGCTGACAACGACAAATTGAAGGAGTAATTGGCAATAATTTGTTACCCTTTTCCTTGAAAGAAAATTACTCGTATGTCTAAATGCTACCTGTATGTTATGAAAGTGAAGTCGTTCTCTTCCCAGGCCATTCTTCCTACAGTGGAAGCCACGTCTGCTATTTTTTCATCCTTCACTACTGTCCAATGCTGAACTCCAAGCAAAAAGGACTGCTCTTTCCCTTCTTTTTGTGGCACACAAAATCGAAAGATTTAAATCTTCTAACAGAAATAATATTTTTGTAACCTAAGGAGATTGAAAGGAAACATTTCTTTATACGGTACTTAACAACATAGTGTGATTTCCTGAACAGGTCACTCATGCGAGATAGTTATGCAACAAGTATCTTACTGAGGAAAAATAATTAGAAATTAATTAAAGACGTCGAAAGAGAGAGTTATCTGAATAATTTAAAAGTCACCCTTACTTATCCAAAGCAAGATTAGCATACAGAAGCATATCTTTAGCCCTCATCTCTCAAAACACATCAAAGTTTACCTGCTTGGGATGAGAAGGAAATTCATCACGTCACTAGTCTTCCAGCGGAACACTTCACTTCCACAAAATGTGGCTTCTGTCAAGTTTGTGATTGCAGAGACGTAATAAATACACAAATAACATGAAATAGCCTTCAAAGAGACAGAGGAAAGGTTTTGATGGCCACATGTCTATTGACAGCGGCATGATCTCCTGAGCATTCTTTTTTATAGGAAATGTTTAATTGCTTTTTATTGAGCAGAACCTTTCCTTCTGCTTGTAAAAAAAATTATTGCGTTCCCCCTCTGGTTCAGTCAGAGGAAGTTAATAGTCCCAGTTTCCTCTGGCAGCAGAGACAGTAATGACTGGGGAGTTATCATAAACAGCATTTATTGCCCAAATTACAATCCAGTTCCTAACCAGCCTTCTCTGTTCAGATTCCCCTCCTGGCAATTTGGTGATTTTCTTATTTTCTGGTTCATAAAGATGGTTCTCTGGTACATAAAAATTTAATGTGCTTTTGTTTTTATAGTATTCACAGGATATCGCCGCCAATTCTTAAGTGCGTTGTGATAAGTGTATTTATAAACTTCGCAACATCAGTCAAAGTGCTTCTCAGCAAAGGTCATTCTTCAGTGTGCAGCAAAACCTATGTTCACACACACAAAATCAATTAGTTCCTTCCCTGCCTTCATGTTGTTCCTCTCACTGTAATGTCTAAGTGCTATTACTAAGGCACATGTATAAAAAATACACTTGTATATGCACATACTTGCAGATATTTTTAAGGTAAAAAAATGAATACAGTTCTGTATACGTGATAATTATTCTTTCTACGGCATCATAAATACATATAGAGACTTTCTGTAAAAAGACTAAAACCCCTGCTTTATAGTGCTGACAACAAAGTCTAACATAATGACCAGGTGCAGCTGGTATTTTGGTTGGAACACGCCACAGAATGAGGAAACTTAACAAAGTTTTAACATGGATTTTCTCTAAGTATTTAGCCCTTTAGGAAGAAGAGAAGTGTTATACAAAACAAAAATTTTAAATTGGTTTGCTTTGGAGGAGAGTTTTCAGGAAGGACAATTTTGGAACTGCATACTTGAGAGCTGCTACGCTTCATACTTCGGTCCCAGATTTTCTAAACAGATAGCTACGCAGCAGACACTAACTCAGAGTGAAATACAGCAGCAAGAAATTTAAAAGCCAAATTCTTAACAGGACAAGGAAATCATCCAAACACTGTATAATGTCATGTATAAGTGGCATGTATACGTGTATCACGTATTATGCTCAGGAGCAACAAAACTCTACCACGATCACAGGCTTGAAATGTCACCAAGTCTCACCATGAATTCCTAATGCCACTATTGCCTTTGTATTCAACAAGTCTCCAAAATTTTGCGTCATTTTAAAAAGCCAGGATATGCAGACGCTTATCCCAAATTCATTGGAAGTGGGAGAAAACAGTGGTTCTTTTTACAGGTACCACCCACTCCCTAAGCCTGTGTAGCATTCAAACACTTCCAGTTCTAT
The DNA here is from genome assembly GCA_009769605.1 of Bucorvus abyssinicus. NCBI lineage: Eukaryota > Metazoa > Chordata > Aves > Bucerotiformes > Bucorvidae > Bucorvus > Bucorvus abyssinicus. The sequence goes on from CM020063.1 coordinate 80,051,523, forward strand.
CAGGCTGCTTCCCTGATGCTGTACTCAAAAATTCAGGCTGGTGGTCTTTCAAAATTTTATATTTGAGTACTGTATAAGCTTGAGTATTGCAGTTCTGAAAAAAAATTACCTTTGCTGCATTAAGATTTTACATTTCCTATAAATATAGCTAGGGATATATTGTGTCTTTTAATTGCTCCTTGAAAATAATGAAGCTTCCAAAAAGCATTTGGATGTTGAAGGAAGAAATAAAAATATTTGGTGTAAAGATAACCTCTAGATTGGTTACAGTTAAGGATTCCTACAAGAGTGTACATATAGACAAGTATCCACCTCTTTATAAGGTGTTTGCCACAGGCACAATAAAATCATTGTGAACCATCGGGATGATTTATTGGAATGTTTAATTAATATTTGTAGAGCACTTCAATACCATTCATTACAGTGTGCTGCGGGAGTGAACTAGAAATCAACAGTAGCAAGTGGCAGAGGACTGTAAAAACAGAGGATGAAAGATGAGTCTTCCAATGGTTGCTTATTTTTAGCTATGATGACAGGTAGAGATGTTAAAAAGTAAAATAATATTTCTAAAAGATATACAGTGCTTTGAAGTACAGAATTTTGTTGAAGTCCAGTTTCAGCCTTGCTTTATTCTTTCCTCACTGTGTTGGTATTCTTTTTGGCTCAAAAACTCATTTCTTAAAGAGCGAGGCACAGAATAATAAACAGAAGTCTGCAGCTGATGACAAAATCCTTCGCATTTTCATTTTGTGTTATTACTGTGGTAGACAACAGGTGATTTCCCGAGTCAGGTACCGTGCTCTTTAGGGCCTATAACACATGTACAGACTCTCCAGAGGAGCCACCTCGCTGCCCCGTTTCTGCCTGGGAATTGGAAGCTCTCCCACAACATCAGCAAGAGCTGCACCCCAAACGCCCTACGACAGTTACAGCAATCTGCGAGAGAAAAAGCACTTTAGGTTAACCCTGCTGAGCAGCACTGCTTGCAAGGGAGCTCCCGTCTAATAACATCCATCAGACATGAAATTTGTGGCTGTGTCTTCAGCAATAAGTTCCATCATTTCATGTTGGCAGTGGAGAAAGGGTTTAGTATCCTCTTTAAAGAAAATCAAACATCCCTTGAGTAGTATGTGAAAGTAAAATTGAGGGCTGGGTTCTTGTCTGCAGCAGCTGCTTATTTCAACAATTCCAGCAGTGGCAAAGAAAAAAGGGCCTCTGAGCCCAGACTAGAGCCTTATAACAGCTACAGAACAGCTGCTTCAGCATTCCTACTCCAACATCTTAAGACCTTCAGTCTTTATTTCAACCTGATTAAATCCTAGGTGCCTTTGACTTGGAAATCAGAGCCTAACATGGGGAGCAGCGTGGTACAAAGCAGGCACCTGCAGAGCACTCCTTAGCACAAAACTGCACCCCGGTTTTTCACATCCCACTGTCTGATCCCATCTTATGCCTTCCCTAATCCCAAAAAAAGGTACTGGCACTCCATGCAGGAAGGCAATGCAATGAAGGCATCTGAACATTCTCTCATGGAGCAAGGCTGTGAAAAAGAAGGATAACCTGAGGTTGGGGGACTCACCTCCGCTTGAGGGGAGACAGCCCCAGGAGCAGCCCAGAGCCTCACTACCTGCTCTGCCACCTGAGCTGCCTACTCTGATCGGGGACCTGGCAGACTGGCATTACAGTAAACTCAGTAGTCTGTAGCTCGTTCATAGGTTTTAGAAAGGCAGACTACACGCCAAAAGCCCTGCTTCATACAGTTACTTTACACATACTTGTTAATGGAACCTTTATTTTTTAAGTGAAACAAGTTCAAAACAGATCGGTCTGATCCCTCAGCCTCACAGGTACCAAGCGTTGGATGAAGAGATAACTGGTTTTGAGTTCCAGAGCCAGATAATTCAATTTACAGCCTCTTATTCCAAACCAGAAGATGTGTATAGTTTAAGAAACAAGATAGTGCAAAGTAATATTTGACCAGAGAGCGATGGTTTCCATCCGGCAGAAGGCCAGCTCTCCAAGGGCTGCACCCACCATGACTGACGCAGTTTCCCACCGGAGCTGCAGTGGAGACCTGCAGCCAACCAGGCTTTGGGCTGCAGGGTGCACCCAGCGCTGGGAGGTGCACCCAGGTGGAGGAGCGTCCCCACTTAGTGACAGGGCTCTGAGAGGAGGTGAGCAGGTTGAGAAGTGTCAGGGAGTGCAAGGAAGAGATTGATCACTGGAATCACGTCTGGCCTTCCCTGAGACAGGTCCGTCAGTCAGGTGAGATACATAACACAGAGAACGCCCTGTCCGCTCTCCATCACTGAACATAGTGATAGGAAGGACAGGGGGCAAGGGCGACCAGGTCCTGCCCAGCACAGCAGGTGTGTCCCCTCAGCAACACCCCTACCTTCCCACGCACCCTCGCACAATAGGAACGAGGCCCTGCACGTGGAGCCAACTGACAATGAGGATGACAGTTTGTCAAGCTCGGAAGTGTCACCGAGGTTAACTCCGCCCAAGCCCAGCATCTAAACCACTTCCACAAAGAAACAGAGATGTGTCGTTGTCATAGGCGATTCCCTTCTGAAGGGAACAGGAGGGGCCATGTGCAGACCCGACCCACTTCTTAGGGAAGTCCGCTGCCTCCCTGGCGCCTGGGTTAAGGATGTGGTGAGAAAGATTCCCACCCCGGGGTGGCCCACAGGTTCTTATCTGTTACTGACTCTTCAGGGAGGTAGTGAGGAAGTCTCACAAGAAGCCCGAGGGCAATCAGGAGAGACTTCAGAGCCCTGGCACGACGGGTCAAGGGACCAGGAGCACAAGCGGTGTTCTCCACTATCCCTCCAGCTGCAGGGATTATTGATCCACCAGATCAATAGCTGGCTCCAACCCTGGTGCCAGCGGGAGGGCTTTGGGTTTGTGATCACGGGTGGGTTTACACAACACCCGGTTGCTGGTGGCAGACGGGGCACTCCTGTGTCAAAGGGGGAAAGGATCCTTGCACAGGAGCTGTCAGGGCTCATCAAAAGAGCTTTAAACTAGATTTGAAGAGGGAAAGGGATAAACGCAGGCTGGCTTGGAGCTAAGCCTGAGAGTGACACATCCACATTTGTGGGACAGCGCGCTAGCGAGGTCCTTGGATCTGTCACACCAATAGATGCAAGGGATGCTGATGAGCTAGGAATCATGGTAGCACCTGGGAATGGTCACACAGGAATTAGGTCTTCTCCACCTGAAAAAGACAATGGGATCAACAGCCCAAGTGAAGGGCATTGACACCAATGCCTGCAGCAAGGGCAACACGCAGGAGGAGCTGGAAGCCATTGGGCAGCAGGAGAGCTGTGGTAAGTCACCATCATGGAGACAGGGTGGGGTGAGTCACACAACTGGAGTGCTCTGCTGGAGAGCTGGGAAGTCTTCAGGAGGGATAGGCCAGGAAGGAGAGTTGGTGAGAGGCCATGTATGTTAGGGAGTGTTTTGACTGTCTAATAGGGTTGAGTGTTTATGGGTAAGAATCAGGGAGAAGGCCAACAAGGCAGATATCATGGTGGGACTCTGTTACAGACCACCCAACCAGCATGATGAGGTTGATGAATAGTTCTAGAAGCAGCTGGGAGAAGTCTCACAGTCTCTGCCACTTGTTCTTGTGGAGAACTTCAACTTACCGGATATCTGCTGGGAATACAAACACAGAAGAGAAGAAACAGTCCAGGAGGTTCCTGGAGTGTGTGGAAGACCACTTTCTGGCCAAGCCGGTGAGGGAGACAACTAGAGAAGGCTCCCTGCTGGACCTGTTATTTACAGAGAAGGACTTGCGGGTAGTGTGAATGTTGGAGGCCACCTTGGACATAGTGACCATGAGATGGTAGAGTTTCAATTCTTGAGGAAATAAGTAGGGAGGTCAGTAGAACTGTCACCTCGGACGTCCAGAGGGCAGACTTGGCTTGTGAGGAGACTGCTTGACAGAGTCCCTTGGGAGGCAGCCCTGCGGCAGAGGAGTCCAGGAAGGCTGGACATCCTTCAAGAAGGAACTCCTAAAGGCACAGGAGCAGGCTGTCCACATGTGCCATAAGACGAGCTGGTGGGGAAGAAGAACTGGTCTGGCTAAACAGAGAGCTTTGCCTGGAACTCAGGAAGGAAACAAAAGTCTATGGCCTCGTGGGAAGAAGGGTCAGGCCACTCAGGAATACCACAAGGTTTTGTGAGGCTGCACAGGGAGAAAATTAGAAGGGCCAAAGCCCAACTAGAACTTAACCTGGCCACTGACATAAAAGACAATAAAAATGTTTCTATAAATACATCACCAGCAAAAGGAGGACTAATGAGAATCTCCATCCTCTGCTGGATGCAGGGGGAAACATCGTGACCAAGGATGAGGGCAAGGCTGAGGTACCCAATGTCTTCTTTGCCTCAGTCTTTAATAGCGAGGCCAGCTGTTCTCTGAGTGCCAGCCCCTTGAGCTGGAAGACAGAGATGGGGAGCGGAATGAAGGCCCCAAAATCCGTGAGCAAATGGTCAGTGACCTTTTGCACCACTTAGATGCACACAAGTCTGTTGGGTCAGATGGGATCCACCCAAGGGTAGTGAGGGAGCTGGCGGGAGTGCTCACCAAGCCGCTTCCCATCATTTATCAGCAGAAGTCTCAGGGGAGACCTTACCACTCTCTACAACCTCCTGACAGAAGGTTGTAGTGAGGTTGGGGTCAGTCTCTTCTCCCAAGTAACAAGCAACAGGATAAGCAGGAATGGCCTTCTTTCTGGAACTCAGAAACAGCTGAAATATTTGCCCAGATTTTTTTTTTCCCTGGAAGATCAGCTCGAGGCAGGTATTTAGGAAGAAAAAACTCAGCCTACAAATTTTGGCAAAAGTACAATGCTAGTGAACATGAGCTCTTAAACAGGAAGTGTCCGGCACGCTTGGTACTGGCACGGTAACCAGTTCAGTTGTAATCGCCACTCTTTTGTTGGGTGGTAGGAGTGACTTCAGAGGAGCTTTAACAGTGTGCTTCCCTGTGAATGGTTTTGTTATTTAGCAGTGGATAGATACATGGAAGTAGAGCAATCCCATCCACGGAACATTTTCTCTACCAGGGTCACCTTCCAAGTGGGTTACAAAGGCACACAGCCACTCCTGGAAGCAGTGGTGTGCCTGTGCTCTCCATAGCAGAGGTAGTTTGTATGGCCATTAACCAACACTGCAAACAGAGCACAGTATCTGCCCATGAGGCACGGTGCTCTCCCCATCACGTCCTAAGCGCCTGCATTTTGTACGTGCCCAACTCAGCCAACTAAAAAGTAATGATTGAAAAATCAGACACTTTTTATTCTTGCATTCCACTTGACTCTGCTACTACACCCTGCTCCGTCTCTGACTCCCTGAACTTCCCTTGCCCTAATAGTCTCAGTGTGAACCCAAACTATCTCTGTCTTCAATACCTCGTATTGAATAGCATTTTTGTATGGATGATTAACCAGTGCACCATGATTTGTTATAAGCAGCTGCAATTTAATGTGTTTCACATTAATTGTCCTTCAACTAATGGAAGTTAGTTTTCCTTCTCCTTTACTCTAGCATGGGACACATCAGGTGAGCAGCCAAGTTCTGACTGAGTTGCTCTCCTTTTGTTAATCCTCATGTATCCCGCTCAACAGCCAAAACAGTGGCATCATCAGCACTAGGAGCCGCCGCACGGTTTCTGGGAGCGTTGTCATCCTGTGACAAACTGTAGGGTAACCTACTGTAAGTGATGGATCATCACCTTCAATTAGCTAACCTCGCTGACTGAAGGTCTGAATGGGAAAAGAGATCCAAGAAGTGCCATGGCTCAGAATATGCCTGGGGTAGTAAATACCAAGGACCCACTGACAATGAGGTCTCTGGAGTAACTACTATAACTTTACATCTTGTTGCTCTAACTAACAATCTGACATCAGTTCTCCTTAATAGCAGTGTAAAACAGAAGTAATCCAAATCATTAAAATGAGCAGCAGTAATGGAATGAGGATCATAAAATCCCCTTTTAGCCAATATTTTTAACCAGTAATTATATATTTTCAGAGAATAATGACTACTGTCCAGAACTGAGCTTTTAATACTATTGCAAGATTTTAACCTAGGGACTGGCATTTTTGAGACTTCATTTCTGACTACAGAATGGCACTTATAGATAAAAAAATCATAAGGTAAGCATCACTTAGGAATAAACTTGAAGCAGCCCCCACACTCAGGAGCCTGGAACTTTTCATCCATAAGCTCCTTAGATCAGTTTTTTCAAGAGAGGTGCGTGATGTATATATTCTGTAAAACAGCCTAAAGATACTCTGAACAAAGTCAGTCAGACATGTAACAGCCTATTCACCGCGTTTAAATCCTTAAATAAAATCAATTTCTCTTTCATGGTTCCATGCTAGAGTATCAGGAACTCCTGATTTCTCATAGATGTACTGAAACTCATCCCGATTGCCTGTGGGACGGGAAACTTTCCCATTGTGAGCCCGAAAGGTAAATGAGGCAAGAGCACTTAGGCCCTACAAGTCAATCAGAGCTGCAGCCACCTCTAACGATGGCCCTGGTTCAAGTAAAATACTGCTCCATCTCTTTTTTCGCTCTTGTGCAGCTTATGAACTGTTTCTGTTTTCCATTCTTGGGCATCATCCCTATGTGGAGCTGAATCATGCCAAGACATTAGCAGTGCACAGAACAGATTTCGTCCCGACCGGAACTCCAATTTGCCTGCGAAGCGGAAGTTTGTTAAGCCTTGTAACATGCCAATGCATTACTGTCCTTTTATGATCTTTGCCTGCAGTTGAACTTTCCAGATTTGCTCACCCCTAGGCATTGACCGTTTGTTTTTACACTGACCAGGGCCCTGTCCCGATGTCTTTTGCACGCACAGGCACGCAGATGCTAGCAAGCACTGTGAGACCCCTCATCGGAGAGCGAGGAGAAGCGTGAGACTGTGAGCAACTGATACCCTTCTGCCCTCATGGGTCCTTCCCACCAGCATCTCCTGAGACGCAGAAAACATCCCAGCCTTCCACATTTTCTAAGTGGTTAGCCTGTTTGTTCGGCTTCATCTGACATGAAGACATCTGACTGGAACACAAGGTTATTCGCTATGTGTAAAAACATAACAAGGAGCCCTTCACACTTGCTGGGAGCTAACACAGCACTCCAGGCTGTTTATGGTCCCTCTGGAGCACCTTCCTCTGGAGCACAGTTGTATTGTTCTGCAAAGACATACGCTTCCTGTTTGCTTCTGACTTGACCTTATTCCAGAACTGAGCCTCTCAAGATGCCTTTGTGCAAAACCTCCTCCCTTTCAGAGAGGAGAGCTACACAAAGTGTGTGCTGCTTCATATTGCATCCCCAGACACCTGATCCTTTAAGGAAACTCCTCAACGCCTTTCATTCTGCGTGATCGTTCTTAATAAAATAAGCTCCACGTTTTCTACAATCAGGAATGAGAATCTTAACTAATTTGTCTAAATAAACAGCATTTTTATGAAAGTGAGAACTGGAAGCAAACATACTAGGCTCACAGTCTTCTTCCGATGCTGTTCACTTCGTTTCAGTGAGGATTTAGTAATGCTCAGCAGCATTTCGGCTCACTATTTGCAGGTGTTATTTCAGCATTGTTGAGTCAAGTCTATTCTGACCTGTGAACGCGTGCGCCTGCTACTCATTTAAACCCTTCTCAGGATGGGTTTGCAATCATACATACATTACAACGTGCAGAAGCAACTTACTGGTGGTACAAATCTTGAACAAAGACTTACAGTAGCCTTAGCCCAGAATTAAATAATTGTTTCATCATAGAATGGTTTGGGCTGGAAGGGTCCTTCAAAGATCACATCGATGCAACTCTCCTGACGCAGGCAGGGACATGGTTCACTAGAGAGATGTTGTGCAAAGCCCCATCCAAATTGACCTTTTTAACCTTTCAGTGATGGGACAGCCACAACTTCTCTGGGCAACCCTCATCGTAAGAGATTTCCTCCCTATGTCCAATCTGAACCGAGCCTTTTCAGTTTGGAAGAGTTGGCCCCTGCCCTGTCACTACCAGTCCTGGTAAAAACTCTTCCTCTGCCTTTCCTATAAGCTCAGTTTGCATACTGAAAGGCAGCAATAAGGTCTCCCTGGAGCCTTCTTGTCTCCAGGCTGAGCAACCCCACTCTCTCAGCTTTCCTTCACAGGAGAGGTGTCCATTTCCTCTGACCATTTTCAGGGCCCTCCCCTGGACCGGCTCCAACAGGTCCATGTCCTTCTTGCACTGGGGAGCCCAGAGTTGGAAGCAGTACTACAGGTGGGGTCCCATCACAGTGTTTTATACACAACCAATACAGAGGGGTTTGGTTTTTTTTTTTTTTTTCTTTGGTCAGAGTTTAATATCTTGAAAGGAAGATCTGTGGAAGAACTGTAGAACTGTTTCCATATCAGGTAAGTAAGTCACATCTCAGTGTCTATGTAAAATCAGGAATCAACATGATCAGAACACAAAATTTCACAAGAACAAGGGTACCCAATATTCACCTATACACGGTATCTTTCGAAACTTGAAGGATCTGTGGCTGATTTGGGGGATGCAATCTCTCACGTGTGGAAAATGTGCAGTTTTTTCCATTCAGGTGTGGTTCAGAGCATCTACCAACCTGCAGCGAGAGATCAACCCAAACAAATCTTTGTGGAGAGCTAATGCCAGAATCCCAGACATGGTTGCCTGCCCTGTGCCAGCGCGGAAGGGATAAAAGTAGTATTCTGGCTTCCTGTATGCACATAAATTAGTGTGTTTTGCCTGAAAAGGCTAGCGGTTTGCTGGCAATGCAGTGGGTTATTCTTCACTTACTGGAATGTACACTCAGCTGCCAGTTAAAGATTCTGCTAGTGCTGTCAAACAAGCAATTTCCTTTCAAAGTAATGCTGTAATTAAAACTTGTGCTAGAGGGCATTCGGAACACAATGGGACTGCTTCTCCAATTATACCAGAGATGTAAAGAAGTAATTGAACAGAGAATTTTGTTCATCTGTCATTATCATTACAATGTGGATCAGTTATACGTTGGAGGCACACTGTGTGGCTGCGCATGCAAAATTAGAGGACAGTTCTACCGTCACGTTTGACTGACATACACAGGTGTGTTCTGCAGCGCCTCCGGCTCTAGCCACATTTTTGCCACATCCCTTATGGTGACATTAGTAGTCATGGAGCTACAAGACAAGCAGTAACCCCCTCGCGGATGAGGAGGGCAGGGAAGCAAGGCAGACTCGTACACCAATAGGTAAAACAGCTACTCCAACGTAACAACTTTATCTTCTATTATGCTCTTGATGGTTTTCTTCTGTTTCTATTCCTCTCCTTTAATTTTGCACAGCTTAATTACAAAGCATTGTAATTCATCCTCCCATTCATCAGCTGTCATCCAACATTTACCTTCCACATGCTTCACCACTCACTCGGTCCAATGCTTCCTACAGAAGTCACCGAGCACACAGCTCTAGCGGTCAACGCCGATCACCCTTTCTCTTGCCACACCACAGGAACCCTCAGACCACCAGAGCAATGCCCTGTCTTACCCCTACTTCACAACACCAGCCAGACTTAGGGAAGTGAAGACAAGCTCCCGTGCCACGCCAAGATGCAGGAAGCACAGTTTAGGTAGCTGCTGAAACACCTCCACAGCCAAAACCATTCATTTCAGTCCTGACAGAGGGACCAGACACGATGTACAACTCCGAGTACTGCAACATCAGGTGAAGCACAATCACAACTGAGACAAGCATTAACAGTTGCCTAGCGCTAAGGCAGGTATTATCTATTTTCACACTAAAAAACCTGTCTGAAAGCAGCACGATTGGGGCTGCCCTGGCAGGGAAGAAAAGCCATAAGCCAGCGTGACCCTACACTGGCAGGGCAGTACAAGCCCAGAGCTAAGTTTTCCAGCTTTTATAATTCTTTAGTTCTGGTTTGCCCAGCTACAACACTTAGCACCAGACTCTGAAAGTTTCCTACAGTTTGTTTCAAATCCAAAAGCTACTGCTTACACTACAGAAGAATATTTATTCAGTTATACCGTGAAAAGTGCTTGTAACTACCACCCCTAGCTTTAGCAATATGTCTCTCAAGTGTTTTCAGTTTACATCATGGAACTAAAAAAGAATCACACTCAGAGTTTTTCATTGTATTATATACTCTAAGCAGTTTAATGGTAATTTAGCAAATTTCAATATTTCTCACATAATTTCTTTTGTCATTTTTGTAATCAATTCACCTACTAAAATACTCAATTTTTGCTTTTTATGCATGGCATAAAGGTAGGAGATTGAATTAAAATTTTCTGATATTTCAGAAACTGTACAGCTTTTGATTTTTGTCACATCAAATTCACATTTATTCTTCAGCTACTTAGAAGTCTTCGTAAGTTAAATACTCTTCTATATATCTCTTTGCATCTCTTTGATCACAGTCCTCCAACCATTCAGTAATTATAACTTCTTAGCTTCTTTAGCCTAAAAAGGACCAATTTATCACAGACTGTCATGAATCCTGGTTTTAAATTATCAAGAGTCCAATTACCAACAGGAATGGGGATATCTCTTTCCCATTAAAGTGACTGATTTCATGTAAAACCTTGCAACATTTCATTTTTTAATTAGGTACATCCTTATCAAATACAAAGAGGTTCATCCTCTTTTTATTTTCTACCCAGAGAATGAAATACAGCAAATATTAATCGCACACCAGTAAAGTGCTGGACCTAATAATGCTTCCAGCATACTTTGACAACTTCTAATCCATCAGTGTAGGATGCCTTATATTCCCATTTCATTACAAACATATACTTGAAAGAATAGGCCTAAACTTCTTATATCCAAACATCGCAGGGTACATCAAAAAAATAAAGCTAGTTACAAGTTGAAAAGAAAAACAGGATTAAACAAACAGGAAAAAAAATAGAATACAGAGTATCAGCTGACACAGGGTCAGGACTGTCCACACTGCCGCTGTTATGAATCATTTATCTCCACTGGAATCACTAGTTAAATAAGGATGTGGCAATGCAGACTTTTAATTCTTATTTAATTCTTTTGTGCCGGGCTTAGAGAAGGGAAGACCCTATTGTTGCAACTGACCGGACTCCCCTGGGACAGGGTACCCTCCCGATCCACAGTCCTTCTCATCTGGGCTATTGCACTCCTTGAGGTGCAGAGCAGAAGGAGAGGGAGTGCACAGCCTCCACGGCAGCCTTCTCTTTTTAGGCCAGGCCTGGGAAAGATGGTAGCCAGGGACTTTTATACTATGAAGTAAAGAGAATGCCAGCAAACGCTTTTGTGAAGTCAAATACAAAAGCTAGGAGATGAAACAGAGACAAATCACTAGAAGAGGAATTGAAAGCACTGTCATTGAGAAAAGCTCATCTTACAATTTCTTTTCTATGTGCGCAAACTCAGATGAGGCTAGCATGTTACTTCTATTTTTCTTTCCCCAACACCTTTGAATGCCTCAGGAGTATTCACACCACACCAAGAAAAGCCCTGTGTCCAAACGCTGCAATTATTGACCCAGCTGGGAAGCATTGGCATAAAGGAAACAGACCAGGACCCTCAGCAACCACTTGCTGAAGTTTCTCCTGCTAATCTGCTGAGGGGAAGTGGGTTTTCCCCATCCACCATGGCGAAGTACCCTGATAACTTATTCCAGGGATGCAGCTTGGAAGGGATCCCTTGCACAGATAAGCTAGAAACAAACCTCAAGTAACTCATCCATTAGTACATGATCCAGTCTTCCCAGTATTCCTGCACCCCCCTCACATGATATTCAGTCACTGCTTGCCAGCACAGACTTCACTCTGCATTTTGCTTTCACACCGTTTTTGCCTTTGAGTTAAAAAGTGTTTAATTGACAAGATGCTGGGCACAATTCAGAAGCAGCAAAGGGGTTCCTTGTTCGGTTCAGAAATCAGCTGCCTACAGCAGTGCAAGCCTTTTTGTAATCACAGACAAAAGCATGCCTGCTAAGAGGAATGCAAGGCCATTGTAAAATAGAAAGGTTTACTAACTCCCGGAAAGAGATGTAAGTCACAGCCACTGTTGAAAACAAGTACACAAAAGTCAGAGGAAGCAGAATTTTAGAAAGTTAAAAAGCTTAATATGGAACCTGAATTAGTTCTTTGTGATTGGCAGGGCAAAAAGGGTTCTCAAAGCCTTCTCATAGTAATACTCTTCGTTTTCATGCTACTTGTAGCAAAGACTATTTTCAGACAGAAATAAATGAGCAGAGCTTGCTTTTTATGGAAAAGGATGATACTGGAATCTAAAATCCCAGCACACATTAGGCATGATTTCTCATCCTTCTGAGAGTGACAAAAACAAAAGCTTCAGACACAGTGGTACTTCACAGCATGGTGTGATTAAATTTTATTTTCTTCACCTGATTTGTTTAATTACTTTGAGTTACACCAAGTTGACAAAAAACTCACAAAACAGTAGTCCGAAAACGATGACTTTTCAGATAGGAATGTAACTCAGCCCTAGCACAACTCCACTGACTTGCTGGGAGGTTTCTCCAAGAAAGGCACAGTTCATCATTATCATTATTAAATCATTACCACTGTAATGGTGTACATAAAAACAAAAGAATCCCCATCCTGTACCAAAGAGTTAACAGTCTGCAATCATCTGCAGTAATGCTAAACACTATGATACTAGCAGATAGCTTCTCCACAACTTAGAACAGAAAGCTAGTGTCAATACACGGTCATTGGCAGTAATTTCACAAGCAGAGAAAAGTAACTCAAGAGTCCTGCAATAGAAGACCTTCTGAATATCTTTGCGTAACCACAGTTTCTTTCCTAGCCCAGAGTATCAAAGTCTGGAATAAGCCAGAAGGATCAAATTAAACAGTTGAACCAAAACTGAGATGTAGTGTCAGGAAAAGCCAGAGAAGTCAAGATTTTTATTCACTGCAGCTGGGCAAAGCACTGCATGCAAAAGGCTATAGAATTGAAGCAATGAAAAGGCAGAGAAAATACTGGAGCAGTTAGAGAGGGAAGACTTTTAAATAAGCACCAGACAAGAAAGTCTGCTGCACTTTGGGCTAGGAACTCAGTGCAGAGAAAGTCACAGATCCATTAAGTGGAATACAGCAATCCTGTCTGGCACAAGGTTAACAAATTAAACACAAGTTTTTGGCAGGAGCAAATATGCACACTCCAAAACAAGAACATAAAGTTAATAATCTAGAGAAGTTTAATATACAAAATGCATAGAGAAATAAACAATATGTTATAAATTGATTTAGTTACAGACTCATGCATCTTAGCTTTAAACCTATAAATGATAATACGAAGAAAGGCCCAGTCATACGGACTTTGACCACAATGGTATGGCTACATGGAACTTATGCTAGTACTTTAAGCATGGGAGCAGAAGCCTGAAGGAAAGGGCCTCAAGATTGAAGACAGATATTAACTCCTAAATACTGCTGGTGGTATACTGTTGGAACTTATCCAATAAACCAACTAGATATCCTTATAAAATACTTAATGTTAGCTCTAGCCTCACTGTGCAGTCCCAGAGTATTTGTAAAGCACTACAGAAAGCTTACAACTAATTTTACCCCCTGAAGTTTACAGAAAACAGAGCTTTGATGAAGAGGTCATTTGTGACTAGAAGCAAGAAACAGATTTAAATCCATAGCATCTTAGAGTGCTATTCATGTTTTAACTACACATTAAGAATACTGTTTTCCATATTTTGGAATCAATCTTGATCACTCTGGGGATCCTCACCTTCAGCGAAGCCAAGGATGTCAACTCATTGCAAGACTGGGCCTCAATTCCTTGCAGTTAACTAAAATAGCTACAGGAACAAGAAGAAAATAAAACTTGTGCGCTACAGCTGTGCAGTGCCACAGTAACTGTCAAACTCTTTAGCTTTTTATTTCACAAATATGCAGCATCCCGCTAACCCATGGGTATTTATGACTGATGCATCTGCATGAAGCTTCTCATGAATGCTGCAAGCTTCTCAACGTCTTCTACAGTCACCGCATTATATAAAGAAGCACGGATTCCTCCCACAGACCTGAATTGAAAAAAGAAGGGGAGGAAAAAAAATAGAAAGGTTTTGTATATTCTAAAAAAGACATTAATAATGTTCACAGACATTTAAACCTACCCCTACTCCAAAGGCATAAAATTCACATTTTATGCGAATGATAAGCAACATTTAATTCAAGGCAAGCTTGCAATCTAGAGAAACCTCAATATTTATTACAACCCTGATACTGCAGCCCAGTGGCACCAAAAAGCTATCTTTTTTAATCCCACAAACACCACTGAACATGGGAAGGAACTCTTGCAACCAGGTAGACAAGCCATGTAATCAGAGGCTTTACACAATGGCAGAATCTGACCTCAGGAGTCCCCTTCTTTGGCATATGCACAGAGCCAGATTTCTCAAATCGGAAGCAAACAGAATTGAGGAGAAAGCTCTCTGAGCCTCACCACACCTAAAGCAGTAGCTAACCAAAGCAGTAGCTACTACAGCAGTAGCTGACTCACCAGCAGTCTCTGATTGCAGTCTGACTACAGGCTGCTATTCTCAACTGATGCCAAACCAATACAAGGAACAGCTCATGAGTGAGAAAAGCTGGTAGGTCAGCGCACAATGCCTGCTGCTGTATCACTGTAGTAACAGTTTATACTGCACAGGAAAGAGATTCATCTGACTAATACTTACCGATGCCCTTTCAGAGATATCATGTTAAGTTCCACCGCTTTCTCAAGAAATTTCTTCTCCAGTGCTTCATCACCCTTGATACTGCCAATACGGAAAGGGACATTCATTCTGCTTCGGTTCTTTTTCTCCACTGGACATCTAGAAAAGTTGCAGAATGTCATGACTAACCCATTTTGTGCTAAACATATATTTTCAGCTCTGTGCAACTTCAGAAAGTGAATAATTGCATTTGTTTAGCACCAAAGTAATTCCTCCATAACTGAGCAGATAATTACTTTCTGTGAAAGGAAACAACCTTCCTTTTTTAACCAAGTATAACGGAAACATTAAGCTGAAGGCTTATTAACCCTTCCTGACATACTCTTCCCAGAGGAATGCACATGAGGCTTGTAAACAGACCTAGTTAAAAAAAATAAATAAAAACCACCCTACCCAGGACAGTCTTAGTTACATTCCCCAGGGTAAGTGAGGTTAGTTACACTGAACTTTGACTAAAGAGTTTCGTCTATTTACCTTCAAAGACCAAGACACTTGTTTTAACTCAGCTAGTCACAAGTGCTACCAGAATTGAGCTTGACTCAGCTAAACCAAGTATAAGAACACAGCAAAAGGAAATTTCCATGGATGTTGAGAGAACAGAGACTTCAGTTAATGGTCTCAGTCCACCTTCCACATTAGGATTATACAGAACCAGGAACATCTCAAGTAGAGAAGAGGTATCTCTAGAACAAATCTCACATTGCATACATGGCCACAAGATATGAGGTGCATCACAGCTCCTTAATCTCTTAAAACTCTAAAGTAGAAAACTAAAGATACATTTAAAACAAAATTGGTCTTCAATTATTTTGTGAAGGTAAGAACAGGGCAGGGAAGATTTAAATATTTTTCTTTAGTACTTCTAGTTACAAAGGAGATAACGAGGCCTCCAGGTTTATTATTTCCTAAGACTATGATGATGATTCTTGCAGGGATTCATTAGGAGTAAGTTCTCATAAACAGCATGTAAATTTCACAACTATTATTATTCTATTTGACGAAAAAAAGAGTATCATGCTTCTTTAGTTCCTCCCTTGTACAGATGTCTCCATTATGAAGAGTTGGGAAAAAAAATCATAGTGTCTGACTATGCAAATTTTCTGCTTCAGGTGGAACCAGGAAAACACTCTTCAAAAAGGCCTATGCTTGTAAGCATTTTCATCTTCGAATAACCGTAGCTATGCTCTAGGTTTTGGAAGATTCCGTTGCTATTAGGCAATAGGATGTAACTCAGATAGTGCACAGACTTTGGAAAGCAAACCGCAATGGCACACGGCGCTTTGTGGAACAAAGTCTCCATTCACTAAATGGCTTGTCACACTGCTTACCCTGTGAAGCACGACACAGATTGGGAGACACGGTACAGCTGGGAAGGCAGCGTCAGGTTGTCTTCCTTTTAGTCACAGAGACAGTTTAAAAAACCCAGTCCTAACTGTATTGCTTAGTAAGACGCACACAGTTTAGTTAGCGAAGCTTTCTTTGCCTTCCCAATTGACTACTTGCCATCCCATCTGCATCACATTTCCCACTCACAGCCTGGTAGACCTGCTTGCCAGGAACAGATTTCTCTTTGTCACAAAATGTTTTTTCAAGGCTTCATTTGTTTGCTAAGGTTTATGAAAAACCCTCAGGATTTCAGTAGACTAGGATCACAGTCCTGATCATGACAATGCTAAAGGCAAAGCTGTTCTCATTAACTGGATGGATAAGCAAAATGTATTAAATATGATGAAACTATATTGCTGCAAATGAAGGTTGCAGCCAGCTTTAATTTAAAACCCAAATTTAATTTGCCCTAACTTTGACTTGGAAGCTAATTATGTCTCAAAACTGTTGATTCTATACTGAAGGTGAAGGAAAATATTTTGCCATTTCATAGTCAATTACTAGTTTATGAGCTTGGTGAGTACTAGATTTTTTCCATATTCCATTAGCTTTCAACAATTTTTGGTCCTGTGAGCTCAAAAATACTTTGCAAATTCATAAAGATCAGAGAGTTAAGTCTGCTTTAGAAAAAAACATCAAAAATAACTGAAGAAAATAAACTGTATGTAGAGAAAATGTATTATATTTTGACTACATCTAGGTTCCTTTCCCTATTTCAGAAAGCGTTTCAGAACTTGGCACAATTAGTTCATAAAAATCCTCTGCTTGACAGAGAAAAGCAGAATCTTTGACTTCTGAAAGAGGTGGTAGGAAGAATTTGATACAAAAGCAGTCTCTACAGTTTCTTACAAGCCACTTCCTCTGGTTTGGCCTATATTTCCCCATGAGATTCAGTAAGCACACAATTCAGAATCTGCTTATCTGGGGGGTTTTGTATATTCTTCTCCTAGGCTCCTGCATTTTAAGTTTATAACATATAAAATTATTAATATGTTTCACAACTGATCTATACAGGATAACTTGAAATAATTTCTTCCTACTGGAATGAGACTCATCCTTGGATAGTTACCAAATGAACGGGTTGTATAAAAAATTCCTGTAGGATCCCTCGAAGTTTCTATATATTGAAAAGTAACTTTAAAAATATGCTGCAGACTCTTAAAAGTTATTAATGTGTTTAGCTCTGCAACAAATATTGAAACCAAGGGGAAAAGTGTAGCAACTTACACATAGAATCCATTAGATTTGTCTATAATATCATATATCATTCGTGATTTGATTAAACTAAGTTTATCCATAGCTGCAGCTCCACCATTATTCTTTATCCATTCCAGTACCAATCCCATGATATAAATACTGCAAGAGGAAAGAACATTTTTCAGTCAGATTATTTTTTAAAAAAAAGGAAAAAATAAGTCTGTTTAATAGTTCACAAAATGTTTCAGCAACAAAATATCATGTTTGGGTTTAGGGTGCTTGACAACTCAGAATCTGGACTATTTTACAAGTTATGACAATTCTAAGCAGCAATGTTTATTGCACACAGATGAAATACCCCGCGATTCAAATGCTACAGAAGTCTGTTGAACCAAACTTGATCCTTTGTACCACAGAAGGACAAGTCCTGCAGGTTTCCTGCAGGGCTCCCAAGGACATGGCCAGACGTGCTGCACCGACTGCCAGTTCATTGACCACAGAACTGCCTGTCAAGTCCTAGAAGAAGAGAGCTAGCCCACATCAGGAACATCCACCCTGTGCAGTTGCTCTAGCACAGACATACGGGTGAACCACAAATGTACGTGCCTTAATAGTGCCAGAAATCTAATTACATTTCCACAAGTGTTAAAAATAAAAACTATAATCCCATTTCTGACTAAAAAGACCTTTCGAAGTTTAGTGAAACAAATAATAATGTAATACACTTAATTATTCACTACTATTCAAGTTCTAAGAAGAGATCTGGAAGCCTACTGGCATCACATGCCTTGGGACCAAATATTTCAATGCTAGTTACTAAGTGCACCATAAAAAAATCCAAGGCCTTTTGCCTCTGTGCTTTCGCTACAAAACTCAGCTTGTTCAAGTTCAGGCATTTCCCACGACTACAACACTTTACATAAGAAAAGTGTTCACAAGCCTTTAGGGCACATTTCCAACACGTTTGCTTTTATTAATCCCTTCACTACAGATTCTAAGGGAGTGCTCAGAGAACACTATTCTACAAGTTTCCCTAACACAAATCTAGCAGGAGGTGTTTTAAACTTTGCTACTTTTAATTTCTGTGGGGTTGCCAGCATCAAATCTTTGAACACTGCAGAAAAGCAGAGGTTACAGATTGCCTTTTACACAAAGCACCTCATAGCTTTGAGAGCACAGTGCTGCCACATTGATGTCAGCACGCTGTTAACTAACAGCGTAAAGGACTTAAGTGAAATATTGCCTACGTCCTTGCCAGACACACAGGGCCACATTCACCTCTTGCCCTCCCTTCCCTGAGCGAGGGTTCTTGGAGAAGTTTAAGGAAGTCAGCCTTAGAATCATCCACAAAACCCAGCCAGCTGAAATTCTACCCTTCTTTTATGTCAGTCAAAATAATGTTTCCGGAGCACTTTTAAACGCAAAATGCATTCTGGAGCTTGGAAATGAGATTTTTATAGCAAATTCATTGTTAAATTTAGCAAAATAGATTAGGGTCAAAGAGCCAAGCTTCATAGCACCAAGAGGTTAAATCCATTAGCATCACTTTAATCTAATTTAACATCCTGCTGAAGTAGCTTTTGCAAATTCAGTTAATATTTCCTGCCTCTTTGTCAGCAAACCATTACAGTGCAAGGAAAAGAGTAGACAAAGAGAGAACTAAGAAGCTTTGCCAGTTCCTTACAAAAACTGTAACAGGCATTAGAGCCAAACCAGCCAGATGTGCACCCTGCCAAGATTTGAGTCTGCGTTACACTCTGGATTCTAGAGGGTACTCCAACGTGGGTCTGTAGCACGACGTGAAATCTGGCAAGGCAATGATCAGACGCGGGAAAGGCTGTTATTGCAACTTTACTTCCATCTCCCTTAATCTCCCCCCACCCTGTTAATGTTACTGAAAGATCACGAATTACAGCAAAAGCAGAACTTTCTTTTCAGAAGTTCTTTGCATTGGCTAAAATAAAGCTGCAGAATTCAATTTATTTTGCTTTTCAAACCAGAGTAGCAACACTGTGTTCAAGGGCTGAGTTTAACTAGAACTTTGGTTTTTCAAATGGAAATAGCTTTGTACTCGGAAAACATGAATGGCTGTATTTAAAATCTGGCATGTGGAAGTGCAGAGTCTCCAAAACAGTATGCCTTACTCAGCAGCCAGAAAAACAACCCATCGTGAAACAGAGGCTTTATCAATCACTGCGAAAAAAGACACACCTACTGCCCGGGTTACAAAGCCACATTCAGAAAGACAACACAAATCTGGAAACATTGTAAGGTTAATTCTTGGCTTAACAGCAGTCCTGAGGATACTGGGTGTACCCAGCTGATTGGCAGACAGGCTGACACAGAGCGAACATCCCTACAGCACGACATACTCTACAGCATGCACGGTCCTTGGCAAAACTCCTTGTGCATTGTAAAATCTGGAACAAACCTATGCTCACAAGGTTTACTGTTCTTTTGATAAATTAAGATAACCGCCTCTTTGTCACTGCAATAGTACACCCGTAGTGAGAATCAGCAAATTCAGGGATACAATTAGCATCACGTAAAATTCTACTGAATTTAAGTAAGCAATGGCATTAAGATAGTCTTTATACACAAGAATCACTGTACTTTTTGCCTATACAGTGTATATAATATCTGTTGGACATGATGAGGCAACATAATTAGGCAAATTCTGGCATGTACAAAAAAGATCTAAGAGCTGAGATTAAAAATCAATATTACGTTGTCAAAATTATCTGAATCAAAAGGAAATCTTATCTTTAGAAGTAGAAATCATTCTTTTCAAAGTAACTTTGAAAAGCTCAGGGAAAAAAGGATACCTGGTTTGAAGTCTTTAAGATAATCATTTTAGCGGACATTGGTATAAAAATGCTCCAGATTAAGAATCGGTAGATACTACTGACTCAACAACTAAATATTGCAGTAGGAAAGTATCATTTCACTAGCTATCAGAAGCTAGGAGATAGTAATTTTAAAAGAGCAAGTTGTGGTCTATTCTGCTTCTTGCATACATGATATGACCAGGTACACAACAATTTTAGTATCTTGATTGTTAGCAATTATTATGAAGCTAGATCAATGTTATTTTGGGGTCCCAAGTCAAATACTGAGGCAGTAGTCAAAGAAATACGGAAAGTTGTACTAGGGCAAAAAGAACAGTCTTTTAATATTTTATATTATTGAAACCTTTAATAACAGTAATATTTTCTGTTTTCCAGCAAAAGAAAAATCAATAGGGATCTGCAGGTTCAAATACTGAGAACAACTTCAGGAAGAAATGAAATCAAGTGCCAAATTACCTACTTGCAATGATAGAAGTTTCACCACTGAATTGACTAGAGTTGTGTTTGTGTAAGTCAGAATTGAACCCTGAAACTTCTCCAATGCAATTATGACACACAATATTCACCTCTAAAAATACTACGTCCTTCATGGCTGAGTCCTGCTAGGCAACCTCAAAGCCTACAGCAGTCACATGGCTGGACATCACCCACGTTTTTCACAGGAATCATGTGAAATACGCCAGCACACCAGTGACTCGATAAATAAACTTCTGAAACTGGTCTCGGTAAGAGCAGCAGGTGGCAGTGCAGTAGCTCGCCAAGGAGGAGATATTAAATAGCAAGGTAAGTTACCTGTAGCATGGTGGAGTGTTATACAAAGAGCCATTCATGACTTGTGTTTTGTAATCCAGTACTACAGGGCATTCTTTCAGTGCAAATCCCAGCAAGTCCTCACGTACTATTACCACGGTAACTCCAGCACAGCCGACATTCTTCTGAGCCCCAGCGAAAATCACGCCAAACTTTAACAAGAAGAAGAAGGACTTGCTGCATGCATTCACTAGCAGATCTTATTACTGATACTAATACACCAGCATCATTCTAGAACAGGCATACAACTCAGCTGAACGGCTTGAAGAACGTGTTGAAAATGGGCAAGTCGTAGGTCAAAGAAGAATCAGGAGAAGTTCTGATTTGAAAGTGCACTCACAGCTACAGTTGTTATTCCATGTACGTCTATTATCAGAATTACATCTTTCATTCAGCTCAGGAAGATCAGCACAACAAATTTCCCAACGATATGCTAGAAGTTTATTTAGTAATCACAAATAATTCTCAAGGCAGCCTGTCCTTATTTCACACTATTCCAAGCAAATTTACTAAAAAGAAATTTTTTTTTGACAGATCACAGTACTTTCAACCAGTCTGGTACTTCAGAAGAGGTATCATATAATCCACCTGTTTAAGAAGGCAGATTGGGAAAGGCCAAAATGAATGCACTAACAATTGCCCCTTCCCTCTGCTACACACAGGTAAGATTAAATACACTAATTCACTAGTCAGTAACACTTTCCACCTGCAGCACACCCACGAACATAAGCAAGAACTATGTTCTGCCTCTGTATTATCTATGAAACAGAGGTAGTAATTGTGAGGCACAGGAAGCTTTTAGCAGCTTAAAATGGGTTAGTTTTGCCATGCAAGAGGCAGGTACCCTGCTATAGCCCTATACAGTATCTGCAGACTAAATATGATTCCGGAGACACCTTTTTTAGCTACGGTATCAGTGAAGACCACACAGTAGACAAATAATCTTGGACAACAATTAACATGGACAATTTCAACATACTGAAAAAAGGACAACAGATAGACATTGAAATCCCAAACTTTAAATTTCAACATTTGTATCCAACATCAGATACACAACTAACAAAATATGATTTCCTTAATTTCACTGTTCACCATGTCAGTCCATCCAGACATTTCAAAGTGCGTTATACGCATTCAAGTGTGGAAACGCTTTGTGCAGCCACTGTGTCCAATACTGTACCTTGGAAACATCCACAGGTCTGGACAGGAAGTTTGATGACATATCACAGACCAAGACTGCTCCTTTGACATCAGGTACAAAGTCAAACTCCACACCATGAACAGTCTCGTTAGCACAGTAATAGACATAAGATGCATCTGGATTAAGGTTCCAAGTGCTTGGGTCAGGAATGTCTGAGGCAGACAAAAAAGAAAACCAAAGGTCACTGGAGACGGGTAGTTATCCTGGCATGCAGTTTTACTTGGTCACAGGACTTAAGTAAAAATCCAGAATGATTTTGCAGTATAAAGTATTAATTATCTTGTTATCAGGAAGATACAATTTATCTGCAAAGGAAAGACACCAATGCCTTCCCAAAAGTCTGTGGTGAGCCATCATGAAGCTTGCAAACACCATTCTGGTTTTCAGCCCTTATTCTTCAAGGGATTTTCATCAGGTTTAGAATCCCAGCCTATAAACTACTGCCCCAGGGGTTCAAATCATCATTTCAGAGGAATTCAGGCACTGGGCCAAAGAATCCTCCTGGTGTCTTTGGAACCACTGAAGCATCCAAATTCTCACTGGCAAAGTTCTCTAAAGTTGTGGTTTTGTGTACCTCCAGAAACATTTCTGTCTTGCCCAAGACAAACACAAGGCCATCTACCTACCCTCCTTTTAAGCGTTGCAACTACAAAACTAAGACTTCCTCTGTCAATATGCAATATCCAGGCTTGCCCTGACAGCACAGAACAGGTTTTGCAAAGAACAAGTGGTTGCTTTTCCTTTCTTCTCTCCTCCAAAACATGAGGGGGAAGAACTGCTGCTATTGCCTCCACCATTATTTACGGCCTGTCCCCCTTACCTACAGCTGCCAAATGGTGAATACATTCCCCTAGACTGGCAAGTTGCAGGTTCAATTCCTTCCTGTGCCTCAGAGGATATAAACCTATCTTCCAATTCAGTGCTTTAATCATCAGTCAATACACTAACTCACACGGGTATACTTTTTGTCTTTCCTGCTGCCACTCTTCCCTGTTCAAATGCTATTATTTGGACCAGATGGAAGAAAAGTGAGCCTGAACAGCAGAAGCAGAAACCAGCACTCAGGTGTCCCTGCTCCAAGAATTATTTATGTATATCCAGTCACATATTATACACTTAAACATGTTCTTGAAACAGACTGTCTTGTTAAAATTCCCAGTGCCTCAATTACAGTTAACCTTCTTCCTTCTACACTGCAGTCATTCAGACTATGTTATATCCACTAACAAGCTTCAAGAAGGGAAGTTGAAAGTGCCTCTTCTATTCCAGAGCCAATTGCCTGTTATGACACAGGAGTGGGTAAGGTAAGTATTTGGGAACACCTGAAAGTAGGTAACAGAATGCATATCTTGCATCTCCTGGGCTGACAATATTAAGATCCCAAACACGCTTCTAAATTTCAGAGCTATCTCACTGAGTGTACCTGAAATGGAAACACCTTGGAATAGCCCTCCAAATAGCTTAAGAACTCAGTTCAACAACAACAACAAAAAAAACCCAAAAAAATCTGAACAGCCCAGGCCATTTCCCAAGCAACACACATTTGCTTCTTGCCACTTATTTTCTAGGATCTGCTCAGCCTAGTTTCACAATTCTTTTATGTTGGAGACTGTTAAGTCATCTAACTGATCTCCCCGTGATGAACACAGGAGATGTGACAGGCAATTATTTGAGTACTGGGCAGTCAACTCTAACTAGTTACATTCCCTAACCCAAGAGCCGAGTGGGACCAATTTTCAGAGTGACTTGAAAAACTAAGCATTCACAGGGATGGATGTCATCATCAACTTACTTGTATAGCTTCCTAGTTTTGGATGAACAATATTCACTTTGGCATACTTCTCTGCTTCTTTAGCTGCTTTTGCTGACCAAGCTCCAGTAACCACATAATCCGCATGTCTTCCCTCCTTTAAACCAATAAGATTAAGTGGCACTGCACTGAACTGAGCAGATCCACCTCCTTGGAGGAAAATAACTTTGTAGTTTTCTGGTATATTGCTGCATACAAGAAATAACCATTTATATTATTCCCAAAAGACAGAGCATGCTCACTACTTGATATTAAGCATTTAACAACAACAGAGGAAGAACACTGTCATTTTAGGAGACTGAAATGCAAGAGGTTAGAACAAATCCCATTAACTTACCTCAGGACTGGTCTCAAGTAACAACTTAAGAGTAATGCTACAAATTTTACTGATAAAATTTGCTGAAAACAAGCTCTTTGCCCCCCTTGGATAGCACTAAATAAATTCACTCCCGAGTAGCTCTATCACAGTACACAGAAGTCTGAAAGATATTGTGGCAGAATTAAATCTCACTTGTAATTTTGTCTGTTGCTAGCTTCATGGCTTTCCTGTCAGGCTAAGAACTCACACCACACTGCTCACAGAATTCAGCTCCGAGACCCTTGATTTGAAGGTGCAACTGGACAGTAAATTGTACATGCAGACCAAGTGCCATAAAGAGTTGTTCAGTCACAAAAATTGGTTTTATTGAATAATTTCAACAAGTATTCTGTCAATAATTTTGGCTGTGACTGAAAGTCAAGCTTTTATATGAAATGACTAACATTAACTACTTTGAGGACATTCATTCTAATACAAGATACATTCATTTCAAACTTTTTAAAAGGTGTCACACTAGAAACAGGAAAAGGGCTCCTGACCAGTGATTCTAAAACACAACCATTAGTAAAATCAAACTGGTAAGTAATGTATAGATCACCTCCACACCACCAGAGAACAGATTTCTATTGTTTCCACTTATTTCTTGAAGAAAGTTGATGCCCTTCATGAATTCTATGAAGGTGATAAAAATTAACATTTCAGAAGAAAGTCAACTAGTCATTTACAACAGACACGTAAAAAGCATCTTAACTTCATAAAAGCCCTTTCTCACATTCAAATGAGTCAGCAACAGACAAAGAGAAGACCAAAATTACTACTCTATTAGACACAGTATCTAAAAAGACCCCAAACACACCAACAGGTACTTTCAAGGACAGGTCTCTACATTAGTCACTATTGGTGCCACTAGCACAAGCATAAAATAATAACAAGCAAGAAGTAATTCACTTACAGTAGTTCACGCAGGAGATTTTCGGCTGTATTTAAAATTTTTGAGAAATCTGAGGTCCGATGGCTCATTTCTTTTTATAGAAAGGAAAAAAGAAATAACGAGAGACAAAATGGTAATACATGAGTGTAATTTAAAAGTTGTGTTTAAAGTTTAAGCCTTTCACACTACAAACCCAGAATGGCTGAAGGCTCCCATTCCCAGTTTTTACTCCTATTTTGTCTGCTGAGCCTTCCCAAACACCCACACACGACTTATACCACCAGCCTTGTCCAGATCCTGGCAAATCCAGTCCGTTCACATCTGGCATCCACATGACCTTACTACCCCCAGGAACAACTACATTTTCCTGAAAAAATACTCCCTAGAAAGACATAAGCTTTCCTAACTCTAAGAATCTTCTCTGCTACTAATGCTGTAGCAAGTATAGAGGAAGGTACAAGGGCTTGTTGTGGGTTTTTTTCACAAGGCTTCTTCATGCAGTAATCCTAATTAAACTCAAAGGAGTTTAATAGTAATTCTTTTTATTAATTCCCTATGCTTTCTTCTGTCTGTAAGAGCATACAATGTAAGCACAAATCCTAGTCTTGCAGAGAGTGCTGCATTCTACTTTTAGCAACCAAACAGCTTCACAGGACTAGTAAAATGCTGACCATCCTCTTGTATAAAAATTGTGTGCAACTGGGACTAAAAAGACAATTAGCTACCCACAGGGCACAGAATACACCTCCTCCTTTCAACAGGAAAGCACACCTTCCGAATGGGAAGGATGCTACGTATCAAATACATCTAAAGGATTTTGCCATGTAGTATATAAGATAGTACATATGTTATCTATATACATATGTATACAAACACCCGTATAGTTGTGTGTGTATATACACAGAGTATTTTATAGATATATATATAAAATCCGTTTTTAATATATTGCCTATATATGTATACGCACATACCCCTGCCCAAAAATACAAATGTATCAATGTTTTACATATAATTATGTTTTTTGTGTCTAGTCCCTTGTTTTGGGTCACTAAACATCTGGCTATGCAAGATTTTATGGTCTCCTGACGAATGGTTAAAAACACAGCATGAAAGAGTATTCTCTGGACACACATGTTACCAGAACAAGGTATCAGAAAAGAAAAAGAGCTGAAATACCAAGATCAAAAACTCTTATTAAACAATTTGGTTAATCGTCTACATTCTGAAACATGCAGTATTTTTAAAGTCTTACCAAGAACGCTTATACCAAGTCCTTTGTAGTCCACCAATTCTTTCTGTGCTTCTAATAACACCTAACAAAAGTAAAAATTCACAAATAAATTAAGAGAATTTTCCACTATCTGAAGCCACCGATGCATCACGCATGTGCCAGCTGGTCCATATTGCAATAACCTTACACTTGGCAAGTGAGATTAATAGAAGTATAGTCACCAATATCATTTTGTTCTATCTAGTAGCAGAAGGCTCTTCACAACATAACTAAATCATAAGCTTGTTATGAAGAATGCGTTTAAGTTATTGTTTCAGCAGTTACATTTTCAGATTTCAGAATGATTTCTAGGAGTTGGATGGAACTCCCAACCTTTCACAGAACACTTAATGTTTGCATGACACTCGTTCTAATCAAGCATCATCAAACACCCACCACCACACATCGACCCCGTGTTCTTTCACTGGGCTCGTGCCACTCAGACAACTAGTGAGGAAAACAAAGGGAAAAAAATTTAGCCTGGGGAATTGGATACCTCAAACTGACCCAACAGGACAAGGCCTGGTCTCATAGAATGAAGTCCCACACTTTTTGAAGATGAGCCTTCTCTGTTATTGAAAGTTAAGAAAGAAATGAAGCCAAATTTTGAGACAAAAACCAAAAAAACATAGGTCACTCCCCTTAGCAGTCCTACCCAGGTTATCTGCTGCTTCAGCCTTCCATTTTTTTTTTGCTTTCCCAGACCTTTCAAATACCAACAAAGTGGAATTAGAATCTAACTCCTGGATCTGTAGCTTCCAATTTCAGCAAACTCTTCTGTAAGAGCCAGAACAGTTCTCGTAAAGGAGGATGGAGGAGAGGGAGGCCCAGTAGAAAAGCTGCCTAAAACAAAAGCTTTATGCACGTGCTCCAGGATCTGCTGAAAAACTGCACGCTCTGGACAGTTGTAGGAACAAGAAATCTCCCTTGCTGACAGGGTATCTGCATGGTCTGTCAACTGTAACAGCTGGTCACCAAGAGGTCAACCAGAAGGTGCTGCTTTTGATGTTAGAGCTTGTGAAGTTTTAACCACCCTCGCACATGCAAACTTATCCATGCCAGAGGAGAAGGAAAAAAGTCAAAGGGAACGCACAAACTCTTAGAAAGTGCTTGTTAAAGTGTTTGATAAAATCCAGTACTGTTAGCAACATTCTTTTTCTGACAATCTGCACATTCCTTATAGCAGAGATTTGTGATACGCCTTAAAATAGCCATGGAGAGCTCTGTCCACCTCCTTGCTTCAGTCAGTCTAAGTGCTTCATATGTGGCATCAGCCCACAAAGTGAGACAACTGAGGTGATACAGCAGTCCATGTAAGAGTCCTGCGTTTTCAAAAGAGGAAAACAGATTAATAATACAGAGTTCAGCTATGCTCTTCTCAAAACCTAAACCCCGATTTCAGTACCCTCTGTTGGAGAGTTGGATACTGCAGCAGTTCTAGCCAGAGCCACTTTCAGAACCAAAGGTTCAAGACAGAACAACAATTTTTTTTTTGCAGCCCAGTCTATAAAGGACATTTCTATGATAAGAGAGAGGGGGTGGGGAAACCAAACCTGCTGTACAGCAAATTTGTTTACCTAAGGAAAACTGTTAAAGAAATAACACATAAAATAATGATGAAAACTATGAAGAAAACAAAGAAAAGAACAAAAAAGATTCCACAACATAACTCTTAAGTTGACAGTCAGATGCACACAACTTGGCAGAAGCCACCCCCTCTCCATATGTAACTGGGCAATCTATGGCTGCTGATGCAACTTCCCAGAGGGTTGAGTCTACACTATACTAATTATCACTTTTTAAATAAAGATTTCTGAGGGAATTACCATGTTATTTATCGACTGATGAATAACATACTCAACGTATCTGTGTGCATTTGAGGACTTTCTATCTCAAAACTGGTACAGCCCTGGACGAACGACCATGTCATCAGATCCAAAAAAGCCCTGGGAAGAGCAATCCCAAAACCACACCACGGCGCGTTTCCAAACACCCGAGCTTACCAGGGCATCCAGCTGCGTGGGAAAGGGGGGAAGAAACGCGCTTTCGTCGCCACGTAAGTAATTCTTTTTCCTACCACTCACCCGAGCCGCTCCAGCCCCCGCCCGGGGGAGCCGCGTTGGGCGGCAGACAGCGCCGCGCCCGCCGCTGCCCCGCCGCCTCCGCCCAGCAGAGAGCCCCCTCAGCGTGCGGGCAACGCCACCCGCACCCACCGCCGCGCCTCAGCCCGCAGCGCCGCGAGGGCGAGGACACCCACCCCCGCCCTCCGCAGTACCGCAGCCTGCCCCGGGAAGGGCCCCAGGCCCTACTCACGGAGCGCGGGAGCTTCGCCGGCCCGGCCCCGAAGTTCGCAACTTGCCGCCCGCACTCCATGGCCGCTGCCGCTGCCGCTGCCGCTGCCGCTGCCGCTGCCGCTGCCGCTGCCGCTGCCGCTGCCGCTGCCGCTGCCGCTGCCGCTGCCGCTGCCGCTGCCGCTGCCGCTGCCGCTGCCGCTGCCGCTGCCGCTGCCGCTGCCGCTGCCGCTGCCGCTGCCGCTGCCGCTGCCGCCCACAGGTCGGGCTGGCAGCGCCCGCCAATATAAACCCCCCGCCGCCGGCCCGCCGATTGGCTCCTGTCACACACACCCAGGGGGCGGATCTGCGGCCGCCCCGCCCACTTCCCCCCCCTCCCACCTGGCCGCTCCCCGGGCGCCTATTGGCCGCGCGGCCACGAGGAGGCGGTGTGATCAGGGCCGGCGGCGACGCGGGGCGGAGCGGGGGGTGCGGCACGCGAGGCGCCGCTTGCGGATTGCAGCGCGCGAGGCGGCCCCGCCCCCGGGGCACCGCCCCCTCCCCGCGGTGCGTCCTTCGCCGCCAAACGGCCAGCGGGGCCGCGGCCGCGGGGCCGCCGGCGATGCGCCGTGCACCCGAAGGAGCTGGAGATGGTGGGTTCCGGGGCAGGACTCAAAGCGGTGAAAGGGATTTGGACGTGCCCCGCATCCCCGAATCCGCGCCAGGGCTTCACTGCCCGCCAGCCGTGGGCGGGCGGGCGGAGCGAACGGGGGCGGGCGTCCGGCAGCGGCTTCAGCGCGGTGCCTCACCCGTGCGGTCAGCGCTGCGGGGCGGGGACGCGTGTTGCCACAGCCGTCCGTGTGAGCGCGCGGGAAATGAACAACAGCAGCCCGTGCCTCACCGCGGATTTCGGCCGGTGCCTTGAAGAGGTGGTTGCAGGGGACCCCGCGGTCTGCCGGTTTCGTGAGAAACCCTCTGCTCGCAGCGGGGCAGGATCCCTGCCTTCTCTAGTCCAAGAGGTACCGCAGCGTTGTACGCTGCTCCGCCACAGCAGCCCACTGCGGGCAAACGGCTGTTTGGATTTCGCAGAACGGGAATGAAACGAGGGAGCTGTGGAAATTAATCAGTGTCACGGGGTGGGTGGCAGACCCGGGGCTCTGCCCGTTCTCAGCCTGGTGTCCCTGAATGCTAAACCATCTGGGGTCAGCTCGGCGAAAACAGCTGATACCATTAAACGCGTAACTGAAGGAAAGCCTTCAGCTCACTCCACGCCTTACACTCGTTTCAGTGACAGAGGTACTGCTTTACAACCCGTTTCCAGAGGTTGTTTTTAAAATAGTAGCAGTAAATCAATTTTGACAAAACAAGCCGTTAACTAGGACTGAAAGGGCTCTATAGAGTTCCTTCACTTTCAAGTATATTGGATGAAATTCATGATTCTCGTACTACGCAAAGCCCCGCTCTTGAACACCTTGGTCGACCCAGTGTTGCCCGTGCTGCTGGCCCTGCTTTAGAGCTCTCCGTGTTCACCAGTTTATACCATTATCATTCATCATCTGTATACCAAATCCGCATGGTTTGTTTCAGCAGTGGAAGTATTCATGTCCGATACTGTGTGAATACTGAGTTTTATAGAAAAGCCATTTCTGATTACATATTATTTCACTGAAGATTTACTGACTACTTGGATTTGCTCCTTTGCCTGTCAAGCCAGCTCACACCTAGAATGATAAAAATTTACAGATACCAGCCTGATCTGGCGTTCCGTTAACAGATTTTCATTTTATGCACATTACTTTGTTTACAAGATTGTAAACAGACTGGTTTCAAAGCAAAGAGAATCTTCATTTCAATAATGGCTGTAGCTGAAGAAAAACCCACCAAACTTGTTTTCAGACACCAGAACCCTCCTCAGTTCTGAAGAGACAATAGCAACCTTTACAGACATTACAGGCTGGGTACATTCACTTCAAAGCACCAAGGTATTTTTAAAGTGTGTCTCACACCACAACACCCAGAACGACTACATTACTTCTGATTATTAAAATCACTTCTAATTACATCGAAGGAAGCCTCTACTGAAATGCTCAGTAACAACATAAATGCGACTACAATATAATCATTTTGACTACAGTCTCAAATAGAAACAGTCTTAAGAGATATGGGCTCCTGGTACAGGCTTTTCCCAATGTTAAACCCAGACTACCTACATCTGCGCAGAGTGGCAGCTTCAAACGCCAGCCTGCTGGGGAAAGGGTAGGCAGGGGTAGTGGAAGCAGAAATAATTTAGGGTGGTGATGCAGGTGAGGAAGCCTGACCACTACTATGTGAAGTGGTTCAACGTCCGAGCAGAGTCAGTCTGGAATCCTAACTGTACGGCACAAACCACAACATAAATTAAAACTTTGGAATTACAAGTGTATTTCAAACCTCTGGCAGAAAGAGCTAGAACATAAAAATAGAAACTAGGCAAACTGGTGCTGGTGTTGGCTCAGAGCTTGTGGAATAAATACCAGATGCTGTAGCTTTCCTGTTCAGGAAAGTCCCATCCTGACCAGAAGGCTCGAAAATAGTACCTCCCATGAGACCAGAGGACTACTGTGCTGGAAGCCTTGCCACCCAGAGCTTTAGAAAATCCATGTCACGCTGTGCATTGGTGAGAAGTAAATAAAATGGATAAGGGTGTACAAACCAGAAACCTTCCTGAACACAGAATAGTCCATTTTTGCTACATGCAAGGGATTATTATGCTTTTGCAGGTGAAGAGAATGAAGAGGGATTGTAAATGTCAAGAGTTTAGTTTCTACTGAATCGAGATCTCTCCTATTTTAATATTTTGCTACCAGAAATAATGATTTTTTTATTACATCAAAAACCATAAATCCCTTGTATCAGTATTCACAGTCAACCAATACAAAATACCAGCTTTCAAAAACATGACTTAAAGGATTATCTTCTGGCTTCCAGCATTTGACAGAGAACCTGACGCTTCAAGTGCCAGGAATCCCTGCAGATGAACATGAACTTGCATAATTAACAAAAAAGCAGAAAGAGCTGCATTTACTATGACGCGTAACTGGAAAAACAAAACAGAACAAGACAAAATCAGAGAAAGTGTAATTTTTAAATGGAGTTTCAGAGTTTTCAGAGAACTTTTACTGGTTTGACGGTGACTTCATGTTATGCTGGACAGAAAAACCTTCATCAACTGTTGCTGGAAAAGAATCAGCTGACTTAAGGAGAACAAGCACACGAGTTCTCTGTGTGGTACAATAACAGACAAACTGACGTCATTATTAAAAGACAAATAATGCTGACCACACAGCAACCTGGCAGCTGTTCCAGGAGGCAGCTGCGATGTCTGATCCAGCACGCTAGCAAGACCAGCAAATTTTGGCGAGGCTTAAAACAAGATGCAGGTAGTTCAGACAAAGGTTTGGAGTTACCCTGGTCTTCAGAGATCTGGCACCAGATACTGCAGTTGCAGAGTGTGAAAAGTTAATTATTGGGAAGCACAAATGAAGAGAAAAAAAGCTTGAGTTCTCTAAGTAAACAGTAACATGTTCTCTAGCAAATAGCTGGCCTATTGATTTCAGGCTTTTATGTCAAACAAGAACACAGAAAAATAAGTAAAACATTAACTAATAGCAAGAGGTTGGAACAGTTTACATCCAAACTCAGAGTTCAATGGTTCCAACATCATTTAAAATGTATATATATATACACACACCGATTTCTTTTTTACTTTTTATTAAAGTACTTTATTCTTGAATATATTTATATATACAACATACTTTATATATTAAAATATTTTTTGTAAATGCATTTTTAAATTGTTAATAAAAACCTTGAAGCTTCTGAAATATTCATGATAGCCTTGAAAAATACTTCTCCCCCAGGTAACTGACATCCACTATCTCTACTGACTTCAGGTCTAACATCCAGCTAGATATGACAAAGTATGCACTCCATAGTCTCACAGCAAGAGCACTGCACAACAGCACCAGTGACGAGAGGGAGAATCCTTCATGTTTCTGATATTTAAAAAAAATGCCCGTTATAAACTGCCTTGTCAATTTTGCCTTAAATGGTGGATTTTTGACATAATTTACTTTAAAATCAAATACTAGTAGTATCTAACATAAAAGGTACTTATGGCACCTGCTTATAGGCATACAATAGATAAACTGCTTTAATTTCTTTAGGGACAAATAACAGATTCGTGACTCCTACCCTCACAAACCCGAACACTTTTGAATTTACATCCACCATTTCACAGTGATTAGCTTTAGGGTTTTAGTTTTAAAAAGGGAACACACAGCATTTTAATGCTGAAGAAACTGGTTGCATGTAATTGTTCAGGCAACAGACCTCAAGTGTTTGGGAGAGCATCTAAGAAAATGCATGCATTAATACATCACCTGCTATTATTCTGAAGTGTCAAAGTCTGTACAAATACTACTTTCATTGTGCAATTACTTGTGTAATATTGCAACAGCTAAGGTAATCTTGTGCTATTTGATCAGCAGAAAATTTCCATTTGAGGATTCATGAGTTTCTTTATAATTGACAAGCAACTGGAGTCAGGCATTTCTACAGGTCTTCCATGCTCCAAAACTGTCATGACAGATGATAGAGTAAAAAGAAAGTTAAACAGTATGTTCTTCCCCCCAGTCCAGCCCCAATCATCTTGCCTAATTCCCGTATGTGAAAGATACCCTCTGTTGCTCCATCACCCTCTGCAAAGGGAATACACATTGCCAAGAAAACGAGTCTATATCAAAAAAGGTTAAAATACTACGATAATTCAAAATCTCAGTTATCACTGTGAAATAAAGTCTACATATTTAAGTTTGGTTCAATTTCTAAAAAGGCAGATTTCATGACCTCTGCACAATGTGGTGAATTTTCACCATTTTGAAAGTCTCATAAAGATAAGCGTCTTATGTCAGATTCTACTACCCAATCTCCCAGCGTTCACTACTGCAATTTCAGAAATTTCTTTTAAATCATGACTGACACAAACACATGCATGTAAGGAAATAAAATTGACTGCTTCATTCAAAACCAAAATTCACTCCCATTGTTGAAGCAAATGGCCTAGACTTGAACCCTAACCTAAACCAGTTCACATTGTTTCACTCTTCCAAATGCAAATTTTATGTTGCTTAAGAACACTGTGCCTAAAATTTGCTTAGACTAACATCTTCCTTATCTCTACAACCCTTCCTAGTAAGTTTAATTTTACAAAACAGTAGTTAGTGAAGGAAACATTATGTTAGGCTCTTGACTGATTGCCTTCTCATGGCACTCAGCCAAGTGTAAAAATACAAAAAAACCCACCACTTTATTTTTCAAGGCCATACTGA
Organism: Bucorvus abyssinicus; assembly: GCA_009769605.1. Classification (NCBI taxonomy): domain Eukaryota; kingdom Metazoa; phylum Chordata; class Aves; order Bucerotiformes; family Bucorvidae; genus Bucorvus; species Bucorvus abyssinicus. The sequence continues at coordinate 80,085,701 of CM020063.1, forward strand.
AATGCATCTTTTCATTATTTCAGGTGCAAAACAAAATGATTTTCTGTTCCACATGAGGCAAACCAAAATTTACGTCACTCTGTGCCACAGTTCAGAACCTGCAGCTCATCTGCCTGTGCAGAAGGACAGGATCAAGAAGCTGGGGGGCAAAGCCCAGGAGTTTTCTAACAATGATATTCTTTTAGTTTTATGTTCTCGTATTTCTCTAGGTCCTGAGAGCAAACTAATGGAGTTGGATTAGACATCCTCTAGAGGTCCCTTCCAGTATTATTCTATGATCTGCAGTCATAGCAATAGGAAGAATGGCTGCATTTAAATATTTTTGTACTCTTCCGCTTCCATTGCAATACACTGCAAATAAACACTGGAAAAAAATCTGTACTCAAATTAATTTTATTAGCTCAAAACAGTTTATAATGAGATCTGTGATATACAATAAAATCCATATGCCAGGAATCCTTTGTATGTAGTACAAACTGAAGGGTACCATTCCACCAGCGCATCACGTTTCCAAAAATAAAAATCTAATGATGATGCAAACATGAAACAGGAATACCAAACAGCATGCAATATCTTAAAAGGTACAAAGTCTACATTACTTTACAAACAATTCACAAACTATAGTGAGGATTCCAAAATTTATTTTTAATCTTGCAAGTCTACAGAACAGTGCAAATATTTTTAAACCATTCAAATGCTAGTAACACTTTGGATACTCTCTTGTATTTCAGAGCCAGATCCTACAGTATCCCGTCCAGAGCAGTTTACTGTCTGCAGTCTACTTTGGTCTTCTCTTGCTCCATCATTTGGAATTCCCATTTCATTTGCTCTAGGGATGTATTTCTTTGAGGAACAATTTTTGCTTTTCTCACCAGAAGCTGCACTGGATATTCTGCTACCATTACTTTTACTATGTACACTGGTATCTGAAAATGAATGCGGACTGATAACCAATTGCCTTGCCGAGTGATGTCCTTTTGCGTGTTCATTTTGTTTGACTCTCTTCTCAGAGAACGGTGGAGTACTATTTCGAGGCTTATCCTCTTTATTTTCATTGATTGATTGAGCTTCATCTTCCTTGCGTGAGCCTGGCTGGTACTGATGCCCAGCAATCTGAAGCTCTGGTGTTTCTCTACAAGCAGAGAAGGCAACACTCGCAACCATGTGGGATTGAAATGTGCCAGGAAGAGAAACTTGGATGTCTCCAGCTCTGTTCTGAAATAAGAGATTCCAATAAAGATATTGAAGCAACTAGAGAAAAAAAATCCGGTATTGCAACTGCCATATACTAAAATCTGCATAGCAAAATAAATTCTTTACATAATATAGAAAAGAATCAGAAATTATAGCAATCACACCTTTATTACCTTTCAAGCAAGCAAGTTTCAGAAGATGGGTAGGGTGGTAATGACACCGAGTAGGCATATTGCAGTTTCACATCTAGCTTGAACGGTATACTACAGAAAATGGGTCAGTTACACTGAAGCAGCCAAAGCCCAATCACGTCTGTCAATATTCTGAAGTGCCTGCAATTCATTATGTTTGCTCACAGCTCACAGCACTGTGACCCCAACAGTCTATCCTACAATACTTTGCTGCTGCAAGAATATGAGGTTTTTGTAATCATCCTTTGCCACATATACTTAAAAACACTTTGAAGTGTAGGCTTCCAAATGTAGCTGAATTAGAAGAACAATGATTCAAACAAACCGCATGAACAAGCTAATGTCACAGTGCTGAGGAGTCCATCAGCTGAAAACACTGCAGCAGGCCAAACAATAGCAGATTTTTTTAAGCTTATTTTTAAGGGATCACCCTTGAAAAATCCAGAAGGTTTTCTGGTTTATTGACTTCAGAATAGAATCTAAAACCTTATGTTCTTAATACTGCAAATTTCTAGTTACCTTAAATTCATGGCATGGCCCAGGTAGAAATCTAGCAGGACTGCACATATACACTACAATTACTTAAAAAAAACCTCAAGCTTGTCAATAGGCATATTGTACTACCCTCCACTACCAGACCAAGTTTTTGAAACCATTATACATCATTATTAAAGTGTTTGTAAAAGAACCTAATCATGGTATTTTCCATTTTTAATGGATGCATACCACTATCAGAATTCCGTATTTCAGAGTAAGAAACAACTTAAGCACCACCAACACTTTTTTCAGGAAATTACAAAATACTATGGGTTTCTATTCCAAATCGTTATCACTTAAAAAGCTTACACTAATCATTGAATTATTACAATCTGTAGAAATACAGATACATAAGATATATAAGTACACACCGATATATAAGTACATTAAATAGTGTCAAGGATATTGCCACTAGCATTCCCTCTATAGACTTACTTTGCTATTTTGGGTATGCTCTTGTCTTCCTTCTTCAAAAGCCTTCTCCTTTAGCACGTTAGCAGACTCGCTGAGAGTAGAATTCATTTGCGGATGCCCCAAAAGACCAAAATCCGACTGGTCTATCCCAGCTAATACAGCAAGTTGTCCAAGTCTGGAAAATAAATTTTAATAGAAAACGACACAAAAAATTCTTATCCTATGAAAGTCCTAAACATTCAAAACCAAAGAAGAAATGTAATCTGTTTGAAGCTCTGAAGACAGTTTTTCCACTGTTTTCCGAGAAGCCCAAAATAGCATAAAAAATGGAAAACAGTTCGCTACATGTATGTTCCTGTCTTTGCACAAACTACCCAGCAAGTTTCAAAACTGTCAGTCTTCACTCAGTGTTACGAGGCTAAGAATGAAGTTCTCTCAGTTAGCATTGATCTCAGAGCAGGATGCTGGCAAGCAGATTTCCTGTCAGGCAGTACAAAGATTAAAACTCTATCATTCAAGAAGATTGGTGTACATCTCCCAAACTAGCATTATCTCTAACAGCCAAATCCAATTACATGCTTCACAAATACAGTCATGTTGTTTCACGTGGCAACTTACAAGTTGGCCAAACCTACCAGTTGGGTGTTTTAAGCTTCAATAAGGAGTGAAAAGTTGCGGCCATCAATTGATAGCACAGTATATTATATACAGAAGCTTACTGAGAAGAGCAGTGTTTGTGACTGAGATCCTCTAACTTTCAGAGCAGCTCCCTATTACAATGAACAGATGCAGGGCTGATCTGAAAAAATTATTTTTTATGTAGAGGAGAAGCATTATTCCCTTCCACCAAAGTCTGAAATTCATTCTTAAAGTAATGGCAACTCACTGGGTTGATTGGCACAAACTCAGAACACAGCCTTAGGGTGAACTTCACATTAAGTTACATCATTATAATTTGGAGGCGGACAGAAGCAGGAGGTGGGGAGAGCAAACAAAAATCTTTTGTGGTTTTATCTCAATGTGCAGAGTAGACTACAATATATCTTCATATCATTCCTGCATTGCCATGTCTGGCTACATAAGCTTTACAAAACAGGTTTGAGAACTTAAGCTGAATTTCTTTGACAATCATCCTCTAAGAATCTGCAGGTACGGCGGTAGAACCATAAGACAAACTTTAATCAATAATCTCTAAAATATTTCAAGCAATAATAAACAATCCAGAATTTAAATAGAGGCCAGATTCATCTACCTAGATTTCTGTACTTCAGCTAGTAAAAGAGGGCCCAAGGCAAGAGGGCATGTTCTGAAGCCAGTTCAACTGCATTTTGAGCCTTCCATATCATAGCAACACTAAGATCACAGGTGATCCAATAAAGACTTGAGAATTCTCTTTAATGCAAGTTTTCTTCTCTTTTGGAATGGGCTTCTTGAAAGCCCTTCCCAAGGACAGATACATGCATTCAGCTCGACAGTGCTTGGATCACTATTCAGTCTTCTCAAAGGGGGAAGAGGGTTTTTTCTCAGGAGCTTCTGGGGCTCATTGACAGAGTTTTAAACTAGACTTGAAGGGAGAGGCGTGTCATATCAGGCTTGCTTGTGTCAAGGTTAGAGGGACAGGATGCTAGTGAGGGCCCTCATCCTGTTGCTTTGAGATATGCTGGGGACACTGCAGCACAGTGAAGTCTTACGGAGGTGAGCTGGCGGCTCCTGAGGTGATTGATAGGAGCCAACAGGGAAACATCAGTGAAATATCTCAGAGGAATTAAGGGGTGTTCCTCCAAGAAGGTGTCATGGCCAACAGCCCGGCTGAAGTGCCTCTACACCAATGCACGCAGCATGGGCAACGAACAGGAGGAGTTAGAAGCCACTATGCTGCTAGAAAAGTACAACCTGGTTGCCATTACTGAAACTTGGTGGGATGAATTCTGTGATTGGTGTGTAAGTCTTGATGGCTACAGAAGGGTTCAGAAGGGACAGGGGAGGAAGGAGGGGCAGCGGGTTGCCCGCTACGTCAAGAAATTAATAGAGTGTGAAGAGCTGTCCCTGAAGAGTAGCCACGAGCAGGTCAAAAGCTTATGGATAAGAATTAGAGACCAAGACATTAAAGAGAACCTTGTGTTTCGTGTCTACTACAGTCTGTCTGATGAAGGGGAGCCTTCTTACTCCAGTACAGGAGGCACTGCACTCGCAGGCTCTCCTCCTGCTGGGGGACTTCAACTACCCCAATATCTGCTGGAAAAGTAGTGGGGTGAGCTGTAGGCAACCTGGAGTGCATTGAGGGCAACTTCTTAAGCTAAGCAATAGACAGCCCCACCAGAGGGGATGCCACACTGGACCTGATGGTCACCAGTGCAAGTGAGCTCACTGCAGACGTCAAGACTGGAGACAGCCTGTGCTGCAGCGATCATGCAGTGCTAGAGTTCACCATCCTGAGGGATATGGGGCAGGCAAGGAGTATAGTCAGGACCCTGAATTTTAGGAAAGCAAAATTCCAGCTGCTCAAGGAGTTAGTCAATAGGACACCCCAAGGATTGAAGGGATTGAGAGCAGCCCTGCAGAGAAGGACTTGAGGGATACGGTGGATGAAAAGCTGGACATGAGCCGGCAATGTGCGCTTGCACCTCAGAAGGCCAACCGTATCCTGGCTGCATCGAAAGAAGTGTGGCCAGCAGGTCAAGGGACATGATCCTGCCACTCTACTTTGCTCCAGTGAGACCTCACCTGGAGTACTGTGACCAGCTCTGGAGTCCTCAGCAAAAGAAGGACATGAACATATTGGATCAGCTCCAGAGAAGGGCCACAAAAATGATCAGGGGGATGGAACACCTCTCCTACAAAGAAAGGCTGAGAGAGTTGGGGTTGTTCAGCCTGAAGAAGAGAAGGCTCCAAGCAGACCTTATTGCAGTCTTTCAATACTTAGAGGGGACCTATATAAAAGATGGGTATGGTCTTTTTAGCAAGGCCTGTAGCGACAGGACAAGGGGTAATGGTTTTAAACTAAAAGAAGGTAGACTTAGACTAGATGTAGGGAAGAAATATTTTTCAATGACAGTGGGGAAACACTGGCCCAGGTTGCCCAGAGTGGTGGTAGATGCCCCATCCCTGGAAACATTCCAGGTCAGGTTGGACGGGGCTCTGAGCAACCTGCTCTAGTTGAGGATGTCCCTGCTCACTGCAGGGGGGTTGGACTAGGTGACCTTTGAAGGTCCCTTCCAACCCAAAGCACTCTGATTCTATGTTTTTGCCTCTGAGAAAAGACTAAAAAGTAAGTACATAGCTAATTTTTCTTCCTTTGCTCTTTGTGAGTGCAGTCCTAGAGATCTAGGTGGGGAAAAAGCAACACACTTCATTGGATAATTTTGGAAGGAGATTAATCAGAAACAGTAAGACTTAAGTAAATTGACAACCTACCCAGCATCTTTAAGGAGGTCTAAAAATGCATGAAACTTTTGGAAGGAGTTCTCAATGCTGCTTAGAACACCTTCATCTTCCAAAATCATGTTGGTTACTGACTGTGCATGAAGAGCCTCAGATAGTGAGATATTAAGATTCCTTAATCTTGCATTTTCAATTTCCAGCTATGGGGGTAGGGGCAGAGAAAGAAAGGGTAAAAAAAAGAAGAAAAAGATAAAGTCATTTCTATAATTGTCAGTTAAAAAACCCCAAAACACCCAACTCCACCTTTGCAAGCGTATAGAGCAGTATCACAAAGAGAAATACCCAAGGTAACTGATAAAACTGATACAGAGCTTCCTGTACCAGAAATATTCAGGGCACTGTTACATTGAGTTTTGTTCAGGTTTGTTTATCTACAGCTGCAATTCTATGCTGCCATAGTGAAATTGCCACAGGCACTCAAAACAGCTGGCTCAGCAATGTCTTCTTCACAAACAGAATGTTGCAGAGCAAGTACAAGCAAAAAACCTAGCTTTCGTGTCATAATATTTTGCACATGACACATTAATAACAAAGAATTTATTTCACTAGTAAAAAACCTTAATGCAGGCCAATGCTCTCCTTATATTTACCCCTCTGTATCAAAGGGAATGTGTACTACATCTCTCCCCTGCACTGTGCATCCCAAAATTGAAAGTTTAAGATGATCCGATTTTTCTCCACATTGAACATTAATCAAATCAACGGCAAATGGAAAGTTGAATGATAACTGTAGCATACACAGGTTTTTGTGTTTGAAGGAAACAGTAATTCAGACACACATTTAAGATTACAGCTATGCAGTTCACTGCTACCACAGGCTTTCCTAACTTCATCTTTTCAGAGAGGACAAAAATATTCATCCATGCAGTGCACTGTAGCTGTTAAACTAGCATCAAAATAAACAATTTTAGAGATTACTGCTACTTTATCCCTTCTCCTGAGACGCGGTGCTAGGTCCAAGCAGTCTAGCATGACAGAGAAAGATTTCTTGTGGTGGCTATTCAGCCTAAAAAGCATTTAATAATCAAACAACAGATATCCAGGAGAGCCCACTTCACATTACAGGAGGATGGGTATGGCCATACCAGAGGACTACAATGAACCTTGTAGAGTGCAGAGTCCTTTGTGGGTATCTGCCCCCTGTACTGTGGGTTACTACTTGTTGCTCAAGTTTCAAATGGTACCACCACTTCCAATCCACTCCAGATCACACCTAAAAACCAAATCCGCAGGTTTACACTATCATACACTTGACTCTACTACAAGAAATTCTTATTGACGAAAAAAGATCTTTTTAAGTCAGCAGCAATGCACAGAGGGGAAAAAGACCTCACAATTTAACTGTGACAAATTATTAGTTTGGTTCTGTCATAAACTGTGCTTTGCAAAAACTGACAGCTATGGCTATCTGACATTTTTATTGCCTACTGAAACAAAACTTCAAAGGGACAGAATAAGCCAAATTAAACAACATTTGCAACAAACAGCTTTTTGGCACAGGTCATGACAAAGAAGGTGGGAGAACTCAAAGAACTATTCATCTGCTACAAATTGCAAACAGATTTAATCACTTTCTCAAGAAAAACAAACATCAGGATGCCCCAGATTGTAAGTAATACACCAAATGAATTTAACACATTGAAAAAGTAGCCCTACCTGAGTTCAAGGCTCTGGAATAGGATCAGGAGAACAAACACACATTACTAAATGCAGATTTCATCACTGCCCTTAGGCTAGTAAATGATCCATGACTTTGAAATGACTGAACTGAAACTCTGGAAGCTACCACACTAGAGGTCATTGATAATTACTTCTAATTAAGCAAGTGGATAGTTTGATTGGTGCCTCCTTTAAAAGTAAAGATGATTAACAGCTGAGTGTCATTACCTTCATTATCCGTTCCTCAGCCTTTACTCTGGCTCTTTGTTCTTCCTTTATTTTTTCCATGCATTCCTCCAGCTCCAACTATAACAACACAGATAAACTTTATCATGAACTTTATCTCAAAATGTCACATCAACATGCAGTTTTATACAAAAACTCAACATGTCCAATCAACAACTAGCCCACAGCATTCAAAAATACCTATCAGAGGTATACCACTATGTAACTGTAAGATGCAGAAATTTTACACAGGAAAGTGGAAAATAACTGTGATTCATTTAACAGATTTGCAATATAGAAGTAGGTAACACGAGTCTATAGCACAAGTCTCTTGGGCCTATGACATCACCATCAAGAATGCATTCTTCCCCTTTGCCTTTTCATAACTCATGTTTAACTAAACACATCTACCTCATCAAAAGTTCTACTTGGGCTCTAAAAAAAATCCTTAGTCGCCATACCTAGATTTTCAAAATGTATTCTTCATGTGGGATTTTATTGCTTATTACAGCAGTAGGAATACAAAATTAAGTGTAAGAACTGTACTCTTTCCAATTTGTTTCACTTAGTTTTTCAGCAGAAAAACTTAAGTTTTTCACAATCCCAAGCTTTTTGAGCGAGTCAAGCAGCTTAGTGTTCAGTTAGCAACAAAAACAAACCCAAGCATGTAACTTATTCTAGTCTTGTTCATGAGATGCCTACAGGTGTATTTTAACTTTTAGCTCTAAGTAGAGAACCTCTCAGTTTCAGTGAAGAGTAGTCAGGATTTGGTAAGAAACACCATGTTTTCTCATATCATAGCAGAGGATTATCATCTTTAATTATAGCATCTGAAGTGGAAGAACAAATAGGAATTTTTGCTTTTGCATGTCTTAACACAGTCTTCTGATTCCAAAAGCAAAAACTGTTAAAATCATCAAGCTGCTGTATTTTCCAGAGGGTAACCTGTATGAATTAACAGTACACCAAGCCTCTTTACTTCTCTGAACAACTTGTATGTAGGCACACATAGTTAACATAGGACACTGCTTTTTGTACACACCTTATCAATCAGTTCTACAAAGGAGCCAAGATCCAAATGGTACTAAAATTCTTTCTTTACTATCAAAGGCTTATTCAAGAGCATACTACTGCACTTCATACAAGCAATCAACTGAGAAGACTTGTGTGAAGCAGCATGCATAGTAAAAAAAATAATCCTTCTACAAATGCAAAGAGATCCTCACAGGTCTTGTAGGATGTGAGGGCCTTCTGCATCTGATTCAAGGATGCAGGGTCTAAGATATTCTAGACATAGCCCTCCCAGTGATAGCCACTCAGAGTGAAGATTATGGGTCTGTCACTACTGTCCAGTGAAGCTGACACCTAAGATCCCTAGACTACCATCAACCAAGCTAACCCTGGGACTAGAAAGCTAGTCATATGTTTATCATCTGAACACATTCAGAGGTCAGCAGATATAGGAAAACCATATTTCAAAGACAAGCACAGGAAACCAGTTTTGGGGTAGGTTCCTAAAATTCGTAGCTTTACCTCCCAAGGAAGTTCAAATTAATCACAAATTATCCCTTCCTTACAGTTGGTCTGTATGTAATACTACAGGTAACTACCAACACAGGTCAATATGACAACCCTTCCCCAAAGCATGACACAGTCTGCCCCTGCAGTGTGTCCTGAAAGCAATATTCCTCCCTCTCTAAACACCACAAATAAATACATCAAGTGTTTCCTGAAAGTACTGAACTTGCTGCATAGAAGTTTTTGGCACAGTATGTACGTGACATGGAATTCCATGATTCCAGACACAATAGACTTGATGAGTGTTGAAGCCATTGCACAGCACAATGTCAATATAATACACATAAATAGAAATCACCTACAAAGAAGAAAATCACTATACTACTTTTAAGTAGCAGCAACATGTGAAAACCCTGAAAATCTTTCTGAACAAAATTTCTAGAGAGAAAGAGGGTAGACCTAAAGAAAAAGTATATATCAGCTGGGAAAAAAAGGCAAATATTTATTTACACAGTATTTGTACAGTCCTTTTGCCTTCCACAGTAACTCTAAGCCACCCTACCTCTCCCACTACATACAGATCTGCAACAAGTTTCAACTTCACTTACATAAAGACAGCTATATGGTCCTAATATTTATATATATGAACACTTCATTCACCCAGTAACTATGACTGACCCAGCTCTATGACAAATGCCACCAAAATCAGGCTGACTATAGGTTTTAATTTTAGCAGTACTCATTTGGAGGCAGTGCAGATTCTCCACACAAAATACAAATCACAACACTTCAGAAAGAACCCAGCTATTCTGCTTGAGGGTGTTAGTTTATAATAGTGCTATATTACCTCAGCAGAGTTATTAAGCCACTAAAACACACACTTTCTTTTCCCCTCCTTTCACAAGCACATTGCCTGTCAAGACATTTACAGCAATAGTTAGTCCCACTACTGCTAGTTTTTTAGAACTATCAGAGAAGTAGAGGGGATAATAAACAGCAAATAAAAAAAACTTTGCTACCAAGCTCAATTATAAAATGGAGCTTTAATACATTTTCAGTTATTTTTTGAAATTATTTTAACACAAAATTTTACAATATTTCAGCTCTTAGAAATAAGATTAAATTACATTTATCAAGGAAATATTTGGAAGGAAATATTACAGGCAATAACACTGATCAGAAGATTTGTGAACCACGATTCAAGACTGGAACAGAGAAGTTATGGATACTGCAGCTGTGTGTACTAAGTGAAGTTCTTCCTTATTATGGCCTTGATTTGAAAATATGCTTACAGCATTCACATCTTCATTAGAACTATTCAGAGATTACAAATTCAGTGCACATTTGACACGCATCTTTTGAAATGGAAGCCTGTGTGACATAATGCGGGATAATTAAAAGTTATTCAGAAATTCTGCTCTGGTTATTAGCTCAACCATAATTTTCTGAATAAAACATGATTTAATTGATATAAATTGCTTCATGGAGTTCAAGGCACAGAACATACTTCTTACCTGCAATTGTTGATACTTTGTCATGTTAATCTTATCTAATGACTTTGCCAAATGAGGATGATGAGTAGCATCAACTGTATCTTCTGTGTCTTCAGTTTCAGATGTAGAAGCACTTTCTACTGTCACTTTCACAGGAATACCTGTCTAATCACATCAGAAAGCACATCCACTCACAGCATTACACTGTGCAATAAAAATCAATGATTAAATAGTACAAAAGCTTAATTTAAATGCTATCACTTCCCAGAGACCCTTAGAATACATATACATTGTCCAGCTCTGCAATTTTGGAATAAATTTACATAAAACAATATAAAAAAAATTTATGTGCGCATATATTGGGTATATGTGGCAAGGATTTAGTAGCAAGGGCAGCTGCTGTGATAAGTGGCCGAGGCTGCGCCGTGCTGGCCACAGCTGGTTCCAGCTGGCTTCAACAAAGCCATAGCAGGGCACAGCTGGGCCCCGCAGCAGAGAGGGCGGCACCGCTGGGGAAGTGTATTTAAGGAAAGGGCAAAAAATGCCAGACAGGCAGAAGAGGAGGGAACAAAAAGAGTGAGAAGGAGCAGAGGGAACAACAGGCTCAGAGCAGGAGCTCCGTGGTGGAGCTGACACCCACACTCCAGCCCAGGCACAACCCATGCCAGAGCAGAAGGATTGGCAGAACGAGCTGCAGCCTGTTGACCACCTGTGCCAGAGTAGGGTTTTCCAAAGGACAGCAGTCCATGGGAAGCCTACACCAGAGCAGGAGGTAAGCGTAGTGGCTTCAGCAACCGTCAGACCCTCCTGTGAGCCAATTTAACTAGCACACACTAACACACACTTCCAACTTTTCTCTCTTGGGGGCGGGGGATGGATGGAAACGAGATGCGAAGAAGAAAGAAGGGATATTTTTTTTTGCCCCTGCTGGTATGTTTACTACAGTGGTTCACAGATGGGTGCAAACACAAGTATGTAGTCTGAAAGCAAAAGAAGGAAAGAGGGAAAGAGGGGTGCAGAAGCCTTTGGGAAAAGTGCTGATAATTCCCCTTACTGCCTCTGGAGGCATTGTGCCCATATTCCAACCCAGCTTGCTCATGAAACCCTAAGGTAGTGATACGGAAATCAACTGTAAGGAGTGCACTGTAGGGATTAAACTAAGTATCAAAGAAGTTCCAACCAAATGCTAACATAAACTATTGTTTTGCACTTGTGTGAGAGAAAAACCTTAGTAGCATGTTCCCATCTTAACTTTAGGGGAGTAAGATTCTGTTGAAAACAATTTAATCTTTTTTCAAATATTCATCTACTAAATAAACCATCATATGAGAAAAAGAGAGAGTACCTGAATCTTCACTGGTAATTCTTCAGTACTATCCACTGGCGCCCCTCTAAAGTTAGAAGAAAAACACTTCTGAAAACAGTACGTTTAGAATGCCATCATTGCTATTTCCATTTCCAAACACAGGATTCTAGGACACGTGAAGCAGTAAGAGTGAAAACAGCATCAGACACTGCACTGTACCCCTTTAACACTCATTACAACCTCATTTTTGTTCTGTTAGTACTCCTACTTAATAATGAATTAGAGAAACATTACTGGATGCTAAAATTAATATCTTCAGTAGTTAATTTACATAGTAAAGTCAACAAGAGAATTTGGTGCTCAGCACTCTGAAAATCAAGTTCAATAAAAATAGTTACAATAGAGCATTGTACAGTGTCCATTTTGAGAAGCCAAGATCTAGGGAATACATTAAAAAAACCAACAAAAACGGTTTCAAAAGGAAGCATGAGAACAATATTATGGCTTCCTTGTGTAACAGTTTGGGTTTTTTTAATATTACTTCACAGGACTTAGATGATCACAATAATTATGTTGGCATTGGGGGAGATGGGACAGAAAGAAAGAGCTGTAAAAAATACCTCGGCATCTTGAGCTGGATGCCAAAACAACTATACTACAAGCTTAGAAAACTAAATTGCATCTTCAGCTGTGACTAGTCTAATAAATCATTAGTAACAAGAGAACAAGTAAGCAAGGTGGGTTTGGTTGGGGAGGGTTTTTCTGCTACACCTCAATATTCCTGTGGCCATCAAATCCTATCTCTTTGTGTATTTTAAAAACTTACTGGAATAGAATTTACGTAACATCCACAAAATTTATATAAACAGAAAAAAAATATAGATGCAATATGAAATTCTGTGTGTAACTTTCAAATACGGATTTTAAAAAACCACTGCTCTCTACAACATTTATCATGCAGGTTTTATGCCTTAATATTTTCTCTTGTACTATGAAAACCTCACCTGCATCTCTTTGCACGTTCTGCAGTCCGCCAAGGAAGGAAGCCTTTTGTGCCTGGTGGTAGTGGTTTTGGTGAATAACTATCTTTCACAGAGGTATTTTTTTTCCCAGGACTTACAGACTTTTTAGACAGTAATCCTGTATTGAAAAGCAAGAACAGGAAAAAACATAATTCATTATATTCTATTTATTTACATATAAATGCACAGCTTACTGTTCTTAAGTAAAATCTCCTATCTAATACAAGGGACTGTAGGAAATGTATCTTTCAGTCTGATTTTGCTTAAGTATTCAAAATCTTTTGTTTTCCTTCTCAAAAAGAGGGGCAGACAGCTTACCTGCTTGCTATTATAAACTGTTATAGTTAACTGCTATGTTAGGTTAATGTAAAACACACTGTTATTCAAAAAAGGAAGTGAAGTGTCATAGTAAGGAAGTTTATTCACATTAGTAATTTCAGATCTCTAATGACTCTCTCAAGTAGCTTAGTCCATGTAAACAGTAAGACTATGTATATCCTTCAGACTGCCCTCTAGTGTCTTTAGCATGAAGAACATTGGTTTTGTAACCCTGAAAATATTTGAACCTAAAGCTGGTACTCATGTTGGTCACTTCTACAGAGCACCAGTAATATCTTCACTTAAGAAGAATAATAATGAAAAATCATGTTCACTACTTGTTGTTTAAATCATGCACTATCCCTCAAAGTGGATTCAGAATGCCTAACTCTTGTGGATGAACACCCTGCGCCAGGTTCTGTGCAAGTCAGAAACTTAACAAGCCCAGAAAACTGTTCACCTAGTGTTTCATACAGTTAAATTAGTGACAGGTTATTGTCTCTCCAAGATCAATAAAACAACTAGTTTTGTAACAGAGTAGAAATGCATAACTGGGGCAATGGGATTCCAAATTTCAGTTTGTTCTCAACTAAGTAGTTTCACCTCCTGACTCCCTCCCCTAAAAAAAAAAAAAAAACCCACACAACAAAAACAAAACAACCAACCCAAACAAAATCCAACCCAACTATATTTAAGTCAGACATTTTCTTCTTCCATCACCCAGATCCCGACAGTTTATTTGTACAAAGACTTCAATTTGATTTATGCTTACCTCTCTGCTTCCAGATAACTAGAGCAAAGATGAAAGACAGCCAAATGTATTACAGGGAAACTTTTAGTAACTTACTGAAAACTATTTAGTGTATTGCAGCTAGTGGTACTTAATTATAAATATTCAAGATAGTATGTTTAAAATGACTTAAGTATTTATAACAGGTTTACATGAGGTTAAAAAAGAAATAAATCATAGAACATTTCATACACCAGTAAAAAATGCATGCTTGTTTGTTCTGGCAGAGGACAGTCGGCTACAGAAAGGTTACAACACCAGAACAACCTGGCAACTTACTACCATCAAGCTTCCTAGAAGTGAAAGCTTGTGGAAAGGATGTACTCAGAATAAATACAAGCACAATGCTTCCACATATTAAAATCAGCATATCTTACCCTTTTTCCAGCCACATATCTAGCAGCACTAAAAAAGAAAGTTTTCTACAGAAACCACTGATGGTAGAAGACTCATTATTGAATTAAGAATAAACGCATTTTTTTTAAGACAAAACACTGGCATTTAGGCACATTGTATATTTTATAATTAAAGCTCTTAAACATTAAAAGATTATTTTGTAGACAAAATTTACTATAGTCAAAAGAAAATAAAGACAGATTTACCAATACGAATAGTAGCTTTTCCTTTTCGGCCACTTCCTAGGACAATAGTTCTTTTCTTTGGACTAGTCTTCAAAGCATCCTTGGAAGACGGAGATGTCAGCCACTTGTACTGGAATTTTTTTTTTTTTTTTAAAGAAAGACATTGTTTTAGAAATTGATATTTAAAGGGTGCACATCACCCTTTAAACAGGGGTTTAAACCCCTCATCACAGGGTTTTTTATCAGATATATGGAAAACACTGCTAGTTCCAGAAAACATAATAAACTGTAAAATTAAGGAAAAATAAAAAGTCCCACAGAGCCCGAATTCAAACACAGATTTGATGCAAGTCTGAAGTGCTATACTATCAGAAAGTGTTCCCATACCACCACTGCAATAACCCATTCAATATTTTCCTTTCTCCTGCACAAAACAGTTCTTCTTTTATAGTAAAAAAAATGGCATCAACCCTATAAAAAGGGAACTCTGGCTTTTGCATTTCATTCTCAGAAGGTGGCCTGCTAGCAATGATTGGCACAGGCCAAAGTTCTCTAAAGTAAAAAAGCTACCCTAAAATGATTTTGTATTACCAATAAAAGTTAGTGTTTTAAAAATTAAGAAGCTTAATTTTCACTGTCTGAAAGGAAAATTCATCCTTACACAGCAAACACCGCCAAATTAAAATTAAGACACAGTGGTAATCAAAGGCAATTGCTGTACTTCCAATTTCATTTCCTTAGCAACACCTTTATTCTTAAAGGTTCTCCTCCACATAATAAAAGCTCTATTATTCCAGGTGGATATTCTTAAGTTACACTGTCACTTATTTTTCAGCTATAGTTAGCGCAAAGTCTAGCACTGAAGCAGGTGCCAAAGGAAACGCAGTTGATATTAACACAAAGTTTATCTCAGACAGCCTAAACCCCACATCAGAGTACTAGGAACAGTAGGCCAAAGTTATTCCCTCCTAATGGACAGGGAAGATTAAAATGATATTACTGTGCTCTAACTAACCAAGTTTAATCCAAGTTTGTCACTGGCAAGAAAAGATGGGGGTTTTTTTGTTTTGTTTTTTTCTTTTTAAACTTTGGACTCAAATAATCCTTGTGGAAGTTTTGCTGGGTCTACAATGGGATCTAGCTCCCCATACAAGTGAATTTTTCATTTTAAACTGAAAAATAGACAGAAAGAGTAAAGTTAAATTGTAAACTTCTAAGAGCAAGAGTATCTTTGCTTTGCTACAGACATAAAAGAGCATCTATACTAAGTTAAACCTAAAGTTCATCTAGCCCAGTAGCTTGTTTCTTGTCTAGGTCCCTGCTGCTGTTGCACAATAGCCAAGTACAGAGTAAACATATTAAGACAGTGTGGAAAAATGACTAAGTCTTTGAGCTGAGACTTTGAAAGCAACTTGTTTTACAGGCACCTTCAGTGGATTCTTTTTAAGTTATTCAGTCTCTTTCAGAATCTACACAAACTTTCACCACCTATTACAACCAATCGTCTCTACGATTACAATCCACTATACTAGCAATGCAATCCTGCTATGGTAATACAACTTTCCTCTGTTTTAGCTGACCATCAAATTCACAGGCTTTAATGAGCAGTAGGCATCTCTCCTTGCAAATCTGAAAACCCAACTCAAAACGCAGGCACCTGCATGATGTTGAAAAGCAAAGAGAAACAACCAGTTTTTATGAAGAACAGGATGTGAGGGCTGCTGTGACTGGTATCCAGTAAGCAAGTGCTGACAGTACATTACAGGCTACTTGTGGCAGCCAAGACATGATCTTTTGTAGTTATGAAGGCTTATTACTAGGAGGCCAACAGCCCTCCAAACTTCTCTTTGTAAAGCAACACAGCAGCACCTCAATGTATTTTCTATGTAAGCAAAACCAGGAAGTTGACACAACAGGTGCCATGATGAGATGGTACAGAACGCAGCTCTGCCACTTCTCAGATGCAAACAAATTCAACACTTTACTGAGTTTTACTCATGACAATTATGACAGTCAGCCTTTGGCAGGATAAAAAAAAATGAAACTAGAGGGAAATTAAACTGGAGGCAGTACTAGGGATGACAGTTCACACAACTCTTTAGTTATCTGTGGGTGAGATATGGCATG
This sequence comes from Bucorvus abyssinicus, assembly GCA_009769605.1. Lineage (NCBI taxonomy): Eukaryota > Metazoa > Chordata > Aves > Bucerotiformes > Bucorvidae > Bucorvus > Bucorvus abyssinicus. Next base: position 80,102,517 of record CM020063.1, read on the forward strand.
AGTTAGGCCACTTGCTGCAAGTGTAAGCAACAGGTTAGTTTCACACAGAAAATTACATCTTACTACACCTTGTGTTCAAGAAATCTCCACACATAGGTTACTGACTCCAACTGATTCTTCATTTTCTATCAATATGAAATCCAGATCCCTAGCAACTACAATAGGTAAAAGAAAAAGCAAAACCCTACTAAATTAAATAATTTCAAAAATAGATACCCGTGTTTTCTCCACTACAAAAAAAAAAAAAAGGGAGCACCACATGGTTTTAAAACCTCACAGGTTTGAAAGCGGTATACATATGACAAAAGGAAGCAATGTAGATGCTAACTGACTGTTTTCTGTTTGACAAGTTTAAGTTACAAGAAACAGGCACTGCTGCTTTAAATTCATAAAGCTAGTCTACAATGGATCCTCCATTAAAAAAAATCACGGAAAATCTGAAAAATAACTGAATTTTTTGTATTATGCTAAAACTTGTTAAAAATAGAAGGGATCTAAGTGTTTGTTACATCCAGAATTTAGAATATGTCATTAGGACTCTCACAAATACTCTCTTAAACTATTTATAGAAACAACGGTTTCTTTTTTTAAATCGTACAGCTGAATTTTGACTATTGACAGAATGAAGAAACAGTCCTTGCAATTCTTTCTGCAACACTTAGTGACCAACTGTTTGTCTTCATTAATACCTCTCTGGATTTACTAATTTATTCCCTGAGTTTTGGCCCCTTAAAAAAAACAGTCCACAACAAAAAACCCCCACAAAACAACACACCACGAACACCCACACACAACAAAACAAAACCTCGCATTGCTGACGTTTAATACAGAGTACATCAAGACACTACCACAGAGAAACTCAATTGCTTTTTCCTTCATAATATTCAGGGCTTCTGCAACTGAGCTCAAAACCAACTGTAAATCCTAGATTAGGGTAGTAAATGTTTCAGTTTCAAAAGAGTATCAACCTCAACATCAAATGTTTGCATTTATCTTGCTAAACAGGGGGATCATACTTTTCTGAGCGTCTGCACTGTTCCCATGATAAACAGCAAATGTTATTTACAAAAGCCTACTCACAAAGCTTTCAAAGTAAAGAATCTAGGGTGGTTCTATTCGTGGAAGAAGCAAAGTTACTTAGCAAGCTGGTGGCCAGTCCTTTTCATTCGTCTTGTCAATGAGGTACAAAAAGTTACAAGCATCACCAATAAGACTTAAGATACTGCACCACCTGGACAAATATAAAACAAATCTCTTTGAGTGATCTCTTAGTATAATGGAGACTCCCCACAGAGTTGCTTCTTCTGGGCAGATGCTGTTTTCATGGGATCCCTACAATATTTTGCAAGTGTTGATTGTATCTGCTGAGGAGAAGTAGTCCTTCACAGCTAAGCTCAATTTCTCCAGAAAAATCTTTAAGAGATTGAAGTGGGGAACTGTATTAATCCTCAAGGAATTCTACACACAAACTTTTCAATTTATTAGATACTCCCTATAGATCCACAGCTCTGACTTTTAAGCCTTTTGAAAACCAAAAGATCAGTAAGTTCCACAACAATATCTGGGACTGTGGCAGCTCTGTGAAAACAAGAACTGGAGTACGCTCATTTGTTTGCTTTCCATTTTGGGAACTGAATCTGATTTCTGTGTTATAAACAAAAGACCTAGAATTTAAATATTATATCTAATCACAGATGGTTCAGATACTTAGTTTACGCATGTTACTGTAAACTTTCTACGGACTATTAGATAATGATGGCAAGGGGTACTGCTATTTAAACTGGTTTCTTAGATGGTTAGCATCAAAAGGGCAGTCTTCAGCAATTTAAAAAAATCTTAACTATGTAAATTATTAATAAAAAGTGAGTTTCGAAATAAATTAAGTTTTAAATTTTAAATTGTGATTTCCTTTACTTTGTAATGAGAAGTTATTACCATGTTAACAAGAAAGACACGTGTAGCAGAAAGCCTCCCAAGCAGTGCAGCAACAATATTTAACTTAACGCTCTATGGTGATGCCCAAGTATACACACGCATTTCCATTTTTCTTTTCATTAAATGAGTATCCTGGTTACATGTTACATCGTAAGTTACAGAAGAGATCACACCAAATGCCCAATACAGTAACATGTTGCTGCTAGTGTTTTTAGCCTTTGCCTTCATAGTTTGTGTTTGGTTTTAGAACTGCTTAAGAGTCAGACTTTTGTTCATAACTAGAATAGCTGTTTTAGATTCATTCTGAATGAAGTTGTCCTTTAAAGAAAAAAAAATGCAATGGCAGCTACAAAGAAAACCCCAAAATTCACCCTAAAATGCCTAACACATACCTCTGAATTAGCACTATTTCCATTCATAAGAACTCTTTCAATAATGTTTTTCATCATAACGTGATCTAGAATGAATTAAGATATCTTAAGTATTTACGCAAACCAACAGAATAAGCAGCACAAATTACCTACCCTGCTCCCTTCCCCCATTTTAAAAATGTTTAGCAAAATACTGTTGCAGGTTTTTTCCTTAAAAGCAGTTTATTTCCCCCCTGCCCCGGGTTACTGAAAAAACAACTAAACGGAACATCCAAAAAACCATAAAGAAGACAAAGGTAGATATAGATACATACCAATTAATGGATTTTTTCTTATGTCAAGTACCACTAATGTTGTATTAGTTTGAAGAGCATCTAATAATGACCTTGCTCCTTCATTTGATATTCCGCACTGCTGCAAATCAAGTGCTAAAATGTTTGAGGAGGTAAAAAAAAAAATTCAGTGGCATAACCTGTAGTCAGTATCTAATACAATTGATCCACACCTGCTGAAAACCTCCATTTCACAGAACATGAAACATGAGAAGAGAGGCCAATAACAGCCATGTGTAAAAACAAGAATATTACTTTCAGAGAAGAAAACTAGAAATTTAAACCAGTATCTTAGAACAACATTAAGAAATAACTCCTAAAACAACTGCAATGGAGGGAATATAAAAATCACAGTTAAGTCACTGTTCTTGAGAATTCCTAGTAGATACAATATTCCCAGGCACCAATTCATTCAACTGCTCAAGGTACATCATATGTACAAACAAATAACTTCCGTCTAAAAAGTCTGTCTGAGTCAGTGCTCCTAAAAGTTCATTGCTTGCGCACATCAGTAAGTTTCATGGTGACCACGTAATAGTTCTATCATGGCTTTGGCATTTATTTCATATTATGCAAGCACAGTATCACAGAATGGTTGAGGTTGGAAAGAACCTCTTGCCGAAGGAGGCGAGGCTGGGAGGTCATCTTGCCAAACCCCTCTGCTCAAGCAGGTTCACTTAAAGTCAACTGCCCCATACCATGGCCAGACAGCTCTTAATGACCTCCAAGGATGAAGACTCTACAACCACTGTGGGCAACCTACGCCAGTGTTTGATCACCCACACAGTGTTTCCTGATGCTCAGGAGGAAACTCCAGTGTTTCAGTCTGTATCCACTCACTTCCTCCTGCCCTGTCACCAGGCACCACTGCAAAGAGCCTGGCTCCATCTTCTCTACAGCCTCCCTTCAGGTATTTGTTGCCCTAATGAGACTCATCCTGAGCCTTCTCTTTTCCAGACTAGACAGTTCCAGTTCCCTCAGCCTTTGCTGAAATGAGAGTTGCTCTAGTCCTGTCATCACTTTAGTAGCCCTTCACTGGACTCCCTCCAGTAGCTCCAGCTCTCTCCTGCACAGGGTAAGCCCAGGTCTGGCCTCATCAGTGCTGAGTAGAGAGGAAGGATCACCATCCTTAGCCAGCTTGCAAGTCTCTGCCTAATGCAGCCCAGGACACCACTAGCCTTCTTTGCCATGAAGGCCCTTTGCTGGCTCATGGTCAGCTTGTGATCCACCAAGACCTCCATGGCCCTTTCTGCAGAGCTGCCTTCCAACCACACAGCCCCCCAGAATGTTCTGGTGCAGGACTTTGCACTTTGTGTTGTTAAACTTAATGAGGTTCCCATCAGCCCATTTCTCCAGCCTGTTGAGGTTCTGCTTGATGGCAGCCTACCCCTACCTTCCTGGGGATGCAAGTAAGGCTGACTGCCCTGTAGCCCCCTGCATCCTTCTTTCCAGCCCTCCTGAAGAAAGGAATGACATTTGCTATCCTCCAGTCCTCCTGCACCCCTCCCAACCACCATGATCCTTCAAAGATTTTTGAGAGGGGCCTCAAATTGACATCAGCCAGCTCCCTCAGCAATTGATGCATCCCATCAGGGCCTATGAACTTATGTAAGTCCAATGTGCTTAAGCATTCGCTAATCTGATCCTCTTCCATCAGTATCCATGTTATCTGTACACCTGGCTCAACCTATAAAACAATTTCAACAGGTAGGTGTTTGATTCCATGTAAAGAATGCTGTGACTTGCACCACCACCATTAGTCAATTTTGTAGAGAGACACTGTAGAACAAATTACTTCTCCAAAATACTACAGGACAACACTAGAGGACACAATAGTATTTGGACAATTCAAAAGAGACATTTCTTTTGAGAAAAAAGATTACTTTTTCATAGCTAAACAGTGAGTTACTCTTCTGGCTACATTCACTATAATTGACAAGTTTAGTTTTCTGCCTGCCACTACTATACCTTATGAGTCGGTATTTCACAATACCTTTTAGCCAAAGGTCCTCTCCTAGACAGTCCGCAAAGGCACTTGCTCCTCTATCTCCAACAAGCATGTTGCAGTTGAAAGTAACGCGCCTCAAGCCGGTCATATAGTCAAGGTTGGGTCTCCTATAACGCAGGCTTTCAGCCCAGGCCTCACTGTGTCTTTTCATGGCCTGGTGCTTTCAAACAAAGAAGCTGTTACCAAGTGCAAAGGCAAAGCCATTATTGATGACAAGATCACAAGTTATCTTTGTAACTAATGATTAATGGCTTGTGGGCTATATAAGAAACACAGTTAAACCATTTCCAAGAAACATGTCATTTTTAAACGCCATAGTTACGTCATGTTCTGACCATCCAATCTGCAATGCAAATTATTAAATATGGCTACAAAAGTTACCTTCTTTTGGCAGACAGACACTGACAACACATCTTGAATGGGAAATACGCACTACGAAATTACATGCTTTCTTGCAAACCAATGTCAACATGAATTAGGATATTGTACTAGTCACAAGCTTACTATTGAGTCAATTAGTAGCTTCGAAACTGTAAACTCAATTATTCTTACCCAATGCTTAAGAATACTTCAGACATTTTTCAATGAAAGAAGTGCTCCCCAAAACAGGTGTCAGACATTTACTGCCATAAGCCTCATTTAAAGAAAATACATCAGTCTGCACTGTTATTTGTTTAACTGATGATTATTAAGAAATACCATATTTAAATCCCACACCAGTAAACTAAACTACGCTTAACATACAAGGTCACAAATTTCAGAAGGCCTACTCACATACTTAACTTCAGTATTCACATATGCTGCTCACAAAGGGCTTTGTTGGATTTAGAGCTTGATAGTAAAAGAAACAAAATCAAATGTATTTAAGCTCTTGTGAACATTTGTTTCTAAGAAAGTTGATTAAATTACCTTTAATACATTTGCTACATGTTCTGCCCCTCGCCATGTGAGGCTACATCCTGTGAAGTTTACATATCTGATAGTAGCTGAATTCTTAACACTCTGACAGATTGCTGAAGAAAACAAAAGCACATGTTAGCTACACACACCATAGTCATATTACCAGAACGCACCATTTCACTGCCATATTAAGAAGCTGTATCAGCTTTCATAGGCCAAAGGCTTGACAAAGAACTAGTTGAAATACAAAGGCTATTTAAAATATATCTGAAGTCTTCTAAGATTATATATTTCTAGTCCAAGTGTGTAGCAAAGACTATCTGAACAGAACATACTTTGTTTACCCATGTAAAAATGAAAAAAAAAAAAAAAATCAAGCAAGAGATAATCTCAAACAAATAGTATGACTTGTTTTATATAAAAGTATAAATATCATTATAAAGTAGTATGGCTATTTAGTAGCATCAAGTGAAGAAATTCACGTCTCTAAATGTTGTTAAGTCATTAGAATAAAGCAAAGATTGTTATTTTAATACTATAGACAAATTTAAAACAGGAATGGGAATACCAAAAAACTTACTTACCTATTCAAAGGACTAAAAAAGAGAGGTGTATTTATGTGCTTTTGATTACAAACTTACTTTCTAATCCCCCATCTCCAATTGGACAGTGGGCTAAAGAGACACTCTCCAGGGACGCAGCTGTGGCCAAGCCCTACAGAATAAAAACAATGTTTGTTAACTGGCTTAAAAAACAAAAATACAAATACCCAAACCGCTCAGAACTCTTTGTGCTCCCTATAAGAAACTCTACGAGGTTCTAAGGAAGGTCAATACAAATGAACCTTAAAGCTCAGTTTAAGCTGGATCATTTCTTTGGCACAAGAGAAGCTGCGGCCTATGGGCCATGAGCAGCAACCTCATTTCCTAGAATCCACTCACAAATGAACTGGAGAGTGTTCCAATAACACATCTTGAAGACCTGTTTTTATCTCCTTGGCATCCCACAACTTCCCTTCTGTCATGTACGTGCACAGTAGTTGCAGTCACAAGCATAAGTTAACCCAGAACACAACCCAAACACATGGCAGAGGTGCGGCCAAGAGCTTCCTATTAAGCCTTGTTGAATTAGGGCAAGGGAAAGCCATGTCATTTTGACAGGTTAAGCAAAACCAAGTTTATACTAAATGACTCAGCAGAATTATTCATATGATACATAACACAATGGTATCTTAGAGTAGGAATAGCCTCATCTGTGACAAATATTTATAAAATTTACTTGCTACTTCTCTAATTATAAGCATATTTTCCATTTATTTTTACACTAAATTATTCTCACCTTTGCTAAAAGTATTAGGTCTCTCTCCCTCAGAAGCAAACCCTGCAGCTCTAAATTTTTTAGTACATCTGATATACTGAGGCAGCCTTTGACAGCTTTGCATAGTTGGCCAGTCAAGTCTTTTGATCGAATTGCTGGAATTCTCCTTCTAAAGTAAGTTTTATATCTTTCAACACCTAGTAAACAACAAAAATTACACATGAGTAAAATCCGGTCCCTATTGACTTCAAAGCAATCATAATCATACCTTGCTTTTTTGCTGCTTTTCTTAAATAGAAATAATTCCTTAGGTATTACAATTCCTCCCCCCAAGTATTCAATCACACAAAAGTTTTATGCAATAAATTCTAGCATGTGTACATCAACATATTTATCTCTTAAGCCATCACTACAAACCTGATTCTCCAAGGCCCTGCTGATGAAAACTTTTTATTCCAATAGAAGTTAGAGTCTTATTATGCCTGATAGCATTTAGAAGTGGTGCCCAATCAGCAGCTTTGATGCGGTCTACAATTATATCAAGAGCACCCTGAGTCAAGTTGGCCTTCACAGCTTTCAGTGGGACAGAGCCTTGAAGAGCACAAAGATGTTCATAATGTGAGTAGAAATCCAGCATGCACTGTCTTCTTAATTTGACTGACTCAATCATTTCTTTCATGTGATGTCACTCTAAAATAAGGGAGAAAAAAATACATTAACTTTTTCCAATGTATAATTGATTTTACAACACAGTCTCAAATCAATGTGCATACCCAAAACACAAATCTGTTCATGCATATTGTATAGTTTTTACAAGTCTTTGATGTAGCAGCTGAAACACTGATGTCATGTGATGCTCACTACCTAAGTACAGATGAACATACAAGATAGTGAAAAAAAGCAACCAACAAACCTGCACTTTTGTTCTCCCACACCAAAAGGTATACCCAAAACGCCTAATGTTCAAGCGCTAACTGCTGTAAAGTTCTTGTTTGCCTCTGAAGATTTAATTTTCAAATGTCAGGGTCTGCAGTCTCCTGAGATCCTTGGACAGTACCTAACCCAACAGCAAGGTACACAAATTACTATTCCATAGAGACTTAGTTGTGTCCCTGCTACTTCAATCAAAAGTCTGAATTCCCATAATACAGAATAAAAAGTGTATTTCCCTAAATATTTTTGCTATAGCACACATTATATACTTATCCTTGTAAATTTAGGAAAGCACTTTTCAGTAGTACCCATGTAGCAAAAACAGCAGTAAGTCCCAAGTAGAGTGACTGAATACTCCTTTGGCACAGCTATTAAGAGTAAGCAATACCACATTCTCAACAGGAATATTTGTCAGCACAATTAGAAGACCCATTTATTTATCTATTTATTTATTACTTAAGACATCATTAAGTATCCCACATGGGATATCAAACATTGCTAACATGCTTTCACCTTGTTAAAGACTAGAAAACTTCAGCCAATGTTCTGAAACACTCTGTATGTAAACATTGGACAAGAACTACTGGATATGTCCAAGCATGTGAGGACAGCCATTTATAAAAATATCACATAGAGGAAAAAACCCCTGATGATTGAAACTGTAATAATGATAGGAACAGAAACTCTACCAATAGTTCCTCTAGGCCCTTTTATTTATCTCTGACATACTAGCATTAGATAATGACCACACTGTGGCCACAGGAGCAGAAACAACTACATTATAATCCAACACATCAGCTTCAGGAAGTGACCATCAGTTGTAAAGCACCACTGACGTCAGGTGATATATGGATGTGCAACCCATTAGCCTCTTATCTCCAGAGCTTTAGTAGTGTTCTTTATGGTGGCTTTCATTGCAACACCTGACCACCACACTTCTAACTGAATTAAAGGAGCTCCTGGCCCTAGTTCTGAAGTTTAACCCCCTTGCAGGTAGAAAGGAAAAGGGCCAAACTAACCAGACCCGCAGTAACATCCACCTAGAGAAACAACTATGTAAACTAGAACTCTAGCTACTGCATCTGGCCGAGCCCCAGAATATCTTGACTGCCTTCGAGAACATACACGCGGGACAATTATTTACCACCTCTTTCAATATAGAAGCAAGAAGACATCAGGTGATACTAGCTGGTGACAGAGTAAAAGAGACAAAGCACATAGTAAAACTGCAAAATCCAGTTCCATGCTAAGAGTTGTTAAGGAAGCTGTAAGTTTACAGCGATTCAAGAAACAGCTGGGCAAATTTACAGGAAGGCAGAAAAATTCCATACACAGCCACTGACCACAGAAACAATGACCATGCCCTAGATACGGTCCGCCAAGCACGCACAGGAAGCTGAACTCCGTGCTCGCTCTCCGCTTATACAACTTATTAAGCATGGCCTGGTGTTCTGCCAGGGCTGGACCACCGTATTTAAGCGTACGTCACAGCACCCACCTAACTTAGCAAATAAACAACTCTGCTCATAACGGGGGCAAAACAGGTTTTTTGTTTCACCCATTCAATACTGCCACCGACTCGGTGAACTACTTCACGTGCTCCGCTTCCCCAACACAGCACAGCACCAAACGGGCATGGAGCGGGGGCTGCGCGGTTCGCCGCCAGCCACGGCGCACCCGGAGCCGCTTCCCCCGGCCCAGTACGGCCCCAGCGCCCAACAACCCCACCTCCACCCCGCCCCGGCCGCCCGGACGGTCCCACCTGCCCGGAAGCGGCCTCAGCCCGCCCCTGCAGACTCCCAGCGGGGGCCGCAGCTTACTCCTCCATCGCGGCGCAGACACGACCGCGCAGGGGTTACCCCCTTATCCCCCCCCCAGCCCGCGGGCCGCCGGCCTCGGCGGTAACCTCGCACGTCCTCCCGAACCCGCCGCCAACCACAGCCCCTTACGGAGCCGCCCACCTCCGCGCCGAGCCGAGCCGAGCCGTATCCCTGGGATCCCAACGGCCGCTGCCCCGCCCGCCGCCACGTGGAGAGCGAGACTGCCGCCCCGATTGGCTGCTAACCGCCCCAGCCTCCCGCCCCGATACGTTCAAAATGGCCGCGCCCGAGGGCCTGGACGCCTAGTTCCTTCCCGCGCCGCGCCGCTCTACCGATCACGCCCCGAGGGCGCTCGTGTTCCTCTGCAGGCGAGGGGCGGGGCTCCCCCCAGCGCGCGACCAGCCTCGCTCCGGCACGGCGCGCGCTCATTGGCCGCGGCTGGCGGTCGGCCGGCCTGTCCCCGTAGCCGCCCCCGCCCCGGTGCAGTTGCGGCCGTCCGCGGCGGAGGGTGGGTAGGCCGGCTAGCCTGCCTGTCCCCGGCGATATGCTGCCCCGCTCCTGGCGAGCGCCGGCGGTATGGCCGCGTGCGCCGTGCCTCCCACACAGCCACGCCCGCTCTCAGCTCGCACGCGGGTGCTGGTACCCGAGCGTGGCCTAGCGGCGGGCCGGAGCGGCCCCCGCAGTCCGGGCGCAGTCCGCCGGCAGCAGCTGCACGTTGTCAGCCCCAGCATACCCCAGCCGTGCACCTGGCGCGGGTTGGCCTGTCTCCCGCCCGAGGCCGGCCGTCACCCGAGGAATCGGCAAGGTAGCGCTGGCGATCCTCGTCACGACAGCCGCAGAAAGGGCCAGGAGAGGGCAGGGAAGTGCGACACGTTCTTTCACCCCTCATCCCCGCGCGCCAAGAGTGACCCGAAAACAGAAGTTTTAGGGAGAAGTTCTACCCCTAAACGGAAACTACCGTTTCGCTTTCCTAAAGTAAAGCTTTAAACGCAGTGCTAGGAGAAAGCAAAGGGGCTGGCCGTTAGTATGTCACCGTGCGCGGCTCTACCGTCACCGAGGCACATCCGTAACGACCTGTATAGGTTCTGAAGCGTTTTGGAGAACAGGAGTAGCCGCAGCCGGCCGGTCCGAGCCGTCCGAGAGAGCTTAAACTCCTGTCACAGCTACGCTTCTCGTTCGCTCGCTAGGTTAGTTGGCACAGGCGTGACTTCGATTCAGAGCGCAGAGTTCTCGTTAACAGTCAGTGCAGAGCATTACCGGGTCTGCTGTCCAAGGCAAAACGACTTGGTCCTAGAACGGGCAGATCCGTCATGGACAGGGAACACCAACGACTGAAGAAAAGGATTAGTGTGAATTGATGGCTAAGAGCAATTTGGTCATTTAAAAAGCTACAGTTCTAGTCTGCTTGTAAGCAGCAGGATTTAAGTTAAAGCTGAGCAAACTCCAGAGAAATCAAACAGGTCTGTGTAGGGCCCTCAGAACGTTGTGAGAACACCGTTATGTTCGCACCGATGTACTATTACACACTCTAACGTTACTGTCCTTGACCAGGCAGACGTCACCAGTATTGAGGCCACGTTGCTGAAAACGCAGCTGCGTTGGGCAGGGCACGTCTCCAGGATGGCGGATCACCGCCTCCCTAAGATCGTGTTCTATGGTGAACTTGCCACCGGCTGCCGCAAGAGAAGAGCTCCAAAGAGGAGATAGAAGGACTCCCTGAAACAACACCTCAGCCTAGGCCATATTGACCACCAACAGTGGTCCACCCTGGCCTCCAGTCGGGAGATTTGGAGACACACCATACATAACGCTGCTGTCTCCTTTGAGAGCACGCGTAGAATCAGTCTCGAGGAGAAAAGACAGCGCAGAAAGAACCGTGCCTCGACTATACCACCCAAGGAGACCCTCCGGTGTGCTCTTTGCAACCGGTCTTGCCTATCCCGCATTGGCCTTTTCAGCCATCAACGCGCTTGCAATAAGCGTGGGCAAAGCCCTTCCCAAATCTTCGTCTGCGAAGCCAAGCCATGACTATTACACACTGTGTTTAATTGACATCAGAAGCTGCTGAAGTGGCCAGAGTGCTATAATCAAGTGTGCCAGAGTAAGAATTATTTCAGTAAGTCTGAGGTCACCATCTGTACAAGTTGTTTCACGATCATATCTTGCGAATTGAGCTGAAGAGACAAGGGACACAGGGCCATAATCAGCCAAATGGCAAGAGCAGTTTTTCTTTTCAAAACTGTATGACAAAACACTTGCGGTGCTTGTCGTACCTCTGTGTACTACAGACTAAAATAAAGCAAAATTTCAAGAATGTTTAAAGATTTGCTGTTCATGCTACTTAGTTAAATCACTTTTTGACAGGTAGGGAGTTAATGGGTAGGGACTACTTCACTGCTAGGCCACATGCATTTGAAATTTTCTCTGTGATTAATACAGCCATAGTCACTTTTGTGCTTTTTTAAAAAATTCATTTACTCATTTCTCTGGACGGTCTTTTCACTCAGTCAGGATTTTGCTCTTTTATAGGGTGACATCTATAAACCATCTTTTATCTACAAATCAAAGGCGCAAGATGATAAGCACATCCTCTAAAATCACATGTCAGTGGAATTTTTAGCCGTGTCCCTATTTTCTGTGGAAAATTAATCTAGCGTGCTTGATACGGTATTTCAGAAGTAGTCACTTGGGAGTCTGTGCATTTAAAGCAAGATTCCAGGAGGGACAGAGCTGGTGTTTGCAGACATTATGTAGGGGAGACTCGCCAGCCTTGCAGTTTGTTGTGAGTTTCAATGCCAGATACGCTGTCGACTGTAGAGACTGGGTTTTCAAGGTGAATTTTGGATCACAGCGGCACCGTCACTGCCATGTAAATGAACCAAGAAGCTTATTTGTATGCAGTTGATGAGTCACGTGTTGTGCACCAAGAATACTCCTGAAATAAAAGCAAGATGAAGAGTGATTAGACTGTTAATCTAGCTCTTATTTTCTGGCACGTCAAAACTATTATCTGTTCTTTATTGGCTGTAGCCTTGAAACAATCACACGAGATCTCGAAAACTGCAGGCTGCATAGATCATAATTAAGGTACAATTAAAAGGGAATTTGTCTTGGCAGTAAATAGACATCTCTAAAGTTGAAATTCATAATGTGCAGAGAACCTGCTCCAAGTCGCTCCCTACAAAATTTTGTTCTCTAAAAAATAATGGTAAATGTCCCTTTCCTTAGTATTTGGTTCATTGGTTTTGCTTTGCATTTTCTTGACCCCTCTAAAGTGTAAGATTTTTTTACCTTTTTTTTTTTAATCAAATTTTGGTACACCTGACACAGGATCTGCCAAAAAGGGTGTTGCGTTCTGTCCCTGTCTTTCATTTGTTTCCACAGCCCACAAACTGAAGTAATCCTTTTTTATGGCCTTTTTATGTGTGCTTTGAAAATAACATAAATGTTGGATATTGATCAGTTGCTAAAAAAATTTAATAAGATATTGTCATTCAAGAATTGTTCTAGATTTCTGGGAAAAAAAAAAACATACGGGCAAGCTCTGACCACTTCAGCCTGAAACAAAGAATTATGTAAACGGTGTAGGTACTACACTCTCTCTTGTTTTGCAAAGGATAAAAAAAGCCATATTATATTCCTGTCATTCAAAAGTATTCCATAATGTTTTGTGGTCACAGGCTTCCAGATAGTCTCATATATTCAATGTAGAAAGAACAGAAAACAGGAAATAAATGTATTATAGCATCAAAGTTTGCCACAGTTGACTCTCAACAGTACACTGGAAAAGAAGCTGATTTACACATTTGTGATTGACAAGATACTAACGCAATGCATTTTTAACAGGTTTTCTTAATTTCATGATTTTATTCATTGCTGAATATAGAAGCCCAACTCACTCAGCAATAAAGAGAACTTTTTTCTGCTTCCTCATAACTATCCATCCAGTTAAAGTAGCATTAAAATATTTTTAGGCATGTAATGTATACAACAAACGTAAATATGTAAAAACATGTATTTTAGGTTGCTTAGGTCTTGGAACAAGCCATTTTGCTCTATTTGTTTTTTTCATGTTTAGTCATTGCCTGTGTAGCACTTCTGACAGTATTCCGACAACATTATGAAAGCTATTTTGTTAATGTAGTCTCATTAAAGCATTAAAAAATGCGAGTTTAATTTTTACTGTAGTGTTTTATGTTTTCTCTTTGGCTAGATTTTTCATTTTTATGTAAAATGTCCTGTATTTTGTAATTGTGACTATAACCATTACTTGCTTTTTCAGTCAGAGACAGTTCCCATTACAGTTTTAGATCTTCAAAAATATAAAATGATTTGGTGAGATACCAGATGTCTCTCCTCTAGAGAACAGACCCAAAACAGACCTAATTCTGTCACTTTGACAAATGATGTCTTCTTCACTAGTCATCATTTTGCTGGATTTGTTGAAATAATTCTTGCTCTCAGAGTTTTCTTCCTGTGTCTTTCTAAGCCATGTGCTCTTTGGATGTTGTTTGTTTGTTTGTTTAAAGTATACTAATTCTAATTTCTAATCTGATTTTACACTACAAGCATTTGTCAGTCTCACACCATAGCCAATATTAGCTTTCTTAGAGGCCTAGGGAGAAAGAAAAAAAAAAAGGGGGGGCTGTGCACTCTACCCTGTCAATGGGTGGGCAGCAGATATTTTCTCTTGGCTTTATGAGGACGTCTGGAAGGTATCTTACTTGACTGGTGTTATTCCACATTATCCCTTACTGCACAGTATGCGTTAAAGGAACAACTCAACTCTTTTTTTTTTTTTCTTGTTTTTAAACTTCTGTATCTAGTCTTTTAAAGTCTGCTTCCAGATAGCTAGCATATTTCCTCTGTTCTGCAGAATGCTAGCTGGGATTGAATGCTAAGTAGAAAAGGACAAAACCAACATTTCCAAAACTATTTGAAAAAAATTTAAAGAGCTGCTGCTAGGGCAGATGTGTATAGCTTTTGTCCAGAAGCCTGAGAGTGTATTTGTTGCTAGGTGGCAGTGTTCCTCAAGCAAAGATGTGTTTGTAAATCCTGTAAATCTGCTTAAAGCAAGGAGGAAATAATTATTTCATTGTGTCATCATTATACAGCTTTATCATATTCTTCTTAGAAGCTCGTGATTGCCTAATGAAAAGTGAATGGTGTTATTTATTATTTGCATTATACTGTAACAAGATGTGGCACTTTAACACACACAAAATCTCAATGTCTAACTCGGGGCAGGCCAAAGGCATGCCAACTTAAAAAAAGGGAAGCAAACGAGTGAATTTTCACAGTAAGGCACACTGAGAGATCCAAAGGGGTATGAAATTTGGTATAAAGAAGTTCTTCCGATGATAAGTAACTGCACCAAAAACCTGTGAAACATGGAGTGGGCACTGGAGACTGAAGCAGAGGTGAGGAGATTCACTTTGGACGGCCTGAAAGGAAAGGAGAAGGTTGGCCAAGGTGGAAGTATAGAATCCTTATGGACTAAGGAGGAAAAAATGTTGAGATTGCAAGGGTAAATATTCTTTGTTTTAGAAATCTTGAGTTGGATATAGGCCAAAGAGATGCAGTTCCTTTCTCTGCAACAGCCAGCCATGCCATCCCTTCCCTGGGTTAGCACTCATTTTAGTAGACTGGAGAGCTCCAAGTCCACGTAATGACACCTGAATGCAAAGCAGAAGTTGCTCCATGGAAATAGGATCTTTTTTTTTCCTTTTCTCTACCACTGGCTTGCTTTTTATTCTCAAATGCTAGGTGTCTAGCCTGCAGTATAATGTTGTTGTCAGGTATGTATAGAAAAGCTTTTCTCACTTTCTGTCTCTCCTTCTCACTAATTGTTCGCACACGCACCCCACCCCAGCCGTGCTCTGCCGTTACTTTTAATTTTCTATTTTTCAAAATTGCCGTTTAACAAAATCAACCATCTAGGTACTAAAGTCTTCAAAAATAAATCACTATGCCCCTAAAAGTTTTACTGAAAGCTATCTAAGATTAATTCCAAAAGTCGTATATTGTTGTAACTTTAACAAGCAGCCACAATGAAAAAATCATCCAGAAAATTAAACACCCCAAAGTTAGGGAATTGCTAAGTAATGTGTGTGGAAGATATAGAAAGTAAGTATGAAGAAAAAGTATACAGTAATGTAAAAATAAATTAATAAAATAATAAAAGATCCCATTTATACTAGATATAGCATATTGTGTATATCAGAAAATATATAACATGTATAATTATATACAATCATAAGAATATAAATTAAATATGCAAAATAATATATGTTAATTAATACCTTTTTTCTGCTGAAACAGATAAGAAGGAGAAAATTTATGATACAATGAATGTATAAGGAAATAATGCACTTTTAGCAAACTGTTCCTGGCCTTAATTTCTCTCATAGCTTGGGAACCACTTCCTGGGCTTCATTCCACAGGGTTCGTCATGCTGTTTTGAGTCGCTACAGAGACCTGCACAGCCTGAACTGCCAGAGTAAGTTATAGTGGCAGTAGTAATTACTATACTCTAACTTTGAAATATATAGTAATATTGAGTATCGGTGCTGAAGAGGAATGGAAAACGTGTTTTTCATTAGGGTAGCTTTCAGGTATGCCATCTATCTCCTGATGAAACCTATGCAATTCCAACAGACTCAGTCATGTAGAATTAAATGGTTGACAGGAGGAATATTGTCTATCCTCATCCCAGCTCTGTAATATTAACGCGTAAGATGGTATTGCAAGTGGATCCTAATCCCTGACGAACACAGAATCTTCTAGACAAAACATCTTCCAAGAGACGCAGACAGGAACCAAGACACCCAGGTGTCCTTGGCGCTGTGCTGAACAGCCAGACCTCCCTCTGAATGCCTGTGCACCTTGGCCTGAAGACGATCAGACGGAGGCTGCTTAGCGGCACGGGGCGAAGCAGAATGGTTCTTACACAGCCTTCGTTACTAGACCTGTACTTGTCTGTACAGGATAAGAGAGCTAACTATCATTGTATTAAGTCAACGAAATTGAATTAATTCGTCAAGTATTTAGTTTATAAGTACAATAATAAATATATTTCTTCTGTTCAGCTTTCTATCTCTTCTAGTTAAATCACTTCTGACATTTTACTCAATTTCTAATGAATTCTTATTTTCTGTTAATAGCAAGTCCCCATGTGTCATTAAATAAAGCCTGCTTAGACTCAGAATTTTTTAAAACTTACATAGTTCTTCTTGAGTCTTTGAGATATTTTCTATCAGTGTAGTCCACAGACCATTTTATACTTCTAGATACAAGCTCCTTTCAAAAAGAGAGAACTAAAAGATCAACAAATCTATTTGGAATGGCATAAATGTATTCTTGTTTTTGACCTGCAGTAAAGTTTGCGTGTATATTTTGCCAAAATATAGAAGGCTGATACCTTGATCTTTGCAACATTTTCCAGTCTTTTTATTAGAAGTTCATAACCAAAACCATAGAAATTCAGACCTTTGTTAGAAAATATTGCCTAGTCTTCTGAAACTTCATGAAAACAGTCAGAAAGTCTTTACTATTTTGTATTGAGGTAATATTATTTACGTATTTCATTAGGGAATTTATAATTTCCCAAGAATGAACCAAAACTTCAGCTTACTAAGTTTTTGTGCAGTTTTCTAGATATCCGTTTAGATTGGCATCTAAGTTTTAAAGTTCGGATAGATAGATGTGTATTTGAAGCTTAGATCAGGATCTTTTGGGGAGTCAACCCACCATGGACTCTGGTTATGATCTATTTTGGCAACAGTGTTCCATCACATATTCCCAGTACACTAAAAGTTGTATTCTTTTAGTAGGCAGTTTGTGTTGTGGGGTTTTTGTTTGTTTTCACATTTTCTTTGTAAATACCTTCTTGTAAATAGCTCAGCTGAACTGAAGGCCATTTTTGAAAAAATTTATTAAATTCAGTGCAAAGGAAAGAACATGGGGCTTTTTATTGAAATAAAATTTTGTTTTTTCTCAAAAGTATTATAATTGTCCTAAGTTAGAAGTTTCTTTTGAACTGTTCTTTAGGTGAAGCTTACCAATTTTCACAACGAAGTAAATTCTGAAGGGAAAATATTCTTTTAAATTAAAGATAAGTATTTGTGCTATTTCTACAGGGCTTTTTAATTCTACATTAATATCGTAAGTAACATAATTCTTATTTTTAATATTCTTTCCAGGATCTTCCTAAAATTCCTTTTGCACCTGCCTAAGAATCATGTAAGAAGAATGTTTTACTAGTTCATATGAATGGCTCCCAAAATATACAAGCCCTGAGCACCAAAACCACAGAAATTCACTCAACTTCATAAACATCCAGATGAGGCACTGAATCAAGCACTGAGTTTTCTAAAAGGCAAATAAGGAATTATTAATTTCCTAAAAGTTAGAAAAATATAAAAGAGGGAAAGAAAGCAAGCTTGAGACTTTTGTAACGCCAAAAAGAAAAATTTAAGTATACTGGAGAACATTTTATTTCACAAAGCGAGTTTTATTTCTCAGTATAAAAATAGTTTAACATTTACAACACGTAAGACTCTACAAGCAATAAAAGAATTAACTTGCATACTTCTAACCCAAACTTAATAAATTACAGACTATACTGTAATGACGAGGACAGTATTACTTCCAAATACGTTGCTCAGAGAATGCTCAGATCTTTAGAATGAAAAATTCGTTTCACTTCCTCAGAGGACACCACGAGAACAATGACTTTTTAGCACCTGTCTTTGGGAAAAGTAGACCTCAAGAGTGATTGCACTGTGTAAGAGAGTATTTTGAGGAAAGAAAGTCATATATTTAATGATCATAACAGTAAATCAGCAATGTTAGAAAATGTTACTTGTTTTTTGTGTAATGATGTGTGGCATTTCTATAAACTAATTTGAAAACTGTGATATATGAATTGTTTGCCTTTATTTAAAGACAGTGCACTTAAATTATAATTCATTTTAGTCCATCAAAATGGAAGAAGTTCATAGAACTACCCTTCAATAGCGTGATGTGAAGTTTGATTCTCTACTGAAAAGCACTTACAGAACAATGCAAAAGTTGTTGTGCACGTAAACATTCCAGGCTTTACAGTTAGAACTTTTTTTGCCACAGAAATAAGAACTATGATGCCACTAAATTTCAATATACTTTAGGCTAATTTTAAAGAATCAGCAGCATTACTGCTGTCAAGAACAGTATTTGTTGCAAAACAAGTCATGGCAAGGCTATATAATTTAGAGCTGGATTCACTTTTCCAATGAATTAAGCTTAATTTTCAGAACTCATGGTTGGATAGATAATGGAAGGATAACATTTTAAGAACAGAATTTCAAGGATAATGAAGCATATACAAAGCAAAACCTAATTCTATTTCAGAGAGTCTACCTGAACTTCTAAAATCTTCATATGCATTTTTAGAACTGTCAGAGGTGAAATATTTTATTGCATATAAACAAAATCTCTATTTAGAAATTAGTAAGAATCCACAAATGTTCATCCCTCAAACCAAGAAGACGATACATGTCCTTCTTGTTCAGACCGGTCATCCCTTTAGCCCCATATTCATTCTCCTGAAGTGGCTAATGGAAATACAATGTAGGCAAGAAAGCCTGGCCCTCTTCTGCAGTCCTGCAGAACGTGTACCCTTCCAGCATCCACAGCTCTTTTACAGGGTGTGTTGAGGAGGACAACCACACCTTGACCTTTTTATTGTCCATCATTGACCTATCACCCAGTACTTTGTGTAATCTGCTCTTTGAAGTTGCTTATTCTTCTGTGTCTGCAAGCTTCTGGGCAGCAAGTTCCACAAGTTCAACACCTGTTACATAAGAACTTTCTGGTTTTTTACACAAAATCTTCAGGTTGTTCCATAAAATGCCCCTTAGCTCTGGAAATGTGGGAATTAGTATGTACCAGTTTTGCATGCACTTAGGCAACCACCTTCATGATTCTGTAAACCACAATCATATCCTCAATCAGGCTTATCCTCTCCAAACCGGAGACCTGGTCCTTCTAACTGACTCTTGCAAAGCAGCTGTTCCACTGCATGACTGCCGCCCTTCTCTGAGCTGTCTCCAACTCCACTACATACTTCTTGAGATGGACAAAACAGAACTGGGAATGGTACCCGCGGCTCACAGGCTCACTGAGGTTTAGATCACAAGGAGATGCCTCTGACCTGTTTTCATCACCCTTTGGTGATGGCTAACAGCTGGTTGTATTTTCAGTTGCTAACGCACACTGGGCTAATGATTTCAAGGAGGTATCAGTGATGACTCCCAGAACTCCCTCCAGAGCTGCAAGTTCGAGTTAAGCATTATAAAAGCATGTAATTGTATGTTCTCTCATTCTGAGTAGAATCATGTTTTCAGTGCCAAATTTTCCTGTGCTTTCTCAGTCGCAAAGGATGATTTTAAAGCAGGAAATAGCTCTTCCGTGGCAGTCTTCGTCTTTGGCCTGCTCTTCATGTACAGCCATTTGTGCGAGTTTAACGGTACTGATTTTGCAGAAGGAAAAAAGAGAAAATTACAGCAGAAAAGCTTTTTAATGTAATATAGAATCACTTTTCTTCGTATAAAAATTAATTTTCCTGTTATTACCGCTCCTCCAGGGAAGGTTTACTTTCTTTTTATTTACCGTGGATCTTTGACATTGTGTGGGATGCTGCTTCGAAGGTCGTAGAGCACTACTTAGGACATCCGTCTAATACATGTAACTATTTAAAAGAGCCTGAAACAACAGAGTTTTGGATTCGCTTGGCTAGATGAAGCAGTTGGGATGGAGCAGAAAACTAAGGAAGAATTTTAATACTGTTGTTTGAGAGCCTCGAAGGAGTGAAGTTTTTGAGAAACGAAAGCTGGTAGTATTAGTACTTCACATGTGTACAATCCAAATTGAAAAACTGAACACAGAATAGATAAGGAGGCTTCGTGTCTTACAGCAAGAAAACTCACGATTCACTAGGAAGATTCTGCAATACTGCTTGAACTTTCTCCAGATGGTAAGTCCTATAGGAAATTGGAAAACTGGGAGTTTAGCAGTTAACTGCAGTGTATGTGTGGTTGACGGCATTTAGAAAACACTAAGAGAAACATCCCGTTTTCCTGAAACAGTAATATTTTTCAGAATTACAGCCAAGGATAAACACACTTTCACAACGGTGACTTATCAAGACACAGTAACATTTGCTGGACTCAGAAAAAGTAGTTGTCTGGCAGCCAGCCAGTCTTAGGCTCATTGTTTGAAAACCTGTGAAAGGACAAAACCCAGCACGGCAATCGGTGCAGGCGGAAGGAGGTGGCGGGTGGAACGAAGGACTGCAAGTATAGAAATAGGAGTCCAGGAGTACAGAGGTGTATGAGCAGGAGTATAGAATATACTGTCCTAGTGCTGAGCCAGTATTTGTTTGATAGTACCTAAGAATTATCTATACAAATATTTTTGGTCAACACGTAAATAATTTTTTTCACAGGATTTCACTGCCAATAATGTCTCAGTTTGGAAGTACATTGTTCTTTTCTCATATATTTTTCCACTGTTCTCCAGAATGTTTTTTCATGCCCTTTTCTCATGCTTGCAACTTCAACACCCTACTTCAACTTTCGCTAGAAAAGTCATAAATAAATCATTGTACTGGCAGAGAAGATAGTCAAAGGGGAGTGGTGTTTCTGTATGTTCTCCATCATGTGTTAACTGCTGAATACAAATTCATTATATGAAAATACACACTTTAATGTCTCTTGTGTTAATTTATTAATAGATCACTTTGTTTACATTATTGAGTGCAAACTGGCAGTCTGAAAATTCACGTCCCCTTCCCACAAGGAACACTGTAGATAGAAACCATGCTGACACTGTTCTGATGCAGTTTTAAGGTATCATGGAATAATGATACAGGAATTTTTAGCCCTTATTTTAATTATTTAGTTGTTGCACATAGTGCCTGCTCATTTTACATTATCCCCTGAAAAGTCGTCTAAAGACACAAGTTCTGCTGTGGCACGTGGCCTAATGCACTGTGCTGTATCTGGTGGGTTGACCTTGCCTGGCCGCCACACACCCACCCAGCTGCTCTTTCACTCCTCCTCCTCAACGGGACAAAGGAAAACAAAATAAGATGGAAAAGCTCATGGGTTCAAATAAAAACAGGGAGTTTGCTTAGCAGTTACCATCATGGGCAAAACAGATTTGACTTGGGGAAGATTAATGTGCTGCCAGTTAAAAATAGGGTACGATGGTGAGAATCAAAGACACTTACCTCCCCACTCCCCTTTCTTCCCAGGCTCAACTTCTCCCCTTCATGCCCAACTCCTCTACCTCCCCACCAAGCAGTGCAGGGGGGATGAGGAATGGGTTTGTGGTCAGTCCATAACTGCTCCTCTCTGCCACTCCTTCCTCCTCATGCTGTTCCCCTGCTCTAGCAGGGGTCCTTCCTGAAGGTTAAGTGTCCTTCACAAACTGCTCCAGCATGTCCTTCCCATACGGTGTAGTCCTTCATGGCAGACTGCTCCAGCATGGGTCCCCAACAGACCACAGCTCCTGCAAGGAGCATGCTCCTGTGTAGGCTCTTCACAGGCTGCAGCTCCATTCAGCATGGGGTCCTCATGGGATGCAGGTGGGTATCTGCTCCACTGTGGTCATCCATGGGCTGCGGGAGGACAGCCTACTCCGCCATGGGCTGCAGGGGAGTCTCCGCTCTGGCATGTGGAGCACATTCCCCTTTCCTCCACCACTGAACTTGTCTGCAGGGCTGTTTCTCCCCCATTTTTCTCAATCTCTCTCTCAGCTGCTGTGCCGTGTTTTCTACCCTTTCCTACGTATGCTTTCCTCTCAGCTGCTGGGCCCAGCAGTGCCTGGCAGTGGGTCAGTTAGACCTGGCTGGAACGGGCTGGGGGCTGCCCGGCAGTACCCCCTGCCAGCACCGGGCGCTGCACCCCGAGCACCACACCACCGCCCCGACTCAAGAAACGAAGTGGGACACAGAGGAGAAAACTTGCGTGCACCATTATCAGGATAATGTCAGGCACACTTGGTTCTCAATCTCGAAAGGTTTTTAGAGTTCCTGAAAACTAAGCACAAATCCAAAAATAGGTATTTTTTACTGGCCATTTATTTTTTAAGATACCTGTTATTATCTGAGTTACAAAGGCAAATGGATACTTGCTGGAAGAGTGTTCCCGGAGTAAATATACAGCAAGTGGTAATTAAAATGGAATGCTTTCTGAAAGGAATGGGCTAATTGAGAAAGCAGCTACTGCCCAGTGTTCTTCTAGCCAGGTCAGAAGAGCAAAGCGAACTCAGAAATACAATGAATGAACAATATACAAAGTAAACAGCAGGAACGGCCTGAATTTTTATATAACAAAGTGTTCTTGACAGCAAGGTACATGCAGTTACCATCACAGTTACAAGAGATTGTGCTGCTAATGACTCAGTGCATACCCTGAAGAGTACAAGATGAGAATATCCTGCACCAAGTAGTAAATAGAGAACAGTGGGAAAGAGAGAAAGGCAGGAATGAATCAAAGCACCTGAAAAGTGCTTCAAGTGAAATGGCTCTTGACCTGAATAAGTAGTTAACATCGCCTCTTTCACCGTCGCAGCAGGACTTCCAAGACTACTTATGCTGACCCAATATATCGAGTGCTCTAATCCAACATTTCAAAAATTGCTGAGGAAACCCAAGAAAAGTCACATCTGTTAGGAGCTGTACTTGCTCAATATGATAATAGTCTTCCACCATATTTCACTTTTTGTTTAATGTTAAATTTTCTTCCTAACCTTATGTTTTAGTAATCAAGTTAATTGAGAAAATAGCATTTAGTTTTGTGGAAAATCAACAGCTTCGACATGCAGGATGATGTATGTTTATTGGGCAGGTGCAAGGGACTGTTCAACTGGTTTTTTTCCTCAGGTCTGGTAATGAGATTGATTTCTTTTTTGGCTCAAATTGATCAAAGTCATTCATTTTGACGCTGCTACTGTGATTTACTGTAAGAAAGAATGCATTCCTGTACTACCAAAAAGAAGAATGCAAGCACTATTGAGATCAGTGTTAACCAAAGTTAATCCTATTGTGGGATGCTATCAGTGAGGACTCGGTGAGAACTCGGCACGAAACCCAGAAAAACAGTTTGGCTGGAGACTGGGCTGATGAGCAGCCGAAACTGCATAAACAGAGCAGAAAATCTGACTACAAACCACCCACTTCACGCTATAAAGATCTTCATCCACCAGGGCCTGTGGAGCTCTCCCTCTGCAGCAGCTGGCTGTGTGGTGGCCATCTGCCCTTGAGTAGAGACGCCTCTCAAGGTTGCCCTTCGAGGCTGAGAGATCCCTTACCTGACACCAGGCATTGATGGGATGGTATGTGACGTTTTTTGCACGGATGTAACATTTAAGAGATGTACAGTAAGCTTACATGATAATCTCTGTATCCCATACTAAATCTAAGAGTAGTAGAGTCCTGACCAACCATCCGTCTGGACTTACTGTTTTACGTACCTAAATTTACTGACGAGAACTCGATAAAGTAACTACTCGAGCAGACCTGTCTGAGTGATCTCTGGCTCCTCTCCTGCAACACTTTGCTATCTGTGTTTCTTTACATTCAGAATTATGCTAAGGAAGGGAAGGTACTTTCAGATGAAGCTTGAGTGTCTGCTGCATTTTCTGTATGTAGACTCTTTTTATTTTTTTTTTTTTTTTTTTTTTTTTAAATAGTACAGCAAGCTTACAGGCTGGCAGTCAGGTATTTCAATTCTCCAGTATCTATACATGAGATAAACTGTTAGCAAGACAAAACCAGGCCTTTTCCTTTGACTTCTAGCTTTGCAGCCAGTACTTATTTAGCAAAACACTTAAAAATTCATTTCACTTTTCTTCATATAGGTAGATCTGTTTGAGCCAAGTGCTAAGTGTTTTGCAATTTTCATATCATAGCTGATAGTTCTTATTTTTATGAGCAAGAGACACAAAAAAATGAGTGCGATTAAGAATAGCAGCTTGTTGCTGTATCATATGCAATAAAATACAATTTTTAACATTGAACTTGTCACACATTTACATATTAATATTTAAAAACAAGTTTATACAGATATTATTTATTGCTACATAAGGAGTGGATAGGATTTCTGAACAGATATTGATTAGACTTTTCTCTTAGTGGGAGAAAAAACACATTCACTTTATGGCCTGCATTAATGTAGTTTATTAATTAATGGCTGCGTTCTTTTCAGTAGAAAACATGTTTGGACATTTCTTAAACTCTGAAATATTAAACTGTTCATGCTAATACAGGTAACAAGATATAAAGAAAATAATGGCTTTATTGCAAAGGTAAACCTTGATTTCAAAAGTTGTCTCATGAAGGTAATTCAGCACACTTGAATATCTTTGTAATTTAGCTGAATTTTTACATCTAAGTATCACAACCACTAGTAAAAATTCATAAAAAATCATCTGGTGGCATGTGGCCATAAAAGTCTGTGGGTAAAAGTGTTTCTATGGTCTTTATCGTAATTCTTGAATAACAAATTCAAATTAAGTCTCTAGAAATGTTTTTAAAAACTGGTCATCACGGAGACTATTGCACAGAACATGTCTTCTGAATATGCTCCTTCAAGGGGGACAGCTTGTTAGAGGTTGCTAAAAGGCAATCCAAAAACTCAGAAGCAAAACAATCCTAAATGCTGACGAAGGAAACAATGTCCTGAATCAAACAAGTCATATTTGCTGACTTATAAGGGAGCTGCCAACCGATGGCGACATTTTAGTAATAGTAAAGCATGTAAGCACTGAGTTACTCTGTGCTTATCTGCAACATCTCTCAAGTTCTAGCTGACTTGAGTTCTGCTCCTGTCAAGGTGGTGCACATGAATATAGAGAGGGTTTTGCCACAGCAGAGAGATGGAAACGTACCCGTCGAGAGAACGTGCATCATTCAGATACCTGTATCAGGACACAGGGCTTTGCATGTGTTTTTTTCTCTTACAACTGATCAAAGAGGACTGGAATCCCAGTGTTCTGGACACTAAAAGGAAATGCACTCCAAAACTGATTGCTGTCTATCCACGAGTTAGATCTGGTACTAATGCACGAAAAGATGCAACATGAACAAAGCAGACAAACAGGGCAATGGAGTCAAAAATGGAATATAACAGGGATTAAGCAAACAATAGTAACTAGGTTCTACGGTTTGTAACACAGACTTCTAGTAACAAACAGTGCTGTCAGCTCACTGGTAGAACTGGCTGTTCTCAGTATGGTCAGCAGTTTGTGTGTAAGCCTGAAGGAAAGACTTCTGATAAAGCTTTGTGGAGCTGGTTTTTTCCATTCATAAAAGGAAAAGAGAGAGCGATAGCAAGGTAAAAGAAGATTAACTGGGTACTTTAGCTGCAGGAAATTAAAACTGCAATTAAATTGTACTTCGTGTGACATAGGGGACAGAAAAATTGTGAGTGATCTGAGGTTAAAAACAAATGTCTTCATGGATCCTGGAAAGCTATCTCTAAGGAGACCCCAAAGTGGAAGCAAAAATCCACCAGTTTGGTTTAGCCGGTCTATTTCTTCATTAACTATCACAAATGCCTAAACGAGCAACGTGATCACTTTGAAAAGAGTGCAAGAAGATGTACTGAAAGCCTTGCAGAAGACTTGAAACTCGAGGAGTCGGTGATCCTGAACAGGCCACATCTGCTCTACTGGAATTCACGCGTGGGAAGCCCATGTTATTAGTGTGATCTGTAAATCATGTATTCGAGAAAGGGGAACGGCATGTGGATCAAGGGGTGGAATGTGTTGATCCTGACCGGGAGAACCACGGTGCACCACAACTAACCCGGGCAGGCACTGCAGAGCCCGCGTGGCCTCCAGGCTGTGCTGTGCCAGCCACGGGATGGACCCAGCCCTCGTTTGGAGCTGGAGGAGCCTGTGGGCAGCTCCTGCTTGGCTCCGCGATGACACGTGGCCTTGCCCTTATCCACCTGTAAAGCAAGGTGTTCTCATGGGAACATCCTTCAGAAACAGAGCCGTTTGCTTGTAAGAAAAGTATACGTGACTTCAGATGACTGAAAGGGGAGAGTTCCACCCCATGGACATGATCTGCTCTCCACAGCGAGACATGGGAAAATCCCCTGGGACCCTGTCCGATGCGGCATGAACATCGGGTGCCCAGCATCTGAGGAGACACAGGATGTTACTCCCTATCTCTACTCCACTTCTTAGTCTGTCTTTTCAAAGCAGTTGTCTGATTAAGCCACTTGTTGTTGGGCCTTCCTGAGATCCAGAAAGATCCCGGCACCAGCTCACTCTCGCCCTACACCCCAGCGCAGAACAGATGGTATTTGGTGTAATAAGGCCAAAGAAATAGGGGTTTGCTGAACTATTCTTTGGAAGCCAGAATGGGAAAAAAGAAAGGTGATTTCATTAGAAGAACTTTGAACTCCACAGAGAAACTTAAGCATAAGTACCAATATATACAATATATGACAGATTTTTACCTATCATCTTCTTTGCAGGTACACAACCCCCTTAAGATCACCTATGAAGAATCTATCAGAAACTTTATGAGGATGGCTATAACAACACTTGAGATAACCAGCACATGAGTATTTTGCGGCTGTTAAAATAATGAAAGCACAGAATCCCAAATAAAGCTCAGTCTATGTGCAAAGACAGGCTAACATGTTGGGGTTTGGGGGGAAAATTTAACAGAGAACATGCTAATGAACAGATGAACATGCTTCGATAATGAGCGGTGATGATGATCTTGATCACAGAAATTATAAATAAATCTGGCCATCGTGAGACAAAAAAGTTAAGATTCCATGAAATGTATTTGTAATACAAATAAGCATATGGAACAGACTTCTTAGGGAACTCTTTGTTACTTCCCATGACAAAAACGTAAAGGACCTCAAAAAGTAGATTTGTGAATAGTCAATTTAGTAGAAACTGCAGTATGTGGGAGTTTCCCAGTCACTTGACTGAGAAAAGCAAGAAATCATACTTTTTTGAAGGCTATCTGGGATGAATTAAATCCATCACTTGTAAGAGTGCACCAATATTTACATATTTCTGTGATGCACAAATTTCAGACCAACACTTAAGTTATTTTCAGAGAACTGATTCTAAGGACTAATGAAAATTTATTCTCATTTAAGCTGAAAAATGATCGAACCAAGTGCTACAAAAAACACTTTTAGCACACTAGCATTTGTTGCCTCAAATAAAAGGGAAGTCTTAGAACCTTTTAAAATGTTTCTAATTGCATAAAATGTTTTCTACCTCTGACTTCCTGTTTGACTCTATAATATGATTTCTTCATTGTGGGTTAGATGCAAAGAACTTGACTTGTGGGTAGATCTCTCAACCTTTACAGCACACTGTAAACACAAAACTGAACTCAGATTTTATAAAGGGAAGACCCTAACTCATTTTTAATCTTCTGGGTTTTGCCTTTGCAAAAGCTTCCTGTACTACTGCAGCATAATTTTGTTAAATACTTAAATAGATAGTTTAATTATTTCTTCATCTCCAGAACTTCTGACAGTATTTGAATTGTCTCAACAAAGATTTTAATTTCATTTGGTGTTGACCTGTAACAAATTTATGTGTTTAGAGCTCAGCTTCTGAAATAATTTTCTACGGAGACAAATATTTCTAGTCACGTATTTCTAGACGTGAAGTCTGTAGAAAGAGATTAACAACTTTCATTAGAACATCTAATAAGTGTAGCTGAAAACAGGGAAGATTTAGACCTAGATTGTAAGTTTGAGCATGCTGCAGATTATACTGCTTTTTTGAAGACAATGTAATACAGGGCTTAACATATGTACAACAAAGTTGTCAGTAGCTGGTTCAGTAAAGTAAATGCATACCATGATCTTCTTTACAATGGCTTAAAGACAAAACAAAAAAAGCTAACACAGCAACTTCATTACTGCCTGCATTAATTCCTGTCTTGACCCGTAATTGACAGATCTAAGTGCTCAATTAATAAAAAGATAAAACAGTAAAGAAATTAGTAAAAGAAAGAAACTCAAATAGAAAAAGTCAGTGTCTTAAGGGAAGAGTGCCATAGAGTGCTATATGGGGATTATTTCCCCCCTTCAAAAATTCTAAATCTAAATTCAACTTGCATGTTGTTCTGGTAAGATGATACGTTTCTGTTTTCATGTCTCCCATCCATTGTTTTGCTACCTGTAACCAGAAAACCTACCCCAAAACCTAGTCATGATGCATAAAATCTTGAACTGGTATTGGTCTCATTGGTATGCATGCCAGAACGCATTTGGGATAATTGTGACTCACGCTTAGGCGCTTTTTCCATGTGCCACCTCATTTGACGTCATTAAAAATAGAATACATATTTGACTCCAGAACACTGGGAAGTGAAGGGCGAGGGTAGCCATTCATAATTACCTGAAAAAGGATAATAGTGACACTGCCATTTCTGCGCAAAGAGATCAAGTATGACGTTTCTTATGGGCACGGAATTAGGTCTTAGAGTACGTGTTAAGCTTTTTCCAAGAAAACTGCAAAAATACAACACAAATGGTGTGCAAAGCACTTTTGAACTAAGCTTTCAAAGGGGAACATTAAAGGCCGCTGATCTGATTTATTTAGATTTTCAGGCTCCTAAGGGATGTTTTTCCTATGAAAAACACTGCTTCTCGGTGCATTATCCAAGAAACTACACGAGGAGCCAAATTCTGTTTTTCAGTATATCCACAGGGCTTCCCTTTCACCAATTTTAGCTCATTATTTGTATTCTAGGTTTAAAATGAGCCTTAATTAAATACTTACAAAGTTTATCAGTCACCAAACAGCCAAGGAAAGAAAGCAAGGCTTTATACGTAGATGTGTTGATAACACATTTCATGCATTTGCTAAGCAAACAGATGTTCAAACACGACATCTGCCTCAGTCCTCTCCTCCAGCTTTTGGAGGAACAAACTGTATCTTACTCTAAATGGAACCTAAAGGCTCATTCTGGTTGTCTTTTCATCCACAATACACACAGAAACAACACTGACATGAAGTCATCAACTTCCTTCTGATATCTGTGTGCATGTATTTGTTGCAATTTATACCTATAGCTCCTGAACTCAAAGGGCCTGTTATGTGAACAGTGGCATGAGAACATTCTAGTGTACCCTTTTACAAAGTGCAATCATGTTACAACCAAATAAATCACGTTTGACTCTTCAGCAGTAAATCACTGGCTAACTTTCCTTTATTTCAACATGTTATTTCACTTCTAGTCTGGGTTTCCAACCGTTCTGAAACACAACAGACTGCTGCCTCCACCCAGAAAATATCCCTTGGCTGACAGGACTAGGTATTCAAGCCTTACTTTGGTAATAACCTGACAAAATAAAAGTGGGGTGGGGGGCAAGAGGGAGAACCAACAGGACTTTGCCAAATTTAAGAAATATAGCTAATAAAACTGAAGTTTCAATAATGGCAGAAAATCAAAAAGTCCTGGGAAAATGTCCTACCTGGAACTCTGTCTGAGGCTAACAGGTAATCAAGATTCACATTACAATACGTATTTCTGCCAATGCCTGTTAATGCCAAAGCACAGCTACTGCTGAAATGTTTATATAGGTACGCAGTTCTAGAGAAATGCAACTCACCATTGTTAAGAGTTCCTTCAGGGGAACCCATGGTAACCCTGTAATACTGGTGTAACAAGGCTTCTGAGCCTCTGATTTCATGGCAGTGTGCATCTAGACAAAAACATACAGGGGACTGAAGGCAGGAGAAAGAGGGGGTCCCTGTTTCACAATGTCCACTGCAACACGTACACTCCACGGCACACAACTGAGCAGCACCTTCTCATTTCTTACCAGAGTGTCTTTTGGGCTCTTCCATGTATCTGTGAAAAAAAGGTATCAGTGCTGCACATAGAGAAATACTGGCTTGCTTGAAGGCAAATGAAGCATCTATCAGTGTGTGTTATTTAAATTTCTTTTTTCTTTCTCTGATTCTCCACCTTGCAATACCAAAAAAATACCCGTGTTAATTTCTTCTTGACTGTTTAGCTGTGTGACATAGCTATGCATTCCCTTTGGAGGAATAAACTCTACCTTGTTCTGAGTTGAAACCAATGGCTCAGTCTAATTGACTTGATTTCTATCCAAAGCATCTGTAGAGAGAACAGCATTACTGGGTTATAAAGTAATCAGCGTCATTCACACATCCGTGTGCACATACATGTTGTTAGATTGCTATTGCAAACCAGGTATTATCATAAGCTTCAGAATCTACAATTATCAATGTGTAATTAATTCTTAGAATAATTCCTGAAAGCAAAAAGCAATCATCATAAGATGTACTTTCTTCCTTTAAGATCTAGGAGTCTCTTCACGGACATGTAAACGGAACAAGATGAACTGTATGCATGCACAAACATTAAACCCTTAATGCACAGGGAACTTGAAAAACTGTCTTGCACATTATGCTATAAATGCTAAAAAAATTGAGAATACTAAATACTCAGAAAACAAATGAAAAACGCTCCCTCTCTCCACTGTTAGTAGCATATTACTAGAAACTGAAAAATGGTACCTCTTTATTGCTAAAATTGTTGTTTTACCTGACTGACATTGTACCCCTCAGAAGAAAATCCAGGTTTCCCAATTATTTGTATGCAGTGGAACAGTAGGGGGAGCTCAACGCTGTTTCCCTGCTAAGTCTTACAGAATCATGACTACTTTCTGAGCCTAAGCCCGTAATAATGGCAAAAGTTTTCACCCATAAATACAAGAGCTTTGAATAGGCAGTGTAATTGAAAATACAGCTAGAATTGTCTTCAGTATCCACCCTAAAATTTAACCATTGACTCTTCTGAAAATTTCCCAGTCTGTTCAAAGTTGTAGAGCCATTAAATATTCTTTACTTTGGAGTAAAAAATTAGTTTCTGGCGATCTCTTTAAATAAATAAACACCAAAACAAAGACAAATTTTCAGAGTATTTTTATTTAGATTCTATATAAGGTCATGCAAAGCCATAATTCAAAATATAACTGGATTAGGAAGCAGGGTAATAGAAATACAGCACCCTGACAACCCACTTCATTATTACATCCACACCAGGTAACAGATGGTTTTTACTCAAATATGTACTTAATCCATCCAGCTCTCTACACAACTCTCTATATATGTCCAAAGCAGCATTTTCTAAGTGTTTAAAAGTTTTTCATTTCACTTCATTTCAGACAAATGAAACCAGTAATATCCTTTTCCCTACTGATCAATTTCCAGAATTCCCTCAAATATTCCTACAGATTCACCCATATTCCTTAAGAGAATAGAGCCCTAGCTAAATGAAATGGTAAGTGCAGCAGAATTTAACTAATATACAGCAATCACTGGACTACTACCATTAGCTGTGCATCTCAAGCAGGAGAATTTTTTCCATCTCTGCCTAAGTTCAAGTGCTCAAATCATGCCGCACTGGTTTAGGCAAATACCATCCGCCTATCTTATAAACTGAGGTCATAGTTACAACTTAGGTTACATAACTGAAGTTAGAACTATAGTTATAACTTACGTTACATAACTGAAGTTATAACTATAGTTATAAACTGAGGCTTACAATCCAATCCACATTTTTACTTCAGCATGTAACCAAGTTCCTCACTTCTGCGTAAGTACCAAAAGGAAGCCAATTATTTGCTATTTTCTAATTTAGTATAATCTACAATTTTAAACATCTTTCTAGGAATCATACTTTCCTCAAGTATTTGTGATGGCTTTACGTAAGACTTAAAGAGGACCATTTTTTCTTAGTACAAGCTTTTCTAATGGATTCTCACATAAAGGTAGAAAGATACCTCCATTCTTATTGTCCTTCGACTTAAGGAAGACATTGATTAGTTGTCCCAAGAGCCTTCTCTGCACTCACTTTAAAACAGTAAAGGATGGAAATGTTCTCCTGATGGACTTCTGTTATCAGTTTATAAAATTGTATTTAGCAGTAAAAAAATAATTGCCCATCCAAAAATGCAGTTGACCAGGTCATCACTTTTATCCTCATCACTCAGATAGTTTCTTTTGGTTTTCATTAAGAGATTGGGTAGTAATGTGCAAAAGATACTGATGGTCCTACTAATACAAGATATAAAGCATATATGAAGTACAGAATTTATTACTGAAGCTTCCAAATACTTGACACTTCCAAATTCTTGCAGTGAACTTGTGTTTGGATTGCAAATTGAAAAGGCAATTTTAAGTAAAATTACACAAAAGGGAGAATTTATTTTCTGTTGATATTCACTGGAAAAATACCACATTGACTCATGATTTTACATATTCTCTAAGGAATTTATGTGGAAAGAGGTATTATCAGTTCCTTAACCATGAACCGTCAGTTTGCATTCACATACAGATTCATTTTTACATTGTATTTTCTCCATGTATATTTGTTTGTTTCTGTGTTTGCTACCTTTTAAGACCACCAGGTGAAAATACATATGTAAACGTGAAAGAACTGAAATGCATTGTCCCTTTAAATATTTTGCTAATGGCAGGCTCTGTTTGATTTATGGTGTTGAGTGATACCTGAGTCTGTAACGACAGCGTGTGGTGTCTACTAGAATTGCACCAAGAGTACCCAATTATTATTTATTCTGCTATGGAATGATTCCGACAGAACAATAGAGAAATATTTTTACTTCCAGTTGTTGCTGTAGAGGTGATCACACTTACATAAAATGCGTTCTGCACTATAAGTCCTTGATCCCAGCTGGAACACTTTGCTTGCACTGAAACACAAAAATATTTTCGAAAACCCCAAATCTTACTGCACATCCATCTTTTAAGGAGACATTGCTCAGCTATTTTAACCGAGGAAGTGATATAATGCAAATGATAATTTTTCACTTTCCGTACTAAACTTCAGTGTAAGTTTGTGAAAAGTACTGTGGTGTGCTTTGATATTGGATTTGTCTTCCCTTATAAAATTATGGTCAATGAGATGATTATCCATGGTTCTTCTAGTGCCACACTTTGGCTTGCAAAATAACCTCAGCTGATATACTCTTTGAATGATGGAAGGAATTATGAATAATCCTTTCCAATTAAATACTAAAAGAACTATGCCTGACTGGGGACTATGTAACTCGTTTCACTGTCTTGCAACACAGAAATAAATAAATTGGGAATGATGGCCTACCAGATTATTCTACTGCTTAGGGTATTTCTGAGGATGTATGATGAAATATTCAGTGAACAAACTAGAGGATTCACACCATGATAGTGTGTATTTTAAACATCTTAAAGGGAGCTCCGGGACTGATACTACAGCATATGATGATGAAAAACAGCATAATTCCATTGAAAATGATGAAATTATGTGAAACTTGAATGAAATCAGAATTATGTAGCATACGCCCAAGGGCAGACTGTAGGAGAAGAGTAAAAGTTAGAAAAGAATGCTTGAGATCTTAGATAAATAATCCAAATATCTAATGTCATTAACACTTATAACCCAGCAAAGCATAAGATGTCCTACTGACTGCACATGAACTAGACAATGTACAAACTTTCCAGAGGTTAGTAAGTATGCATGACAAAGTGCCTAAGAGCAACTTATTTTGCAGTTGCACAAAACCAGAAACCCCATAAAGAATAAAAGCTGCCTTGTAAAAAATAATGCTAATTCCAAAAGCTGTAAGAAAAATGTGCTTGCATGCGAGGAATGTAATAAATATGCTTAGAAGTTATTTTGACAGAAACGACTATATTCCTATGCTGCCCAAATACAGATTTATAATTTAGGTCACACAGGTGGAGGAATAGTACCCCACTGACTAGATCATGGGAGGAACACTTTATCACAGACTTTGCTGAAGTTTTGGGAGGACACTTTAATCTACGTAGTTAAGAAATAACAAAAATACTAATAAAATAGCCTGGAAACATAATTGGTGGCTATTTGGTAGATAAACAATGGGACAAAAGTCATCACCGAGTCAGCAGGTGCTAATATTGAACAATTAATTATCTCTTTTTACTGAGCTGCTGCTGCTACCACCGTGATAGCAACTCTTGCTCTACCAATTTAACAATGTAATTTGTGTCACATGGGTATGTCAAGTGGGGTTTTTCAGGGCTGGAATTTATGATCCTGTTCTACCAGACTTGTGCAGACCATATGGGAGCAGTTGGCTGAAGCAGCTGATCCAGCGGCTTATTGCCACAGAAAGGATGGTCTGGGCCACCCTGTGCCTACTGGCCGTTTCCCTTGAGCAGGCTCAAACTGTCATGTTTGGAACTTTGGAAAAGCCAATGCAACTCCTTAAACAGCAATGTAACTCAGGAAAATACCCCAGTAAAACTGGAACAGGAGTTACATCAGCTCTGAGGACCGGGGCTCCACAGGGCAGAGAAGTGCAGGGTGACGGAGGGCAGAAGTCTCCCTCTGCTGCTTCTGCTCCACTTGCCTGCACTATAAACACCAGGGTCTGCTGCCCACACCGGCCAGCTCACCAACCGGGTGCCGCCACCTCACCCACGGCGCCCAGCAGAGGAGCTGGGCGCCACTCTTGTCCCTGCAGTGGCCACGGCACCTTCCCTCGCCATCTTCCTCCAGGCGGACGAAACGTAACCTCTGGCCAAGGCTTCGTCCAGTCCACCCTCCGCTGGTCAGCGCAGACCCCTGAAGGGAAAGAGCCGGCCGCCCGGTGTTACTTGACGGAGACTGTTCTCCCACCCCCGCGGGGTGGCCGCTGGCAGCGGCTGCCGGGCACAGGCAGGAGGCACGTCGACGCGCCCCGGTTTGCGGCGGGGCAGACGGAGCCGCGGGGAGGGCCGCACAGCCCCAGGGGCGCCGCGCAACGGCGGGGAGCTGCGGCCCTCACCGCGCCGGGGACCCACAGGCAGCGAAGCTGACATCTCCAGGGTGTCCCGCTGCGAGACGGTGGGAAAAGTCACGCTTCCGCCTCGGAGCACGAAGGGGCAGGAAATGGGCAGCGCCGCCCGCCCGCCCCCCGGCCCCCGCCCCCCGCCCCCCGGCCCCCGGCCCCCGGCCCCCGGCCCCCGGCCCCCGGCCCCCGGCCCCCGGCCCGCCGTGTGCCCCGCCCGCGGCTGCGCGTCCTCGCCGGCCGCCGGGCAGCGCGCCTTCCGGCCAGCAGAGTCCGGCGAGACCCCCACCCCGGCCCCTGTAAGGGGCGCCCGAGAGCGGGCGGGCGCGGTCCTTGCCGGGGCGGGTCGGCGGCAGCCGGCGGGTTGCGCCGGAACGGCCGCCGTGGCCGTCCGTGCAGGCGGGGGATGCTGCAGTGGGCGATCAGCGTTCCTGGAGAGGTGAACTCTCCCGTTAGCTGTACACTCGCTCTCTTCCTTCGGACTGCTCTGGAAGTCCCAGCGGTGCGCGAGTAGACGGACGCCAGCTCTACACACCGCCCACGAGGCCGTGCCTGGCAAGCGACGGCTTCCCGATAGCTTCTCCGGCTCTTCGTATCGCTTTCCGCCTGGCGCGTCCGGGACGGGATCGGATGTTGCACCGCCACCGGCTGCGGCTGAGGCAGAGACTACAGCTAAGAGTTCCCACCGAACTTCGTAAGCTGTGGCAAACACCTCAAACGAAGTGTAAATAAAAGCAACTCATAAAAAAGGGGGAGTATCTGGTACTTCAGACCGCAAATGAAAACATGAAACGATCCTGAGGCTTTTGGTAGCGTGCTGTATGTGTATGGTGTGTCCGGCAGGGATGCTACCCGCACCGCTCTTCTCTACAGAACATCGCTGATGTTAGGTGGGAAAATCAGCAGGATCAAGAGAGCGTTGGAAGAACAAGAGTATCGAACAGTCCTTACCCTTTTTCAGAAACAATAAGAACATGCAGAACATAAAGACTTGCAAAAGGGTAAAAGGAAATAAATTTTTAACATTTCACATAAATAAAATGAACAAGTAAGTTTTTTTAACCCTTCCCTAGTCATTAGTCTGTACCATAACACCTTGGCAGACAGCTGTCACTTTGAAATAAATAACACTGGGAAATTTTCGGGAAGTAATTTGTCAAAACCACACATGCTTGATTGTATCAGTTGAGGGAAATTGCAAATACTGGATGTTACTCATTTAACACTAGAGAACGAGCAGATACAATTTGTTTGTTGTCCTAAAACCAAAACAAAACAAAATGCAAACAAAAACCTGATGAGGATGGCATACGGGGAAGGATAAATTGCTCTACTCAGACGTACTGATGGCCTGTAAATTAACTGCAAAGACTCACAGACAAGACTGAGGTGTACTTGTGCCTAGCACTGTGAAACATGTTCCTAAGGCACAATGGGCATCAGAAAGCACTGGCAAGATAATCCATTCCTTAAGATGGGATGCTGACTAGCTACCAAAATCCTGCAACATTGCTATACGTCATCTGCTGTTTTACTGTCATGTGAGTACCAAGTTCAGATACTGATGGAATCTGTCAAAACATGACAGAAAAACGTGTCTCAAGCAGAAGAGACAGAGTGACAATAAATACCTTCAGGCAGATGGAAGGAAGAAATTAAAAACTGGCATAGATTAGTGCAGAGACTGATACAGAGGTGATAAAACAGAGTGGTGGTTTCCCAATCTTTGCTGGCTTCTGAGCAAAAATACGGAAAATGCAGGTTGTTTAATATCATA
This sequence comes from Bucorvus abyssinicus, assembly GCA_009769605.1. Taxonomy (NCBI): domain Eukaryota; kingdom Metazoa; phylum Chordata; class Aves; order Bucerotiformes; family Bucorvidae; genus Bucorvus; species Bucorvus abyssinicus. The sequence continues at coordinate 80,139,796 of CM020063.1, forward strand.
CTTTGCTCCCTCTGTCAGTCTCACTTTTAATTTCCTGTGGCAGTAAGCAAAATTAAAACATCTCACAGGCAATGGATTGCTGTGAGCTGTGCACTGGAGAGTACTTGGATAGAGGAATATGAGACTTAAGGCTACAGGGGAGGCTTATCAGGAAGTATCTGTGCAGGATTAGGTAACAGTATGGATCGTATCTATGGATAATATCTGTATGGGCAATAATGGTGTCTGTTGTTTAATGACAGTTCTTTTTAAGATAAAATATTTATAAAGGTTGGTCCATGTCTCAAAACAAAAGCCAACCACTATGGAGTTGAGTGCTGGAAAGAAATTTCCTCGTAAGTTTATTGTCATGTAATTGTCCAATAATGGGGTTCTTCTGACTTCCACGAAGTCAGAACACAAATGGGTAAAACAGTGTGTAATGGCTGTCTGCTGATGCCAGATTCAGGACTAGGTGGTTCATCCGTTAAAAATCTGAAGGAATTTATTCAGTGGAGATTTAAAGTCTAATGATGTCAATGGGAGCGGTACATACAGATTAAATTTGTGGTCCCTGGGGCGTCTCTTCTAGTTAAAAATGCAACATTAAATGACAGTTCTGCATGTGATATGGTACATGCTGTGTTCATGCCTTCTACATCGAGCATGTAAAAAAGTTGCTTAAGAAACTTGATTCAGAATTCTTCTGCCGGTGAATGTTACAGTATGGTCTGAGTCACGTAGTTTTTAAGGGAAATGCTGTGCCCTCAGTTTGGGGGTGGATTTTGATACAGCTCACCCAAAGGTTCCAAACTCGTCAACCCACTCTTACCCTTTCTCTGGATGTGATGCCAGAAGATGGTTGCTGCGGACTTGAACTCCGTGTTCCTGGGTTCTAGGCACAAAACATCCATCAAGTATCTCGTGACCTGTTCCACGCACCTGTCTTCACCCTTTAGGGCCCTGGCTTTTAGAAGAACACTCTGTTATGTTGAGAATTAATTTAATGAAGAAATTCACATACCCCTCCCTTTGTTACCTACTCACATTTTACACAAGCCATCTCTGTAATTCAATGTTTAAAAATCTTTATTGGATTTAATATGAATACATTATCTGGGATCATAAGGCAGACAGACAAATATATAGATAAACCTTCACATATATAGGTTTTAAAATAAGAGGAGATGCTTTGAAGGAAATACAATTTAATAGCTAGAATGACACAGTTTTGACTAAAACTCATGTATAAATTTACTGTAATAAAGAAACTTAATTGTAAAAAAAATTCCAAGTTGTGTTAACTGGTCTTATTCATACTAATACAATATAGATCTATGTGAAAATAATGCATTTTCTAAAAGAAATTAAACTTTTTTCATGCTCCAGAAGTTAAATGTATGTATTATTTTCATGACTATTTTATTCTCATTTTTTAATTCCCTTCCTTAATTCGTATTAGCAGTACATAGGAATATTTTTAGGAAAGAGTCTGTGAATTTAAAAACAGATGTCAACAGGTGCTGGAAGGGACATTGCACCTGAAGCTAGAAGATGGAGAATGATGTGCCCCTCTACCTACTGCATAGGCTGGTACGAGTCTCAACAGCAGATTTTACAACATTCCCAGATACAAATAATTTAACACGGAGATGGGCAAGGGAAGGGCAGGTGTGGGAATTTTGCAAGGAGTTTATGGATCCACAAGAACTAGAAGCTGCGTCACTACATTCCGTCCGATTGTGTGCCATCACCCTGGGGGCTACTGGAGGCTATGTGAGGACAGCTTTTCTGGGACTGAAGGCGAGCGGGGCTGGCACTGGGGCAATGGGTGGCAGTTAAGTGCTGGCTGAATAGCGGCTACAACAGCAGAGTATAAGCTGCAGCCCATGTATTGGTGCCTTCCAGCGAGGCGGGCAAGCGTCCCGCCGCTTTTGTGGCGAGCGTCTTTGCTTTACCCTGCGTGTGACAGAACCCCGGGCAGGGTGTCAGCCTTGCGGGCGTGAAAACCCACTCGCGCCCGGTGGTGTACGTGTGTCCCACACTGCGCTTCCACCCCGGCTGAAGGTGGAGAAGGCGCTTCTCCCCTGCCCGTCCCTTCCCTTCTCGCGGTTGTCACATTTCCCCCCCATCCAAGCCATGTCTTCTAGGACGGGCACGGCATAAAAACGTGTGTTCCCGACTGAAAACAAAAGGACGGGGAAGCCAGCGCGGCGCCCGGCGCTCGGGAAAGCGCTGCCCTGCCGGACGAACCGGAGCAGGCTCTGTTCCTCGCGGCCATTTGGTGTGAGAAACCGCCCGGTCTTTCCCCGCACCTCCGCTCCGCCGCCGCCGCGGGGAGTGCGGGGGCGGCCTTGGGGCGCCGGGCCGGGCTAGGGGCGGCATTCCGTGGGGGCCCGGCTCCCCCGGCCGCTCGCCCCCGGCCTGCGGCGGCGCGGGGGGAGAGCGGTAGAGGCGGCGGGAGAGACGGTCCGCCATATTTCTGCCTCACCACGCCCGCAGAGCCGAGCCATTGAAAAGCCGGGCGAGCCCGGCCCCCGCCTGCCTGCTCGCCTGCTCTTCCTCCCCAGCGGCTCCCTGCCACCCTCTCGCCCTCACCGGCAGGGCAGGGGCGAGCCGCGGCAGCTCTCCGGCAGCTGCTCCGACCGCCAGAAGGGCGGGCGGCCGCCTCGCCGGGAAGGAGGGTCAGCGCTGAGAAACCTCTTCCTGCCGGGCGCGCGCCGGTCGCCGGGAAGCGGCGGGCTCGCCCACCCCGCAGGAACTGGGCTCCCACTTCAGGGCGGGGGGAGCGGCGGGGACATGAGTGCGCGGAGGGGGGCTGGGATTCGTGGGCATTAGCATTTATATAGGGGTGGGGTGGTCGCGTCGGCAGGCGGCGGAGGTGTCGTTCTCCAGGGACGCTCGGGGACCGCGGGCGGCGGCAGAGGAGGAAAGGGAGTAGCAGGGCGAGGGCCGGCGGTGGCGGGTGGCTTCGCTCGGTTGGGCTGGGTAGCGCTGCCGCCGCCGCCGCAGTGCATGTTTCTGTGTTGTTTGGTGCATGATTTAGAGGAGAGGAGGAGTTGGCAGCGACGGGTATCAGCGGCAGGGAGCGGGGATCCGCGCCGCCAGCGGCCCTGCCTCTTTCTCCTCGCCCCTGAGTGACACCGAGGCAGCTGCCTGCGCTTGCCCTGCGGCGCCCAGCGGGGGCTCCCGGGCAGCGAGCGCTTCAGTCCCCCGGGGCCGGTGCGGCGGCGGCGGGGTGCGTGTGTGTGAGTGTGCGTGCGATTTTAGGGGGGGTGGGGGTTGTGTCTGAACCAGTTAGGAAGAATGACTCTGGAGTCCATCATGGCGTGCTGCCTGAGCGAGGAAGCCAAGGAAGCCCGGCGGATCAACGACGAGATCGAGCGGCAGCTGCGCCGGGACAAGCGGGACGCCCGCCGGGAGCTGAAGCTGCTGCTGCTGGGTGAGTGCGGGCTGCCGCCGCCGGGCTCGGCCCGGCCGCCTCGCTTCACCTCGGGCCGCCGCCGGCGCGCACGCCCCAGGTGCCGCCGGAGCTGCAGCCCAGCCGGCCCCGCCGCCGCCGCCCCGGGCTCCCTCCGGCCGGCGCGTTACGCGGCGGGGCCGGGGCGGCGGCGGGGCCGGCTGGGCTGCCCCCGGGCGCTCGGCGCGTCCGCCGCGGAGAGCCGCAGGCCGTGCCCCCGTCGCGGCGGGGCGTGTGTGCCCGCCCGCGGGCATCGCGGCGGCGGGGCGAACGGCTGCGGATCCTGCGGGTGGGCTCGGTGTGGACGGGGAACGGCCTTACAAGCTGGAGAGGGGAAGGATGGCGGGTGAGTGGGGGGTGCGGGCCGGGGAGGTGGGGAGAGAGCGCGGTGCGGGGCAAATGTCGGCGGCGGTGCGTGTGGGAGAGCCGTGCCATGGAAGCAGATTAACGAAGGGACTCGCAGGGGGGTTCGCTGTGCAGATCGGGCTTAATATCGGCATTGCTCTGTGAGCCTCCGGAAGGTTCTTGGCTCGCCGTTTGCCTTTTTTATTTTGATTTTTATTTAATGAGGTGAACTGGGATAAGGGGCTTAGATTCTAGAACGGTTGTTAGAAAGAAAAGGACCCGTAAACCCCAGATGCACACATTGAAGCTGAGGAGTAACCTGAAGTATGCAGGAGGATGACAGGATCTTTAATACCTTCGGAATCCACCCACTGGTTGGGAAATAAAATCTATTGTATCATTTCTCTTTAATTAAAACAAAGGTTGTTATTTTAGAGCCGCGAGTATGCAGAGGCAGTGTTTATCTAATAAAAATTTGGCTTATGTTAAAATAAGCCTTTTCAGTTAAAATATGTCTGTCCCTATCCAGTGTGCTCTACTGTGCTGTGTCGCCTCTGTGGTAATACAGTTTCTGCCTGGGACTCACAGGCCTTGAAATATGTCTGCACCACAGTCTGGTGTGTGGATGAGTGGGGATGTTCCATATAGATGCGGGGTTGTTTATGCTGAAGATTTTTGTCTTGGGTCATGTATATGAAAGTAGAGTGATTTATACTGGTGGAATAAACTGCCTTTTCAATGAGGTGAGAAAAGTTGAAAGGAAAAGTCAGAATACATGTTACTGCTTCCATATGAATATGCTGTTTCCTGCAGCTTGTCTTCTGGATATGGAGAAGGATGTTTAGGTCCTTGACTGGTGTGGAAAGGAAGTGGTGGAGCCAGATGCAGCACTCCCTGTAGTAATGTTCTGTCTCATTTTGGCCTGATTTTGGTTTTTGGAAGTGCATGTTGTGACTGTTACAAGATTTAAAAAGAAAACAAAATAGGGGATAGGTAGCTTTCCTTTGCTTAAATTTATGGATGTTTATGTATTATTACTGAATGATACTATCAGCTTCAGGAGAGGCAGGTGGCATATTTGAGTTGTTCCTTAGGTCGAAATTGTTTCTGTATTTTCCTAATTTGTCTTGCAGTAGTGCTAAAGGCTTCTCCTGAGTTTTCAAGAATGTATGAAAATTACTGAACGAGACCAGTATATATGCTACTCAGAGGAGGAATTCAGAGATCCAATTCTGCAATCAGTAATGCAGAGCTTGTACTGCTTTGCAAGGTCCTCCCTCCAGTAATGTGAGTTGTAGGAGTAGGTGGTAGTAGATCAGGGTCCACCTGTGGCATCGCTTTGGACCAAACGGTATGCAGTGACTGGAGACAACGGGGGAGAAGCCGATTTGTATAAAGCATTGGGGAAAACTCTGGAGTGCCTGTGTTAAAGGTTTTGTTTTGCACTAATGGTGATGAATGCACAGAGTTCTGACACACTTGTGAAGGCATGATGTCGTAGAGACTAAGAGGGGTGAATGTTCTGCCACTCATGCTTAACAGTATTTCTTTATATATCAGTAATGAAGCCAGTACAGAATTTGTTATTCACATTTTTTGATCTTTTTCTTCGTCAGTCTGTCATGTTTGACTGAAAGTGTGTGCATGTGCAGCTGTTTGGATTAAGGCTTAATGATCTCATCTTGTAAAATGCAGTGTAGTGGTGAACCACCTTTGGAGTCCTGGGATTGAGTAGAGGTTCAAGTTTCAATTGATAAACAAATTTTGAGGAAAACTTTTTTATTACTGGATTTATTTTGGGTATCTGACAGCACTTTGTTTTTAGTCACTCTCACTGCTTCCCCAGCTTAGGCAGTTTAAATTTGCGTTGTTGCTGTGGGTCATTCACTGCTTCCCCAGCTTAGGCAGTTTAAATTTGCGTTGTTGCTGTGGGTCATTCACTGCTTCCCCAGCTTAGGCAGTTTAAATTTGCGTTGTTGCTGTGGGTCATTCACATGGTTATGAGGCAGACAAAACCGTTTTAGAAAAGTATTCATTAAAAACGATGCGTCTGGCAGCACAAAACCCACCTGAAACCAGCGTTGCTTAAAGTAATAGTTTTTTAAAAATTGAATAGAACTTTACTGTTCCATTACATGTCTTTACCCCTCAAAACTTAAATTGCTAATATTGCATAATTTTATTTCATGTAAACATCAGCAAATGTGTTTGTTTTGGTGGGTTTTTTCCTTTTTTTTTTCTCAGATATGCCAAGTTCTCAGTCCCACTTTAAGTATTGTGGGACTTAAAAGCTTAAGTGGGTTAAAGGCTTGTGAGTACAGGACTGAGGCATACCCTTTGGCACTACCAGTGCAGTTTAAGCTGAGCCGTGTTAATTGACCCTGCATGTTCTTCAGATTTGTTGCCAGTGCAAAGTGAAAGGTATTAACTCAAAAGGTTTTAAGGCACAAATAAGCCTGTCTATGCCGGCTTGTTTTCTTATACTTGTTTGAAAATTAGATGCACATATGTACAAATACACAGAGGTAGCAAATACAAAGAAGAAAAGAAGTCTGTATCTGAAGAGAAGGCTTTTTGCCCCCCTTGACTTGTGGAAGATACAGTGCTTCCTGGCAAAGCGAGTGTGTTTCCTCCTAACTTGTTACTGTGTGACACAGACGCACAAACAGTGCTTGTTCACCCTTTTTGAGTATTAATGATGATACCTTTTTGCATGGGATCGAAAGAGTTTAAGTAATTTATGGCAAACTTTCACTGCATGCTAAGATTATTTTTAAGTATTATTTTAAAAATAACCCCTCTTGTGATTAAACGTTAAAACACCACTTTTAGATACTTTATTGCTTAATTGCTTAATATTTGGAACAGATTAGAACAGGAGAAAGTATTTTTTACTATTATAATTCTGAAAAGCCAGAATTGAGAAATAGACACTGAAGCATTATTATTATGTAGTAGTTCAGCTAGCAACTCAGCTGCAGTGTTTTAAGGGACTTTGGAACAAATTCAGTCTTCCACTGAATTTGGTTTTAATCTCGCGTATTTTCCAAGTTCTTCTGGATTTCGTTACTGCTGAATGCTCTGTAAAACCCTGTGATTGTTCTCCAGAGTTTTACAGTTATTAATACCCATCCATTGTTTGCTGTTAGCTGTAAAAACACTTACATTGTTTTTATAATTTTTTTTTTTAAAAAAAAGGTGTTTTAATGTTTCGTATTGGTATAAGCCAGACAAAATATACAGTATTCTGCATGCTTGAATTTTAAGCGTGTATGTACATATCTATTGTTAAGTTTAAGAGCCATGTGCTCTATTTCTTCTGTGTGTCGTTTTGCTTGTCATCCATGGAAATTTTATGTGGTCTCAGAAAGCAACATTTGGGCTTGCGTGATAAACTGTAGCCATAAATCTTCAATCCTGAACATCCTGCACAGGTACATTCTATATATTTGTATTATACACTGTTTTCTCAGTAGGAAATGCCTTGAGTGTCTAAGAAAACAATCTGGCAGGATCATGCTTGCTGGCTAGCCATGCCTGCGTATCTATAAACCTTGGCCACATGAAGTACTGGAGGTGTGTGACAATGTTTGCTGTTTTGTGGTATATTTGCTGGTATTGTATCATGTGCAAAACATGGTTTTTTTAGGGAATAGGTATTTCTTATGTTTGAGATGGCAGATACATCAGTGAAGAGAGTTGCCTAGTGTCCTTCTAGTCTCTATGCATTACCAAAGGAAACAGGTAGAAGACAAGCCATTTGATTTAGCGTGGATGGCAACTAGTCTTACATGGAAAGATGCTTTTGAACATAAGGTGAATATCTGGAAAGCATGCAGAATATATTTGCATTGTTTTAATATACCTATGTCAGCCAAGTTAAAGACTTACATGCAGAACTTGGTGAAATAACACTGACTTAGCTTTCTGTGGCTAAGTTGAAGAGGAAATTGGTCCACTAAGCCATCAATGGAGTACCTTGGTTTTATATAACTTTTTCTTCAGCTAAAGAACCAAGCAAGCTTCCTTATAGCTTGTATTTGCTTTGGTCTGTCCTCACACTGAACACTTTCAAATAGTTTTAGGTAGTTACCACAGCACCTATTTACAACTGTAAAATGAAAAAGTAGTTAACGTACATCTTGATGTGAGTTGTAACTAGATTGGTAAATCTACCTCATTTAGCAGAAGCTGTTCTTAAGGAAATACAATTTTGCTCTGGATGAAAAAAAACCTTCCTATGTTCTTATTTAGACATATACGTCCATGTATAAAAATATTTTGTGGGGAGGAAACCACAAAATTATCATCTGAATATTAGTGTGATAACGTATGAAGAATATATATTTAGAATGTATTTAAGAACATATTTAGTGCATGAGGAAGGGTTATTTTGTTTGCAGCTGTTACAAAGGGAATGTTGCTGTTTTGGTTTTACTTACTTAGAAATTATCTACACCCTCTGAAGTTAATAGGAACTTCCTAAGGTCCTGAACAGTCAAAGAATTCTGATTAATTTAATTTTATTTGTATGTCAAAGAGCCAGGTGACCCCAAATTTGGGGTTGACGAATGATATTGAGTTAGTGCAGCAGGGAAAAGTATATGCTTAGCAGAAGAATCGCTTGAGAATTTGGGTGTATGCTGCAAAGTTAGCAAATAGTAATTCTGCTTTTTTAGCTGCTTCAAATTATTTTTGTTGGTGTATAAAGACTATGGCATTTATAAGAGAAATCATTTCTTTTGAAATAATTATAATCTCTGAAGAATTAATCCCAGGAAGGTGTGAAGTAACATTATAAGGTAGATGGTAGTTAATGGTAATTAGCTTTGTTGCAGTAATAGAATGCTATAAACACCAAACGTTTTTTTCTTGCCCTGCTAAATGGTGTAAGACTCTGGAAAAATCTGTGCTTGCATTTCAATGCTCCTGTGTATGAGTGGCTCTTGTTAATGGCACTACGGAAGTTTTTCAGTGTTCACCTTTTATTTACTCTAATTATAAAACCTCTAACTGGCAAGAATGAAGAGCAGGAAAAGAGGGCAAAACCAAGGAAGAATTAGAATATAGAAAATACTAGGAATTCATATATTCAGTATTCTTAGCATCAGTGAAGGAAACATGCATCAGGCTTTAAGTATTGTTAAGATGCATTAGCACTGGAGGGCACAAGTATAAAGATACCACAGTTTTAGAAGTTAAAAGTTTTGACAGTTACTGGGAGAGTTCCAGGAACAGCACAAACATTTTTGCAAGCTAAATTAAAGATTAAATCTTAAGTCTTCTGAACGCACATTATTCCCCCAGTAAGTAGTGTTGATATATAGACGAAACTGAAGGGTGATTGTCTACAGATTTTTGTCCTTTGTGGGTTTTCAAAGGACAAATGGCATGGAATAATCAAACTACTAAATTTGCTCTCTATGCTTAGTGTTTAACTGTACTATAGAGTTTTAGCCCAGAACCCCTGTGCAGATGCAGTTGCCAATAGAAGAGTGCTGGAGTTAATTTTGTTCTGCATTTTCTGTGGCTGTTCCAGAAACAAAACTAAAACCCACCAAACAAGGTTCCTCATTTTATTCATAGATTCAGGCAGAATCTCCAGCAAACTACAGATATGGATGATGGGGTAGGCAAGTCCCACTGTCGTGGCTCACCTCAGCTGTCTCTGAAGAGGAGGTGATGCGCAATATGTGCATAGCTTGGATGAAGCAACCAAACATCAGAAAGTTTCTGAACGTGGAAACCCCTAGTGATTCTCCGAATTGAAAAGACAGAGGCTGTATTGGTGTTGCCTCAGCGCAGCTGAACTCTTGTTATCTACCTTTGTCTTCTAGCTGTTTGTAAGTTAGGTTGACCTGCTCTCCATGTGGAAGAAGCATTGTTAGGAATAGGACTATATGTCCATGGCTGGGTCTGGGTCTGATTTTCTCTCAAGAGCAAATAGATGGATTAAAGGTCTGCCCAAGGTGCTGTCCCCATTGATTATACACACCTTTTGTTTTGTATCTAGGAGAGTGCCACAGCGGTCCTTGCTGAAATGCTTTGGGACTCAGCCCCATCTATCAGAAGTCTGTTGAAGGAGGGTTTGGTTTTCCCCAAGCGAAATTGTGGCAAGGACAGTCAACATTTGAAATGTAAAATGTATTTTATTCCTTTTTTTTTCCTTTACCCAAAAATCTTCTCTGAAGCGATCAATGCAGTTAGATCCTTTAACTCTTTTGAAGTTAACGCTCTAACCTTGGTAAGTGTCACCAAATGTGTATCAGAAGGGGTTTTTTCCAGATGGAGTTACCCACCTTCAAGTTAAATCCAAGGTAAGAGCGCAGGTTTACTATTATGTAGGAATTTGGTATCATCGGACGTGATGGAAATACAACCTGTTAGAGATTCTCTCATTAAACAGGAATCAAGAGTTTAGGAATTACTGATTTAATTATGGTATAACCATGAAATCAAGCAAAAGAAATCCTCTTCTTGATCATAGTTTTATAAACTGAGGTACTATGTAATGAACATGTCTTTGAAATTCTCCATTAGGAAAAATATTTTAGAATTCTCAGTATTTGCTCATATGGCACATAGTATACATTCCTGCCTAGTCTTGTTAGTATGTCTGTCACTGTACCTGAGATATATGCTCACTGGCTGCTAGCATACCGATTCTTGGTCCTTGGCTAATTCGTTGCTCAACCAGCTGCAAACACAAAAGAAACATGATAATCTTTGGCCAGAATCCTTGTACTAAGAAAGAACATTTCTGTTACTTAGGAAAGTTGCTTTTCTCTTCTTGTTCTATAAACCCATCACAGAAGAGTTTTTAACTTGTAAGTCTTCAATGTTAATGTTAATTATCTTGCTTATATTAGAGAATGTTGGAAAAGAATGCCGAAAGCTATTCCAGCCCATGTTTCTGGGTGAATAGAGTCAGCCAGAAAGTCAAACAGAAGGTTTCTGTAGCACCAACTGCTAACTTATGAGGCCAGAAAAACTCAAAACACGTAGACGTTGGGAAGATGCCATCATTCCTTGTGCTTTTAGGAGCAGATCAGGCTAGGGAAACTGAGGAGCAAGTATGGAACATTTATTTTACTTTGGTACTGGACTTACTAAGCACTATATGTGCCACTTTGTCTCATAGACCAGAGCAGTAAAAGCAATGGAAATCAAATGTTGAAAACAAAAGACATTGTTCGTATATCTTCACGAAGCTTTTATGGACATCCAGGTACTTGGATGATTTGATGTTTGCCCTTTTGCAGTGTATTGTCTAGATGGTGTTGAAATCAGCATTTATGTTGATAGTGAAAACCTTTCGAAGGTGGTTTGCTAAAAGGAACAACTTAAGAAAAAAAGGCAATGCAAAATTATTCCCTTGTTACAAGCGTAATTTGCTTTAACTCAGTTGATCTTTTGGGTGAAAAAATAATGATTCTTAAAATACTTCTGACTTCTACTCCTTGTTTGTTTGTAAAATGGAAATAATAGTAGCCTAGAAACTGAAACACTGTGTTGTTTTGCTGGGGAAAAAGGCTCAGAGAATAAAACACTCATGATCTTACATGTATGTTTGGATAGCTCTGGTTAAATTATCTTTTGGTCCTTTTCATTTCATGTTTGTGTGTTGATGTCTGGAACCTGACGCTTTGAAGTATTTTCAGAAAAGGGTGACAGTCTTCATGCCAATTTAACCTCTCCTGTGTGGAGGCTGCCCGTTTTTGTTAGGGGTGGTTATGACATATGCACCTGGTCATTATGGAAAATGATGTGATTGGTAGCTTAGCTTAGAGTGTAGGCTACCCAGCAGTTGTCTGACTGACTTTTGAACACTGCTGGCCTGGCCCGTTATTGGAAGATAGATTGAGAGATAGAAGTTCCTTTGTCTCATTACCATTTCCCTAATCCATCAAGACTCCTTTAAAGAGAAATTTTGTGGGGGGATTTCATCTGGGAAGTTACAGGTGTTGCATGTCATGTCAGAAGGATTTAGTGTAAATCCCCCATGAGAAATGCTTCTGATGTGTGCAACCTTTTTAATCCCCCAAGATGGGGAAGCATCTTAGGCAATGCTAAAACTTAAGCCAAAACTTGGGCTGTAACTTAGCCTTAGCCTTAGGATCATGGAACAGATCCTCTTGGAAGATAAGTTGAAATATATGGAAGACAAAGAGATGATTAGAAAGAGCCAATAGAGCTTCACAAAGGGCAAATTGTGCCTGAGTGATCTAGTAGCCTTCTATGATGAAGTGGCTGCCTCAGTGTCCAAAGGAGAAACTGTGGATATAAGTGATCTAAACTTCTGTGGGGCCTTTAATGTGGTCCCCTGCGACATTCTTGCTGATAAATTGTCGAGATACGTGTTTGATGTATGGACTGTTAGATGGCTAAGGAATTGGCTTGATGGCTGCATCCAGAAAGTTACAGTCAATTGCTTGATGTCCAAGTAGAAACAGTAATGAGTGGTGTCCCTCAAGGAATCGTGTTGTTTAATATCTTTATTGATACATATCACTTGATTGATATGATGTAGACAGTGGGATTGAGTTTCACCCTGAGCAAATTTCCAGGTGATACCAAGCTGAGCGGTGCAGTTGGTATGCTTGAGAGACAGGATGCCATCCGGAGGGACGTTGACAGGCTTGAGGAGTGGGCCTGTGTAAACCTTATGAAGTCCAGCAAGGCCAAGTGCAAGGTCTTGAGTGAATTGCCCCTGGGTTGGGGCAGTCCCCGACATCAGTACAAGCTGGGGATGTTTGGATTGAGAGCAGCCCTGTGGAGAAGGACTTGGGGTTATGGTGGATGAAAAATCAGACATGAGCCAGTGATGTGCCCTCACTGCCCAGAAGGCCAGCATCAAGAGAAGTGTGGCCAGCAAGTTGAGGGAGGTGATTTTTGCCCCTCTGTTCTGGGGAAACCCCACTTGGTGTACTGCATCCTCAGTACAGGAGAGGCATGAACCTGTTGGAGCAGGTCCAGAGAAGAGCCACAAAAATGATCAGAGATCTCGAACACCTCTCCTATGAAGAAAAGCTGAGAGAGTTGGGAGTTGCTCAGCCTGGTAAACAGAAAACTCTGAGGACAACTTATTGCAGCCTTTCAATATCCAAAGGGAGTGTACAAGAAAGATAGAGATTTTTTTTACCAGGGTCTGTAGTGACAGGACAAGGGGCAATGGTTTTAAACTGAAAGAGGGCAGATGTAGATTGGACACAGGCAAGAAATGTTTTACAATGGCAGTGGTGAGACACTGGAACAGGTTGTGCAGAGAAGCTGTGGGTGCACCATCCCTGGAAGTGCTCAAAGTCAGGCTGGATGGGGCTTTGAGCAGCCTGATCTAGGGAAAGGTGACCCTGCCTGTGGCAGAACAGTTTGACTAGCCGATCTCTAAAGTTCCCTTCCAACCCAAACCATTCTGTGATTAAAGTGCTTTGGTAATATGTAATTTCCTGGAACTTAAGATGTTATACATCTTCCCAACCTGATTGCTGGATGGAACAGTGCTTAATTTTTTTTTTCCCCCCTTGAAAATGCATATAAATGTACTTTAATTTTTCTTGGTGAGAATGTTGAGAAGAAATAGCAAGAGATTTTTTGGGCTGTGTTTAGTTTCCTTACGGTCTGTATTTATCCCAGCATTGAAATGATAAATAAACTAAAGGAGCTAATGAACATCTACTCTGATCCATGAAAGAATGGATTTCACTTAGATGGCTGTTTCTTCTGGTTTAGCAGCTGATTTCAGAGAATGGCAGAACAGAAAATTTAGGAGTAAATTTGCTTTCATTAAAATGTAAAATTGGGTATTTTCTACAAACAGAACTGAGATTCATTGGAATTACTAAATTTGAGGAAATTGACTAATAGCATATTTGATCTAATTCTGATGTTAGCATCAGTAATATTTTTCTTTGAAAGATGGCTTGGCTTGTAATCATTTAAGCTTGGCTTTTAACGCCATTTGCAATCACAGGAATCTAGAAATATTCTTTGTCCAGAGTAATTTTTCTTCTCCTGGGGTTTATTTACTTAATATCAGTCATTCTGTGTCTTATCTGCAAGACATGATAATAACAAGTTCTGATTCACTGTAGGTTTGTTCTGTGTTTGGTTGTACAACAGAGTAATACACTACTATTAATTATTAAATCTAGTTAGGGTTAAGAACTAGACTTTAGTTAATCTCTAAAGATTTTAGCCTTTGAACCAAAACCAGATAAACGATGTGAACAGGATTTGTTAATAGCTTAATTGAGGCTGTACTCCCAATGACAAATGCACACCTCTGACATTGAACAGCAAAGTTAATATATACACCTTCAAGTTGTTTCTGTTGGAGAAATTTCTGACACAAGCATTCTCTGGGTAATGGCATCCTTGTGCCTGGTTTTGTTTTGTTTTAATTTACAACCGTGTTAGTTTTATTATTGCAGTTTTCATTTGGTTATTCTCAGAAAATTCTTTAGCTGAATCTTTTGATTTACGGACTTTTTGGTCTAAAATTTCCAAAGTGAAGAGCATAGTATTTAGATTTTTACATTGTGGTGGTTTGGTTTTTTTGTCTGTGAAGCTTTCCCATTAAATAATATAAAACCAGTAAACCAGGAAAAGATATATGGCTTTTGTTTAAAAAAGGCAAAATAAGGTGATTTTTTTATTGGTAATTATGCAAAGTTACTTTGTATATGACTTCTCAAGCCATTAGGGCACATTCTTATGTTAGACTACCTTAAAAAGAAGTGAAAAAAACCACTGTGACCGTACTTTTTAGTGCCTTTACTTTATATTTTAGTTGTTTGTATGTCCACGGAGTGACGATATTTTCTGAAATAATTCGTAGCTGGAGAAACAGGTCATCACCTTCCGTGCCTGTGTGTGGTATTTGTCTTGTTTACATGATACCACACTATTTCTGCATAGTGATAATGCAATTCTCGAATTCTCTTCATATGTCTTTGCAAGATTTCTTTAAGTGCACTGAGAGCCAGAACTCTGGGAAGTGGTCAGAACAGAGCCATAAGAAAGAGAAACGTTTATTTGTTGATTTAGTTTACATTTTCTTTAAAACAATTATTTCAACCTACCAATCTAGATTGTAGTTTGGTGTCACTAATGTCACTGTGACATTAGTTGTATATATCACCACGCTCAATAACTCTCAGGCTTGCTTGTGTGGTTTTTTGCTTTTGTTGGGTCTCTTTTTTGGGGGCAAGGTGGTTTGTTTTTTTTTCTTTTTGAATAAAAATACATGGCTGTTCCACAAAAAGCCAGCAACCTGACTGATAACCTGTTTATTTATTGTGGAATTTATTTTCTAACATGAGATGACTACTCATGGTTTAAATTCATCATAATCTTGAACATTACATTTATTAACAACTTCAAGGACAAAAAGAAAATATTGCAGTATCCCCTGTTTGCGGCTCAGTCTGGATGGTTCATAGTTCAGTGCTAACTCTCTAACTGTAGGGTGGATTTTCTAATCCTCTGATCATTCCTGTAGCTGTCTTTCTTCTCCTCTCCAACTCTTAAACATCATTACTGAAGTACAGACAGTACATCCTTACTGAAATACTGAAGTATATGATGTGTATATACTTGGTACAAGTACAGGAGTAAAATTTCAGCTAGTTGGGATACCACTGTTGAGGAGTGTTGAAGGTGTGTAGCATCCTTCTGAGCCATGACATTGAACTGTTTGTGTGTAGATGACTATCTGCCATAACTCAGTTACTCTTCTAAATAATCGCTTTTCAGGGTGGGTTCATTCATTGTTTGACAAACTTTCATTTAGCAGATGCACAGTCTTTGCCGAGTCTGGTATACAAGTTATTCTAATTACTTTTCAGCATCAAGTCTCTTTCGTAGTTTACCAGTCCACAGCTTCGGTGTCGCCTACAAGTACTGTCAGTAATAATCTTATGTTTTTATTCTCTCCCGTGCGTGAACATAATTAAGTTTCTCACCCCAATCTCAGTATCACTAGGATCCTGTTTGGAAGACAGCTGTCTGTTGAGGACTTTTGTCTATGTAATTTAATACTTACTGTTTAAACAACTGTTATTTAATGCATGCTATGTTGGTTTGTTGTATGATCAGTTGCTTAGCAGATGCCTAGTTCCTCAAAACCACCAACTTTGTACAGCAAATCATCTGAAATGTAACTGCATAGCACTTGGTATGCATTCTCTTTTCCTCACCCCTTTCCCATCCTCTGGGGTTTTTTGGGTGATACTTAAAGAGTTACAAGGCAGAATGACTTCCTAGCCAGTCCTTCTGAAACTCTTTTGATAAGGGGTGCCTGGTTCTGCTGGGTGACAACGTTCTAACTTCAGTAAATCATCTGTAACATTTGTCTTCAGTCAGTGCTACACTGCAAACTCTTTCACTGTCATTGCAAATGTGGTCTGTGTTTCCTTAAAAACAAAACAGAAATATTTGCAAATTACATAAGTTTTTCCATGTTAATACTGTGTTCTAAAACAGCAGTTTAGTGAGAGACCAGCCTGGTTTTAAGAGTTTAGTGATTTTAAAAAAAAAACAAACAAACCCAAAAAACCCACAAAGCGAGGTCTCATGTGGAGCCCTAGAGTTCTTCATTTGACTATTTCTATTAAGGATTTTTGAAATTTCCTGAATTTCTGGCTCTACTGATTCCAATTTTCTCCTTTTACCTCCCCTCCTATCCAGGCTGCTTTTATTATTTTTCATTTTTCTTTGTTTTGTAGAATTGAGACTGTGTAGGGTATTTAATAAAGTGTTTTGAAATTACTCCCAGTTGATCCTGTTTTAAATCTAAATCCAGTTATCTACACTTGTAATTCTGTCAGCTTTTGCTGAAGTAACTCTCATGAAACACAACGTACCTATAACATACCTCTTTTACTGGTGGTGGACTTCTTTTGTTTACACATAGCAAATGATACAGAGTCATAATCACATGCTCCTGCAGTTACTTTGACTGTAGTTGTGCCATGTGTTTTGTTTTTTTTCTGAAGTGTTCTTGTGTGGTGCTTTTCTGGTTGAGAAATTAGAATTTGTAAATGTGCAGAAATACAAAAGTAATTTGCTTGAGGCCTTTAGCATCAGTTCCATGGCACTGGGAGATTATACCTTCTTCCCTTTTCATGAAAGTGTTTAAGGAGTCCCACTTGGTTGTCTGTCACATGTTGCAGATTACTAAGTCACAGCTAGACAGCAGGTTTTGTGTCAATTTTTCTCTATTAGAATTTGAACTGAAAATATTAAAGATCACTGACTGCAAGCCAGCTCTGTAGTAGAAAAAAAGATAATCACTGAACTTTCACTTGTGTAAGTCTTTGCTTCAGTTATACTTCCCTCTTCAAACTGCATCTGTATGTTAGCAGTTCTTCGGATTTATCACCTAGGTGTCTGGAACGTTTTTACAAACAATTTCTCCATTTAATTTGATTATTCATTTAATTTTAATCTGACTTTGATTTTTCTACTAAACAAGTGACATTTCGCCCTCCACCCCCTCATTCTTCACTTTCAATAATGCAACAATACTCTGACCTCTCTTGCTAGCCTGCCTTTCTGAATGTTTTTCCTCCTTTTCTAACAAGGTGAAGTGTCCAAACTCTGCAGCTCCCATCTTCCACAGAAATCCAGTGTCGAGTTGCCAGAACGAAACTCTCTGTCATGTATTCTTTACCTGTCCAGAAGTTCACCTCTAGGTTGTTCTCTTTTCTTCTGGTTCTATTCTTCTGGAGTAGAAATGTTGTTCAAACTGGGTGTCAGGAAGGTAAATGTGGGGTGTTCAGGTATTTGTAATTTGCAGGGTTCAGAGTAGTTTGTCTCGTAGACTGTACTTTAGACACAGGTATACTTTTGCTGTCATTATTTCTGTTAAATACAGTTGAACAAGCCCCTTGAACTATTTGGAGGGACTTAATTGCACCTGAATAGAGTGCACTCTAATGAAGTATCTATCCCTGCTGTCTGTGCCTACCCCTCAGGGTACCTGCAGGCTTCTCCTGTTTACTGCATGCACACTGGTCATGGCTCATCCACCTTATGAGCACCGTATGACTGTACACTGGTGCTTTTGTTCAAGGGTCAATGCTTGGTGAATGCTGGCAGCAGCTTCTTAGCACTTTCGTGAAATATGAAAACAGCTTCAGGTTGCACCTTAAACACTTGCTTTAGAGGCCTGCTCTAGGGAGTTCTGCCTCTTCTGCAGAGGGACCAGGTCTACCTTTAGAAGCTGAGTGTGCCTTGTTATCAAGGGGGAGGTGGATGTTGCAGGCCTTAACTGCAGTTGGAAGAGTCTGAGCTGTTTACAGGGTACCTTCTCCCACTTACTGTCTAGCTTTCGGACTTTCATGGACAGGCTTAATCTTACCAAGATGAGGATTTGAGGCCCATGGGACTACTACGTACTTGTGGGATTGCATTGACTTACATAACTGTGGAGACCAGCAGGTTTTTAATAATTTTCAGTTGTGCGCTTGAACAGCTGAAGCACTGTCACAGACTTGACTCTGCACTGACGCAAGTGCAGCCTGAGCTCCTGTACACCCTAGAAAAAAGTTCCTTCGTCCAGTAGAGCACTTAGACCTCTTCTTATTCTGCCTGGTGGGCAGTGATTTTGAGGTTAGGCTTCCCAGATCGAGACGGAGGCACGGGTCTTCTGGAGAGAGTTGAGGAAAAGGTGCTTAGTGTGATGAAGGGACTTGAACATATCTTCTCTGAGAAAAGGCCAAGACAGCTGGGACTCTTCAGCCTGGAGAAGAGAAGGCTTGGGGAGGGAGATTACCAATTTATATAAACAGTTGAAGGGAGGGTGCAAAGTGGGCAGAGCCAGGCTCTTTTCAGGACCAGAGGCAATGGGCATAAACTGAAACAGGAGTTTCCCACTGAAATTAGCCAACATGACCAAGTCCTGGCAAAGATTGCCCAGGGAAGCTGTAGAGTCTCCTTCCTTAAGAGATATTAAAAATACACCTAGGCATGATCCTGGGCAGCTTGTACATGGCCCAGCTTGAGCAAGGGGTTGTACCAGATGACTTCCAGAGGTCTCTTCCAACCTCAGCCATTCTGTGATTCTGTGAAATACAATGATTTTGCTGCAGCATCATCTTGCAGATATAGATCAGCAGTGTCACCAGTTTACCCAGACCTTTAATTAGTGTGGGGGGAATCCCATGGGATTCACATTTCACCATGCTTTCACTCACTTATCAGTTGCTTATTGGTGTGCAAAGAATTGTAGGCACTTGCAGGCCACTGTAACCAGGAACCTGAGGGGAGATCAGTGAAAACTTTAGTTCGTCAGTTCAGAGACCTTCCAGTGGCAGTATGCCAGCATGCTTCCTAGGGAGTAGCTGTCTTTGCTGCTTAAGTCTGTCTGGTAGGGAAGACAGCAGGGTAGCTTGTTACCCTGGGTTGTGGGCTGTGTTGGGTAGTACAGGGCTGCTTCCGGCTGAGCTCTGAACATCTGCTGAACTGAGGTGGCCTGGAGGTTCAAGCAGCTGATTATAGACTAAGGACCCTCCAGGCCTGATACACTGTCAGTACCCACAGCAATGTCAATATCATTAAGCAAAGTATGGCAGTTGTGGTTTCAGTTATGTCAAATCACTATAAACTGAGCAGACACAGTAGGATTGAAACCCTCAGACTTGGGTACACACACTCTGGCCGTGCCCTAAGACCATGTGTGAAGTACGTTTATGATGCTAGCTGTGCATGCAAGCCCAGACCAGTACCAAAACATCCTGGTAAGTGACACTTAGGTGTGGCCACAGACTCACTTGTTTTGCCCAGTGCTCAGAGATGCCCTGTCTAGTGCTAGCAAATGCCATTTGTTCAAGGCACATTATTTATGGATAAAATTAACAGGAGGATGAAATACTCGCTTCTCCCATCTTAACATTCATCACTAAGCAGTGTGCTGCAAAGTCAGGAGATTATTTGCAAAGGTGAGGGTTAATGCTTGTGGTGTACATACATGAAAGAAAAAGATGATGAAAAGTCTAATGGCTCTCTACAAAGGTACTGTGCACCAAATATGTGTATTCTAAAATATATAGAAATAACTGTTTGAAACAGTTGTCTGTCCAGCCAGAGATCAAGTAAAAAGGTGGTGTGTGAGGAAGAAGTTTGTAGCCCTGTCATGCTCAGGCTGAGTGCCAGAGTGGCTGGCAGAGCAGCCATCTCCTGCCTGGGCTTCTTGGGGAGACCAAAGCTGACAGGACTTTACTCTGAAGTAAGCCAATGCCTGCTAGAGGGGCTGGTGACTTCTCTTAGAGGACTTGTGAAGATGGTGAGGAAGGACACAAGCTCAGGTGCAGACAGGCTCCCACTTCCAAAGCAACAGGTAGTCCTACTCCCACTGCTTTGTTGCTTTCTTTAGGAATGGCCCCTCCTCGCTGGTGTTTGAAGGTAGGCCTATACACTATAGCTGACCGATGCAGTGCATTATGTCTCCAGTGCCTCATCCCTGGTATCCTAAAGGGTCTGCTGCCTTGGTGTCCGCTGGTGCCTGTGATGTGTGGGAGGGTGAAGCGTGATGCTGTGACGCACACCTTAGTATTTGCTGTGCTACAGGGAAGGAAGAAGGTATTGGTGTGGCCTTACAACAGAACATCTCATGCAGTTCAGTTTGGGAGAGATGGGGCATTTGTTAGACTGCACTGGAATGGGAAACTCGTCCCATCAGTAGGCCTCTCTTTTAATGTAAAACTGCTGCTCAGTGCTCCTGTGGTAGCTGGGTGGCGAAATCCTTGAGGAGGGCTAGAGCTCAGCAAGTGAGAGCCACCAGGTAGTCATGCTTGGCTCTGCTTTTGCTGTTACTTTCTAAAAATGGACTTGTGTTTTTTCCGTTTATAACCTCGTGTGGTGGTGGTTTGGAGTTTTGTTTGTTTGTGTTTAAGTAGTCTTCTGAGACTGAGATACCAAAGCTACCAGAAAGGCAGGTTTTAGTTTACAAGGGACTTGAAATGCTTGCCTAGGAGTAGTAAGATTTTCATGTCTTTATCCAATACTTCACTAAATGTCTGAGCTTCACATTTAAATATCTTGAGAACATCTTCCCGTTAAAGTTCCATAAAAAGTGGCTATTTACAGAAGTTCCTTTTCATTCTTCTCTATCGTTTGCAGTCAAGTGCAGATATTTTTGATGGTACCAGTAGTTCATTTGCTCTGAAAAACCTTGTTGTGAGATGTATTTGAATGTGCTGTTACATTTGGTCTAAAATATGCAGATGTGCAGGTATTTGGAAGTAATTTTGACTAATATTTTTGAATGTGCATGTGAAAGATCCTGTCAATCCTTCCTTTAAATGTCTGTTGAAAGGCACTGAAATTCAGTGATTTATTTGCAGTATATCTAGTTTCTTTAGTTACTGGCTTCTCACACTGCAGCCTTTAGCAGGCTTGCACACCCGACTGCATACGTTCATCCTCATCATACCACACCATGTGGATGAAGAATCTGTTCGGAAGGAGATTTCAGGATTCCCTGAGAGAATCGGGTCCTCCACCAGCGAGCACCTCAGTGCCCAGCTTACTTGCCCATTGACCTGATTTAGAAGCCCAGGCAGGATAGGGTAAGTAAGCATGTGTGTAAATAGGCAGAACTAGCAGGATTGGAACCTAAGACTACCTTTTGATTGAGCTGAGAATGTGATCATTTTTTTGTTCCATTTATCTGATGTTGCTTCCTGTTTTTCAGAACACGGATGGAAGATACACAGTGTAGGGTGACAGTGAATTATCTTTCTTAAGAGGTGGAAGTTGGGAGTTTGAACTGAATTGGCCAAACAAGTAGAAGGAGTTATTTTGTCCTCTGGTTGTATTTTGAAGCAGGGAAAATGTCCTCACACTTGGTGCCAGGCTTGCCCTGGTGGACTGGTTGGTTAGATAAGCGCCTCTGGAAGGTAAGGAGATGTTTACAGATGCCATTGTACTTAGAAACTGTGGCAGCCACTCCTTCATTTTGCCAACAGCTGGGTGCTTTTGAGTAAGTCAGAACCAAAATTCTGAACAGCTGGAGAACTTAAATGTCAAAGGAAGTACAGAATTTGCTCAGTAGAAATACAGAGCAGCAGAGCACAAATGTAAAACCTTTGCAGTTGTGAGTTGGGCCTAAATTCCGAGTCATTCTTTCTTCTCTTGCTGATGTGAGGGGATCATGTCTCACAGCTGTGCTGTGAAAACCCTGCTGAGAGTGATCAGTGAAATTCCCACAGAGAGCAATGGAGTACACGTCAGTAGCCTGAGTCAAAGCCGTTGTTCAGAGCCCTAATTTCCAGGTAGGAGGTATGTTCTCATTTCATATCTAATGGATAACCTTTTGTAATAGCGTGTGCATTGCCCTGTCATCTGCCTCAGCTTCGGCAGTCCACAAATTCAAATTTACAATAGACTACTGCTGTACTGCCAAGCCTGAAAGGTAGAGAACTCTGGAAGCTTAAATACAGTTCTAAAAAGATACATTAAGGGTAGTAATTTTAAAAATGGCTGTCTCTAAATATCTGTAAAATCCTTACACCACCTTTGCTTCTATTAAGCAAGAATAAGCAAGTAGGAGATGCGCAGAAACAGTGGCAGATACTTGTTGCTTCTCTGGAGTGTAGCAATGACACTGAGGATTCAGCTCATGGGGTTTTTTTGGATCCTGACTGATAAATAGTGAATAATCGTTTAAGGCCTAGAAAAGCTTTTACTATATGAAAGGGCACACTTCTACTTAACGGAATAGCATCGTAAGTAAGATCAGTGTACGTACTTTGAGTGGGCATGTCAGGTTATTACTAACTTTTATGAAATAAACCTGCTATGATCCGTGTCTTAATCAACTGGAGCAAAGTTTTACTGTAGAGAAACCAAGGATGTTCCAGATTGATCCTTGTTTTCATACAGCTCTCTTTTTGGATAACAGCACAAGATTTTTTGTAGTAAGAGAGAATAGTTACTCAGCATTGCGCATTTTCAGAGTGCTGCACACCCACTAGCTAATCAGTCAGTCACCTACATGAGGGACGAAGTAGTTAATTATTATTATTCCTGTGATTGTAAATGGGGGAGTGGAGACAAATGTCTAGTTAGCAAAGAGTGTGAATGGGTCTGTAGGGCAAAACAGAGGTACTGAGAACCTGACGTTCATGTTCCAGGGTTTTTTTGGCTGTAAACCGGGTCTAGTCTTATCCCGAGGACTAAATACCTGGTTATGCCTAGAGTGTATTAGGTGTGGTCCTAAACTTCCATTTTTAATGGTTTCATTCTAAAGGAATCCAGTTTCTTGCTTGGATATATTTTGATGAAAATGAAGGAGAACATGGTGAGCAAGGGAGATGAGAAGGTTTGTTTCAGAAGTATTCTGAGCCTAGCTTAAAGGCTAGTGTATGTCTACCCAGAGGGATACTCTGGCAAGTAGTTTCAAGTGGGAGTTTTGCCAAGGCTAGGGTTAGTTATTTAGTATGGAGAAAAGGAGGTTAAGGAGGAGGTTTCATCGCTCTCTACAACTACCTCAAAGGAGATTGTAGTGAGGTGTCAGTCTCTTTTCCCAGGTAAAAAGTGATGGGGAAAGGGGAGGTTTAAATTGGATGTTAAGAAAAATTCCTTCACTGAAAGGGTTATCAAGCACTGGAACAAGCTGACCAGGGAAGTGGTGGAGTCACCGTCCCAGGAGGTATTTTAACAGATGGGTGGATGTGGTGCTGAGGGACATGGTGGTGACTTGACAGTGCTGGATTAATGGTTGGACTCAGTGATCCCGAGGGTCTTTTCCAACCTAATGATACTGGGATTTTTCAGAGCTGCTAAGCCCAACTAAACTGGCAAAAGGCTTCTGTTTGCAGGCATCTCCAAATAGCACTTTATGTACCTGGAACAAAAACTTGGTCCTGGTTGTTGGCTAACACTTTGCACAAAAGTGATGGAACTGGCATTTCACCTCAGGAATACCTCCCCCACCGCCCCAGTTTGTGCTGAGAGATAATGAAATACTAGTGCTTCGAAACAGGTTGATTTAGGTTTAGAAACATCTTTTAATTAAGTCTGATTTTCATGAAGAACATGAGCTACTTACTCTCTTTTTCTGTGTATCAGTGCCAGTGACAATTTGAAGTCATTCATCCGTTATACGAAAAAGCTTTCAATGTATTGCCCCCTTTATAGTATTTTTTATTTTACGTTGTCTGAACTATTAATGGTATTTCACTTTTACTTTATTTTACTTTCAGTGGTGAACCCTGCAGGAAGTTTATATTGCAACATTATTAATTGATTAGGGAAGTGTTTATTCTTTGATTAGGCATTGTCAAAACTCTTTGGTTATTATTTGTGTCTGTTAACATTTAAATTGCCAATCTTTTTTGTTTGATTTGACTCTTTCAGTTAATGGTTGCAGCTACTGTTAATTCACGTCAGTATTCAACTGAAGCATCAGAAAAAAGAGGAGATAATGATAATAAACGTTTCTGATCCACTTAGATGGGGAAAAATGCAAACAAGCTTTCAGACTGTCCTTTTGTCAGGGAGA
Organism: Bucorvus abyssinicus; assembly: GCA_009769605.1. Classification (NCBI taxonomy): domain Eukaryota; kingdom Metazoa; phylum Chordata; class Aves; order Bucerotiformes; family Bucorvidae; genus Bucorvus; species Bucorvus abyssinicus. The sequence continues at coordinate 80,164,086 of CM020063.1, forward strand.
AATGAAAGATAGCTCTCCTACTTCTCTTTGCATGTGCAAATATATTCATAGAGCCTTTAAAATAACTTCAACCTACGCAGTGTGTGTAGCTGCACAACAGTGTTGTTAGAATGACCAAAATGACCCTGACTTGAATTTTTCCATGCTTAAAGTGAGCCAGGTGCCTTTAACTTGATGTACAATTATCTTTTACACTTTTCTCAGAAGATTTTTGGGCACCAATAACAGTAGAAAAGAAAATTTTAATTTAGCAAAGAAATGGGAAGCTTTTGATCAGGTGGTTGATAAAGAACATGGAAAGTGTTGGAGAAGTATGTCTCAGAAATGACCCTACACTAACTAGGAGGAAAAAATTAATCTTAGTCCATCAGTTAAATTTGTAAGGGAACAAACTATTGCCCAGTAATGTTACAGCAGTCAAGTACTGACGTAAATGTGACACCAAAAGCAAAAATCTCCCATCCTTATTTATCCAGGCTATAGTTAACCTCTATGGATCTTCTATTATTCTTGGGAAGAAGAAGAATAGCTGTTTATTAAGGCTCTTTGAGATGGAATTGGACTTGGAGCTAGATAGTCTGCTAGCTGAATTCACAGGACATGGAAATATAACACGTATTGTCCAGCTTCACAGACAAAGAGAATCACAGACTATCTCTCATGGCCTTACAGAAAATTAATAAATATCTTATAAATTTGATGAGAAAGATAATCAGTTTAAGTAAATAAATCATAGTGTAATTATATGATGCATTAGCTTCTACCTAAGATTGCTGGTAAAATACATAAACAGATGCATCTATTCATGTAGCATTATATTAACAATCCTTCCTTGCAAAAGCCAAGACAACATTTTTCTTTAATAATAGACTATTTTGTGATTGTACAGTCTCAAGTCAAATAATGTGTACAGTATTGCTGGTAGGATGCATGTGAACCAACTGCCCCACACCAGTGATTCACATAAAGGAGTTGCCTCTTTGCCCCAGGAGGTCATGTTGGTGATGTAGCAGCTGTCAGTAACGAACTGCGGTTGCAGTATGAAGATACCCAGTGCCATAGGTGCTTCAGACAGGATCGCTCTGATTTGGCATACAGATGAGCTCACTACAGTGTATCAGTGTGTTATGCACTTACTTAGGCTCATTGATACTGAGGTTCTAATGGGATTTCAGCTAGGATGCTTAAACCATTTGCTCTTCGACAGAGCGCTGCATTCACTGGTTTTAAAACACTTTACATGGCTATTTATTGCGTAAAATAGTACAATAAATGAAGGTGGGAAACTGAGACAAAGATAGTATTTGCCAAAACCTACTTACAAAGGAAAAAAAGTGTGCCAGAAGTAGAACTTATTACCCGGATCCTAGTCCAGTTCCTTTTCCAGCGAGCCATTGTGGTTCATAAATCAAAGAAAATAATTTATGGCTAGTTAGTGAATTGCAGGCTTCAGGCTTCGACCTAGCTCTAGGTTGCACAATCCCTGGCTACAGCAAAGCTCCAGGGCATCTCTTTCCCTGCGTACTTGATCTAGATGGTATTTCCCAGCACAAGAGACACATTACTGTTCAGTAGGCCACAAGTGAAAACTTAGAAGCCACTGTCCCTTCCGCTTGCTTTAATCTGTAGAGCTTCAGGTTGGTGTTTGAACTCATCTCTATTCAGAATATGAGAGCTTGTCGGCAGTGGTGTGATTCAACCCTGCATTATGTAAAAGACCCTTGGGTGAAGGCCAGCGCCACGAAGAAACCTCCTGTTTTCTTACTGGTAATTCATAATAGTTCTGCCTGAAATAGCCCGAAGTGAACATAGCTTAGGACAATTCCCTGTGAGTTGAACGCGATTTTGTCCTTTCCAAAGTGTAGTTACTTCAGCATGTTAGGGTATATTGATCTGGATTCTTGCAGAGGCAGTCCAGGAATAATCAGTGGGCCAGTTAATTGCTGTGCAAGTGGTTGCAGCCTATGAATGTTCCTACAGGGCCCATTCACGTGCTCAGAGTAAAAGTGGTGTACACACATTCTGTAGTCGCTCTGCACACGCTTAGTAAAGCCAGTGCTTTCTGGGACTGCCAGGCTCACTGCATGCATGCCAGCAGCACGGTTGCATTGTGTTGAGAAGAGATTTTATAAAAGTGTTAGGCATATGGGCTGTGTACAGACCTAGTAAGTGATAGCCTCTGGAAGGTTCAGCTTTTACTGCTTATTTGCCATAGGTCCTTCCCTGCAGCCGGGAAATGTCAACCCTGGCAACCCTGTACTGCCAGATAGTAGGTGGCCTTCCAACGTAAAGTTTGTGTTCTGTTCGTCTACAGAAATAGGGATGGTTGCATCAGTCTTGCTAATTCAGGACATACCTGTGCAAGGGGAGGGAGGGATCTAAGACACTTATCTTAGGCTTTAGACCACAGCAGGACTATAAAAACGTGGACCTTTTTTCAAATGGCACATACCTTCCAGAGTTAATCAAATGCTAGATTGCCTGCAGTCATCAAGAGACAAACTGTATGTAACTGGACGCTGCTGTACAGTATAAAGTGCAGATCACTGCATCTGCACTTACTATGTCCCATATTATTGTCACAGGATGTTTACTGAAAACTACTAATGCACCTTCTAGTGGAGGATATATGATGAAAAGGGAGTAAGTATGGCTGTGGAATGCCAGTGAGCAGAGTTTTAAGTAAATCCAAGTGGCACTGTATGGAGGTGTAGTTTGAATGGAGCAGCTTATCTGCCAGGAGTCTATTCTTGATACCGACTACTGTTCTTAAGAAACCGTAAAGATGCAGCACAACAATGTAGATAACATTTTATTAACTGTGATTTGAAATGGGTAGTTGATGTAGAGAAATTTTGTGTGGAAGATTTTACTTTTTTAAATCTCAGTAAAATGTAGCACACAGCTGAGATTTGTTAAAAAAAAAAAAAACCCACATCAAAAACCAGGAAAAATAGCCTCAAAATGGGTTCTAACTGACTTACTGGTTAAGTACCAATATCCTTTGAAAGTACTGCAGGAAAATGTCATTGGTACCTGTTCTTTTTGATTGTTTAGAAATAAGTAAACAGTTTTCTGTAATGAAAATTAGCAATAACCTAAGGACATGAGTGAGGAACTGTTCTGTGGACTGGTAAATTGCGTACAGCAGGTGTGACCACACAGGGCTCAAATGTGTTGTCATTTGGGTAAATGTATGCTTCACCTCTGCGTTGACATGGAATGGGATCGTGACCTGTACACCTGTTTTGGTGATGTAACAAAATACCTTGAGAAGAATTGTTTCTCAAATAGAAGCTAAAAAGCATTAGAACAGGTTAATAATAAACTTGTAACAATAGAGCTGCACTAGAGTAAATGTAGGGAATTAGTGGAAAATGAACTGTTCTGGTGCTTTCATTTGATAGTTTAGTTTAGGAAAATTATAGAGTGAACTCTTTAAATAAATTTGTCTTCATTTGTGACTGTGCTGTAACATAGAGGAAGCAACTTTTAGGACAGTGTTTTAACATGTTTAATCTTCTCATTAACTATGCAGTCCAGCAGAATTTACTGAAATAAAAGGACTTGCAAATTAGTTTCATAAAGCTTGGCACTTGCACATAATTGAAGTCACACATGCAAAAAACCTTGTGGAGGTGCTGATGTCTGGTAACTGCTCACACCATGGTAACTGTTCTTAGGCTCCTCTCTCCAGTGTTAAAAACTCTTTAGGTTCTTGCATTACTAATTGATGGGCAGATAATTTTTGAAAGCATCTAATGTCTCTTATTCTTCAAGAATGCTTCTAAAATGATTAAAATATTGCAATATACTCTATGTCTACTCTTTTTTTTTTTTTTCACTCTCATGCATGTTAATAAGGCCATAGTTTGCAGTAATCTCTTGGGACTATTTAGAGTAAGGATGGCAGAATAAAATCCTTAATAAGGATCACAGAAAAAAGGGGTTTATGATTAATCTTTCCTGAGATCATTGTCACTTCTTTTAATTTCTTTTTCCAAGTTGTTCTGTAACTTAATTTTTTTGAAGCGCAACTATGTCTTGTCTTACTGATAGCAGTGGAATCAGTATAGGAGGAGATAACAATTATGCAGTTGTGATGGGGGTGGTGGAGCTTCTTTCTTTCTTTTTCCCCCCCAGCCCCCCTCTGAAAATGGCCTGAACTTACCTTGTGTCTGCTTAGCCTCAACAAGGTTTACAATTTATTGTGATTCTTGTAGTGGAACTTCCTTTTGGTCAAAATAGGAATTTTTCGTATTTTGACCCTAAACTGCATATGGTAAAAATCCATATTTTTTTGCAAATAGAGTGTGAATTTGCTTGTTTTCTCTTAAAAACTCAGATTGTGGAAATAACTGTGCTCAAGACTCAGAAATTGATCTTTTCAAGATTTTCACATTTTGGAAGTTTCTTATTAAAATGTAGGAGACTGACACTTATTTTCTGACTTTCCAAGTTATTTTGTTGGGGAAAAAAAAAAGCACTTGGCAGGTTAAAGCTATACGATATGTGACAAAACTGCTAGTCTCTGAAACTTGTTCAGAATCCTTTAGAATGTGAATTTTCTTCATCTTTCAAAGACAGATGAAACTGTGAAGTACAGAAAGCTGTGAAGATGGCACAAGAAAACTTGATCATCAAATTTTAAAGCTGATCTCAGATGTCAGTCAAAAAGGATAGATATTTATCTGAATAGAAACATTCACTTTAAATTCTATTCGGGTAATGACACAGGGCATCTGAGATTCACACACCTGTTGTCTTCTCTTAACACGTTTCTACGGTTTTATTTTTTTGTCTGTCACAGTGAGAAAATAGTCTTTAACTGCATTCTTTGGTCAACTAAGTTGTTTTACCAGTGTTGACAAACCTACTGTTGTTTACTAGATAACATTTTGCCTGAAGAGCTACAAATTGAAAACCATCCCCATAACCCTTCAATTGTCTTCTGTGGGACTTTTATTCCCATGCACTAGGTGTTGGAGGACCAGCCTCTGTCCAGTGGCCATAAATGTCAGAATGCTTACATGTTTTTGTAGATCATGTTAAAAAAAAAAAAAATAGAAATCAACTGCAGCTTCTTCATGATGAACATTTTTGAGGATGTAGCTGTTATTTAGTCTGGGGTGTTGATTATGCTTGATGTTGGATGTGCACACTTGATTCAGCAGCTTCTGTATATTTACCTGGGAGGGTGCAGTGGTTAATTTTTTTACTAACATGCAAAGGCTTCTAGCGGTGTTCGGGTGTGTAGGACAGTAGTGTTGGGGCAGCTGGGCTTTTTCTACCATTCTTCTGTGACAGATGAAACAGCTGCAGTCTGCAGTGCCCCAAAAACTGGTAGCTGACCAGAAGAACAAGGAGGATATTGTAGAACTACCTGGCTATAGCATCATCTTCTGCTTCCTGCTCCTCTTGAAAGCAAAAATGTTGCAAAGCATGGAGTAGGATTAGCCACTGCTGCTGATGAGAGTGGCATCCTAAATTATTTTTCAGTCACCACTTGCTCACCAGTGTGATGTCAGCCAAGTGGCTCTGTGTTTTTTGTGCTTGAAGGCTTGGGAGAGAGCTTAAAACGCTTCAGAAATACATTCTGCACCATGAGCTTCATAGGGAGCTGTCTTTCCTGAGTCTGGTCTGTGAGTGGAAGAGTGGCTCCTTCATCGCACTCCCTCACTAAGGGCCAAGTCGCCACTGTGCCAGGAGAGCTGGCTGGCAGCTCACACCATGTTGTCACGGGTGGCCGTGGTTCCTTCCATGTGCTGCTCTCCTGTCCTGGCTTTCGAGGTGCAGAGACCTGCAGGGAGAGGCTGAACAACTGCTGGTGGCTGCGTAAGAAGTCCTGTTCGAAGGGCATGCAGTCACTGGCAGCAATACCCCTATCTTTGATGCTGATTTTGCAGATTCTGCACAATGAAACCAAAAGCCATATGGAGGGGTCTGTTGGTCAGAAATTGTGAATGTTAATGGAGGAAATAGTGTTTGTCTCAATACTTTCCCTTGTTTTGAAAAATGTTAGTGTTGTCAGCGTTTGTACTCTCCATAAAATGAACTTTCATTATACAAGGTTTAGGCCTTTAGAGCAATAGTGGTGTTATGCTGCGGTTTTATACATTTAAAAGGTTTTTTAATCGCTATAAGCTACTTGAAATTTCTTTCTTTTTTCCTTCCTTCCTTCCTTGAGCAAGCCTGAGAACAAAGAAAAAATTTTTAATAACTTCTTTTGCATTTCCCAGAGTTTTTCAGGATATATTTTCAGACAGCCCAATCCTATGTGAAAGGGAATTAGAGACTACAGTTTATCAAGAAATGTATTTCCATTTTTATCTTGAAAATTGGTGGAATTTCAGATCAGACATTTACTCTGCATGTTCACAGACAGGGGCCTCCTTACAGCTGCAGTCCTGGTATAACTACACAAGCTGGCTTTTTCTTTGTTTCTGTGTTTTTACTGCAAGGGTATTACAAAAGAACAATGCAAAAGCAGAAGGTGCCAAATAGCATTGCTATTGCCAGTAGCACCTTTCAGGATTGTGCCATTGTGGTGGTTGGAAGTAAATCATTGTTTAGCTTTGGTTGGTTAACTTTATGGTTTGTGCTGACAGCTGGATGTGTGCTTGGTTATTCGGGGGGTTTTTTTAGCTGAACTGAAATCATAATACAAAAAATGTATAAAGAACGTTGACTTGTGTGGATAACATTTTAATAGTCTAAAACATAAACTAAAAACCTGGAGTGGAACACTTTTCATTTGACTATTGTGCAAAGGAATGATGTGTAAAGTAAATGTTTACTTCCTGGAAGTAAAAGTTCCTTCTAGAAAGACAAAAAGTGCTAACAGAAACTAGAAGTCCTCCTCCCCACCACCTCGCCCCTGCGTGAGCTGCAATTACATTACGTTTCTTTGCCCTGACAGTTAAATTTATGTATATTTTGATGTTCAAAATCAGTATAGAAACAGACTCTCAGTGTAAGCATGTTCCATAGCACAGAAAATGGCAAGAAATATGTTCAATCTCTGTGAAACTAGACAAAAGTATAACTAGTGAAAAGTAGAATTATGTGAATGCCCATCAGACAAAAACCCAGCACCACAGAAAACTTATTACCCAGGAACTTAAGTGAATTTAGAACTTCCTCACCTGTGTGAAGGTGAACCAGGATTTATGATGCCAGTAACTTACTGCACACCCGTGAACAGGATCTGGACTTTAATTAAACAAGAAGGCACATCTCATTTAGGAGAGGTCAGAGCTATGCAGGGACTCGTGCAGAAAAAGGAGGTGGCTTTTTTTAAGGTGCTTAGCTGCATCTCAGTCGTACATGTTGTTTTCTGGAGTTGATGTTGTTTGAATAAAACAGCTGAAACTCAAAATGCATCTAGTTCATGCATTCCTTAAGATTTCTTCTAATATTGTAGAAGTGTCCATCAAAGTATGCTTTTTCTGAGAGGCAGCAAGGTGTATTGCTTATTCACAACTTCCATTGTGTTCTGATTTATATTGTCTTATGTTTTTTATTTATAAGGATTTATATTTATAAGAAGAAAGCAGTTATTTCTTAATCTAGCCATTCTTGGTTGATGTTTTATGTGTGTCTGTAAAGTACATATAAATGAAAAGAAATTTGAAATTTCAGAGGAGGTAATAATCTGGTATATGCAAGTTACATAATTGGGTTGAAATGAATATGTACTTTCAGCTTATAACAAGGTAATTATAAAGAAAATCAGCAATTTCTCTTGAAGAGAGCACAGGAGTCCTAGAGTCATCAGTTTCGACTTGCCTGTGATGCGGCTGGAAACTGTTTTTGTTTGAGCTGCTGAAGTAGCTCAGCTGAACAGATCAGTGGCTTTGAAGCTGTGCTCAACCTGGTCAGCCTGAAGGGGCACAAGCATTAGGTGCCATCCATGCAGCAATGGTGTGGTGCTTCGTGCGGCCTCCTGACCTCTGCTAGGGTTGCGGATTAAAATGTTATTCTCTTCTGCATAGGATGGTGATGCTTTGTTTAAGTGACATGGCGTGGTTGTGCACTGTGCTGTTAGAAATGCAAATGCAAAATGCTTTGACCAGTAAAATCTGTGTGCTTGTCTCTGGCATCTCATCATATCGTGTTATTAGTGACCAAGTAGTAGCTTTCATCCTTCACTTCCACCAAGCTTACAATTTTTCAACTTTGGTGTTATTTTCATGAGCAAATGCTGCATCTGAAAAGCATGTTGCATTTCTGTAATGGTATAGCGTACAAGCCTAGCAAGGATGTCCTCTTAGCTATTCAATTTACTTTCTATTTTTTTTCTTAATAAAAACCAGGGATTTTTTTTTTTTTTTAGATAATCTAATTATAATTTTTTAATTATAAAATTGTTCTTTGGTAATATTACCCTTGACCTGATTTCTTAAACTTGGAGAGTGCCAGTGGTATATTTGTGTCAATGGAATCTTCATCACTCTATGTGTGCATGCACGTAAAAGTATGCACATAGGTGTCTCACATTAAAATAAGCAAAGAACATGATTAAAGCATTAATTTGTTCAATCTTTCTTTTATTGATATTATTCAACTCTTGCTAGATTTGAAGTGGTTGAAAGTAGACATGCACTGTCTTTCCTGAGAGATGATAATACAGCAGCTGTGTTGCTCCCATCCAGCTAACAAGCTGGCCAGCCCTGGTCCCCTCCCCTTGTAGGGGGTAAAAGGTGTGCAGAGGGGCTTCGTTTTGGAGGAGCTGCTTCATTAATGTACTCCTCCTCACAGTGGCTGAGAAGACATAAATTGCAAGAGGACAGCAGAAAATAAATAGCTAGTGACGCTCTCCAGAGGAAGTCGCAGTTAAAAAGCACTCTCCAGTTAAGGACGATCTGCCATAAGCTGCAGGAAATGTGCCACAATATCTGGAACCGTGCTTCCCTCTGGGTAGATTTATAACACTCTTGGCCTTGGATCCAGCCTGGGTTTCACTGTGTTTGCATACGTGTGCGTGCGTGCACACACCCATGGTGGTGTGCTGAGAGACAGAAGGATGTGGGTGACACTGTAGAAGCAAGGGGAACACAAATCCAATACTCGAACCTCTCGGATTATTTGAGGGATGAAAATTAGACTGGAGTAGTGTGGTTTATTGTATCACTGCTGTGCCAGAGTGCCTTGTCATGGTCTGTCAGATCCACTGCCCTCTGTGTTCTGGGGGAGAACTTACTGTTGTAGGGGGCAGTTGGGGACAGAGCCTCTCTCAGAATTGCTTGGTATCCCCTGAGAACTTTGACGTTGAAGGTGGCTGTCAGGAGGAACATCCCTGGGCTGCACGCAAGCCCTGCACGGCCATGGGGTGAAGGCCAGGCAGGAGGAGCCCGGCCCCTGTAGGGAAAGCACTTCTCTGGCAGCCTCTTGGCTGCTGTTTTGAAAGCGATATCTGCACTGGACATGCCCTCCCACTGCCCAACTCACCTCTTTTTGCTCCCCTAGCATCAGTTATTTCTGCTGAAGCTCCCTGCCCTGTTTTCTGGTAGTGTGTTTCTTCTTTTTTCCTTATAAAATGCCTAAACCATCCCAATCCCATCCCCAACAAGGTAGTGCTGTGTTCAGCTGCAATGATGTTGAGGCCAGCCCCAGACAGAGTAGCTGGAATGGTGGTGTGTGGGAGTGAGATCATGCTCATTCAAGGAGTGGGTATGAGTGGGCCTGAAGCTGGGTGGGTGTGGATTTGGATTGCCACTACTTCTTCAGTCTCCCAGGGGAAGGAAGGGAAGTGTGGATGCATCCCCTTCACACTGGCAGGAGAGAAAAGGGTTAAGTATGAGACAAAATTATTTACGGTAAGACTTCATGTTTAGCTTACACCATTAAGACAGTAATACCTTTATGGTGCTCTCAAAATGTGTTTTCTTTGGAAACCAAGGAAGGTACACAATGTGTAGTACATGTCGTAAGGTAAGTTATTTTAAAAATCTTGTGTTACCCCAGCTGATTCCTCACTGCAGTCAGCACAGGGCTCTGCTTGCAAGCAGAAGAGGCTGAAGGGACAGCTTGAGCATCTTCTTCAGGAGTATGTAACTTAACACAGTGAGACCTCAAATAGCTTTGTGGAAAAAATACTCGTAACTCTTCATCCGTCAGAACAACCAGCATGGTCTGATGTTCTTTTTTATTTTTTAATCATCTAAATCCATATGAAAAAGTTATTTCTTTGGCATGAATGAAGGACATGTAAGAAGGTTGAAAGCCAAAGGGGTTTTTTGTTTGTTTATGGTTCCCCCATGCCCACCCACCACCACCCCGCCCTCCACCAGAAGGAGAGCTCTATGATAGCTAGGGAAAAGCCCAGAATTTGGGTGAATATCTTTTCTGGAAGCAGTGGCCAACAATTTTTCAGGAAAAAAATGTACCAAAATGCTGCAAAGCGCTTCCTGTTCTTAGTATTTAATGTAAGATAATAATACTTAGTAATGCTGCTTGACCTAAATACTGCTTCGTAACAGAAGTGCTACTGTTCCTGTGACTTTTGTTTTCAGGTATATTTATATTAGTATAGCAAAACAATTAATTTTGAAGTATTTTCACATTCTGAGGGACAAAATGCTCTGCTGTATCCCTCCAGCTCTTGAACGGAGCCCTTTTGTATGAGTGGTAGGTCAAAAGTTTATGTCAGGCTCTCAAAATAGAGCTCACAATCATAAAATAGGCTAAATATTATATTTTAAAAAAGCCTTTGGAAAGTAAGGTGTCATACTTTTGCACTTACCTGTTGCTAACATATGGTTAAAAATTAAGAAATTACATAGCACACTGGTTTTTATCAGTGTTTCTGATGAACACAAATGCACATCAGGTATTCTCCCTGGTATTACAGCACTTCTTTAAAACAAAGCAGAACATGCAAAGTATGAGGCTTTGTGTGCATGGTAAATACAGCTATTGTTTTGTAGTTGTATTCTTGTACATGATAATTCATTTGATAGGAGAAAATGTTAAGGATATGCAGATTCTCCTTTTCCGCTTACAATGATGTAAATTTCATTTGGTTAGAAGAATGTTAGCCCACAGAGCGAGGGAGTGAAAACTAACTCTGTTGCTGTATCTTAGACATGAAGATTGCTTTTGCTAAAGATTTAGGTGTTTTTCAAAGTAGTAAAGTTATCTTGTTCCCTCCAATGATAAAGATAAAGAAGAAATATGAAAATTTTGAATGCTAACAGTATTTGTCCTTGCTTTTGATTAATCAAAGTGGTTTGTAGTGCCCCTGAAATGGTGTTGCTCAGAGTTGCTAGGAATAGGAGTTAGGTCTGTTCATTTTCTGTTACTCAGAAGCATTGTGAAAGACGTGAAAGGAATTTAAACAATGAATTTCCTCATGTGAAGTACTCAAAGCCTTCTGAAACATCAACTTGAACAGTAGATGCTATTATTTCATTTTACAAATGTATGTAACGAGAAAACACAAAACTATTAAAACGTATTTGTGGATTTTTATAATACATTGGTAATATCTAAACTATTTACCCTCAAACCATCTTGATGCTTTTTATAACATTGTTTTGTAATAACCCTTAAGTCAATTACAAGGTGAATTCTTTCTCCACCCACCCTTTAAGAAAACCTTACTTGAGATACTGAGTATTAACCAAGTTGTAAACTTTTTTTAAGCATGGTTACTTTTCCCCCCCCCAACTTTGTTTTAAAACCTTTTATTAAATAGCTTACTTAATGGCAATAGTACTTCCTTTTCTCCTTTATGTAACTATCTTCCTTAAAGTTTAGAGCTAACTCTAGCCTTATCCTGCAATGTGGGAAAATTAATGCGTCATACTGAAATTCAGCTCCTGGAGGACATGTAGGATTATATGGTCTGGTGCAGCCCCCAGCATTTTCAGCCCAATTTATTTGCACAGGTGAAGGACCATAGGTGGAATATAAAAGAAGCTTAAGAGTTTTAACCCCAGGCCCTGTCTACTTACCAAATAGCAGTTAAGTTAGTTTTCACAGGAAATCAGGTGTTCGTCAGCTCATTACTATCATTTTCTATTAATCAATAGCTTACAAAAACATAGATGTTGTCCTACAGGTAGTTGTGTAGGGTACTGATCTCCTCAAAGAAGACGTGTGTTAAGATAACAAGAGAAAATAAAAGATTGGGTGAAGCGGATATTGGTTTATCTGACCTGGATTTTTATATCAGGCTGTCACTTGGGTAAAAGCCAAGCACCTTTGGGAACAGTGATCAACTCTGACACATTTGTGTCTTGGAGTCTGCTTAAGTGAGTCTGCTTTCCCATGCTATATTGCACCCTCAGGCGTGGTATAAAAGCCCACTTGAAATTAATTACAGAGTTTCTAAAGACAGATTTGGCCTTTCTTCTATGCAAGAAAAGTAAGAATTTGCATTCTGCCATCCTTCATTAATACTGTGTTCACGTCTCGTTTTGTTTGTACTTTTTCCACGGAAGTGCGGCATGCAACAGAGTGATTTTCAGCAGTTTGCTGTCAGGTGGAGTTGTGAGTAGCATAAAGAAAATATTTCTGAGGCTGAAACTTCGTTTGTGGAACTCTTTCTGCACAGATGAGCTCTTTCTCCAAAACATATGAAATGGAAAGCTATGCATGAACTGTAAAGAGCTGTTTCTGTTCAGGGAGCCCCTGGTTTTTCAGAGGGATCCTTTCAAGAGGAGAGAGGAGAAGGTCACACGGGGTGGGATCCTGTCCAGCTCTGATCCCATTTGCAAAGCTCTGTGAAATCTTGAGTTACTTCTCCTTTTACTCTGTGAAGCCAGCCAGTTATCTCTTCTCTTGCTTTCTTGGCCTCGAATTATACCCAAACCATAAGAAGATATCTCTGGAATTGTGAAAATTACCTGATTATAGCTCGGAAGGAGTTTCTTCTGCTTTGTTTCTGTGGGGTTTTTTTGGTGGGGGGAGGGGTGGCTGTTGGCAGTGGGGTGGTGTTGTTTGGGGGGGTGGTTTGGGGTATTTTGATTGGTGTCTTTTTTGGTTGATTAGTGTTGCAGAAGGGGAATAAATGCAGTCTTACAGGGCCAACACCGAATACGCGAAAACAAGCAAATCAGGGGCCTGAGTAAGGAGGGTTTATTTTCGGTGCAACATACCCAAGCTCTTTTGGATTGCCGGTGGTAAATTGATGAACCGCAGGGCAGCCGTGGCTTAGTCACCAGAGGAGGATGCAACGCTACGGCTCCGACACCGAATGGGCACCAACCCATCCGTTGTAGGGCTGGCCGCTTGGTGAAACCAGCCCGTTGGATGCAGGAATAGTGCCGCGGGAACAGGTACAGTCGCCATTAAAAGTAAAATACACGCGGGGAGAAATAACGTCACTCAGCGTGGCTGAGGTAACGAGTCCTACGCACCAGGCGTCCCTGGGGCGGGGGTGGAGAGGTGGAGAGGGAGCGAATCCATCAACCCGTGCTTTCGGTGTGGTTCCGAAGCAGCTCCTGCCCTGTTTTAGGGCCGACATCGGGGCAATATTTATACCCGGTTTCTCACATTACATCATTGGTGTAGGCGAGCGTGTGGGGAGGACTGTAGACAAGCTTATCGCTTCTGTTAATTGCACAAAGTCCGTTAATTGACACCCACATGGGTGGAGGTAAGAGCTCGTTTCGTCCAGGGGGGAAAAATGGATAAATGTGCACTGGACACTTTGCCCCATTTCACACTCCGCTGGGCATCGAGATAACAGCTACCACCAGGTACTGATCTCGTGCTGGTTGTAGTTCCAGTGCCACAATGCCCGCTGCCAAGTTCTGTCAGTAAAGAGCTTGCAGGGATCCAGCTGTGTTGTGTGCTTGTCTTACCTGACTTGCTCTTTGTGCTGTGACTTTGTGCTCCCTGCAGGTTGGTTGGGTTTTTAGGGTGGTTTTTTTTTCAGAATTGAAGGTGGAGTGAGGAAGATTGATGACTTCCAGTAACGGGTTGTGCCTGGCTGTGTGGTAGTACAGTGTGGTTTTGATTATCTGGTACAAAACTATATTTGATTAACTGGAGTTCTTGTAAAGAAGTTTGAAAGGTTCTGTTTCAGTAAAAAGCCTGAAATAATACTCATTTAAGAAGCTGCAGAACATGAGCTGAATTTTAAATTTTAATTCTGTCTTCCCAGTTGTTGACAATTCAATGCCTTACTTTGGCTTTCTTGGAGTAGTCACCGTTTTAATTGCATCACTGGTTCAGTGCGGATGAGTATTAGTTTTGTTTCTTCGAGTTTAATGGCGGCACTAGAGTGACAAGCAAAGTTTTATCTGCTCAAACACAGCCAGATTAAATTTGTTAAGAGGATTTCTCTGCTTTAGAAGCATTCATAGTACTACATAATGGGAGGTTTTCTTTCCCTTTTTTAAGCAAGTGAGAGAATTCAGCTCCCATACTCTTCTATGGAGAAGTTAATTAGTGCAACATGATATTTTTTATATATATGCTTAAATAATATAAATATTATGCTTAATACAGAGATTATATTTTATATATGCTTATGATAACCGAGAGGAAAAAATAATTCTTAAAGATGGTTGATACAGTTTTTGTAGTCGAGGTAAGGAAAAGATGCAACAGCTTTAGTAATACTTTGTACTAGCTAACATTTGCTTAGTTTCTCATAAACATTTAAGACATTCAAGACTATTCTTGAAACAATTCAGTCTAGATTGGTGTAGGTATTTCATGTTACTTCTTCACTGTAATTCTGCTCTTCCTGAGCTATATTCATGAAATTGTACCCGTCCTTCCTGTGACAAAAAATCTTTACTCATCTTGCCAGGCTCTTGTTAAATGAGTCATTTATGAAATGATATTTTGTTTTCTTTCATAGAATATTGATAGTCATCTTAACTAAATGTTTATGAATTGCTACAATGATAGAGAGGAGGTGATTTAGTGAATGGTAAAATGGTTATGTCTTTCTTTTTTGAAAGCAAGTGGAATATGCAGATGGTTTGTGAGGAAAATAATTAAGAATGTGATTATGTAGTAACTTTAAATTAAAGAGATTCTGTCAGTGGAGGAAACACTTGGCAACAGAAGAGTATGTATGCCTCTCAGGTTTTTTATTAGTGGCTCGTAATTTAAACCTGTGCTTTGTTAAATCTCAAAGGCCATCACTTGAGTCCTCTCCTAACTTAGCTTTTTGTAGTTATTCAATTCAGTTTTTAATGTAAATACCAAATGGAGCACTATTGGTGTAGGAACAGACGTGAGGAGGTGTTAGCTCCTTTTCTGCCTTGTTTCATTGCCTTGCTTGAAACTTCCAATGCTGTCCTGTTCCATAATCTTTTTCCATTAGTCTGAGTGAAACGCTGTTGAAAATGTTTCCTAAGGTCAAGTGACTCTTGTGAGGTGTAATCTATTAATGTTAATTAAGGAGTTTGATAATTACAGAAGGAACATACTACAGGTCTACTGTTCATTTTATGGAAAAGTATAAATATGCCTACTATATTCAGTATCAGGGCTCATAATATTTCCTCACAGAAATGCTACTCATGTCTCTGGATGAGTTGTCATTTAAATTCTTTGGTGTTATACCTCAGTTTTTATGACCAAGATGAAAATGGTCAATTCAAAAAAATTACTTTATAATTGTATAAAGTGGTTGGAGGTATAGGTTGGTACTGAAGTACCTTTCAAGAGGTATGATACAGAGATACAGTATGACATGGAGATAATATTTTTTTAAGCAATGGAGAAAAAGCTGCATAGAGTACTAGGAGTCCTAAATTAGAAAGGAGTGCTAGACAATAGCTGTACCAGCTTGAAGCTGATGAACAATTTTCTTGTTGTGGCCGCTGTCTATAGAGGTAAGGACCCGTTCATAAGGTGTAAAGATGAGGAACCTGTCTGAGTAGGTGCTTAACCACTTCAGGGGGACAGAGCTGTTTATTCAGGAGCCTGCTTGTTTCACCAGCCTCACCGCCTTGTTTTGGTGGAAAAGAGATACTCTAGTTCTGCTCCAGAACCCGAGTGGAGGTGTTAACGGGTGAGCTGTGAGGACCTTTGCCTACATCTCAG
Organism: Bucorvus abyssinicus; assembly: GCA_009769605.1. Taxonomy (NCBI): domain Eukaryota; kingdom Metazoa; phylum Chordata; class Aves; order Bucerotiformes; family Bucorvidae; genus Bucorvus; species Bucorvus abyssinicus. The sequence goes on from CM020063.1 coordinate 80,180,100, forward strand.
GGAGTTTCGCTGCAGACTCTCTACAGTGGCTTTCAACGGTGAGACTGAAAGCTGCTGTTCCAAGTGGTAGGACAGACTGGCTCCTTTGCTTCAGTTCCGAGGATGATCTCATGTGTTCTGTAATAAGTTTTGGATATTTTGGCACCTACGAAGTCAGCCCAGTCCAGGGCCTGAATTCTGCACAGTTTTTGTGTTTTCATATAGGGCCATACTCCGTTTCAGCAGAAATGTGATCCTGCTGCATTCCAGCACTGGAACAGCAACAAAAGAAACCGTAATTTTTGTTTTCTCTATAGCTGAATTAGTAGTAGCAGAGAGGACATAAAACTCTCTTCCAAGTGAAATATAACTTTATAGTTGAAATCAAACATTTTTCTTCTCATATGTCACCTCTCTATTACTGTTTTAGCTCTTAATCCTCATAGGAGTTACTTTACTACTTAATACCTGATGAGGTTGATTTCTGTAATTTTCTTTAAATTTTTTAAATTTCTGAGGCAGTGGACAACACACTGCTTTTTCTGGCTAAATGTTTGATGAGACAGTGTAGGTATAGTAATACTGCAAGTAGAAAAATGGTTATGTTCAAATAGAACTGTCAGGCTGTGCCTAGTCTGCGCAGGGTGCTGACTCTGCTCTGACCCATGAATCTTCACTTTCCAGGTGCCTCTGGGCTTCTTTCTGCCACCAAGTCCCAACCAGTACTCTGCAAATGTACACACATTTAGTAAATGGATATGGATACTGGCTAACAGAGTAGTGCATTTTGATGGTGCCTTTTTTTTTTTTTCTCTCTTTACATATTAAGAATGTCTTTTTCTATCTAATTTAAATATGAATTTTCAAACAACAAAATACAACCTTTTTTTTCCCCTTGCCTTTTCATAAGTCAAACTTAGAAACAAACACTAAGAGGCAGATGTAGTTTACCAGCCTATCTTTTCTTAACACATGCCAGCCTAGGTTTTGCTTAGAGAATGGCATCTTTGTTGTTTTAGTTTAAAAACACCCTTGTAATTGATCACTGAAGATATTATACTTCAGATATACTTAAGTTAGGATGCAGAGAAATGGAAAACAAGTACAGTTATGCATGTCGCATATATGTGAAAGAAAAGTTTGTCAGCCTAGGCTCCTAGTCTAGTATTATTTTTGAATTACTCTCCTGTGTCTTCCTTGTCAGCCACCAGGTGAGTTTTGAAGGCACGCTGCCAGTAGCTACGTTACCACCTATTTAAAATTAACCATCTTTTAAGTTTTTCTTTAAGTTTCACAGGGCAAAGAATGTTGTGTTCCAACATTTTGTAGTTTCATTTTTGCAGGATGAGCACCGGCAGTGATAGTAATAATACAGTAAATGGTGCATAATGTGTGTGTGTGTGCAAGCAGGCACGTAAGGGATTGCTGCCGCTCTTAAGCAGTATGACTTCATTCCTGGTTCTGCTTTTGGAGGTAACACTGCTGGGGGGACTTCCAGATCTCTGGTTGTAAAGTTCTTGATACAGTAATATTTGTTGTTATTTCCATTTGAGGAAAAAATTTTGGGGAGATCTTCAGCGATTTGCCAGGTTTTAAGATGCTAAGCTCTTACTTACGTGTTTTGATAATCCTCTACGCCACACTTGAATGAGAATTTATCACTATTAGAGATATTTCTTTACTAGTTTATTCTTTTCATTCACTGGTAGGGTTGGTTTTTTTTAATCTGGAAAGACATTTTTAAAAAGTCAAATGACCAACCATACTATGTGCTTGATGAATCAGGAAGTTTTGGTTGGTTTGGTTTGTGTGGGGTTTTTTTGTTTGTTTGGGTTTTTTTTTCTTTTTTTAGTCACATCAATGACTTCTTTCCAAAGTACCATCCAAGGGTTATATTAGGATCATGGGTTTTTTTTTTTTTTGGAAAGTCACTGTTTTTAAAGGATGAGGCGGGAGAGTGGTGGTGGTGGTATTATTAATCATTATTATTGAGAGTCAGGTATGTTGTGTGGTCTTCAACTGTCTTCTGACAGAAGAGGGTATTACTCATGTGGCTTCAGAGAACTGATCCAATTCTTGACTAATGCAAATATACAACAGCAGTGAGCAGAAAATTGATCTCAGTATAGTTTTATCCCCCCCTTGTTTCATTCTGCTGATCTGCTCTGTTGCCATTTCACCTTTGCTCTCTCCTTACATCAGCTGGATACCTTCCACACGTTGCCCCTGCACAAGTGACACTCCATACAGTTGTGGAGGACTAGAAATGTTCTCATTGTTGCCCCTGGCTTAACCAGAAAATTAATCTTTTGGGCAGGCACAAGAAAGTAGTTTTAAGCATCAACCTGGAGAGGGGCAGACTTGAGGAAACTTTGAGATGGCCTTCAAAAAGAGAGATACTATTTTCGTATACGTATGTGTATTTAAACATGTATGGATATACAGTATATATTTTTCATATACATATGTATATAAAAGAAATTATAAAAATACATAATGTGCGTGTACGTGTATCTATGTCTCTAGATCTCCCAAATTTATTACTGGTCTTTCACTGACAAAGTCTTAGCACAGTGACACCCGTTTACAGAACCACCAAGCTGAATAAGATGCAGTCTTAAGTTTTAGATTCTTCTTTGGATTTTAATTTTGTTTTCCTACATACTGCGGTTTTTGTAGACTAATTTTGAAGGTGTAAATAATGTGAAATACTTTACTCTCTAACATGATGCAGATTGCTTTACCTCTATGTTTTCTTCCATATGATTTTTCATGGGTGATAGCAATTGCTACCTGCATTCCCAATAAAGGATTGAAAGAGTTACAAGCTTCAGGTTTTGAAGCAGAGTAGAGAATACAAGCACGTTTTTCTTATCTCTAAGCTAAATTTACGCTTGGGGATTTTGAAGGAATCTGCATTCTTATGTAGGGAAGCAAGGGACCAAAACTGGAAGTCACATTGTATTCCAGTGATTCAGAAGTGTTTGGTGGAAATTTTCATTTGTGTTAGTTAAAGCACAGTCTGTTAATCATGTCTCATACCATTCTGTGCATTACAGGTTCACGTTGAACAGATTTTGACTGTGTGATGTATCTTGCAGAAAAGCTTGGCAGTATTACAGAATTACTAAAAAATCTGTGATATGGCACTTTATTTCACTTCATCTGTAAGGACATGACTCGGTTTCAGAAAAGGAGAAAAGCTGTAGCGGACTTAAGGGTACCCTAAAGTAATTCTTAGTATGTTCTCTATTGTCTAGGTTTGTAATTTTGTACAGTCCTATGAAAAGTAGTGTTTTCTCCCCACTGGCAGGTTGCAGAAGTGTAAAGATCTCACCTGATTCTGGTGAACTGGAAGACAGGCAGGTATCATTGGCCTGGGATGGCCTGTACTACATCACCCTTTCTGCAAAGACCTGTACCTGGTTAGCATGCATTGGTCAGGTTGTGTGGGACAAGTTCTGCATGGTTGGGTAGGCAGTGCCCTGCAGAGATGGCCTGTGCAGGTGGTACAGCACTCGTGACCACAGTGCAGGATGGGGATCCCTGTGGAAGCAGGCTTATTGTCACTTTTCAGCTGTAGAGTACATTCTTCTTCCTTGCAGTAATAATCACTTTCTCCCTAGAGGAAGTAAAATTGGTCAGCATGTAACATCATGCTTGGTTTTCTGGGAGTGTGTGTGTAAGGAAAACTTGTGATAGAAGTTTGTTTTATGCATTCAGGAAATGGAACTGAAGGTTTCAAAATGCTCATGGTACAGGCAAAAGCTTTTAGAGGCTTTCAGCTTAGATTTTTGCAGTGTGTCCTGTCTCATGTAAATGCTTAAGAGTTGCTCCTTTAACCTTGCACTGCACTGCTGTGAAACACAATTCTCTGACCAGACACCTAAACAATTATGTATGGGGCATGAGGCTGCCTTTGTCCTGGGAGACAAGTATTATAGGGTGAGGCATGAGAGCTTTACAGAATGATTAAAATAAAATTAAGGCTGAAAAGCGCAGCACTGAGCAGTGCGCTGTGGTGCACGCATTTTGTTTCCAGCGAGGCTGAGTAGCTGGCTGAACGCAAGGTTTATGTGGCTGTGCAACTGCTCCTTCTAAATTTCAACTCCTTATAAGCAAACACAGGAATGATACAGTTAAACTCTTCTAGTCACAGAGTATGGGCTCGCTAAATTGGAGCAAAGGAAAAATTTTGGTGTATCCTGTGTGAAATGTCCAACAAGCAGATCTTAACTTCAAATTGACAAATAGTCAGAAAAATTCATTAACAAACTGCTTTTAGTACAAAGACGCAAAAAAATTTTAAAGGAAGGAAAGAAGGACTGCCCATTAATCAATATGAGCCGAATTTTAATTAACACTAATATTGCATGTTGCTGAGGTTAATATTTGCAGGGCTGTAATTGTTACACTACTTGCTTTAAAAACCAAACAAAAAAAAACCCAAACCAAACCACAAACTTATGTATTGGTTGTACACTGTCTTCCATAATGCCTTGAAGTTGGCAAAGGAACATAAAATTTTTTCTTGCTTCCTGAATTTTTGTGGTAAAATGTCTCATAGTAATTACCTGAAGTTAGACGTTTTGGACAATTATCTCTCCAAGGACAGAAGATTTTTAACTATGCAGTCATATATTATATGTATATTTTTTGAGTTTTGGTTTACTCATTAGTTTATTTGTTAAATCAAAATGCAGGTTTTAATTCAGTGGTACTTCAGTTGGTACTGATGCTGCTGTTTGACACTGAACTGGTCCTTGCAGTTTACCTTGCGAGCGCCACTTGACGCTCTTCAGCCCTGCACTAAACAAGCTGTCAGCATTGTGCAAAAAAAGTCATGTTTGTGTCCAGTGGCTAAAGCATATCCTTCTTGTTTGTCTTGCAGGCACAGGAGAGAGTGGCAAAAGCACGTTTATTAAGCAGATGAGAATCATTCATGGATCAGGTTACTCTGATGAAGACAAAAGGGGCTTTACAAAACTGGTGTACCAGAATATATTTACAGCAATGCAGGCCATGATCAGAGCCATGGATACCCTCAAAATCCCATACAAGTATGAACATAACAAGGTGAGATACTTGTTTATTTCTGTAGTGGAAGCTTTTCCTCTTTTATTGTATGAAATGTGCCAAAAGTCTCAAAAACTACACGTCACACAAATTGTTCTCAAAGCTCAGAAGAAAAGGGCATCTTCCAGCTCTGCCTTTAGTTGTCTGCCCATTTTGCTGCTTTGACAAAGCAAAGGTGCTACTTTTAAGAAGAGAACTGCTCTTAACAAGATGCCTGGGGGGGGGAGCGTCACAGGGCAGAGGTTTCGTGACAGGCTGCTGTTTGATTGTGGCTTTAGTTGCCCCTTGTCTTTTCCTCCCAGACCACGCTCTGGCCAGAGCACAGTTAAGCCATTCTTCTGACCTGCAGCACAACGTTACTGCTTAAGGCTTGACAGTAACATTACATGTAGAAAAAGTTCGAATTTTTAGAAAAATAGATGGGGATACCTGTTTGTTTGTGAACTTACTGGGAAGTAATTTCTTTGTTGGAACACCTTACAACAGTCCGATTCCTTTGTGATCGAGGCTGTTACTGAAATTTAAAATGACAAAATACATTTGAAATGTTTGGAAGGTTCATCTCTGACTAGCCTGAGTTCTCTCCAAATTTTTAAAATACATCTACATTTTACAAGAAAGATAAGTAATGTGATTTTAGCAGAACACAAAGGAGAGTGAAATGCTAAATATTTACTTGAATACATGGTAAGGCACAGGATTACATGGCTGTATCTCCCAGTTCTTGTCACAGGAGTGGTACAACTTTCTTTGATAACAGTTCTTCAGAAGCTGTTCTGAGTTTTGCTGTTGAGCCATTATCAGCAACTTTGTGAGGCAGAGAGTTGTGAAAGAGTATTGATAATTTAGCAATCCTGGATGAAAATAATATTTTCTCTGACTAATTACTCCAAAGTTCTTTTATTCTAATATTTTTTTAAATATCAGAAACTATCGAAGAGCAGGGACATTTACTGTAAAGAAGTAAGCTTCCATTAACTGTGAAAGAGGATGAAATAAACTTGTGTTAAGATGAAAATATTTTGTGTCTACATATGTGAAATTTGATTATTAGAATTGAACTGATCTCTGTGTTTTAAGATGTCTGGTTTAGAAGTAGGAAAGGTTAAGCCTATTACCAGGTTAAAGAAGCTTTGTTTCTCCATTTGCGTTTGCCAGTCATTGCTGATGGTCATCACTTTGTTGGTGACATAACGTTGCAATAACCAGAGTCTTGCAGGAGCCTGGCTTTATGCAGTGGGAAGTCAGGACGCTCCTGTCTGTCAAAATTCATGTTGTTAACCTTGTTTAATGGTGGATGTGATTTTTTTGTATGCATGAAAAAGATTGAAAAAGTTGTCCTAATTAGTAAAAAAGACTTGAACTTCCTACACTGACTGTGTCCTGGAGCTAACTGGTTCCTCTCATCTCTGGTGAATCAATATCAAATGTATTAGTAGTACTAAAAAAACCTGAATTTTTACATATATTTCAGCCTTTTGACTCCATGTTTTTGCTACATGCAATGCATGAAGCATGCTGGCTTGAAAAGTTAGTGGGTTGTGATGCACGATCATTTTCTCTTCAAAATTGGTATACACCAGCTGTATACACGTAGCCAGAGCTATTCACTTTGTCTATATAAAAATAACTTCCCTAGAAGTGGAAATCTTACTTTCATGCTCAGCTCCTTCATAAGCATTCCCATCAGTTTCTAGTAGGGCTACATGCAGGGTAAAGAGAAATCAGCAACTGACAGCGTCTCAAGGAAATTCCTATATAAATTCCTTTGGAAATACGGAGGAAGCCGAAGTTGCTGCAGCATCATGCCAAGATAGAGAAGATTGCAGACTCCTACACTTAGCTTTAAGCAGTGAGCACCAGTCAATTGGTTACTCTGCTCCTTTTATTTTTTAAAGGCCGTTGAAAACAAACTCATTAGCCTAGCAGTTTAGAAAACACAGGAAGGGTATTTCCTATTAATTCGAATCTCCTATCAGGAAGTCCTGTCTCTGGAGAGAATATCTCAAAGTTTGAGTAACAACCTATTTTTAGCACAGTAGTTGTTTTGCACATTCATTTAGTATACTGCAGCTCAAGCTGGTATTGATGTGATTGGACCTAAAGAAAAGTGACCCTTTTTAAATCAAATTCTTTATGTTCTGTAATAGCCTTTGGGGCTACAGTAGAAGAGCTTTTCTCTTACTGTACCAATTTTCTTACTTTAACTGGGAATTATCAAAATTTGAGTGTTTCAAATCTCTGAACATTGATGGAATTTAAGTGCTCTTGTATCAAAAACTTAGTTATATAGGCAGTTGTGATCTTCATATCACAACAGCATTTGGGTTGGATTACTGTAATATAAGAAATGTAACAAGAGGCAAGTTTTAAGTTTAGCAAGTTCTTGGGGAGTTGTCTTGGCTTCATAGTCACCAATATAACTAAAGAGGCATAGACTGAAACGTATTATCCTATATTATAATCTAGGCAGTTTTGAAAGATTTGTTATCAGAGTAGTGAAAGTCAATTGAGAAATGTAACTATTAGTGTTTAGAATGGAGTATCTCAGAACTGATGGTAGAGCATTATAACAGGAAAGACTTTTTTTTTCATATTAAACTTCAGAATATGAGCTCTACTAAGGTTTAAGATAATGAGTGAGGATGCTCTCTTAGGAGTTTGTCTGTCATAGGAAACAGTGGCTTATGGACTGTTTTTAGTTTCCTTTTGGATAAATGTTGTTGTGCTTCTGATATTTATTTTTTTTTACTGGAGTTGTGAAGTGTTCATATGGCTCTTGAATTTTAGAATAAGAAGTATTTTATGAAATCAGGGAAAGCCTTAGTTTTTTTTATAGAAATGTTCATAAGCAGTTCTCAAAATTGCCTGTCTTTGCAAAATTTTGTGAGTGTACAGTACTAACTCATGCACATCCACAGCTATACAAATGCACATTTTTAAACTAAAATACAGGTTTATATTTTTACACAATTAGACTTTTTTGAAAGCTGAACTCTGTATCCATGCTTCTGTCATTCCTTTCAAATACTGAAATAAGATGCCCATTCATTTTAGTTTGAAAATTCTCACATTCCCAATGTTCTTCATAATGGCTTAGAAGCCTTTCTTTCGGATTATATAGTGTCTATTTCTCCTTCTCTTTCTTTTTTTTTTTTTTTTTTTTTTTTTTTTAATGTCTTAATACTGATGAAGGTGGGGAGTATACATGGGTGGCTTTTTTTATCCTCTTTTGTCCTTACAAAGTCCTTCTAAACTCACTACTATACTAAACAAATCTATTACTATACTAAACACTGACTACTGCTCTCACCCTGTACCGTTCCCTTTTAGTTTAACTTCTAAAAGACAAGTTTCCTCTCTGCTCTAGCAACAGTTATCAGGAAGGTGTCACCCTGTGGTGATTAACAGGCAGGAAATCTTACTTGAATCCCATGCCCATAATTTCCTGTGAGACCTCTTAAATATAACAAGATAACTAATGTAACAGTAACAGAACAGGCTGCAAGAAAGTTTTTAAAGAGGCTGAAAACATAAAAGCAGGTTTTATTGTAGACCTAGACATTTGCCATTAAGTTTCTAAGACTGTTTTCTGCTGCAATTATTTCTGTATTTATGCCTATTCCCTTTGGGGAATGTTTTGCAGTAAAAATAAGCAGATAAAGGAAATGCTTTCAAAGTCCAGAATCTTACTGGCATTATCTTCAAGTCCATGTTTACCTGTGACCTGGTTTCTTCTAAGTCAGACAAATCTACTGGAGGAAACAAATGAAAACAGACAGACAGGACAACAGGAGGGAGTATGGAGTCAGATTGCATAAATTTTTATCTTGGGTAAACAGTTAGGGATGTTAAGTGTTTTAGATCTTTGTGGTGAAATATGATGTGGAACAAACCTAGGTTGGAGGAAGGGGCCTCCTGCAGACTCCTCACCTGATATGCAGAGTGTGAAGGACTGAATCCAGAGCAGGAGTGTGCAACCACACAAAAGCCTTGCAGAAGACTTCAATGCTTCTAATACCGGGAAGCTCCAGATGCATTATTTTGGCATGAAATAGATGGCTGGAGAGCTGGCCAACATGGAAGAAAATATAGTTATAGTATCATGGTCCTTTAACAACATGCATTCAGATACAGAAACTGAAGATAGCTTTTTTGCTAGGAGCCATAATGTGAGGTAAAACCCATCTCCCTGATAGCTGTGATTCCTCCCGTGAGGACATTGATCAATGAGCTTTAGGGGCTCCAGTAATGCCATGAACAGTTTCCTCCTGAGGGCTTCATAGAGAATCCTTTGTGAGGACTTTGACAATCCTAGCTAAATCTCAGTATCTCTGCCGCTGTCTTTGTCGTCTTTTTTATCAGTCTCCTTCCGTCATTTACTCCTCTCATGCCCTGCCTTTCTCTTTGGCACCTCTCCAGTCTAATGTACGTTTGACCTCAGCAGTTCTGTATTTGCTTATCTGTGGCTTTACCATTTTGTCCTAGTCGCTGCTGTTTTCTTTCTCCTCCATATTTGAATAAGATTTTTAAAAAACCCATACATGTAGTAGTTTACATCCTGCCCTCTTTCTACGAGTTCACTCATTTGCTTGCTCTCTGTTCAGAGCAGAAGCCTCTGGTATTTGCCTGTATTGCTCCAGTGAATTGCTAAGTTGCTTGCCTCCTCTATTATATTCTCCTTAACTGTTTCCTACTTTGCCGCGACAGAAATGTGAATTTTAGATAATTTTTCCAAATATGGGGAAAAAGCGATTGTGTATCAGAAGTAAGCTAGACAAGTTCCCATAAAGAACTGAGAATATCTTTATTTAAAATAAACATACAGATAAACATACTTCTTTCCCCAGTAAACTAATAAGTAACTTCATCCATATGAAATGAGGAAACTGCCTTAGCCTGCAGTTCAACATAAATTTGAACACGAAATTTTAGCTGCTCTTTTTGCAGAGCAATAAGGTTTCTTCCTTCCTCTTTCTATATTTTGTTTTAAATGAAGCTTTTTATTTTTTTAAAGATGACATTTTAAGTTATTAACTGCCTTCTGCTAATGGCAAGTGGTAAGTCTTATACAAAAACACTTATTTGGGTTATGATGTCCATGTTTTATCTTTCCACTTTCACTGTTTCTGCTAGTGTCGAGAACGAATGGGTGATAATAATGCTGGTGGATTCCATGATCACTCATACACGGGATAAAGGACCAGAAATACAGGAAAATGGGCGTCTAGCATTATTTGTTTACTTTCCTTCTGAATACTTCAGATATGTTTGTCGCTTAGTTATTTTGCTTGCAGAGCATATTGTTTGTCTGGAAGGAAATATTCATGTGAGCATGCTCTTTGATGAAAATATGAAACACAGTCAGGACAACTTTTGTGTATTACAGGAGTTTGGCATTTATTTTAAGGTAATGAGATTTGTTATTCTGGAAGTGGTTCTCACTTTCTCCATAATTTACATAACAGTTATGTAAATATAGGTATTTATACAATACAATTTTATACAGAAAATGTATAAATATAACCCTATATAAGTATTTCCTAGAGGAAAATGTTTAACAGTAATAGCTTCCTAATTAGTTCGTTCATTTCTGCGCAAAACATGCTAAGGTTATCCAGCATTTATTTCTGAAATAATTTCAGATGGAAGTGTTTTTGTCATGTTTTCCTCTGAAACTTTATGAAGGTATTTCCTTCCTGCAGTAAACTTTTCTGGGGAACGCAGATCCAGTTGTGTTCCAGGTACGTTACATAGAATGATTGAAAATACCTGAAATAATGTTTCTTCATTGTTCTTTTCTAGTAACACGCAAAAGCTTGAAATAAGGTTTACTGCTATGGGTGAAGGAATCTTCAGCTAAAATGAACCATAATTTACTGCAGGTTTTGTCAGCCTCTCATTCAGTTTATACTTCCTTTGTGGTAAAAGTTACAATGTCAGAGATGCAAGAAGGCTTTGTCTTATAATAAAATTCATCTTTGGCCTAGAAAATAGAGTAATGTTAAGAAAAAGAGTTGTTTTAAAAAAAGAAAACCAAAACACAAGCCCCTCAGTTTTGTTTTCCTCAGGTATAATTTGGTTTGTACTGTGGGATATATTGCCTGATAGATGTATTCACATAATACCTTTTATTCTCTATTTTTTCTGAAAGATTATTTTGCTCTTTTCTTTCTCATTGAAGTAGGTATAAAGTCTGCACGTGAAGAATTGATTACATATTCATGCTTCATCAGTCCAATCACATGCCTACCTGTTTTTGGACTGTGGGCCCATGTAGCTCCACTCTTAGACTTTGTATTCGCTTTGGGTGATTGCATAGAGGTGAGGCATGAGGCCAGACTCCAACGTTTTGCTTCAGGAAGAGGAGGTTGGCAAAGGGAAATCTAAGCATGGCATTGGTTGTGTTATGTTTTAATTTTTTTCTAATAGCTTTTATAACAATTAAACATAAAGCTGTGGTTGCATGCTTCATGTTATGCAAAAAAAAGAGTACAGATCTTGACTGCAGATCATCTCTTGTTTTGGTTGGTCTAAGATACTGGGTAGGTAGGAAAATAATTTATTATGAGCAAGTCTCTTCTGCGAACAGTCCCAAGTATGACAGAAGAGCTTAATATTGGGTTGGAGGGGTGGTAACTACCAAGATTTGCTTTTAATCCTTCCTAAATATTTCTCTAACTCTCACATGTCTCTCCATTTCCTTAGTTCTCATCGTATATAAGGGTTTGTAGGCAGTTGGCTGGCGCAAGTAATACTGTGGAAAAGCTGTTACGACTAAGGTGGTTTTTCTTGTGAATTAAGGTTATTTTATGATTATGACTTTCCATTTTTCTTTATGTGACCTATTGGCAGGAGTTAAAATTTGGCTTTATTGTTCAGTTGTTAACCTTCTAAGTCAGTTTGTAGATACAGTGTAGTAATAGATTGTGGCATGTGCATGTCTTTTTGGTTTGGAGTGTTACTTGGAAGTTTCCAAAATGCAAATGATGTCCCAAGTCATTTACGTTTGGAGATGCTTTCTATTTTTAGGTACTTTTTGTTTGGTAAACACTGGTTTGAGAACTTAAGCTTCAGTATTAAGGACATATTGGCTGTACAAGCAGGTAGAAGAGTGCTGTTGATGTGTGAAGATGTTCTTTGCATCTGGACTCCGGTCTTTATCCACCTGTTTTCTTCAACCGTAAAGAAAATGCTGCCAGTTGTACAGGTTGGGTGAAAAAGTAACTGCCTGTCACTGGAGCATAGATAAGCCTTGGGCACACCTGCTTCCCTTATTCAAGGCTCCTTCAAGGATCATTTAAAGCTGCTGAGTACGAAACAGACATTCAGGGGTTTCTACCCACAGGATTCACTAAGTATTCTCTCAGACTACACTGGAAACTTGTAGTTGTGCAGAAGCTGGGTTTGTGCCCTGTGTTAAGAACATTAAGAGTTGTGATATAATAGAACTTCTCTGCAGTTTACTGATATATTGCTTTTGAATTGAATGTAGATGCAAAGGTAGTACCATTTACCTGTCCACTTTTTCAGTAACAGAAAAAAATACACAGTTTGGATTGGAAGAGGGTTTTTAGTTGCTTTTTTTTTTAATGTATGTTTATTTTTATTAAGGGTACCAATCAAGATGATATTGCATGAAAAGTACATTTCTCTCTCTTCAGCCATAACACCATACGTGCAAATATCATTTGGGAGTAAAACTAAGGCTAGACTAATTCATTGCACTGGCCTCTGAAAGCTAAACGCTGTTTTTAAAGGCACTCATCATGATCAAATAGGAAGAATCTTGTGCAGTTCTAAGCTCTTAGAGAGTAAGCTTTTCTTTTTGTTTTTTTCTTCTTACCATCACTTATAAAACCATGTAATCAGATAAAATTGTGATTTCTGGGACAGAATATTTTTCAGAAACTTTTAATGTACGTTTTTATATTCTTCCTTTGACCCTATGCATTTTTTAAAAGGTGCTTTCATTCATACTCTGGATTGAGAAAGGAATTCCTGAAAGCTGAAAGCTATTGAAGTAAACCATTAATTACTTATTCTCATAAACCTAGAACCTTATGGGTTCCCTGTAGTTACTTTTTCCTCCTTTTCTTTCTTTTACTTTCTCTGTCATTCAAATTTTTAAATACTGCCTTGACCTTTGAAAAGTTGAAAGAGTAAAAATCAAGGATTGAAAATAAAGCCATTCAAAACAGTGCAAAAATATACCAGATATTATAAATTCTCTTGCAGCCAGTAATCTGCAAATAAAAAGAAGGGCATGAGACAGAAAGAAATGTGGTGACATTTTCAAAAATATTTTATGGATTTTTTAATTTAGATAAGCAGTAATAATTTGGGGAAGAAATTAACTTCGCTATTTATTCTCTTTTTTGAAAAAGCTGGAGTTTTCTTCAATTACTTGCCACTTTGTAAGCAGCTTTTGAAAACTTCTGTGGTAAAAAGAGTTGAGTGGGTTCTTTGATGACGATGGAGGAGGCATTGGTATTGGACTGAGACATCACTAAAAGACATGAAGAATGTTTGATTAGTGCATGTATATACCGTGGCATGTGCAGTATAAAATGGATTTTTATTAAAGAAAGTTGGAGTTATTTGTTTGATTCAAACTTGCTCATGAGGGATGGTGTTTAAGGTTATGTATGAGAAAATTGAGGAATGCATGAATGGATGGATCTCCTCAGAGGTAGCGAAGGAGCCTTTGCATTCAGAATAAGTGTGGTATTTCTTGCAAGGGAGAGCACAGACCGTGCAGCTGGTTTCTGAAGTATAGTCAAGAACTTTCAAAGGACCCTTTTGCGATTTAGAGTGGGTATGTCTATTCGGGTAAGCTTGTTAGTTTGTAGAAGCGTGTTCTTTCAGAATTTGTGTAATGATACTGTGTATAATTCATTTACTGCTTGCAACCCTATTCTTTCCACTCTCAGAGAGGAATCTAAACACCTGTTGGCACTTACACAAGCTGAGTCTTAGAATTTTTTTAATTTAACCTGTGGGTAGTTTTAGTTCCACTGACAAGGAAAATAAATTGTACAACCTCATTATTAGACTAAATGTGAAAGGCCTCATTTCAAACAAAAAGTTATTCTGCACAGCAGTATTTATAAATAAAACCATCCTAATCAGAGACGGGCATGGCAGTACAGCCTTGTAGCTCATGTCCTTCTTGTGTGATAAACGATGACTTGCACTGGCTGCCCTTGCGGTAGAGGAGTACTCATTCACTGCATTGCAAAATGTTTTAAACAGCAACTCCCTCCTGTGAAAAATTACACAACTTTTCCTCATCTCTTTCAGAAAAGAAGTACACATTTTAAAGGAGTAGATTTTTGAGGATCTAATATTGATGATTGAGAAAAGCTGTAGCTTGCTCTCTTGCTTGCTAGCTCTGCTGTCTCCTGATTCCAGTGGGGTGTGTATGGTCTTCCTGGTATGTTGCTGCCTATCTGTCCTTTTTTGGATGCTTGTCGTCTTTTGTGGTCTTCCTGTAGAGTTTCCTGTGCACTGCTGTCTGATGATACCATATGAATCAGCAGTGTGGGTGGTGTTTTGCCCATCTGACAAATAAAAAACCACAACAATAATATTCTTTATTTTTCTTCATTGAAGTCAGTACTATTCAGAGAATTATTTTCTTAATTAGCATTGGGATGGATTTCTGTGATCCAGTCGGTCGTTTTTGGTATGTCATCTACTGACTAGGATATTCAGTAGAAAACGACCTTTTATGAGCACATACCAGGCAGATGTTATAACTGTCTGGGTGTGCTGACACAGACACCGTTTACAGAAATGTTGCCAACATAAAATGCAATCAAATGCTGGCTGGTCAACATTTTAATGCAATTTTTCATTGTGTGCTGCATTACTGGTCCAAACTACGTGAGAATTAGATTTTATGAATTCTTTCCTCTTAGCAATGAAAATTAAGATTTCTCTTATGAAGCTACCACAATGAGAGGAAATTTAAATAAATATGCCTTGGAGGGGGTTTGATAGAAGCGTGATATAGTTGATATGTAGGCTGAGTTTTCAAGAACTTACTTTTAAAACAAAGATTAATCCCTGAAAATAGTTTTGTTTTGCAATGCTTCTCTGGTGTACAGGTGGTCTCATTAAGTCATTGTTCTTTGAGCATGACATAGTTATTTCTCAATAGGGTACCAAATAAGCTTTTCCCTAAACACCCACCCCCCCATTCTAGGTTTGGCAGTCAGATCTCTTTTTTTCATGTTAAGGTTTGTGGTGTGTCATCGTCGTCGTGTCCCTGTACACACACACACCCCTCTTTTTTTTTTGTTTGCTTTTACGTTGGGTATTCTCCCTATCAGATCTTGTACAGTTATATTATGCTGAAGAGGAGGATAACGAACAAGAACTGTTACAATTCTGGGATTTTTAGCCAGTTCCCATATTCCTTTTGAACTTACAGACTTTCTGAAATTTGGCAAATTATTTGGTGAGTTTGTCAGGAGAGTCTTAGTTTTCTCCAGTAGTATGGATCACGGAAATAATCGGATGGGGTCATTATCAAAGCTTCATATGGCTGGACAAAATGTGGTTAAGATGACCGTGGAGTACAGACTTCCTGATTTAGTTACATTTTCCAGCACCCACTCGGCAGAGACAGGGTTATACCAGCTGCAGAGTTCCAGGGAGTTTTAGTACAGTGCTTCTTAAAAATATGTGTTTCCAAGTGGCTGAGGAACCAAACAGAAAACAATGCCATAATTTTGGGTCTGCAGTTGGTGTCATTGCACAAAATATAAAACATCCTGTCTATAAGCTACATGAAAAGAAGGGTCAGTAACAATCTCTTCCCTACAATGAGCAAAAATGTAATGCATGCTTCTAGTATGAAGTAATTTTGTTTTAGAAACTGGAGTTCATGGATAACTTTAAAAGCCTGAATAAAAATGTGCTTAACCAGAAGCCTTCTGCACCCAAAAGTCCTTCCTCCAATATTCATCTCCATCTCCTAATTATGCTTCAGTGCATCAGCAGATGAATGAAATGAAAGTAACAAGGATAAGTCTTCACTGTTATGATATGTTAGGAGTGCCAGCAGTGTTAGAGTTTATAAATAAAATCAGTAACTGAACAAAGCACTCTTCTGCGCTTCATAGAATTTTTTTTCCTCAGCCCAACCAATTCTAGAATAAGGGAAAGGCTTATGCCCTTTTTCTTCAGTTCCAGGGGAATCTTGCCATTCCAAGTGTTGTTCTGTGCTGTCTTTCATCATCTTACATATTCCTATGCTGAAACCTGTGCAGTTAGAGACCAGTGGCTGTGTCTGAAATATTAATAACTAGACCTTAAAATGGTCCAGTGCTGGAAAAGTGCTCAAAGCTGTTGTTGGGAGACTGTTCAAAGGCAGAGCTTTTCCTCCCTCCTTTCCAGCTTGCTAGACTGCGGCTCCATCCAGTGCCCCAGCTTCTGCATCCCTTACTCCATGTGCAGTAGCACTCTTATCATGCACTGTCCCAGGAGGACTCTGCATCCAATTTACAGCTTGGAGCCATGAATGGAGAGCAGCAGTAGTGCCGCAGTGGATCACCATGAGCTACACCGTCTCTTTGAGCTAGGTTGTCTTGCCCGTGTGAGTGAGCTGCAATAGGCTGTAGGGATCCTGTCTTCTATCACTCTCACATTCACTGGCTCATGCAGCCATGGGAAGTCAGTTTTACCAGAAGTGTTTGCATATGCTTGCTAATCTGGGTAATTTGATCTAAATAACCTATAGTAATGCCTACATTGTTTTACTTGCTTAATTTACTTAATTTTAATAGCTAGCATAGCTGCCAGTAAGTAAATTGGAGCAGCATATCTAAGAACCTAAATATGGATCTTGGTTAGGATCCCACAGGATGTAAATCAACATTAGTTTTCTACCTTTAAAGGAAATAATATTAAGCAAATGAATTTCAGTATGGCAGTTGTCTTTTTTTCTTCTTCTTTTTGACCTCTGTATGAAACAAACTGTTTTCTCGCTTTATAACATCATTGTACAAAATCATACTAGTTTGGGGTTGCTTCAAGACCTCTATGTTTGCCAAAGTGAATGCTGGAATCGTGTTCATGTCTCTGTGCCTTGTGCCACTGCACAGACATACAGAAATACATGCTTTGCGTGCATGGGAGATGGTTCAGATAATCAGCTGCAGGATTTTTGGATATATGCTACCCCTGCCCAACCCCATGATCTCCACCCTTACCTCTGGTTCCGTGCCATATTCATGTCGTGTGTGTGTGTGTGTGTGTGTGTGTGTGTGTGTGTGTGTGTGTGTTCAAAGATGTGGTTAGACCACCATGGGCTTTGAGGTAGGGAAAGCAAAGCAGTATCCACCAGATCCATTAGCAGCTGATGAAAGTTAGGTCGGCCCATAGGATGTTGTAGCTTAACTTGGAGTAGTGCCTGAAGCTAAAAGCTTCAACAGTCAGGATGGTATAAAGATGATACATCACTACCGTATGCTTAACTCTTCTCTTCTCTCTCTCTCTTTTTTTTTTTCTCAACCTCTCTCTCTTCTTTCTCTCTCTCTCCTCTCTCTTTTGTTCCCCCATCCTCCTAGCTTTCTTAACTCTGAGCATGTATTGCTTGTCTAGCTTTTTGCATTTGACCTCAGACCTCACATGCAACTCTAAAACATTTTAGAAAATGTCAGTTAATGATGGACCCTTTTTTTGGGTGTAATTTTTAATGTACATGTATTCACTAGCTTCTCAGGTATCGCAGGTAACTAAATACGCCTTCCATTGGTTAAAACAAGGACAAGCTATTTCCCAAAGCTAAATCAGAAAAATAATGTTCTACCTGAAGCTAAATTGAAGTTATCTGAAGCAACTGAATTTTGCTACCAGCTCTCACTTCTTTCAGGCCTGATTTGTTTGTTAAAGACTTCTTTTCTTTCTAATTTGTAGTAGTTCATATTACTCATTTATCACCAAAAACGGGATTAAAAAAATCCTTCCTTTTCCTGGTAAAAAATTATGTACATTTTTGTCTTTGCTTTGAGATTGAAGGTATAAATTGTTGCCTGTCCAGAATTTTTCTCTGTTCACTAGTTTCTGAACAGGAATTGCACACATTGTCAGGGGCTTTTTTTGTCTGGGTTTTTTTTTTTTTTTAATTTGTCTTTGTTTCTTGGGGTTTTTTTGTTTGCTTGGTTGGTGGAATTTTTTTGTTGGTGGCAAAGTTACTTTTAAGAATTGAAATTCCATATTCTGGATGTGAAACAGCAGCAATTTCACTACAATTTAACTTGTAAGTAAGGCAATTTATAAAGAACTTATTTAAAAAATAATTCTATTTTAATATTTCCTATATAAATAGCAGGAAAAGAGATGCTAGCTTCAACAAATTCAGTTTTTCTCGGATGAATCAGAAGACAATCTGCAGTAAAATTCCTTCAATCTGATGAAATGAGTATGCCTTTTCTGGCATCAGTTCTTTTTAAAAAAGAAAATCTCCATTCTTTGCTAAATGATGACATTTTAAGGCTTTTTTTAATAAGTTGCTAATTGTACTAGCAGTTTCTAGACACAGAGAGGGGCTTTTGATGTCAATGTTTTATTCCTATGTCTGGATTTAACAAGAGGACACATAAATGAGCTGCTAATTCCGCTTTCAGTGACTCTCTTTTCCTTTTTTTAAGGTTAGCAAATCTGTCTTCTGTGAGAAGTTGTAACAAACAAGTTCTAATTTTGAAGACTGCAGGATTGTGCACAGTTGATTTGTAAAAGTAAATGCTAGTGCTTTCCATCATCATCCTACTTTTCCCCTGCATTAACACATCTTACCCTTTTTTTAATGCACTTACTTGCATTTTAACCTGTGACTATCACTGCTTCAGTAATATGAAAACAGAATAATAGTTTTTGCAACTGGAGTCAGACATAACATTTAGGAAGGCGAAGCATATTTGCCTTGTATTCCAGTTCTTCTAATTGAATACTGTTAACAGAAGTGGGTTTCTCCCCACTGGATGGGCAGTAAAAGCTCGATGAGACTTCTGAGAAGATACCTCATTTTAACTGCACCACCAGCCTCACTCCAAAAGGAGTCTGACTGACTCAGCTAACCAGTCTTTTCCTCCACCCCCTCTGTCTTGTCAGTGTTGGTACACAGTATGTATTGATAGGACATGTGATTTCCATACTTGCAGAAACATCATCTGTAGTCCATAGGTCAGCTAAGTTGGATGTACTGACAGTGGCATGCACAAGGCAAGCAAACTAAGCTGCTTCAGGCAGGAGAAAAGCTTGGCACAAGAAACCCACATTTTTAATGTCTTTAATCTGCAGTTACCTACTCATCATTTATGGGTCTTTTTAACCTACACCCTACTACCAGCCCCGACCATCAGCCTGTGATTCAGCTGCCATGTGATTTGCGTGCAGTTAACAGAAATGGGTCGTTTACCCCCAGCTCTTTCTCTCGAGGAAACCTTTGCTTCCAATTTTGTAAAGACTATCTGCTGTGGGAGTTACTCTTTACAGTTAAGTAGTATTTAGCCACTCATCCAAGAGCCACAGTACCTGCATTTCAGAATAGACAAAGATGGTAAAAGGCTTTCCTACTCATCTTCCTCAACAAAGCAATAAACGTGAGAGATGTAGTTGAAACCATAACCAAAAATGTAAATGCTCTTTCCATTTATTCACTCCACAGGCATCTCCCTCTCGACATCAAGTATCCTTCCAAGCATGCTTTGTGAGTCTAGTGGAAGTTCTTATGAAAAAGCCTTTTTGAAAAAACTATATTAAACAAGGTATTCGAAGAAATCTTTAAACTTTGTAGTATAAATTGAACTAGATCTGGCCTGTAATTATTTTTCTGTCTCTTCCTCAAGCATGTTTTTGACTCAGCATTAATTATGGTGAGTCTGGTGGTTGTCCTCTTAATCATGGTCACGAGCACTTGCTCAAACTAATAACAGATTATTCATGTAAGAATTCACAAGCGTGAATGAAGGTTGCATAATTTGGCTCAGTATATTTGAAATGTTTAGGTGATTGTCTTCCTCTCCCAAAGTTAGGGACTCATTAAAACCCTCCTTAGGGAAGAAATGCATCTTTTCTATGCTTGGTGTTGAGTGTCAATCCACAACATGCAAAGTGCTGCCAGCAGTAAAATCTTGGTTCAGTAAACTTGTGGATTTGTTTATTTCTGTAGTCTGCATTTATTGTATAGGAGCCAGTTAAGATTAGGCTTCAGACTGTGCTTCAGTAAGTCATTTGGTGAGCTGCATGAACAGCTTTTGTAAGACACTGTTTGCCTGTTTTCGGAGGCTTTTCTTTGTTAAACTTAGGAGAAACAAGAACTGTTAATATTATTGAATGTCTTACTGAAATGAAAAATAAGGGGGAAACAAATACCCAGAGAAAGATTGCCAATAGTAAGTAACTGAAACTCAGTTAGTGTTGTCTTCGACAGTGGAATATTCTGTGGCTGTTGTTTGACTTAATATATTTATTGCTTTTTTTTCCTTAATCATATAAATCCATGGCATGGTCCTTAGCTTGTGATACCTTGCTCCTTCTTTTCCCTTGTTTCTACTACCTGTGAGGGGAGAAAAAAATAAGCATCTCAAATGTGTTGCCTGAACTGATTAATTTTAGTCCTCTTTGAAAGATGTAACTATTGAAATATTGTTTCCCTTTTAGTCAAGGGGTATGAAAAAACCAAAGGTAATGTAGATGTGTACTAACAGGAGGGATTTTTTTACGTCTATATAGACAGCAACACTTTATGGGGATCCCTTCCCAGAAACATATTGCTTCAGGAATCAATACTCCTATTCTTGGCTTTAGGTTTGGGTACTTAATGGCAAGCAAACTAGGAATAACTCATGTTACTTAACGTATAGTTGTGTTGTTGATGGTGTCAACTGTCTAGTTAATTATGTTCTTCTTGTCATCTTTCATTCATTACTTTTTCATCTCCTACCCATGAGAGGAAAACTTATTGTAGATCTTGATTGGATTAAATCTTGTAATGATGAGTAATTTGTAAAATTCCAGTATGTTGATAACTTTTGTTGTTGTTTCTGTTGTTGCTCCTGTGGCTCAAAATAAATGAGGGATTTGTTGGTTACCTGGCAAAGTCATGCACTTGCTGGCTGTTGATGTAACTTGCATGTCACAGTCATTCATCTACCAGTTCATTTTGACTCTTGTCTTTGGAGACTCTTCAGCCTATTCCTCTTAGCAGGGAGACTAAACCTAATGAGCCATAATTAAACTAATAAGAAGAAAAAAACCAACCCCACATACTACAATGGGCAATACTTATCTCTTTGAAGTCTTAGCAATGCCCAGTGAACAGCTGCTGGAGAAAAAAAGGTGGTATTCTCTTAGTTACGTGTTACATATCCTAAACATGCTAGCCTGGAATTTCTGGGACTCCTTTTACATTAAACTCCGATTATAAGCTGATGGCTTCTTCAGTCCTGCTCAAAGTAGGAAGAGAAGAAGGAGCCTTTACTTCTGAAAGCCTCTGTGTGTGTGTGTGTCTTTATTGCCTCAGGCTGCATTTTAGGTTTTACTCCTCTTTAACAAGTTTAGAACAACAGTTCTGCATTGCATAACTTCCCTTCAACATTAGCAGCAGAATCAGTAGCATTTTAATTGTATGACTACTGCTGAAAAAACCAATGGTGAGGCTGATTGTAAATTCGTTAATCCTTCTCTTGGTGTTTGACAGAACGATGAACAGCAGCACAAGCAACTCAGCCTTCTGGCCATTAAAACTCAGGAAGGCAACGCTGTTTTAAGATTCATGTGAGCCATGCTTGTTATCTCTGAAAATACAAAAGGAGGAGGCAAGCAAAGTGATAGTACTTTACTTACAGCTCAAGTTATTCACATTATAGCCTTGAAAACTGAAACAAAACAAGCAGCTTGAGTTGTGGCAGTGGCTGATCCCTGTGGTAAACCAGTCAGGTTTTCACTGGAAGACATGGGTACTGTTATGTAAATTGTGAGATACAGTCGTGCAGGGGTTGGGGGCTCCGGGCGGCCTTTTCATTGTTCCACAGATTTAATTGCTTTTACAACAGAACAAGTCAGTCCAGCTATCTCTGCCTAATACATTGTTAGTGCCGGTGAAACTGCTGCTCTCCTTGACCACTTCCCACTCAATGTAAATACAGTAGGCAGATGATGCTTCGTCAAGAAGGATGCTTCATAAATTACCTCCTTAGTTCATAAACCCCATCTGGCTTTCTATAGGCTCTGTTTGCTTGGTGGTTTAGAGCTAAATAAGCCTTTAGACACCAGGCTTTCCGTGTTTCAGTGAGAAGCAAGGAGCTCTGTAGAAACGAGGAGCAGGGTGTTTTGGATCTGTGCTTTGGTATTTGTGATGCCAATGTGAGAGGCAGTAATGTAGAGAAGGCAGCGAGCTGCATAAGCATTTGGTGAGACAAAGCACCAAAGGGACCCGCTGCAGCAGTCCATAACTTTGGTGAGACAAAGCACCAAAGGGACCCGCTGCAGCAGTCCATAACATTTTACTTCTTAGTATGCGGTAAATCATTGCAACAGTTAGGCAGAGGTTAGAAAACTCTCCATACAGGTGACCAAACAGTCTTTAGGCTATAAAAACACAGCTGTTTCCATGACTGAGATGGATTGTAGTGGTCACCTATTAGGGTAAGGTCTGTCTCAGTGGTTTGTGGTGACTATACTGTTCCTTTATTATCCTGTTTTGCTAAGACTGCTTAATAGTGGAATTGGAGAGTTTTATGTCTGGCTTTATTAGTACAGACATTCATGTGCGTTTTCAAAAGAGAATGTGATACTGCAATGTTTGCAGTTCTTTCAGAAAAAGTTACAAGCTATTTTGAAAAGATATTTTGAAAATACATAGCAATGTTTGTCTATCTTCTGATAAATGTTTTTGTAGGAGTTGTTTTTTTCCACACTGCTTTAAATATTTGTGGTTAAAGTAATTTTGGGACGGACTGAATAAAATCATGCCAATCCTAAATTATCAGTGCTAAAAAAAAAAATTATGTTAACTTATTTAAAAATGTGTCACTATTATAATAAATCCAACATCTTGGATTATATCAGTTAAAAGCATAGAGAAAACTTCCAGCACTGTATGCTGTATGAGAAAGACAATAATGAAAACAAAGTTAGGATCAAATTCCAGATGATGTAAAATACGGTATGTTGGGATACACAGGAAAATTGCATACCAAAATCTTGATATATTGGAGCATGCATGATTTGTAGTACAGCTTAAGGAATTTATGAGTAAATGTTAAGTAAGTAAAAGAAAAAAAAACCATTAGTTCATGTAAATTAAGGCATAAAATTCAGGAGAAAATGTCAAAATATATTAAATTTACACAATTCAGCAGCCATATGCACTAAACTCACTCATGTTCAGAGCCTCATGAAAAGAAGAGTAGTGTGAGTTATTATATGTTTTGAAATGCTACCTGAAAAGAGGAAAAAAAGAATACAAAGGGTATAATTAGAAATCTCATAGGAGTTCATGGACTCGTACCGTACAATACTGTAACTTTGTTCAGTCCTATCACTTAGAAGTTGTCCCCCACAGCCCATCCCTGTGTCCTGTGTGTCTCTGTCCTCTTCCCACCCCATAATGGAGTAGAAGTACATGGTATTCCATCCATCCTGTCCTCTTGCAGATTGTTGTCCAGAATGAGCATGGGTAATAGGGCTAATCTTATCCTCATGCTGATTTGCAGCCAAATAGCAGAGTCTATGTACTTAACAAAGCAAAAGGGAGGTTTATCTGTGATTCTCCATAATGCCAAAAATAGAAGGAGTAGGGGTGAGAAAGCAAGGGAAAAAAAGTATTTTGTACAAATGGCCTTCAGGATTTTATTGAAATAACATTTTGCAAACTGACCAAAAGTATGTGTGCAGGTCAAAGGAGACATACAGCCTGACAACACTTAGAATGTTTCCATTTGACTTTATTGTTGGTCTTTTGGTGTTTAATCATACAGAAGTATGTTTCCTAGTTGGTATGCATGGGAAGTGGTCTGGGGAAGAAATCCTGGAGGAATGCAGTAGGTGTGGTGCTTGCATCTCGTAGTCAGTGGAGGTTTGAAGCTTCTGTGGATGATCTGCTGCTTTAAAAGTAAAGGAAGTTTCTTGTTCCTGTATCTTGGCTTTACTGTGGTACAAAACCTGAATAAGCACTTAGTGTATTTAAAACATAGATGTGTTTCATTAATTTCCAGTATATTCAGAATTATCCTCAGATAACTTAGATTTAGTAACTATATGAAAGGTATTTAATAAATCCATAAAACCTCACATTCCCAGTCAGCCTGCCTAACGGGATCTTACTGAATATATATAAACTATTAGTTATAAGCACATAGGCTTTTTCTGGTAAAGTGCATACTCAAATTTTAGATAAAATTGGACTAAAGATGGATTGGAATGTATGTGGAGATCATAATGATTTGTGTCCCCCACGTCTTTGAAAGATAGTTTAGGAGTGTAGGGCTTTTTTGGTTTATTAGGTTGTGTATGAGGAAACTGTAATCTTCCAGGGAAGTGCTGGAAGCCCCTCACTTCTGAGGTTCAAATATATGAAGAGTTGAAAAATGTATTACAGACAACGATCTTCAACGGAGATGTAGATAAATTTCTTACACTTCCTAATTTCCTCTTTCAAGTGTGGTGGTAGATAAAGAGTAAGATTACACGCTGTAACGGTATATCGCAGCAGGCTTGTACCAGTTACACGAGCATTTACTATGCAGATTTCTGTTTTCCCTATTCCTAAGCTGCTCACACCCTTGGAAGCTGGAGTGTTTGTAAGGAGTACGGGCACTTACACAAACTCTTGAGTGCCTTGCGAGGACTTGGAAGGCTACAGGGGCAGAGGGTGAGAATGCAAGAGGAAATACATGGAGCACTGCAAAATATGTAAAACAATGGAAAGGAGTAATTGAGGGGAAAAGTAGAGGCTGCCAAAGTACAATAATTGCAGTTTTTATTACAGCAGCATGTGATCCAGTGTATAACACTCCTTGGTTTTTTTCTCGTGAAAAAAACTCTGATTTAAAAGGACTTTTGCATTAAAAAAATACTTCTCTTTGTAAACAGATCTAAAAGGTAATCACACTGACGTCACTGATATTTATGTAGAGTTCCTTTATGCCATTTGTTCCTACTAGTGTTCTCAAAAGGATAATAAAAAAAGGAATTACTATCAGATACGGAAAATAGTTCTCAACTTCCCTTCAATTTTTTTTTTTGTTGTTGTTGACAGCAGACTTCATGTGTCTGCAGAGGCTTTCCAGCAAGAACAGTTAGTCTATACATAGTTTAGGAATCAGGACATTTCTCTCATTTTTCTCATGCTGCCAGAAGATACCCTTCCACAGTAATGAAGGATTCTGTTAACAAAGTAGTTCTGCACCTGACTCCAGGATGAATTGATTCCAAACTGGCTTGTTCTAACAGGTTCCTCTGTCTCATTTCATTTGCTGAATTAACAAAAGTCAAGTAGGAACTGCTGTAGAGTTTGGAGGGTTTGTTTGGTTTGGTTTGGTTTTTGGTAGTTCTTTTTTACTTTCTCCCCATCAAACTTATGGATTCAATCTAGCCGTTCTGCTGTTCCATGAGGGATTTCATTCCAATGAGGAGTTTATACCTGGTTTTATTCTTCAACTTTTGATTCAGAAAATTAAATCTCAGGAAAAAACACCACAGCATTTCATTTAGGTTTGTAAAACCATTGCAGTTTTTTACTGTTGTGTTCCGAAGTTGCTTAGATCATACCAGCATGCTAAATAAGCTTAGCTTTGTGCTATTATGTTTAGCTGTGCAGGTTTCATGTCTGCCTTCAATACGATTAACAAGTAACAAATAAATGGAACTGTAAAAAAAACTTCTTCATAGTTTATTTGTCCAGTCTGGAGATAAACCTAAATGCTTACTGGACAGAAAGAATAATATATTTGTTACTGACATCTAGCAATTGTGAAAAGCACTAGAATGCATAGATACTTTTTCCAATTTCTGAAATTGTCATACAATTTGACAAACACTAACAGAGTGATGTTCTGTCTCCTCTGTTTTTTCCCTTACTTTAAATTTAACTTAATTTCAGTTACTGCATCGTAATGTATACATATTTCCAAGTGCAAAACCATGCAACTTGCATAATGAATCTGAAAACAGGGAACTATCTGAATCAGATATTATGAAAATGATTTCAAATAAAACATTGCTTTAAATGGTCACAGCTTGGAGAAGAAAAAAAAAACCTCTCTCTTCTGGGGAATCTAAATCAATAGTAAAGAAACAACACGAACTTCCAGTTTCAACAGCAGAGCATGTTCGGCCAAGAAATGTAATGCAGGAAACCAAAACTAGCAGTATTTGTGCCAGTGAATCCTGTCCCATTTATGTGACTTTGTTCATATGCGCACACACCCCTTTTTGCTGAGCTTCAGTTAAGTTTTAAGTTCTTAAAGGAAGAGCCTTAAATAGAGAAGCTGCATGCTAGTTTTGTGTTACTCTCTCATTAAACAGAACTGTCGGCCAGAATACTGCGTGGTGGGCCTTTTTTTCCCTTGCATTTAAAGTTAACATCGCCAGCACTGTTTAAAATTAACTGTTTTTCCTGCAAGCGAGCTAATTCTGTAGCAGCACCTATAACATGCTGACATTGTGTTGAACTTGTTTTCATAGTCGTGTGGTACACATTCTTGAGTGGTATTAGTTCTAGTTACTTCTGGTTTTGAACATTTGCAGTGGGTGAGCAATACTTACGCAACTTCATAGGTTTGGGGAAATGGATCTGTTGGCTGTTTTGGTAACTGCTTGGTGACAAAATTTAGATACTCCTCTTTTTCCTGGTTGGGTTGTCTGTTTGGAGTGACTTGTTAGGATCAGGTTATTCTGATATAATGTTACTGCGTTACAGGCCATTAACAAACCTAATTTTGCTCAGATCATTTGTGCAATTTCAGAATCGTGATGGGATAAAGAAAGCTTGTGTTTGCTGCCTTTACTTGGGACAGTGGTACCATTGGATCATGTTTCATTATCACCCTATTTCTGGAGCATATTTTTAATTCTTCTCTTAAAATGTATGTTTTTAAGAAATAGAATAATATATTTGAATTCCCAACTTCTCTTGTTATTCAGGAAAAATTACTTACATCCTAGTTATTTCTTCCTTTAGATAATTTACAGATACTGGGGGAAAAAACCCCAGCTTTTTATAAAGCTCCATTCCTTTGCCTGCTGCAAAGCCTGTCTCCCCTACTTTATTAAGAAATTAACAGCCCTCATGGATCATGAGACCAATTTGAGAGTTTCATCTGCTAATTCTCAGAAGAGCCCCACTTACCCTCCTGCCCCAAATGTCTTCCTGGTTGCCTTCCTTCCGGAAGGTCTCTAATACTTCATAGTTATACTTTGCTCTGTTTTCCCCTTTCCACATTTTTTTGGTTCACATGTGGTTGCAATTTGTCCATCAGAGTCTTCCCGCTGGACCTGAGTGGAATTCAGAAGGTCCTCTGTGGGGCGGTTCAGGCAATGTAATGTCAGCCACAGGACCCCTAACCCACCAGGAACTATATGTGAACCATAATTTATGTGGAAACTCTTTTATTTCAGATAAATCTTACATAATGCATTTGCGTTTTATGCCTGCAAGTTGTTGGGGTGTGCATTTCTGAACGGCTTGTCCTAACTCTTTTAGACAGGAGAGACTAGAGGAGTTGAGATGGATTTGTTTTTCCCAGTAAGCAGAAGCAAAAAGGCAACCCATGGGAATCCTAGAAAACTGTAGTTGTTTCTTTTCCAGTTTTTCACAAAAAGTTTTGTATTCTGGTTGCATAAACCGGCTGATTATGTTTTTGACAGAGGAGAGCAAAAGACAAGTTGTTTACTGAATGTACACAAGAAAAAAAAATCTATATAAATAGATAATTTCTTGTGAAACCTTCAGGACCTCCCAAAGAACCACCTGTCAGATTACAACTGAAAAAAATTCTAAAAGGACAATTTGTGCAACCTTTCATATGTTTTGATGAAGATAGTGGAAAGGTTGTTTCAGCCTTAATGAAGCTGTTGTCTGTGCTTGGTTCTTTAGTTAATTCCATTCTGCATCTTTCCTGGTCGTTCAGGTTGGGTTTTGTGGTTTGAGTTCTTTTCTGTCTCTTGTCCAGGCTAGCAAATTTATTCTGTGTTATTTGCAAATAAATTAGGAGGAAGGATGAGGTGAAAACCTATGTCAATCACAGATAATCTAAAAGGAATGCAAGTGGAAAATCACCTAATTACATACAATGCTAGCCTGAACTGGCACCTTTTTGTTGCCAAAATTCTCAATCAGCTCTTTTCAAGCCATCTCTTTTGTGCCCTTTCCCTGCCTTGCTTTCTCTTTCCTTAAACCTTCTGTCAAACTTGTTCTGTCCTCACTTTCAAGTGTTGGAGTAAAACTCAGCCTTGACATGCATACAAGAGCATCCAAACTCAGAAGACGAAATACAACTCGTTCTCTGAAAATTTTCTCTTCTGATAATCTTGCTAATTATCTAGGTCAGAACCAGAAAAGAGTTCACTTTTTTTAATGGGTTGCAAGGAAGTAGGAAAGAGTTTAGCTCCTTGAATGGGACTTCTTAATGGAGCTTCTCCATATGGTCTAGGAATAGCAAAACTGCTTTACTTTGTTTTAATTTCTCATTTTAATTGCATCTCCTATGTAGGAGTTCTTCAAAGGCAGTAGATGAGTTCTGCAGGAGCACAAAACTACTGGTAGAATAAACTAAGAAGTATCCAAGGACTTATGTAAGGAAGGCCAAATTGATGTTATTTCCTTCAGCTTCCATCTGAGAGTGTGTGTCCTTGCTTACTATATATGAAGTGGCTGTTCCAAAACTTGGTTATGTAAAATTTTCTTTTTCTGCTTGCAGTTTTGTCTTCCGATGTAGTCAAGTGCCTTCCCAATGCTTTCTTTCTGTCTCTATGTAATATTTCTCCAAATGCATTGGATAAGCAGCATTGCAAAGCCTTACTTTCATTTTTGGTTTCCATTAAAACAGAAAATTATGTTTAGCTCTGGCAGATGTTAGCCTTTGGACATCTTCCCTTTTGAGGGGGAGGAATGTAATTGAAACAGACCATGCATGCTGTTTCATATTGTTCTCTTAATGAAATAACTTAAAAGAGGTAGTAAAAGGAATAGATTACTTAATTCTTCATTGTAACCTAAATTCAGCTGTTTAATGATACTGAAAACTGAAGCTTAGATATAATAATCTGGGCATTGTATATGTCCTCTGCCAGTGATTTTAAACTGCATATGATTAAAGATGTGAGGTTGTAGAGATAACTCTTGTCCACAAACTTGCAGATGAATAATGTTTTTTTTAAAAAAAAAACTATATAGGAGACCCTGAAATATGTGGAAAAACTGAGTTCAGTGTGCTCTTAAGGCAATGCCATCTGTCAAGGGTTAGGGCTGGGCCGGCTGATGCTGACCGATGCTCTCTATTAACCCCTCTCCATTCCCAAAGGAGAAGGAATAGAGACTTACGGATTGAAATAGAAAACTAAAACCACTTTAATGCAAATAATAATAATAAAATTAAATATATACAAATACGTATAATACCAATACTGAACTCAACCTCCGCAATGGTAATTACATCACAGTCACCAGGGATGCTGTGGACAGGCACTGGGCAAGTTCCAGACTGGACTTAGTGGTAGACTGAACCAAATTCTGAAGTTGGATTCTGGAACCGGGATCAGAAATCCAGATTGGGATCGAGGGCAGAATGGACAGAGTCCACCTCGGATGCTGGCCATTGAAAAAGAGAGCTAGACCCTTGTGATCACAGAATCATTTTCTTTGGAAGAGACCTTTAAGATCGTCAAGTCCAACCATTAATCCAGCACTGGATGCTGGCAGGGAAGAAGACTGGTCTGGCTAAACAGAGAGCTTTGCTTGGAACTCAGGAAGGAGACAAAAGTCTATGGCCTATGGAAGAAGGGTCAGGCCACTCAGGAATACCACAAGGTTTTTGTGAGGCTGCACAGGGAGAAAATTAGAAGGGCCAAAGCCCAACTAGAACTTAATCTGGCCACTGACATAAAAGACAATAAAAAATGTTTCTATAAATACATCAGCAAAAGGAGGACTAAGGGGAATCTCCATCCTCTGCTGGATGCAGGGGGAAACATCGTGACCAAGGATGAGGGCAAGGCTGAGGTACCCAATGTCTTCTTTGCCTCAGTCTTTAATAGCGAGGCCAGTTGTTCTCTGAGTGCCCAGCCCCTTGAGCTGGAAGACAGAGATGGGGAGCGGAATGAAGGCCCCAAAATCCCTGAGGAAATGGTCAGTGACCTTTTGCACCACTTAGATGCACACAAGTCTGTTGGGTCAGATGGGATCCACCCAAGGGTAGTGAAGGAGCTGGCGGGAGAGCTCATCATTTATCAGCGGTTCTGGCTAACTGGGGAGGTACCAGTCAACTGGAGGTTAGCAAATGTGACACCCATCTACAAGAAGGGCCAGAAGGAGGACCCAGGGAACTACAGGCCTGACCTTGGTGCCATCACACAGCACATACAGGACAATCAGGTGATGAAGCCCGTTCAGCATGGGTTTGTGAAAGATACATTCTGCTTGACTTCTGCCTGATCTTCTATGACAAGGTGACCCGCTTGGTGGATGAGGGAAAGGCTCTAGGCATTGTCTACCTAGATTTTAGCAAAGCTTTTGATGCTGCTTCCCACAGCATTCTCCTAGAGAAACTGGCTGCTTATGGCTTGCATGGGTGTACTCTTCACTGGATCAAAATCTGTCTGTGTGGCTGGGCCCAGAGAGTGGTGGTCAATGGAGTTCAATTGAGTTGTTTGCCAGTCACAGCTGGTGTCCACCAGGGCTCAGTAGTGGGGCCTGTCCTCTTCAACATCTTTATCAGTGGTCTAGATGAGGGAATCAAGTGCACCCGCAGTAAGTTTACAGATGGCACCAACTTAGGCAGGAGTGTTGATCTGCTTGAATGTAGGGAGGCTCTACAGAGGGATCTGGATAGACTGGGTCAGTAGGTTGAGGCCAGTGGTATGAGGTTTCACAAGGCCAAGTGCTGTGTTCTGCACTTGGGTCACAACAACTCCATGCAACACCACAACTTGGGAAAGAGTGGCTGGAAAGCTGCCGAGCGGAAAGGGACCTAGGGGTGTTAGTCGATAGCTGGCTGAACATGAGCCAGCAGCTCTATACCAGATATGACATCTCTGGGATGGAACCCCTTGTTGGTCAGCGCAGGGTCCCCTGTCCTGTCCTGCCCGCTCCTCCCCGCAGGTGCAGCCTCTCACTCCCTGCACCCCACCGTGGGACACAGGATGGAGCAGTGCCCTTGGGCTGCACAGGAGCAAGTGTCAGCCAGAGCCTTTCTGCACCCCAGCCCCTGGCAGTGACTGTTCACACCGCACGTTATCACTGCTGGAAGCAGACACTGTCTGCAGAAATGTGCCGTTAACTTCGGACAGTGCCGTCACGGAGCAGAGACTGAGCTGGGAAGGGAAATCAGTGAACAGAATGAGTGCTGGGACAACTCAAACCAGGACACCATCCATGAATCCATAATTTGGTTTAGTGGTTTTAAATTCTTACTACCTTATTGCAGCACTGCAAAATATAACTAATGTGTAATTTGAATGAATTTGTTTTGAAACTGTTCATCATTTGCGGTTCCAATAAGCTGGAGGCTGATTTTACATCTGGATCTCATAGCTGTACTGAGTGCATTACAGTCAACATACATAGATATACCATGTTCGTTTCCCAGGCCTTTTTTTCTAACGATATGGTCTTCTCCTTATTTGCATGTAATGTTTGTTCGCTGTTGAGTTGCTCTTTCTGAGCCCAGGGACCTTTTAATTTATGGATCCAATAGTAGTGATGGTTTCTATCGTCAATATTTTTTATTTTCTCTTCCTTTAGATATAGGCTGAGAAACAAAACCCATACTACAGTGTGTTTATTGTCCTTTAGCTCTAAAAATAAATAATTTTTTTTTATAATGAAGCAGGTATGTTTGTATCTATTATTTAAATTATACTTAACACTTTTCTTACTCTAAGAAGTTAATACAACTGTTCTAACAAGGAATTGGTTTGATATATTTTACTGTACTCTGTGCTTAATGCTTTCCGTAGGGAAAAAGTCCTTTACACATTTAAAATGTTTTGTCTCTGTGATGCAATATTCTACTGAAGACATGTTGAAAGAATACACTCTTTCTTGTATTTTCTTAGTGTCTGTTTTTCTTAGTATTCCATCCAAAATTAGGCTAAAAATTTGTTTTCCACTGTAACTTTACATCTCTACCCTGATTTAATTATTTAATAAAATTACCCAGAATCCATTTTTATGAAGTGCAGTATATACCTTTTGATGACCTAATATGCAATCAAGCATAAGTAATAACTGTGGTGAAGACCAAATTCTTAATTGGCATTTATTTCATACCCCGCAGAATTTATATAGATCAAAAGCAGAGTAGATCCCCTTTAATGGAAAGATTTACTTGATATCTAATAAACTCTCTTTAACTTTTTCTTCAGATGCACAGCAGGTATTTCATACCTCCAGAAAGACTGTGAACAGTTAAAATCCATTTGACAGAAGAGATTCTGAATTTGTACCATTCATATGTCTTCCATTTACTGACCTGGAGTAATATTCATCAAAAGGCGGTGCTTGTTAAAGCTTGGTATTGTAACGGAAGGTTTTGAGTAAGAGGCTGGTGAAGGTTTGAAAATCCTGACAAATCCACAGTGATTTCAGAGAATTTACACTGATTCGTATCAGTTGGATATGAACATTGTGCATTCAATAGTTACAGGTTACTACTCTGAAGATAACTTAGTACTTTAGCAGGTTTTCGGAGGAATATATTTTAATTTTCTAAAATACTGTTCTTCAGCGTGAGTGAGAATAGTTTTCTTTAATTGCCCAAAGCGATTTAAATATACTTGCAACTTCTCAGTGAAAAGAAACCTTTTCATTTTAAAATGTATTTTTCTACTTCCATTGTCAGAATATATGTTGCACTAACAATGTTCCCAACGTAACAGATATTGTAGTGCATATAAACAGTATAGCACTATTTCTTCCAGCCAAGCCAGCCAACAGTGATTTAAGTGTCTCATGTAACCGGTAATGTGATGAAAGAAATTAGTGTTGCCACCAAAAGTTGCTTTCTGGGAAGGTAGTTACAGAGTTAATTTTGCTTCCATTTTGCAGTTTTATTATGGGGCTAGTACTTCCTGTCTTGAAAATATTTTTTAATATATTTAGAAGTTACAAAATAGGGCTATCTGATAAAGAAACAGTGTCAGAAAAATAAGATTAGAGCAGAGAGAATCCTCACTTCATCCAGCAGTGTCTACATTTTGAAGATGTTTCTCAACTGTATTTTAGTAAGATACACATATATGGTCAAATCTAAATACCACTGAATTGTTACAGAAAGCCACAAATCACTTAATCTCCCTCTTCCTTTATTGTATAATGTACCATAAAAGGTGTTTATGGTATGTGTAGGGACAGGATCTGTTTCAGTTGCAGAATTTAAGAGGTCCCAGTAACTGCTATGAAGTACTATGAAACTTCACTTCCTTCAATAAATAACATCTGGCAGAGGGATTTAGAATTCTTAAGACTCACAACGATTAAAAGAAAAAAGGAAAGAGTTTGTCTTAAGTGTATTTTCCTTCTAACCAAACCTGTTCTATTGAACTATAACTTACGCTGTTAATTGTCTAATACAATGAATGCAATACATCTCCATTTAAAGATTTCAATTTTTCAAACATAAATGTTTAGATTTTAGAAGTGGAGTAAATACGTAACTGTAGTTCTTTGTTTAGTGAAGTAGAATCAGTATTGGCATAACAATGGATCTCACTTAAAAAATTTCAAGCACAATAACTGAGATTGATTTATACAGCTGGTCTTTAGCTTTAGAGTTTATATTATGCATACAAAAAAAGGATGCGTGGTAAATCTCTTCATTCAGATATTATTGTAGTTTAGATGTTGGAAATCAGAACAACTACGGAATTCAGCTAAGGATTGCGCATTTTGAACACATTCCAGTCTGTACTAAAACACCCTAAAAACTGTACAGTGTAAGCAGCCCAATCAAACTTCTAGGAGAAATCTGTGGGTTTTTTCTACGGCCATTTGAAGACAGCATTTCTAGCAGATACTTCATGAGCAAAGCTAAATGAAGGATAGGGACACCATGGAAGTTTCTCAGTGTTTGGTTTTTTAATTTTCCATACAATCATTTTTGCATCTTTCTTTCTCTGTTGTCATTGGGGGGCCAAGGATTGCTTCAGTGGGGGTGACCTCAGGGTCTCACAGTATGCCAAATATTCCTGGTTAACCAATCCTCCTATAGTTTTCCACAGTGAAGCAGAATTTCAGGTGCTTTGTGTTGTTGGCCCTCTCGCAAACCACTTACCTGTGGCCTCCTGCCTGCTTGATCCTCCTTGCGGAGGATCTAAGGAGTATATGTAGTCCTGTGAGTAATAAACATAAATGACCTAATTTAGCTACAAACTCATGAACATTCATTGTAAAGTGCTTCTCTAGAAATAAATTTAGCACCTTGAAAATTGCAGTAGTCCATTTTATTCTCAAGAGGCCGAAAATCACCCAGAAGGCTTTTTCCAATCACGTTCCTGGGACAAGTAGTTGAGAAAATGGTAACTAACAATCTCCATGAACACGTGTCATCCGTGAACATGTTAAGCACCCCACACTCTGGGTTCAGACTGGGGCAGAGCTCACGGATGAACTTGGGGGTGGAAGGTCAGGATGCAAACCAAGTCTGCATTCTAATACAGCCTTTGTTGTTCTTGTGGTGTTAACTTACGGAGTAAGTATGTCTGTGCTTCAGTGAATGCTAGTTAATTCTCCTGAGTGTTTATGTGTTTACATATGGTGAAACCGTTGGGTAGCGGGTGGAACCTAAAATGTGCTGTAATACTGAAAGATTTTTTTTTTTAAACAGGGAAGAAAAATATAGGAACCACTTAGTTTATTCTTAAAAGAGATTTATTAAAAATTATGGTCCAGTACTGTATTTCTCACTGTTCACAAAAGCATGCACAGAAATAAATAAATTAGTAGAAAAATAAAATGCATTCTGTAAGCAATAGCCTAAATTCATATAAAATTAATCAGTGAGTATAATGGTAACAAGCGTAGTACTTTACTGGAGCTATAGCTGTGGTATAAAGCAGCCTGTATAATGTATCAGAGAGAAACTCAAAGCAATTATTTCTAAGCACAGTTCCTCAAGAACTACATGATAAATGCATGTGGCTTTGGAATCCAGCAAAGCTCATGAGTCAGTAAAAGCTCTCATACTGCCAGAGAATGAGCTCAGTTTAAACCTTCGTTTCTTACGCCCAGAAAAGAAAGTAGCCATTCCCATATAAGTCTTTTTTCTTCTTTTCTGTTTTTAATACGATAAACCTGTGTTCAGGACCATAAAAGCCAGCTGGTTTCCAAGCTTTCTGAAAGAACCCAGAACAGTTTAACATCTTGAAAGAAAATTAAGGCTTAAATGTCTGACTCTTAAACAGTGTTCCAACAGAAAGTGAGTGTTAATTTTGCAATGTGGTAACAAGTGAAGTTTTGTTTTGTTTTTTCTGAAAGCAGGACAAGTTTATCAACCTATCCACAAGGCCTGCAGCAATCAAAACTAAAAAATTACAGAGTGTTAATCAGAGCTATCCGTATACAAGTACTCGTGTATATCTGGATAAGTTTAAGGTGCTTAAGGTGGGATGAAAATAAAGAAGTAATGGATAGTAGAAGGCTGTTCCGAGGAAAAAAATAACAGGAGTATCGTTTGGCTGAAAAATATTCAGTGAGAGTGGTTACGTGGATGATGAGTTCATGATTCCTTGTTTCTCTGTAGCTTTCAGTTTTCATGATTTGTCTGCTTAATAGTTCTGATTTCAGAAGAATTCTCTCTCTCTCCAGAGTAGCTGGAAGTGTGTCTTCCTCCAGCAGCCTACCATGCATTAACTCAATTACATATGTATTCTTGATAATTTTTCATGGCTTAGACTTCTTTTTGACAGCCAAGCAGTATTAATGATTGTTTAGACATTAATCTGTAGGGTAACCATGGTATAGACAAGGTGATCTATTCTGAATATGTGATCACTAATTTCAGATTTTAATTAAACACATTATTTTTTTCTATATAGATCAGAATAGTGAAATAGTAGATTCTAGTTACAAGATGGAAAACACCCTCTCATCTATTTTGCATGATATCAGGGAAAGCAATTTTTATCTCAAAGGTTTTTGCTTGGCTCTTTTTCCCCCCTTTCATTATTTGTTTACTAATGATCCTCTTTAGACTATAAATGTGCATGTTTCTGATATATCAATAAATACAGTTCCCTTTAAGGTTCTGCTTCAAGTCTCTGAACCCGTTTTTTGTCTTCCCTGTGGCCTTTTGGAGATACTCTAGTGCATATATTGAGATGTGATGTACTCCGTAAGTGTCTTAGGTCCTCTTCCACACTATTTCCTCTGTTTGCTGTTTTCTGATGTAGCTCTGTGTTTTCTTTTGCTCTGAGAGTTTTGAGATATTTCCAGCTACACCATTTTAAAGTAGGGAAGTACAGACACTGTACCTGGCATTTATTCTTGGTTCTAAGTCTTGTTCTTCTGCTCTTCCTTATGTCTGTTCTCTTCCTCTATGTTCAGCACTTCCTGAAGCCTTTTCTTCCTTAGTGCAGCACTGACTTTGCTGCTGATGCAGGTTGTACCGATAAAGCTAGCAAGCCTCATTCAGATCAGTGGTGTCCAGAGCAAGTAAATCCATGACACGTGACTTCTGAAAATTAAAAATTGAAGATTTGTGCAAAAGCAGAGACATCAGCCTGTTCTAAATTTGAACAATAGTCCACAATGTTGTGGCTTGCACAAAGGGTAAAAAGTATTTTGTTACCTGTGATATACCTAACACAGTGACTTGTTAGAATTGATGTAGATCTGAATTACCTTTTAGTAAAATAGGTTCCTATAGCAATTTTATTTAAAATGTTTCTGAAATGACTTCTAGGTCATACAGAGTTACTTGTTTCTCACTTAGTCATGTTTCTGTGCGTGACTGTGTAACCAAATTGATGATGCCGATGTCTTGAGGATCAGTTGAATGGAATATTTATCATCTCTTTGGCAAGCAGCTTTAGGTTTTATTTAGAACTAAGTAAACCTATTTGTTTAGTATAAAAAGTAAAGATTTATTGTGTGCAATATTATTGTCAAAGTTTTAAGTAAGTGTTAAGGTGGGAACTGTAATGGTGATGTTGCTTTTGTTTAAGGTTTGGTTTCAGCCTTCTTAGAAAGGTGATCTAAAGGCAATGAAAGCAGGAACAGGAAAGGGAAGATTTCCTCTCATTCAGGAATTATCTTTTCATTTATCAGCCTGCTTCCTGGTTTCTTCTCTGTGGTTACTAGCCTCACCAGGTTCTACAGTTTCAGGTTTTCTTTTGCAGCCTGACTCAGACAACATACTTCAAGGATTACCAAAGACAGTCCACAGTCAAATTCAATCCCCAGTATTCTGCAAAAACAATTCACAATCTAGCTATGAAAGTGTAGAATGTATAGGCATGCCCAGCTTCTGTTGTCTTGAAAACATTATCTCCTCCATCGTTACACAGGTTATGAAGGGCAGCTGTCTTCTGCTTCCTTTGATGCCATTTGTGTATGGCTCAGAAGCTCATGGCAACCTGCCACTGTGACACTTGAATGAGTAATTTGGTTTCTCCCAGAGTACTTGTTCTTCTTCTTGTTGCTTGTTCCAACATCTCTATTTACTCACGTTGGAAGGAAAGTCCAGCATTAATCTGGGCAAGGCCTCTTGATGAAAAGGGCTACTTATGCCACCTGTCTTCATATATTTCAGGGGTGTGAACCCCTAGCCGTCAAATTTCTGTGTTGGTGTGGATACCGTTTGTACATCACTTGAACATTTAATAAACTAACTGGACTTATCTGTAATGAGGTGCTGAGAGGGGCAGTTAACACGGTGGTGCCTTTACCTTGAAAAATAATAATAAAAAATTCTATAACCATAGGGTTAGTGCTGTGTTTCTTAGATGATTTTTTTTTTTAAAAAATAACAAATTCTTTACCTCACCCACTGAATCTCTGGACAGAAGTGGGGAGACCAGTACAGCAGCATCAATTTAAATACGCTTCTAAGATATTGTTCTAGGAATGTTTTTAATACTTCCCTTGGCTTTAGGATATACAGCCTTACATTTATAATTGTAATCCTAGGTCAGTAGTAGATGGCAGTGCCCACAGGATATTGTGTTTGAGGATGTCATTTCCTTTCCCCATCTTTTGTTTCTCGTTGCCATCACTTCTTTTTTTGGTGGCACATGCAACAGGAAAATGCACTCTGTAGCTGTACTTCGTATTAACAAAAGTAGATCTCTTGTAAATTAAGGCCACTGAATTCACAGTAATCTTCACAGAAGGATTTCAGGTAATTTTTAACATAATGAAACCTGTAATTAGGCAACATAGCCTTTCTAACCACTTATCACCATTCATCAGATAGATATGGTGGAAGGGTTTCCAGTATGGTATGATACCATTACATGGCAAGGAGAACAGCACAACTTCCAGATCTCTGTAAAACCCTGATGGAGTTTGCCTAGTGTTTCTGGTTCATGTAAGAATAGCGACTTCTGCAGTGCTCATTCAGTACAGCATACAGGAGTTACTCTCCTTTAGATTTCAGTGGAGAGAAGATGAGGCTGCTAAGAAGTTTAAAAGTTAGAGAATTATTTTTTGTTGTTTGTACCCGCTCTTTTTTTTCCCCTCTTCTAACTTCTGTCTTGATATGGAAGTATTAGTGCCCAACCAAAGACATTGCCATTAATTCTGTAAGCCATAGAGGAGAAGAAGATTGAGTACTTTTTTCTTTATCAAAGGCTTTGCTTACAGTTACAGCAATGGAGTTGCAGGGAGGTATGGCATTTATGCTCTGTCAAGACTTACAGACAGAACTTGTGGTTTGCCATTAAAATAAATTATATTGGGAGAAGAATTGAACAGTGACATCTCTGAAAGCACTGAGATGTCAACCACAATGTGTGCTTGCCTTAATTTGATGACACTGCTTGTCAAACCTTTAGTCTTTATGAGATCAGAAAATTATTTCTAATTAAACTTATGTTTCCTCCTCAAGACCCTGCATTTTAACAAACTTTGTTAATGTTTTTCCTCAGTGATTTCCAAATGGTGTGCACATAGCCCGCCTGTCAGAGCTGAAGCATTATTTGTGACCCTCTGCACTATGCAGTACCTGTGACACTATGGTGCGGGAGGCTGAGACAGCTTCTGCAGAGCAGCAACCGCAGAAGTGTGCACAGGCAGAGCCTCCTGTTCTTATCCAAACTGGTTTGGTTCTTTATGTGTTTTTTTTTTTTCCTCCATTATACTTGAGTCGTGTGCTGACTCTCAGGAGGAAACACTGCAAACATTTCTGGCTTTTTGCTGCTTATATTGAAAAGAGGTGACCTACAAAGACCAAAAGACTTCCTGACCTCAAACTGGTAAATTATTTTTTTCCCTTATAGAGTGGAATGATTTTGCTATTCTGTATGTGATTAGTGGTTTGTGAAAGGTAAATGTGATCGCTGATCCAAATACTGCTTCTGGTGGTGGATTACTGGGGCCTGTGGATGTGCTGGTAGCTTTCTGTCGTAGAGCCCCTAAGGAAGATTCTTCTGTGTTGTGAAAAGCTGAATTTTGAAAAAAAAAATGAGAAAGTCTATTTGCAATTTGTGATCAAAGAAGAAAAGGACTGATTACTGCATGGAAAAATCTCATAGCAGAATTTGATATCCTGTTGTCTTAAGATATTTTTTTAATTAAAGCCATATTCTAAACTTTAGAACAGTTCAATATGCAGCAGCTTAACAGTTACATCAAATAGTGTGCTATAAGAAAATTACTGAAAGGTAGAAAATGCAGGGGAAACAGCACTGAAATCTTTTGGAAATCATAGGTTCTGTGGTTTGTTTAGCCTGTGCCACAAATAAGACAAAGCTTAGTATTTTCTTTGAACTGTACTGTTTATTTCCTAGCTTTCTATTAAGTGATTTTTATTATTATACAGTTTAAAATAATCCACCAGTGTGACACTAGTGAAGTACTCAGCCACTGTAAATCTGCTATACTCCACAGCCAGGATTTTTGTTAAACGCAATTTTGATGGCTTGACAGAGATTGCAACTGAGTATACTTCTGTAGAATAGGAGGTGCTCTAACATTGTTATGTTGATGCCTGAACCAATAAGTGTTTGTATTTTGATCATAAAATTCAGACTTTATTGCAAGGGACTTTCCATGGTACATCCCATAACTATACAGTTAGCATGCATCATTAAGGGTCCTCTCTATCCAGCTCAGTGTTGAGCTTTTTAACTAAATCTGGCATTTAAATCAATCATTTGAAAATACGTATTAGTTAGAGCATCAAGATAATAGTGTGAGGAAAGAGCATACATACAAAGGGGGTGGCAGAGCCATGTCTTGACCACGTATTTTCCAACTTTACAGCCCTTTAAAATGTTACCCGCTTCTGATAACATTTCCAAGTAGGATTTGTGATCATGCTGATTAGCGAAGAATGTCACACCCCGCACGGCTCTTCTACTGCTTTGTATGTTTGGGTGCAGAGGTTGTTTAAGATGAGCAATGGACCCATACCTAAATGCACAAACTGCCAAAGGCGCTGCCATGGCGCTGTGGCATGGGGCTGTCAGGTCACTAACCATCGTTGCACATGAGAGTGACTGTGGGGCTGTGGTGCTTTTGCAGAAGATTTAGTGATCAGCGCTTCCAAAGAAAGTGTTGAGTGGC
Source organism: Bucorvus abyssinicus (assembly GCA_009769605.1). Taxonomy (NCBI): domain Eukaryota; kingdom Metazoa; phylum Chordata; class Aves; order Bucerotiformes; family Bucorvidae; genus Bucorvus; species Bucorvus abyssinicus. The sequence goes on from CM020063.1 coordinate 80,221,111, forward strand.
TGCAAAACCAGCATGAAGATTCTCCTAATTTCTCCCCTCCAGGTGTGCTCTCTTTAATATGATGAATAATGTCCTGGCCTACCTACCAACACGCAGAAGTGTTCCTGATCTAAGATGTGTTCAGTAGCTGGGGTGATTACATGAAATCAAAGTGCCGCAATTATCCAGTGAAGCTAAATATTATTCTTGTTTAATCCAATTTGTGGTTCATTTTAGGCTAGAAGTCTGAATTAAAATACGAATCTACCCTGTCCAAAAAGTGATTAGGGTCATTTTCATATTGAGAGCAAGTTTAAAGCCCACTGAAGAAAACAGAAATCTTGATGATGACATCACTTGGTACTTGCTCGGGGCAATAGTGCTCTGCTGGTTTTTTCAACAAAATCCTTTCTTTTTTCTTAAGGTCGATTAATGATATCTTCTGTTTTAAAGACTAACTACAGACTATTTTTGTAATTGTAGTTCCAGTTTAAAACGTGTGTGTGTGTATGTGTGGTTAGCTGCATGCTGATTTCCTGAGTAGCTGTCTGTCTCTGGTTAATACTTGTGAACAAGGTAGATAAGGTCTATTAATAAGCGTTTTTTCTGGCTAGCAGAATGTAACACGAACGGCCTGTCTTTTCTACACCAACAGCTTCCCTAAGTTAACTTGATAAATTTATTTTGAAGATTTTCTGGAAAACAGCCTTGGGCATTTATTGGAGGGGGGGTGGGAAATGTTAAGGAGAAAGATTTGGAGATTTGTGGCTATGTAGAACCTGTTGACTCGGAGAGACTTGATGTGATACATCGGTATGTGGCAGTTGACTTTGTCCCTAGATCTTCATCTTCTTGCTATGTCTTGGAGAATCTCCAGAGTATATTGCACAGCAGGATTAGGTGACTGATCGTGGAAACCTTGCTGTACCAATAATGATGATACACAGTTTTTCTTAAATTTATTCTATTAGGAAAAGTTGTCATTTTTCTACCTGTCTTACTCAGTTCCCAGAAGCTTCTTCCACGTACAATTTAATCAAAATTAATTCAAAAAAAGCCCTTTGTTTTGCTTCCCTTCTGATAGATTTAACTCTTACTGAAAACATGGGCTTTTATAAAACATTTAGATTACTGTAAACATACCAGAAGCAAAGAAACAAAACCCTCCAAAAACCTGTTTCCCCTCATTTGATGACTAGTGGTACATTTGTAAGGACTGTGTCTTATTTTGTCTAATGTCTTAGAAAGATAATCTATTTTTGCTGTGGCAGATAAATAAGACTTCCCAAATGGTCATTAAAAAGCCTACTGTGACCTCTCCCTGTAAATACTGGATAGTTAGTAAGCAAAGTTAATAATTTAAAAATACATATTAATGAGGTGTCAGACTATGAATCAGTTTTACCTCACCAGGCGGCAAAGGAAGAAGCTTTTCAAGCTCTTTATTTGTGTAAATCTTGTTTCCATGATATCTGTATAGGAAAGATGTTGCCTTTGATTTATATTCCTCTTTCCTAGTGATAGAAGTTGGCAGCATGTTTCAGGAGACTAGTATTTTGTCTGAAGCCTTGAAAGGGGAGTCAGCAGTGCTTTGCTGCCCTTATTTAAATAAGCTTATTGGCATCTGTTTGAGCCAGGAGAAATGTGGTTTATTTCTAGGAATGAGAAGACTGTTCCTAATTTATAAAGAAGCTGTCACTTTTCTAGGTCACACATGGCATAAAACTTTTTTTTAATTCTCCCTCAAGGTATGTTTCAAATAGTTGTTCATCACCATGATATGTCTCTGGTTTCTCTAGAGAAAATAATGTTGGGTTGCTATCTTTAACATCTGGGGGCTAAATTCATTCTTGAGTGACCCTGTTTTAAACAACAGCTTTTCATCTGAGATTACATTTTGCCACCCTTCTTCAGTCCTACCAGTTCATTACTCTGGGTATAAAAGGATTAACAAAAGCATCCAAAAGAAGTAGGTGATGGGGTATCATATGGCTTTTCATGCCTAGGGTAAGTGAAGCTCATTTTCAGAGTTTACTTCCAAGAAATGAAGTAATTGTTTAGAAAGACAACCTTCTTGGTTGGACAGCGCACAAACACAACCATTTAAGTTGGTTGCAATTTTTGCAGAGGAAAATTCCTGCTGGAATAATTCATTATTTTGAAAAGGACCCTCCCAGTCCTCTGGTATTTCTAGAAATACCAGTCTGAAATAACTGTCTGCCGTTATGTGTTACTCAGCAGAGGGCACTCTTCTCCTTTCAACATAAGAGAAAGAATGGCTTAAAAATATGTAGATGAAATGTGCTCGCTTGTTTTTTTAACTTGCAAATTGTAATTGTGAAATTTGATATGATAGAATTCTGTACAGGATTATTTTCATGTAAAACTTCCTCTTCTGAATTGAAGCAGAGGTATGATGACATAATTCCCTTAAAAAGAACCTGCTGTTTGTTTCCCTGTGCCCGTCCTACGTTCACCATAGGTTCTATTCTAGATTGTAAATGCAGTGAAACTTCTGTAGTTCCTTTATGCAGGCAAGTGGATGCAGTGGCTGAATTTCTGAACTGCGTGAATCCACTGGCCGTAACCTCTACGCTGTGGAGAGGGACTGTACAGTCTTTTCAGTTCTAGCTATTTGATTCCATGAAGCCAAGCAAAGCTGTTATTCCTCTCATCCTTAAAAATGTCTGTAGTGCAAGACTCATTCAGGCTTTGTACAAGAGTGAGGCTTAGCAGGAGATCAGTGCGTCTGAGCACTTCTTAAGAGAGAAATTCACACGCTGAAACATTGTCCTGGTGTTTTTTAATGAAGTTAACTGTCGTATTGCATTGCTTCACTGAGGTAGTGGATTCTTGCAGGACTGTAAGTATAGCCAGTTATTTTGCTTGAAAATGGAAAGAAAATTTCAGTGCGTCCGTGTTTGCATAACATTGTCTTCCATAAATTCAACTGTACACTGTACAAAAATAGTGCTGCAGAAAAAATTGCCATTATTTGCAATACTATTATTGAACACTGTTCTTTAGAAACAGGCAGTAGGACATGAAACCTGCTATAAAGCTCTTAAAACCTGTGATTCATGTAAAGGGGGAGAAAAAGCAGTTAAAAGTTTTCTTCTCCCCCACCCCCCCTTCTGGTTTCCAGATCCTTTTTAAAAAATTATTTTCCTGTGTGCAAAGCAGGTGGAGGATGCTTTCGGTGAGTAGGGGGACACTTTTGGTTTGTTACCATGTGGTCCAATACTTCTAATATGGTTTCCTCATGACGAGTTTGTCAGGCACGTGCTGTTGAACCATATGTGTGATGAGAAACCATGGTGAAATGGAAAACGTGCCCCTGACTTTGGGGGTGGCATTGTTCTCTGCTCACTGCTGCTAAAAACAGCTCTACATCTGCCCCAGTTTATACCAGCTGAACCAGAGAGTTCTTTGAGTTTACCAGATGCAAGTACACGCCCTCCCACCTCTGTGTGTACTGCGTATAAGATCAATGCAGTAGTTTTAGTGACATTTACCTGGAGTTTCACCTGGAGCTGAAACCCTGAGACAACACTGAAAACACTAAGCAGCAGTCTAGTAGTTCACGTTTTTGCTATGTGTGTATGAACTGGTTTACTAGCTCAAGAAAAAAATGGTGTATTTTCTTACCAGTGTGTACATTAATTATTTGTAGGATTACTGCACAATATTTGTTTGAAGATCTCAGATAAAAAGCAGTCCTCGGGGGAAAAAAAAGGAAAGAAAAGGCTAGGAGGTAGTTTATTTTTCTGAAAGCATGATGGTATATACATGTTTGAATGTGTTTTTTGAAAACATATGTTGATAATACTGTCTCTTTATAGATAGCAGGAATTTGGATAATCCATGGTAGCTACAAAAACTGTTGTGACGGGACATCTTGTTGCCATTTCTTGCTTACCCTGGTTCAAATCCAGAGTGTTTCTGCTAGTTTCTGTAATCACAGATTTGAGATAAATTTTAAAACAGCTTTTATCACTAGCAAAAGAATTTGCTCACTTAGGCTTGTCAATAATCAGTTGTGAGAGCTTCATGAGAATGTAAGTTGTTGCCAGTGACTATGTCCAAGAGAAAGTTTGAATTTAGTTTTGTGCTCAAATTAACAGTGTTAGAACTCAGATGCTACAGTTTGATTTGAACTGTTTCAAAACTTCAGTAGATATCTTCCACTATTTCCCTGAATCTTAAGGATTTTTCTGAACCAAGGTGTGAATCCCAGAATTTTGACACCCACTGAAAACATCTGAAAATTTGACAGTAAAGTCACATTGGCAAAACAACTCAAAACATGATGTTCTGGGAGTATTTCATTTTTAAACCTAGTAGTGAAGTAACTTTGCAATCCAGTCCTCTGGATCTCTCTTTACTTATGTGGCTTGTATTTCACTTGTTGCTCTGTTTTCTTCAAAGCAAAACTGGGTAAAGCCTGGAAGACAAACTGACCTTGCTGGATTAATGTAATACAGTGCTAATCAAGCAGTTAAATGTGTATCAATTAACTCTGTTATTAAAGAAATGGAAGCTGTGGTTCACAATTAGAATATAATTGCATGTATATTTAAAAACAAAGTATTTTAGCAGAAGTGAATGTAATCAAGTGGAATGTTTAGACAGATTATCTTGAGCCATTTCAGGGCAGAACCTAGCCTCCCAACAAAACAAAAACAATTATTTGGAGGTGAATTGCTAAAGCAGTTGGAAAGGACATGGTGGTTGGCTGATCCATAAAGAGGTTTCTGAAAGTCAGCAATAATTTGCCCAGCTCCGCAAAATAAAAGTATTGTCCAGAGAGTAAAGCGGTTTCCATTTCTGGCATCCTCAACAGCAAAAATGACAGATTTTTACAGCATGTGTAGGAAAGTATTCACTAGCTGCACAATTTCAGGACCAATGTGTAAAAATTTCAGCTTGGGTGCTACATTTATTACCAACAAAAAAGTAAAAGTGCCTGATTTTTAATCTGTAGTAAATGTAATGTGCCACATACTCAAGAGTAAATACTAAGTACGATGTTTTTTTGGACTAGGTCTTTGCAGCCAGCTGTTCGGTTTTTGGACGTTGATATAATCTCCCAGCACGGCTTTCCTAGCCATGGCAGTATTTGAAGAGTGCTAACAGCCTATGCAGTCAATAACAAGCAAAGTTGTAATGCTTAAAAAGATCTGACCTCATAAAAACGTTACCTAAGAAAGAAAGTAGCCGAAAGTCCTGTAGAAATCCTGAGGATATGCCTGAAGAGTTAGAGGTATGAAACTTAGAAAAGAGAGGATGGAAGAGCCTGTAATTTTTATTTAACAGATCTGCTACTATGTAAAGCATGTTTTATTTTGTATTTAAGTCAAGTGAATAGATCTAGTGAAAAATACAAGGGGGAGAATGAATAATTAAAATCTGAAATTGAAATTCCTGTTTCTCTCTTTCACCTCTTTCGTCAGAGAGAATGTAGGGCCATTGAGAAGATACAGAGTTTTCTCCTATGGAGCTTAGATCTTGTGTAGCCAAGTGAGGGAGTGAGAAGTTCCCCCTGTCCTTTCCAGTGACAGATATTTTTGGTTTTAGCAGTTCTTCCTTCTCAGGCCAGGAGCACAGGAAATAAAAGATGCTTAGGAATCACTGTGATATTAGTCATTAATTCCAGTCAAATAACTTCTGTGTTTACAATGCATTTCAATTTCATTATTGCTTTTTAAAAACAAGTTTATACCTGTAATTTTCATCGAGTCTGAAGTCTCCGAAAAGCCACTGTATCTGAAACGGTACTATATGCCTGGTAAATAGCCTGATATAACAGACTCAAGCAAAGCATTGGAGATACGCTGGTAATTAAGACTTCCGAGACAGAGAACAAATGCTCCAGCATTCTACAGTTACGCATCCCCTTCAGGGAGCCTGGAGCTGTAAGATTTTGGAGCAGTTCCTCAGAAATTGCATACAATTTCCCATCATCACAGAAAAGTTTGCCTGCAGAGCTACCCTCTGCTTGTTCCTTATCTTACTTCTTGGTGATGTATTGCTTCTAACAGATTTGTTGTGAATCATTAAAGGATGATTTAGTGATGAGAAGTCAGTGAGGTCTGTGTAATATTACACTCATCGTGTGTTACATGCATGCACTGTCGTCTTTTGAGGGTTTGTGTTCTGTTGCAAACGTTTGATCAGCCCAGTGAGAGCATTACTGAGGTGATTACAGAGTCCACAAGTTATCCCATTTGGGCAGAGAGATGCCAAGATTGTTGGGATATGTCAGGAGTATAGAATAACTTAGTATACCATGTAGTATATTGGTGCTATATTGATGATATTACGTGTCATATTATGGACTAGAACTTTCTGTGTGTATGCTTATTTGCAATGAAATGGCTCTCTGTAAATTAAGTTTGAAATTCTTATGGATTTCAATTCTCCCACCTGAGCCTTCACTCTTTGTGAAAGAAGAAGAAGGTATTATCCACTGTTATTTCTCCCTTTGTGCCTGCATAGTTGTGTATATCTTCACATTGCAAGTGGTGCCATGGTCAGAGTGCTGCTTTAACAGGTTTTGTGACTGCTTTATATGTAAATGACTGTGGCACATACTGACTCACAGCTGCAGCATTCTCAGTCTTTTAAGTGTTACAATACCCATCTTTTAGTTTATGCATTTAAGTGCAACCCACCAGAAACCATTGTGATTATTGACAGTTGCTGTGGCTTTGTCTTTCTGCAGGTGAGATTTTGGAAGACGTGGGTGAAATAAATACATGTTAGTATGATGTAAAACATTCTAAATTAGATGTGTTTAATGTAAATGTTGGCATGATTTTTGGCAGGAACACAGAGAGTTTGTGTTTATGAACATTTACAGTTGCATCTGCACTTCAATGTAATAATGTAAATACAAGAAAATTGCGTGGTAGAAAGGGCAGGAAGCCATTTAGCTATCACTTAAATTATAAACATTTTGGATCAGGAGCCATTCCAAATATCTGTTCTGAGATTTTCCATAATTTTTTGGATGTTACAGTTTTTGGACGTTTGCACAGGTAATTCTTGGAAATGAACTTAATACGCTGTACAGGTAGGTCCCAGCTTTTAAAAATAATGGCCATAGAAAAGTTGAACTCACTTCATGCAAAGATTGAAAATTTAGCTTTCATTCATATTTTTTTATATAGTATGATCATAGTATGATCCGGATGCTAAAGGCATTGCTTGAGGAAAGTGATATTATTAGATTTATTTTAGTAACTTTTCCATTTTGAGTGTGTCAATAAGGTTCTCTTTTCCCTAGTTTGTCTTGTGACCTGATCGCAAACTAAGCTAAGCAGTAAGAGTTTTTTAGCAATAAAAATAATAAACATATAACGGAACAGTAAGGTAACTTTGTCTTCGTTGTCCATCAGTCCATTAAAATGAGTTCCGTCTTTTGGTGGCTTCACAAAAGAGCCACTGTTGACAGGCATTGGCAGCAAGTAGAGAGTATTTCTTAAAGTTCCTGATGCTTAATCCAGATTTTTGTTATCCAACTATCAGCTAGGTCTGGAATCCTGTTGCAGAGTTCTTCTGAGAGAAAATTTCAGACGTGATAGCAGTTTCTGACTTGTAATTCAGTTCAGTCACAGGGACAAACAGGAACCTGTGACAACATGAGACCTCAGGGGTGTTTATCCCATCTACTCTATTCCCTAGGTGGTACCTGCTCTTCATAGGAGAGGGACATGTACTAAATAAGCTAACGAAAGAGAAAAGAAAGTTTGAGTCTACTTCTGTAACATCCTTAACATATCTTTGGTTTGGCATGGTTTCCCTGACCCTGCGTGGTTTATCATGAATCAGGCACCTGAAAAACATGCTATACTTTTTGGCTGTTTTATCCTTCCATTTTCTGTGGGATCATGAATTGTCCAGAAGACAACAGGCCAGTCTTCTGACTTCCAAGAGTTTGGAAGGCTCTGTGGGCACCCTTGCTCCATACAAAGTCTACAGAAGAGAGAAAACAGCATTACTGTTTCTTGCCTTTTTGGTTGATGAAGCTTGTCCTCAGAGTTCTGGCTAGTGTTTCTTTCTGCTTTACAGAAAAAAAAAAAAAAACTGATTTAGTTCCTCCTGTAAGTGGAAAGGTGAAATGGCATCAAGTGGTTTATTTTCTTGAGTTTGTCCGGCTAACTGCTGCTGTTCCTAAAGTTAAGCACTGTGGTAATTCAGTAAAATATTACTTAGAGTAAATTAGTAAAACCCAGCTTGGTTTAAACGTGCAAAAATAGCCAAAGGAAGCAAGTACTTTGTAGTAGTGTAACGTCAACTTAATGATGGAAAAGGAAGTCTCTTGCAAATCCTCGCCACCAGTAATGTAGTCCTACAGCGCCACAGAGCAGAATCTTGAAAGTGTGAAACTTTTCCTAATAATAGTGCTGAATTACAAGAACTTTTTCAGCAATTTTGTTTGATTTCTTTTTTCTTGAAGTGGCTTGTGTAGGATCAGGTATCACCAAGTACCTATGGAAATCCCATCATTTTCGTACTACTGCAAAAATGAACTGAAGAACTACTTTAAGTCTTAAATCCATTCTCACCCTGCAATTTCAGGATGTGAAAGTCATGTAGCTTCGCTGAGTATTCTCATGTGACCAGTGTAGGTTTAAAAACACATGGCAATCCACGTTTTTCATGTATGGTGTGTTTAGGAGGAATGAATGTCACATTTTCACCTTATCTACTGGAAGGTGTATGATTCTACTGTGTTCTGGTTAAGAGGAATTATAAGAACGTACAATTCTGCCTCAGAATTACCCTCTTTCCCATTCTGGAGACATACTGTTCTAAAACAGTTTTCTTAAAATTAAATAGTACATTTAAATAGCACATTATAGCAAAGTTAAAAACTTTCTTGGAGCAGAGAAGAATCTGAACTGAAAAACAACAAAAGAAAAAATAATTACTATTAGCAAGATAAAAGGCAGTGTCTTTGGTTTGATAGGGGAAGCTTCCTGCGTCTTGGAATTAAATAATTTTTTTTTTTCCTTGAAACCCTTTTGAAGACAATTTGTAGGTTAGGGAACTGGACCTGAAGTATTTGTCTGTAGAAAGCTGTGCTGAATCTGTTAAAACTGTTGCTTGAAGAAAAATGGTCTGCAAATAATCACAGAGGCATTTCACTAAATGGAGGTGATAGTTTAGATGAAGTGTGTCGTGGTTTTTTTGTTGGTTTTTGTTTTTTTTTTTTACTCAGGGATGTGTAAAGACACATGAGTGTGTGTTTATGTATGGGCATCTGGGCATGGCTTGGTATGCCGTTTCACACTCCTGTGACTTGTGATGTAGGCACGTCAGGTTTGGTACACTGTCCATAACCTTGTTAGAAATGCTTATAGAAGAGGTGTTACCATCTGTAGGTAACAATTACTTTCTACTACAGGACAGAATCTTAGTGTCAAATGTAATAATAGCCTAGCAGTAATTGCTGTTAATTGAACAGTAATATGATTACACTTTGACTATTGGAAATGATTGACCTATGTCTTGTGACAGTTCTGTGTAACTGCGCTTAGTGGGACTTTTGACCTCTCTGAAGTGTTTTGAGATTCTTAGGTTAAAATACTACGTTATATTATACAAAGATCTAAAAGTCAATATTTGTGTTTTGGAGACATGAATTCAGAAAGATTTTTATCTTACTAAATCTTGAGTTAGCAATTCTTCTACCAGACTTTTCTTATAAATTACTTAGAATTACTACAGACAAAATTAGGATGAATGTCCAAACCCAAAGGCTTTAACAGTTGAAGTTACCTAAGATCCCTGCAAGACTGATTCGTTTTACTTAATCTGCCTCTTCGTCCTGCTTCTGCCTAATGTCAGGAAAATCTTACTTTGTTGCTGTCAAAACCTTTTGTTTGTAAAAAGAGGATCAGAAACTTCAGGATAGAATAGTAGGATACCTGTAACAAAATGTGTTCATGGAGATCTGGATTCTGTATTTAAATCTGCTAGGGTGGCAAGAAGTTGTTTCATCCCGTTTCTCTTGCTATGCTATTAAAAGAGCTTTTTTCCAAGAAGGACTATAGTGATAATAGGACAATGTAAGTTTCAGAAGCCTCTTCTATTATCTATATAGAAATATTGATATAATCCCTGATAAAATCTTGCTTGAATGTTCTAGTTGCAGCCCTATAGCGATGACTTAGTGTTTGTCTTCTGTGTATGATGCAGCTTAAAAGTAAATAAGACAGCAGGAAAATTCACACTGATTGCAGTGTACAAAGGTTTTTATGTATTCATATGTGTAGACATTTATTATTCCAGTGTTTAGATCTATAAAAGTATTACAATTTGCATTTAGTGCATTCCAACTTATGTCACAAGATAACTTGATTAAATCCTTATCTTTTCATTGTACTGCCCGTAAGCTGTTGGCTAGGGTCTGTTATCCTAGGCCTTTTACAGACAATTACCAGTAACAAAAAAAAATTTTCTTCATGCAAACTCATCTTTTTAGATTCTGTTATGTGCCTGTGAAATTCTTTTTCAAAGAGCTTATGCTATTTTTTTCTTTCTTTCCAATTAGAATGTTAGAAAGTGAAACAGGAAAGGGCGACAAATTCTCAATAGGTAGTTTGATACTCTATTAACTTTTGTCAGCAATGGAAGAATGATTAGCATTGCACCAAGCCATGTTTCAGTAATTCATAGCACACTTTGTTAATTTAAATACAGTTCTTTGGTATAGCATACCACGAAACCTCCTCCCTGTTTACCCTAGTCCATTCTATGCTCTGAAGTTGCTCCAGGAAAGCAACATCCTCTTTATAGTCCTCTTACAAACTAATTTTTGTGTGCTGCAATGTAAAAACGCTTTCCTACCTTGGACTGATGATCAGTCAGAAGTTGCTGCTTTCTGACACGTTAAGGAACTCATCCCCCAATTGTCTAGTTTTCCAGACAGTGGGGTTGACTTGAATGTTATACCTGCTTCAAAGGCCTGCAGGTCTGCAGGAGTCTCCAAAGCAGCATATCTTGCTATACAGCCCTATAAGGCTAGGTATTTGTATGAACCACGCTTGTGGATTACAAGTCACCAAGGTCTGAATTAGTAAATGATGCATGTTGTTGAGATGACATAAATAATAACTGCTGCTTGTAAGCTGCATTATCAAGATTTTTTTCCACCCCTCCGCACAAAAGAGATAGATCCATGGTAATGATGATATCTTTGTAATGACTTCCATTCAGCTCCTGGACTGCTTGGACCAATTACTCGTATGCTCTCGAGACCTAACAAATACCACTGTGCTTTGATCCCTCAGTTACTGACAGCCAAGCACTACAGCACAGGCTTTTTCTGACTGGTTTGGGAAATCCTTTTAAAAAACAGATGGTCCCTCCCGTGTAGTAGAATTCTTTGAATGGACATCTTAAAATCAGCTAGTCTGCAGAGCCCATTGACATGAAGCAAGCTTTCCTGCTCCATCTCAAGCATATTGCTTTTTCCTGTGGATTTACTATCCCAGAGCAATTTCTTTTGAAATAGAATGTGCATTTCTGTCTAATCGCCCTCATATAAATCATTCTGGTAGATTGGAGTGCTAATTTGGGAAAATTACAGAGACTATATCAAAAGGAATATATGAACATTTTTCCATGCTTGCTGCATCGATTGTAGCCACTGTTGTAGGACTCCAAATAGTTCATGCGTGCACAGAGAGAATATGAGACCACATGCACTGGCTGGTCCAGTTTGTCCCTAAGAAGCATCAGATCTTTCAAAAAATTAAAAAATAATTAGAAATTAGAGTAAGTAGGAAACTGACATGATGAAGCCTAGAGATTTTAAAAATGTTTTTACTATTAATGGTTTCTGGCCACCAGAGTATTGCCAGAAAACTAGAATAATACTATAATGCTATTCAAGTTCAGAATTAGTTTTTAACACTGCCAATAGTTTTCTGAGGTGAATGAAGAAAGAGAAATAATAGTTATTTTGATATGTCCTCAGGCTCAGATTTCCTGTTTTCAGATTCCAATACTATTCCCAAAAATTCCAGTTCTCTTATTCTGGGATAATCTTTTAAATACTAAAGAAATCACTGGAGAAACCTTAAATTTTGGAGAGATGTGATTTGCTAAAAAGAATTGAATGAGTGTTTATAAGATTTCTGGCAAATAATGTGGATATTGTTACAAGTATTCTTATATTCCCAAAAGGCTATGGAAAGTGTTGACTGTTGAGGTCAGAAGTGTATTGGACTGAAAAGTCATCTACACCATCTCGATCTTGTTTGTGGAACATTACAGCTGAACTAGTAGTTACAGCTGAATGACCAGATTGAATTTGGTGGTACTTACAGCATCCTTCGGTTTTGTCTGTTGTTTTGGGGTGGTTTTCTTCTTGTTTTCCTGCTTTGATAACAATTATTGGTATCCCAAAAGAGAGGACTCTAAGAAGGTACAATTTTCTCAGGGGCAGTAAACCCGACTTTTTTCCTCTTGTCCCCCCAAATAATGTTGATTTTTGGGTAAAGGGAAAAGATTAGTAAAGACTAAGAAGTACTCGATGGCGTTTGTTGCTTAAACTGGATTAATGGTGAGTCCTTAGATTTTATTTCATGTTTAAGTGCTAACGTCAAATGTTCCAAATTTGCTGTTTATTTTAGTGGAAGGAAACTAAAGCCAGTAAATAGCAGTATTGACACCACATATCGTGCATGACTGATTCTTCCTCTGCATTAAATTTACACTCCTCCATCTCACAAGGTTTCACTAGAATTACTTCTGACTTGAACCAGAGCAAATGAGAGAAAAATTAAACCAATAGAGGGGATCCATTATTTTCATCTCTGTCTCCGCCACCAGAAGTTAGAACCAGCGAAAAATGTTGCCTGACAAAGACTCTCAAAGAAAGAAATATTGCCTGCAGAAAAGTATAGTACCTCTGGGAACTAAGAGGCTTAGCTGAGGATTAATAAAGATTTGAAATCCATGTGAAGGGGCATTACTTTTTTAAGAGAATCAGCACTGATATAAAGAGCTGTATGTCAGTAGGGTGCAAGCCGTCCTCAGTCTGCCCAAGCAAGCTGTCAGGAGTCAGGGAAGCAGAAGCAGCATTCACTGAGAAAATGCTGTTTCTTTTTAAAAAGTTGTATCAATTTCTCAATGAATGCAACTTCTTGGCATATATCATAGTTCATCAATTTTGTCATATAGTACAACGTCATATTAATTGTATGGCAGAACATACAGAACTGATAAATAAAATAGCGCAACTTTGTAGTAGTGGTTCTAGATAGATATCTGAATAAAGTAGTTACCTTTTAAGATTTTTCTCTTCTACCCACGTGGAATACTTGAGCACCTGTTAGAGAATGTGTAGGGAACTGGTGGAGAAATACTTCAGTTATGACAGATTTCACGTGCAAGCTTTTGAATAATAAGTTAGTCTTTTACCTCTGTTAGCATTTCGGTATCAGTTGGCTATGATTTCAGAGCTCAAGTAGAAAAAAAAAAATCAATATCTGAATCTATTATCAGTTTGTCACAAGCTGTGGGAAAATACATGGGACATCATTCTTTTGGAAGTACACAAGAGCAACAGGGTACAGCACTGAACTTGATAAGATATGAGAAAATTAAATATATATCCTGTTTCACAAGAATGTTGTTTTGTGTTTAGTAGAGCACCGTCTCTGGTTATTTGCCATGAGAAGGTAGGCACCCTTGTGATTTGTCCAGACATTTTGGGGATGTGTGGACATGATCCAGAAGGAAGTACCCTTTGCTGGATCTTTGGAGATTTGGGTTCTGATAAGAGAGAACCTATCTTCTCGTCTCTAAGACACTCATTTTTCATGCTGAACTTGGAGGGTTTTATTTCCTCTTGAATAAACAGCAGTTGTAGGTGAAATATTTTGTTAAGTAATGAGCAGTAGCATCATTCTCCTGAGCTGTCTATGTGCGTAAACAGAGGATGAATTTATTAAAAAATAAACCCCCTCTTTTCAGAATACTTTCACCTGATTTAAAATGGAAAGAGGTTTGTGTCCTCACTTCAGATTCAGACTAGATAAGAGACTTGAATCCCTCAGCTTTTTTGCTTGACCAAATTTTCATCTGCTGTCTTCTCTGCATGTGTATGTACATGTATGTTTGTATATGTCTCTACACGGATGCATACATTCATGTATTTGTTACTGAAACGAGTCAGACTTGCAAGACAAATTGGAAAGTGTTCTGCTGTATTTCTTTGGTAGTGCTGACTCCATAGGTTTTAACTAAATGTTAAGTGTTTAGGAGGGTAATGGATTTATTAGGGATTATTTCCTATTAGCAAATCCCAAATTTAGACATTACTTTTTAAGAATCTCCATTATTCCTAGTACAAATTCAAACTAGAGACAACTTCTAACAATCTTGCTTCTCTTTTTTAGTATTTTGTTATGTTTGTGGTAACATTAAGAACTATTTTTATCAATCTGTCGGAAAGGCAAATTCCTTCCCTCCTTTCCATTCTCTCAGGTACCATCAGAGTCTAAATTTGTCAAGTTGGTTAACTAGTGACCATTTAAAAAGCATGTCTTATATACTCTCAAGTTTATACCTGAAAAATTAAAAATGAAAGCTTTTTTTAAGATGAGCTTAATTAAATACAAATTTTAATGTGAACGCTTCATCCATTTAATCTAAATAATACTGGATTGGAGTAAGCATAATTTAATATATGGCCCCATATGTATGTTTATTATTTGACTTTCTGTCATAATATCGTATCTAGCCCTACTTGTCATTGGTTGAACACACCATCAGTCATTCATAACTTACTCGCTACACTTACTTGTTCTCATTCATTCATGGCTTACTTTAAGGTCTTCCCCAATAAGCCAACATTGCAGTTTCCTTCCTACACCATCACTATGTTTGTTCACATGAATACAGATTTTGGTGAAATATCAATCTTTGAATATTTTGTTCTTTTACTGGTTTTTCTATCTTTATGTTGTCCAAGTGTCCCAGGTTCAGTTGCTAATAAGATTCAGTTAGGAGAATGGATGGTAGGTACTCTCTTTAGCAGTGTCTTTTAGCATGAAAGGTAAATAATGTGCTGATCCATGTTGAGATCTATATATTTTCCATAAAAGAGTGAAGTTTTTTCCTGTTCTTCATTTCTGGAACTCCATATAACGGTTGTCTCCTTCTTCCATCTTTACAACCTTCTTCGTGGTACTTAATTTTTCAGATTGCATATACACAATGGTGATTGGCCAGTATGAAAAATCATTCCTGTTAATCATGTTGGCTGTACATGAGCTATCTGCAAACATAAAAACTGAAGTAATTTTTACTGTTTTGTTTGTTTTGAATTAGGCTCATGCACAGCTAGTTAGAGAAGTTGATGTGGAGAAGGTGTCAACTTTTGAGAACCAGTATGTAGATGCAATAAGAAGCTTATGGAATGACCCTGGAATTCAGGAGTGTTACGACAGACGACGGGAGTATCAGTTATCAGATTCAACTAAATAGTAAGTACATGGTGGCTACAAACAACTATACATAATTTTCTGTTTCTAACAAAGTAATTTTTACTCTTTAGCTTTTTATACTGTATGTCTGTGTACATGTTTTTATGCTTATGCACCACAAACATATCTGAATATACACTTACTAAATTGAATTCAGAGGATACTTTAAGGAATGGAGTACATCTAGTTTGGGATTATATCTGTGTTTGTTTCACAGAGTGACTGTGGTCATTTGAAGTCTTAAAGGAAGATTCTAACTAGGAATAGTTAATAGCTGATATTTTTGTTTTCTTCTGTTATACACATTCAAGCCCTTGCTCTCCTCACACTCACAAATGCAAGCTGGACAAAACATACTTTAATATAGTATGACAGTAGTGAATCCTGGGAAGTGCAATCAAGGGAGACCTTCATACAATTCATAAAAATTGCAATGCCCCAGAACTCCTGTTTTCCCAGGATTTTCCCTCCTCCCTCACAGATTGCTTTTGCAGTCCTGGTGTTGAGATAAATAGTGAAAAAAAATTGTCAGAGAAGAGTTACTGACAATATTCTTTCATATTGTTTCCGTAACTGAAATGAGCAGCAAGCATAAGTAGAAAGGGATGCGGAACTTGTCTTACACTTTTAATTTCTTGTATTTGTGGGTCCTAACTTTGTTTCCACAACAGATGTGATGCTGTTTTTGAAGCTGGAATAAGTGTATGTACTTTGTGTGCTTACCTTAGAGAATAAAAATAGACTTACTCTCCAAAGTAGGAAAAATCATCTGATGCTACTTCAGATCAGGTTGTGCTGCATACCATAGTTTTGACCTAGTTCTAACAAAATTGTCACCATAGTGGATCTTTTGAGTAGTATTGAAAGTGGTAGGGAATAATTCATTCAGTAGTATGGAAGCAAATGGCTTGTACACTGCCTTGCAAAAGGTAAATGTACTCATGGATTGGTTATTTTTCAAGGTCAACATGTTTAGTAATTTAACATGATTTTTTTGTAGATTTGATGACATCTATAATTGGTAATAGTTCATACTATGGATTTCTGCAAAACCTATTTTAAATTAGAATTGTGAATCACTGTATGTAAAACTTCAGAAGAGCCTCCTGTATATTTTTGCTTGCAAATAAGAGATTTTTCAAGTAAGTCCAGTAAAAGCAATTAGCAGAAACCAGAGAAACATTGTTTCAAAAACACAGTGCATATATTTAGCAATAAAACACCCAAAGAGAATTTGCTAGCTTTAAATCCCTGTCACAAGACAAGAAAACAAAATGCTTAGAACTCACCACTGGGATTCACAAGGCAGAAAGGCAGAAATAAGCACCCAGTACCAACTGACTTGGTGAATCTTGGTAATTTCTTCTGACGTGATATATAAAACAAAATGGTTAGCTGTCCACCAGATCTCTTGTAAGCCTATGTATCAATATGTCTTGTAAGTATATGTACCAATATTGTTAGGCATATGTGTCAGTATGTCACACATTCTTCATTCATCCCTTGCATGAGCCTCTCATCTTCTTTTCTGCTTTTTTCACTTGCCCTTCAATGTTATTACATATTGTCTTCCTAAATCTCTTCCTCTCTATTTATTTTTCTCGAACCGTTTCTAAATTCTGTGTCTGGTTTATACTACCTCCTGTATGTTTCTATGCTTTCAGTTTCTGTCATCTCTTGACCTATTTTGTCATAGTTAGCTATGCTTCTGATGTTTTTATACCCACTGCTAGCACCCTGGAAGAATACATCAGATGTGTGTTTACCAGAAAACTTGAGGGTAGGGTCTAAGAAAGAAAATTTCCAGCATTATGGGAGTTGATTTGAACCTCTTGGAGGCTCAGCAAATACATTCCATTCTCTTCCCTTGCCACTGGATGCTCCAAAGGCTGGGTGTTCGTGTTGTTTTTAAAAAGAATTTCTAGACCTCTCTGTGGTAAAGTCAAGAGCACATCAGGTAATTAGAGATTATTCACTTCTCATAGACATTACACAGTGACTTAGCCACTCACTTACCATTAAACCACTTCCCTTTAAGATACTGTTCACAGTGTGAGACAGATGTAAACCAACACCACACTGTGGATTGCCTGAAGTAATAGCTGTGTGAGCTGAGATCATTCAATATGTACTGTACAGGGTAATAAGACCTTAACCCAGATGTAAACAGGTTACCAGTCAATATTCTGATTATGTCATGGCTTTTCTAAGCCTGAATAGGGAGAGGCAGCAGTCCTACTATTCGCAGTAAGAGAGACAGTTATCACAAGTAACGTTTCACATTTATGTGACAACATATATAATCTGGGTTGCAACTAAAATTCCCAGAGATTCATTACCATTTCTCCTCAATACGACACTAACCCTTTCTTATGCCTTAAGTATAGTACTCAAATATAAAAAGAAGGTCTGAAGAAAGATGGGAAATGAAATCTGCTGTATATGAAAGCACTGGACCCCGCAGAAAAACTGAAGCATGTGCAACAGAACTAGGGAAATTCAGAAAGGGGAGTGGGGTTAGATAAAGCAGTATACAATATTTCTTTCAGGAACCTTGCATTTTTTTTTCATGCAGTAATGAATATGCTTTTAATACCTGTACAATTTTTAAACATCATTTCCTGTTAAGAAAAGTTTGCACAAGCATTTTTTTATTTGATGACTTGCATTTTTTTGGTCTTTGCTAAGGTTGGCTTTTAGCCATGTAGGAAATAGAGGGAGGACAGCTAGGTAGGATTTGGGTGGGATAGGGATAAAAAGAACACAGTGCAGTTTTCTTCCTACTTCCCTGCAAAGATGTTAGGTTTACTGTGTTTACTTTAGATTAAGTTTAGATAGTTCTGGAAACTAATAAATGTGCCTTAACTTCTCATCAGTGGTATAGAGGCTCAGAAATGCAAACCTCTACAGAAATTCTGAAAACACGGCCAATACTTGTTTACACTTAACTTTGTTCACAGTTCATATTTGTACACTGAAAATCAATTCCATTTGCTGTGCTCCTGCATGTTAGTAAAGAGGACACTTCTGTCAGTTATTCTGGCAGCTACCTAAAGTAGGAAAAACCCTGCTACAGCAATTTTAACATTTTGCATATGTGGAGTTGAAAGACAAGCAAGTTGTGCACATTTTCAAAAATGCAAAGACTTATCCCGCTCAAAGCTTTGAAAGCACATGGTAAAAATCAATGTTAGTTTGGGGTAGTCTCATTGTCCAGTTCAGAGTTTTGCAAAACAAACAACAAACTCCAACCCCCTCAAACCACACCAAAACCCAGCAACAGTAGGGAGGGTAGACCTACCAATTCCAGAATAGCCAGGCTTCAGAGGACAGAGATGTATCATAGAATCATAGAATCCTTTGGGTTGGAAGGGACCTTCAAAGGTCACCTAGTCCAACCCCCCCGCAGTGAGCAGGGACATCCTCAACTAGAGCAGGTTGCCCAGAGCCCCGTCCAACCTGACCTGGAATGTTTCCAGGGATGGGGCATCTACCACCTCTCTGGGCAACCTGTGCCAGTGTTTCCCCACCCTCTTTGAAAAAAATTTCTTCCCTGCATCTAGTCTAAATCTACCTTCTTTTAGTTTAAAACCATCAACCCTTGTCCTGTCGCTACAGGCCTCACTAAAAAAGACCATCCCCATCTTTCCTATGGGCCTCCTTTAAGTATTGAAAGGTCTCAGTAAGGTCTGCTTGGAGCCTTCTCTTCTTCAGGCTGAACAACCCCAACTCACTCAGCCTTTCTTCATAGCAGAGGTGTTGCAGCCCTCTGATCATATTCGAGGCCCTTATGTAGAATCTTATTAAATAATTTGCCTAATTAGCCTTAGTCATAGACCTTGGATAGGGTTTTATTTTCACTCGCACTGCCACTGTATGTGTATGAGGGAGAGCTTTTTTTAGGGGGTCATATCTATAAACTGCCCTAAAGTTGAGAAGAGTACTCGTTTTGTTTTGGTTTTTTTTTTTTATTTGTTTTAAACCCAAGAGCTTTTGGATTGTAAAGATGTAAATGTTAATGGTTACTATCATACCTGGAAAAAGTCAGCCTTGTGGTATCAGTCTTACATGTGGTTGAACACAGTTCAGTCATTTGCATATAAAATGTTGCTGGTAAGTCTTGCTTTTATAGCTGTGGTTACACTGAAATTGCCCAACAAGCTTTATCTTAAACAACAAAGTTTGCGGAGTTTCTGAGGTCTGTCCTTTCCCTCCTCCCCTGCGGTCTCACTCTCCCCATATAGATTAAGAAACAGTCACATTGTTTGCTGGATGGGTGGTAACAACTCATCTGTACTGGTTTTATGTAGACTGATCATTTTATCAGTGCCAGTAATTACCTCTAGCTCAACATGTTTGCGTTTGTTTTAGAGATTTCTCATGGAGTGCTGCCCATGTGGTGCCTGGCAAATCCCTTCTCCTCAGCAGTGCGTTCGGAGGCACTCTGCTCCCTTGGGGGTTTATGTGCTCACAGAGTCTCGCAGGCAGATTCCTTCTAAGCACAAGGTTTATTGGTGTGCTAGTGAATATTATTCGGTATCTTGCTACATCAGTTTTGCCTGCTGAGTTTGGGAAGAGTTGTTAGACAGTAGTGATGAATAAAGCATCTCATTTTTAACCTTGGGAAGGGAGATGACTGTTACAGATGGGTGAAGGCTGTAGCTTTTCTGCCTTTGTCTGCCCGGACCTTAATGCCTTCTCTTGATTAATTAGGCTATATACTAAACTTAGTTTAAAGTTACAGAAATACACCTTATGGAATTAATCCTGAGAAAATGCCATACTTTATCACCTGATTACTTGCAACAAAAATCTGACCTCAAAGATGCTGGAAGATAGTAGCTCATGGCTGCAGGAAGGTGTTTGTTTGAAGTGCCTAGCCCACATTTCTTCGTGTTGAAGGTGCTTCAAGACCTCATTCACTGAAAGTAAATTCAAATAGGTTTTGATGGTCTGTGTTCATTAGGTAATGTAGCTCTGGGAAATGAATTAAGGCTGAATGCAAACTATCAGTGCATGGTGACAGGGGTTACATTTAACTTCTTGAGGAAGGTTATTGGTTAAAACAACTCTGGTCTGTTCATTAAGGTTAGGAGTCTGTCTCCTTTTAGCCCATATCCAGGGCTAAACTGTAGCAGTTGCTTTGTTACCCAGTGACCCCTCCCCAGCAGAGAACGGGTATTGGGAAAGGGAGATGAGACCCATGGACTGAAAAGAAATCAGATTTAATGAAACAGCCGAACTAATACCAAATACCAATATAAAGTATACAAAGTTGTAGTCAGCCCAGTGATTGTGTGGTAGTCAGAATAAATGGGGAAGCAGTCCTCAGGAGAAGGCAGAGAAGTGGGGTCAGAAGGAGCCCAGCAGGAAGACCCCCTTAGAAATGAGCGATCCCTTTTGGGTCTGGGGTACACCTGTGAGCCAGCTCGGGTCGGCTGCCCTGGCTGGCTCCGAACTGCTGACGGCCTGCAGACCCTGGCAGGACTACGACTCTGTCCCAGCAAATGCAGGATGTTCTCCGTTCTTTGCCTGATTTCTGTACGGGCAAGGCAGGTAGGAAAATGCAGAGCCAGTCGGTCTGCCCCCGTGATCCCGCTCCTGCTGTTTACTCTGGAATATGGACAAACAGTTACCTTTGAAACGTGCTGTCTTTTGAGGGCACTGTTAGACTCTAGTCTGGCAGCTTCCCTGAAGCTGGCTGCAGGCTTGGACCTTGTCTTAGGTGAAGTAAAGAGCGTTAGAAGTAAGTACTTCTCTGTCAGCAATGACTGGGAAACAAAAGGCTTCCTCGGCTTCTGGTCAGCGTGCAGATCACAAGCGTGCTGCAGGATGGTGGCAGTTTCTTTTGATGTCAAGGGAGGACTACTGCCAGCTGCTCCTAACACACACACACACACATCACTTCAGTAATGCACCTTCTGCCAGTCGCTATAGCAACCCCCTGGAAAACTACCTCAGCAGCCACCAAAATTCATTTTTGCAAAACTAATTACAGGTATAATTAACTTTTGAAACTTGGTCTGTACTGTAAAGTTATTCAGACCTATGTGGTTTGGCTTCTTTTATTTTAAGTAATTTCATGCAATTTTCCCTTTTTTGTTCCTTTGTATAAAGCCTGACTGAGTAGGTACTGTTTAGGTGAGAGGCCATATAGCTACAGCATGTCTTACCAAAGTGAGGCATTTCTTCGATGGTGGTAAAAATAAACTCAGAGAGCCATACAGTTGAGACCTCAATGATTTGCACAGTTACTGCTACCAGTACAACTCAATTCCCCGTGGTACCGCTGGTGGTTACCTGCGTTTGGACTAGCCCTCAGGACAGCTGCCAGGGTATTTCCAATATCCATAATGTTATTATGATTTTAAATTTTGAAGTTGATGAACTGAGGAAACACCTCGTTTGGGCAATTGTTGGCAACGCTGTCTTTGTGGAAGTTCATGTTTAAGATAAGTCTTGTGGTTTGTAAGCAAGAGAGCATATGTAGCCATTTCTAGTATATGCTGAGGAGTTAGTCGCGTTGGCAAAGGCTGATTGCAGTGTTTCTTCATACGTTTTGAGTTAGGCACTCGGCATAAAATACGCTGTGCCTCTCTCACGTGCTTGAATTTTTTGTATGTGCACAGGATTTGTTTGCCCGGGTGAGTGATACATTTGTCAACACTTTGTTTAGGGCTTCATTAGATAAGTGCTTTAAAGTCATGTGAATCGGTTTTTTAATGAGCAGATATACAAAAATGTGAATAAAATTCTTCATTTGCTTTCACTCCTCCACCATCTGAATTCAGAGACTCAAGGCATTTCACGCAGCCCTGTCTTTGTAAGTCCTCTTCAGGTTGCAGATAAGCCAGTGGAGGAAATAACTCCACCCTGCTTTCCTGCTGGAGCTTATGGACTTCACACACCCCAGGCTGTATCCGTCAAATAAATGAGCTTAATTTGAACAATTTCAATAGTGTTTCTTCACTACTCCAAATGATTTTGACAGAAATGCGTTATCAACCCATTGCACAAGTGAATGATTTGGCAGCTGGGGATGGGCAGAGGTGCAGAGTGGGACTTGGGCCAGCAGAATAGAAAGTGGAAAAGAATTGGCATTAGCTAGCACATTTTGTTGGTTTTATTTTAAGATGCTGCTTGCTAAATTAATTTAAAAATAAATAAATTGTTAGCTTAATAAGCTGTAGGATGCTTAAAGCCTATACATGCAGTGCTGCATTACCCTGGTGATCAGGGAATTTCTTTAAATCCCAGCTTTCATGTGGGAAAAAAAAAAGGTAGATTTCCAACCCTTTAGTTATGAGGAAGATTTGAAAATATAAGACTTTATTGTGGCAGTGAATTAAACTATGATAAACCAAATAAGTGAAATTCTAACTTTCCAATGTTACAGGAGTAGCTATAATAGTAACAGGTGAAAATTGTTTGTGCTGTTAGTATGTCTTTAAATATTAAGGGTATTGCAGTTGTCTTTTCTTTTTTATGTAAGTAGTCACCTGTATCATTTACGTATTCTCTCTCTGCATTTTGAAACAGTGAGTCAACCCAGCAAACCAGTTATTCAGAAAAATCAGACTGTCCTAGTGCAACACAAAAATCTAGTCCTGTGCATCAAGAAGAGAACATGTCTTGGGTTTTGTCTGTGTAGTGCTATGGACACAGCATTATAGAGTTTTGCTATTAATTGAAAAGTCATGGTGATGTGTGGATTTGCTCCCACTGGCATTTTAGGAAGATTGCACCTGACTGAAGAGAGACGATTCATTTCTGCAATATGTCAAAAATGTTGAGATGTGATACAAGGCAGTGGGTACAATGGAGAAGAAAGACCCTGATGTCAATCCCCATGATACATGTTCTTACCTGAAGATAATAGATTTTTTAAATTAATTGCTACTGTGTTACATAAATTTTAAGAGAGTCTGAAGGAGATTTTAGTGAATTTAAGAGTATCTTGATGGAACTTTGTGTTGCTGCTGCAGGCAAAGCTTTCAGTCTGATTTTCCAAAATGTGTTTATTCCCCTTGAAATTGATAGCAGAATGTGAAGTTACATATCCTCATATGGCAACAGGAAGCATAACTGAACTGTAGAATTGTTAAAAGTCAGCAGCAGAAAATAATCCACTCCTTTGCTTCAGAGCAACATCGCACAAACTTTACTAAAGTGAATTCCAGCACAATTAATTCTTCAGCCAAAATGTCTCTGTTTAAAAAAAGCAACAAAACAACAAATCAAACCTTAAAAGAAAAAGGGTTTTTTCCTACTTAAAAAGCATTTCATTGACTATTTGCTGTACTCGCACAGCATGAAAATAGTAATAATAAAAGATGTAAAAGTAAGGTGTGCAACAAAGAGCTGAGACATTTTCATTTAAATAAATGGATATAATAATATGTTTGTTTATTAAGTTTTAAATTAGAAGGAAAAGTGGTAGTAGAGAAATGTCATTATTCAAAAACAAAAAATGCAGGATGTATTCTAAATTGCTTTTGTTGGACTGCAGATTCTGGTTATGATTTGTCAGTATCACAAACATTTTCTTTTTAAAGGATTTTGTGCATGCCATCTGATCTTTTTTTTTCCTGTGAGGTACTCTTACTGGTTTTGACACTGCTTCCTTGATTCTGGGTTTGAATGTATAATTTAGGACACTTCTTAGAAAATCCAGCATCCTTTGATCTGTTAAGTACAGGTACTTAATTCCTTTTAAGTATATTTTCTGAAGAAATCTGGGGAGAGAAATAGGACTCTGTAAGTATGCTTGTATGGACTGTATAGGCTTTGTAAGGTGCTATGGGTGAAATGAGTGAGAAGGTTGGTGCTTGGTAACTGCGTGAGCAGAACTTGAGCAGAACTGAAAGAGGATGAGGAAAACATAAGCGTGTTTATGGATAAATTAATGCTACTGGACCTTAGAATCAATGATTTGTCTTAAGAAAAAAAAATACTCATCTGCCCATTTAATGGTTTTCAGTAGCACAGATGACATTTACCCATTTAATAATAGCCCTTCACATTATTGCCTTTTTAAAATTAGCCAGATACACATTACAGAGTATCTTGTAACATGTCCCCTATGCTGGTGGTGCAGTGGTGTGGTAACCGGGATCATGTTGGAGACCACAGCTGGAGCTTGCCAAAGGAATGGAACAAGATGATTGTGTAAATGATCCAGCTACCAATTTATTCAGTTAAAATTCTGCTCTTGTGAATACCACCGTAGTATGTAATGACCAAAGTGCTTCTTTGTACCCTTCCAAAATACAGTCACAAAACAAAACGAACACTGGTTTTTAAGGGATGGGAGAGAAAATAAAGCTAGTTCAGGGTCTCTGTCAGTGTCTTATTGTGGTCATTATGGATTTCGTACACTTAGACTTTTTTTTTTTCCCCACCAACAAATGGATGATACGCTCATCCATTCTGCTTCTTGTGTAAAACACCTGAGGACAGATGAGGTGCTGAGACTCTCAAGCCTTATTTCTTATTGGCAGAAACTAACCAATGTTTTCAGAAAATATTTTCAGAGTAGTAACTTCTGAATTATCTGAGGTACATAGTTCAATACATCTTTCCAATTACGTGTAACTTTCTCACATGCAGTGTTTACTATCACATAATAATGATCTATTCTATAGCGCTTTGCTTTTCCTTGGGAGATTCTTGTTTGTCTATTCATGTATCTCTGTAGAGGCTGCAGAATGAATATTAAGAAATATGTTACATATTCAAATAAAACTGTGCCACTTTACATTTCACACACATTTTATAATATTATTTGTACCTAAATTGCCTAGATGTAATTGGAAACTTCAAATCTCTGGTGAATATACATGTGAAAGCCAAGCAAACTTGAATGAAAACACTCAGAATAATTATGCTACTCTCTGCAGAATTTACTTGAAGTTCTGGAAGTGTACAGAAAGGGAGGATGGAGCATGCTTTTACACTTCATCCCCTCTTCTATGCCAATAATGATCTTTTCTCTATTGTACGTCTTCCTACCCCACAGCCCACTTCCATTCCCAAGTCTTCCTTTCTCTTTTCCTGAGTGGGATGATGGTGTCACTGTCTTGCATTCCTGTTGTTTCTCCCTGTCTTATAGCTATCTCAATGACTTGGACCGCATAGCAGATTCCACCTATCTGCCAACTCAGCAAGATGTGCTCAGAGTTCGAGTCCCAACAACAGGGATCATTGAATATCCATTCGACTTGCAAAGCGTCATTTTCAGGTAGAAAAAAGTTCTAGCGCTCACTTGCTTTGTTTATTTTGTTTCCTTTTACATTGGTAATACCATGTATAGGATATTGGTTAAAAGTGCATATATTCAACGTTTTTAAAACTTCAGCTTGGTTCTTATATTTTCATGTGATCGTCCAGATGTAATAAGGAGGTGATGTTAAAGATTTCAAAAGGCTGAAATACAATTAGGTTTGGTTTTTTCGAAGGTAGTTATTACTGTAAGAAGACCTGCAGTTTGTCCTTTCAACAATATCTATCAAAGTTTCACTATGAATAATAATCTGAAAATACAATCATGTCCTCTTAATTCACAGAAATTATGGAAGACGAAGTTACCACTTGTGTAGTTGATTTTTAGCAATTACTCTCCTTTAGAGAGAGTAGCTCGCTAGTTGAGAGCAAGTGTAGTTGTTTAAAAAATAACTACGAGATTGCTATTTCAAGTTGGACACTGGTGTTTAGTTACACTGAGACACGGGATGAAGTGGGAATACACTGCAAACAAGTCTGAGCTTTAATTTTGTCTGTTAAACTTTTTTGTAGATACATATTGTGTTCTAGTCATCCTCTTAAAAAGGGACAGCCTTAACAAGTTGGAAATTTAGACTGGTAATTTGGGGGAAAAGGCAGACCACCAGGTCTATTCTGTTCATATCTGTTTCTGCTGAATACACAGGGCATACATTGCCAAATCCAGGCTCCTGAGACCTTTGTGTCTCAGAGATCTGAGGTTTTTGAGACCCACAATAAGTCAAATACAGAAAACGCATCAGACTTAAAAGCAAATATGATTAAGTGTCTACTTTTAACAAATTCTATTAAATGTCAATGGAAAAAATCATTAAGAAAACCAAACCAAACTCTGTTTTAAACTAAATTCTTGAATTTTGCATTGTATGTACTTGTGTGTTTATCTGTTAAAGTACTCGTGGAGTTGATGTGGATGTTAATTTTGCAGAATGGTGGATGTAGGAGGCCAGCGATCAGAAAGAAGAAAATGGATACATTGCTTTGAGAACGTCACATCTATCATGTTCCTAGTAGCACTTAGTGAATATGATCAAGTGCTTGTGGAGTCAGACAATGAGGTAAGCAAGGGTCAGCAAAAAGCATCAGTTTTAAAGAAAAAATAACTTCACTTGTCCAGTCCTAGGTGTCTTCCAAATGCATCTACCAACAGTCATAAACAAGTGCAACCAAGGGAGTGAGAAATACTACAGAGATCAAGAATGAAGTGGGGGGTCGATCTTCAAATGTGGCAAAGCTGATTGACTCCATGGAGAATTCAATGAAACCTATCTATTTTGTGTTAAAGAGGAGTACGGGGGAAGGCAGAGAAACGTTCTTAGTGTAGCTGTTTGTGCAGTTAGGGTTCCATAACAGAGCCACAAAAATAAGCAGTGGAAATGAAAACAAAATGTATATATTCTTTGCTAGGACAGATCCTGAAGTAGTAAAGTGCATTCCTTTCACTTAAAGCATAGGATGTAGATTGTATCTTTATTTCAAAAAGTAATAGAAATAAGTGGATGAGCTGAGGAGGCAAAGCACACTAGTATCCAGTAATTTGAATGCAGTTTTAGAGAGTAGGGAGATTATTTAGCATTTAGATTTCTTTGTCTTTCCTGAGGACTATTTTAAGTTATTCATCAAGCTTTTATGTTACTCACTGTCCTATGCCAGTCTTTTAACACGTGCTTCCAAAAGTTAGGTGAAAAAAAGAAAATATTTGAATGTTCTTCACGGCTACATGTCAATTTGACTGTTTTAGAGAATGGTTGCCCTAACAAGGTAAAAGAGGTGTCTGTGGAGATTCATGTTTGTATACTGAACTTTCTTCAGGATTAAATTTTTAATAAAATCTGGGACTCTGGAAGCTTTTATATTTATAGTCTTGCCATAGAAGAAAAATAAGGTTATGTTGATTATATAATCAACTGTATTTTTCAAAGTTGAATTTACAGAAATGATGATGCAATCTGCACCAACTTCATCTATTGTAGTTTTGGAAGCTAGGCATGTGTAGATAAAATGAGAACTCAGCCAGACTTGGTTTGTTTCAAGCCAAGTCAGAAATGTCTGTTCTGTCTTCTTCTGTTTGCATTATTCTTTTGTAGGCACAGAGTCAACACAGAAGTATTTTAGATTATTAGAAGCATTTTAATTATCCAAGTCAAAACAGAGTATGTTGAAAATCACACAAAAGTCAGTTACGATAATTTTCAAATGCTATACTAACTATCCAAAATAAACCTCCAAATTTCTGGTGTTAGCTATTTATCACTGTGTTTTCATACTGTCTTTCTCATAGGGAGAAGTTCTCCTACGAACTCTCTCGTAGTGAGAGGTTTACCAGACTCTGGTCCCCTATTAAGAGTATCCTATTCTAGTTAGGTGCCTTGCTCAGACCCTTGCTCTAGAGCGTCAGATCTAACTTCAGTGTGCCGATTGTGAATTGGACATCTCTACTGTAGAAGACAGAGCAGTATCTTCCTAGGCTTCTTACTCATTTGGGGTATACAATCTTGCTCTATATTCTCTTAAGCTAAAGGAGTTCACCTGTCGTGAACTGACTAGACCATGGGACTGAAGATTTCCTTTATGTTTTGGGCTCTCCAGTGACTGAAGTGATGTCTAAAGTTGTGATAGATTTTCTGTAACTATATATAACTAAACTACTTCTCAACTATTGTCAAAAAGATCAGTTTACTTATAAAGCTGTTTTGACTTCTCAGACTTTCTCTTTTGAAACACTTTGTGGAGGCAAAACCTGTAAAACTCATCATCTTGCAAACAGTTCTTCCACCTTGCTGCTAAAGTACTTATGTTTCTGATTAGGAACAGTGGAAGACTTTGAAACTTTTTGTTTTTCAGCCTAAAATATGTTCATAACTTTAATTTAAACCTGTTTTTCTTTCCAAGTCCTTCATACATACATACCCTTGTAGCACTTTCCACCTGCCTTAGGCTTGTGTTACTCTTGCTCTGGGGTGGATCCAGACTGTCTTAGAGCTAAGCCTGTCTGGGCAGGTTAGTTTTGGCTTTCAGCAAGCTGTAGCCTGTCTGGATTTTGTTGGTGTCACTGGTACACTGATACAGATCACTGCTTTCTTCCCTTGCTTCTCCCTCCCCTGTATTTCTAAACACTGAAGACATGGAAGAAGAACGGGTTTAT
Organism: Bucorvus abyssinicus; assembly: GCA_009769605.1. Lineage (NCBI taxonomy): Eukaryota > Metazoa > Chordata > Aves > Bucerotiformes > Bucorvidae > Bucorvus > Bucorvus abyssinicus. The sequence continues at coordinate 80,250,022 of CM020063.1, forward strand.
TTATTCCACATGAAGCAAAGTGTAGTTTGTCTGAATGTGGGTGCGGCAGAAATATGGGGAAAGCTTTTAAATGTATTAGTTGACACCATGAATTAATAAATTTACCCTCAAGAAGTATTTTTGTTCTTCACTGGGGTGTGACAAATTCAGTAGGAAAGACAGTCATTTCACTTGGAGACTTTGCTAATCAGCAAAGAGATACTTTTTGCACTTACGTTAAATTGTGGAACAGTATTAAAATGTTAGCATCAAAGTGAGAGAGTGTGTGTAAATGCCCTACTTTCTTCATATGTATGCCATCAGTGTGATACTATGATAAAATCTAATCCTTCTTCGATCTGTGTGCCTCTTACTGAAATTCAAAGATCTGACTCGACAATTTGCAGTGTTCTGCTACTCCCTTTACATTGCTTTCACGGCCTAATTAAACAGTATGATTTTTGTAAGATGGCCTACTTTCTTTTTCTAACTAGTCCACTTCATGTTATTGCCTGAAGTTTTTTTTCCTCATAGTACGTTTTTACAAAGAAAACTATACTGATTAATAATACGAGGCATTCTTTTTAGTTAATGCTTTTTTCATTTATCTAATTTTCATGAATAGACATAAATCTGTAATAATTATTATTCACCATTTGGTGCATGTGTGTTTATATGACTCTTCATCATTATCAGACTGGTTTGGAGCCCTTAAGACTCTTGATTTGTATTTCAGATTACCGTGCCTGATAGACTCTTAGTTGTAAATCCATTTCTTCCCTTCTTTAGCTTATTCAAGAGAAATGCATTTGCTTTATAGATCAGATGAGTCTATCCTGAGTTGAGAGGCTTTGCTAGTCTCGTCTCAAGGGCTTTTACTCACTGGGTATGCGTGGGTTTGACCTGGGAACTGCTTCTCTGTCTTCATGCTCTTGGGTCAGTTAAGTGTTACATTTTTGAGGAGTGTGTAACTACTCTGCAATGGGACATCATACATAGCAAATAAGATGAGTGTTCAGACTGCCTGTTATTCAGACTGCTGCGTAGGATGACTTTTAAATGATAAATCTACAAAATTGCACTCCTATGGCAAAGATCTTCAGCTTAACAACTGGGGGCTTCAATGCTAAAGAAAAGCACACATGGCTGCCCAACTGTATTTTAACGATGACTCCTCTAACAGGCAATACTCAGAAACATCGTCATCTTTCCTCTCTTAAGTATGTGTCTAGGTTGTACATAACTAAGGATCTCATACAAAATGAGAAGAACTGGTAAGGACAGTATCTTTAAATGTATCTTTCAGAATTTCAGGTTATGTACAGTTTTGAAATGCCTTTCTCTTAAGTACATGTAAAAGGAGACACAGCTAACTGTTCCAAATTCTGCCCTTAATAAAGCAGTAAGTCTGTCTAGGTTCATTGGTGGAAATGAGGGCAAGATTTGATCCAGAGGACTTAATATACTAACTATATTAATAGTACTGTAAATTAAGTAAATCGTTTCTCAGTCTGATATGATGAAGAAGCACATGTTGTAAGTTAAATTATAAAACGTTTGACTTTTTCAGAAAAGTCTGACAGAATTAGAGGTGAGATAAAAAACGAAGCAATTATCTCTCTGGTAAATTAATTTATTATGTATTATGACTTCTAAGACAGGCTTTTGCTATGAATTACACCAGCAGATCAGGAGAAATTTGCAGTTTTTATCAAAAAGCACAGTTTAGAACTTTCCTTTTTAAAATCAACTTCGGTTCTTAATATTTTCCATATTCCAGGATGTGCTGCATGTAATTATGTATCACAGGTGGCTCTTCTAAACATAGAAAATCTCATGGTCTCAGTGCAATTAACGCAAAAAGAAATTGCACCTTTGTAAGAGAACCAGTAACAACTTGGAGTCATGGAAGAACTAGAGACATCATAGTATGCCTTAAAATCTTGTTTCATAAAAATAGGTTTTCATTATCTTTGCAGAGCTTGTTAAATACTTAGAAATGCCAAACATATTTTTTCTTCTGCATTAGCGCAATAGAAGTTTTAAGTTATATATGATTTCATATAGCTTGTATATGTCTATGGCAGTTGTGAAAATGTGAGCTTTTTATAGGTAGAGATCTTTCTTTCTCTGTGTTCCCAGAGGAGAAACAGAAAAGACAGGATGCAGTTTCCTCAGTTCACCTAAATTAACGGATTAGCAGGCTAAGTGAAATTCTGGTATTTTCTAAACTATCAAAACGCAAATACTGTCTTTCCTGAGGTATCATCAGAGGCTGCAAAGCTGCAGAGGCATTGGACAGCATAAAGTATTCATTGATAAAAGATAATTTTTAGAAGTAAATTAGTTTGAGTGTTCTGAACATCCATTGTACAAAATAAATTACAGGGAAAATGCCAGTTTAAATTATTTTGGTCAGAGCTGATACATTTTGGTTTAAAAACCAAACAAACAAACAAAAATTGGAAAATGTGAAGTTTTAATAGGATTGGAGATAAATGTTGCTAATATTTACAACCAATTTTCCTTACACTTTGTCGTTTCAGTAATGCCCAGCATTATACATACATACTATGTATCCTATATGTGTACAAATATCATATATATGCATCTCTCTGCCTTAGGAAAACAATGGTTTTTTCATTCACTTTATTTTCATTGATGAATGAAAACACATATAAAAGAATCATTGAAGTGTCTCTCCCTTTCTTTGTTAAAATAGTAACATTAATAGAAATTTAAAAACTTGAATTTCATAGGTGGTTTATTTTCTGGGTTTTTACTGACCAGGAATAACAAAACAAATAGAACCAATTTTGCTGTTAAGGTCTAATTCATTTATATATTCTCTCCAGACAGGTAACTTGCAACTCTTTTAAAAGGTTTATTAAGAACCATTGTTGGTCCTTTTTAATCAGAAAAGGAGATTTTTGTCAAGTAGAGTGCTGCTCTTCTTTTAAAAAGCTTTTAAAGGTTTTTTTAAGCTTTTTTTTTAAGCCTGTACTATGTCCTAATAAATGATTGCATTTAGCTCCACCAAAAATGTTAGTTTTAACACAGTACAGTGCAACTGAATTTTCTCTTAAACTCTCTTTAATAATCAGAGTTGTCATTTGATTTGCAATGCAGTTTTATAGAAAGTGCCACCCCCTTATAATTCATGGCTTTGCAGGTTTGATCCCAGATTGCAATTGCTGAAAATGTTTGTAATGTATGAAGCAGGCTGAAATGGCTTAAGAATTCTGAGCTTTCAAAATAATAGCAAGAGTGATTCCTTGGCTTAAGAAATTCTAGACACATGCCTTCAAGGTATGTCTAATATTGCCATTACTTCCCATGTGGCCTTCATTCACCCATGTTAAACTATTATCTAGCACCTCTCTTTTTGGTGATCTTGACAAATGCCACATTGCTCAACAGACATCCACAAAAATGATGGCATAAAGATAATTTTTCCAGCTTCTTGCTTTTGCCTTGTGTTCCTCTGTGCACCGGCTTTCACTTCCTTATCACATGGAACCAAATGGTCTCCTTTAAGGACCTGCATCATCCAACCCCATGTGATAACAAAATTGACTCTTTTTTGTGTCAGTCTTCATCAGTCATTTCTAAGACATGAGTATTACAACAAATACTTTTGGATGTGTTACTGTTAATCTCATTCAGAACAGCAAGATTCCCCAGAAACTGTCCTGAACCTGCTGCATAGCTGCAGTGTGATGTGTAGTGGTGTAGCAGCCAGAGTTGTGTGAAGACCGCTGCTTGCACTGTTGAGAAAGCTGCTGCTGTAACTTCATGCTCTCACATTCTGTGTTCAGCATCCTGTTGTCTTACAGATTAATCCTGAGTTACACAGTTCTAAAGCAGTTAAAAGGCTGTTATTTAGAAGTGAAGTGGAGCTGTGATTCCCCATCAAATCTTCTAGGTTTTGGAAACGTAGAATGGGAGGTTCGTTTACCAGAGACAGACGTTTGCATGGCACTAGCCATGCAAAAGGTGTTGCACAAACCTTGCAGGATTTCAGAGGGTTACTTAGACAAATGGAACAGGAGAGATGGAAGGAAGGAGGGACATCTGACTGATGGAGTCCCTTTTGGACACAGTGTGGAGCTAAATAATCTGGTAAGAAAGTTGCACTTAGAAATGCTTTGTCTGAAACATTACCACCAGGGCATCATTAAAACTGTCTAATAACTTCATAGTGTGTACAGTGGCCATCAGCAAAACTGTGTTCAGCTTGGTGTTCATAGGTCATAAGGGCTGAGATATGATAGCTACGTATGAGTGAGTGAAGTAGAATTGGTTGCTTAGAGGCATAGGATCTCCATCCTGGAGAGAGGTGTTCAAACCTTGTCTGGACACAGGCATGAGCAACCTGATCTAATTACAAAGATAGTCCTGCTGTCAGCAGGGTGTTGGACCAGATGACTTTCACAGGTGCTTTCAAACATAAATTATTCTGTGATTCTAAGTAGAAAAATCATAGTGAAAGAAGGGGATTTTTTTGTGTTTCTTTAGGGATCATCTTTGTGGTTATGCCATAAGGTTTTACCCTAACTTCTTTAAAACCCTGAAGAAACTTGCTTTATTTGATGGTGGATACCTGAATTAATGTAGTTACCCTCATAGTACTTAATTTACACCGAAGAACTGTCTTGCAATTTCACCAGAAGTAACACTTCTATGAAGGCAAACCAGGATATTTAGAAAATTAGAATTTCAGTACCTCAGTGACAACTACAAATTGAAGCTGAAGAAATTTGTAGGGTGGATTTCTGTGATGTTTCTGTGCTTCAGGTACTGAATAAAGGCACTCTGCAAGGATGTCAGGTCTTTTGGTTGACAGAAAATGTCACTATTCTTAGATTAAAATACTTAGATTAACCCCATGGTAGCTATTTTTACTGTGAATACATTTGTGTGTGTATGCCAGTATGTAGGTGCAGGCATACATGCTCATATTTTGCACCGGGACAAAATACACCTGCAAAATAGATGAGTATCCAAAGACTAGATGGAACTTCTGTGGTGTTTGTCCATGCAACCTGGTAATGGGTGTCAAACTGATAGAGCGCTCCAGTCACAGTTTATTTTGATGTGGCACAGAAGTAAGAAATGGCATGGGGCCACATTGTTCAGAATACTTCCACTCTCTATAGAGGCAATCTTCTGAAGCATGTATTTCATTGTTTCATCAGAACTATCTTGCTGTTCAGATCTGGGCATGCTTCCACTTCTCTTCCAGTACTTTGTGTTCTTTATTCACGGGCTAGTCCTACATGGCTTAGTGCGAACACTGAAAGAAACGTTGAAATCAGAGCACTGCTCTTTTTTGTGAATAAACAATCATGAATACCATAGTTGTCTTTTTTTAATCAACATTCAGCAATCCAGAACAATTGAGCATAGGGCAGAGGGACAATATGAACTCCCAAATAGAATTAAAACCCTCAGATGGTCTCTCTAATTACTTAACAATGTTATTTCCATGGGAAATAAAATCTCCAGAACTCATTGTTTATTTGGAAACTAGAGAAAATAACACATTAACCACCTGTGCCAAACTTTGTTGCTGCATGTATTGCATCCATCCATACCTGTTCACACCTATACGTGTGTATTTTCTTTTAGGTTTGTGGATAAAGAACCTTTTGAATGCAAAGTATCAGTACCGGGAATCATTTGCATAAGGAAGAGCCAGAGCCTGCCTCTCTTTTGTTAAAATGGATGGTTCATAATGGAAAGGGAAGGTTGAATGGTTGTGAACCCACTTGCAGTGGCTGCCAGAAGTGCTCCTAATAAATGTTGCTGTTAGAGCAATTGCTGGCAAAGGCAGCTGCCACATTTTTTTTCAATAACCAGAATCAAAACTGTCCAGGAAAGACCCATTTTTCTCGAAACTGTGTAGGTATTAGTGAAAAAAATGTTTATTCTGGAATTCATGGTATTTCATCAAAATTAATTTAACAACCATTTTTTTAATTCAAAAAACATTTGCAGCAATGTTTAGACCATTTTTTTTTTTTTTACTACTTCTCGGACAACTTTTTTTTGGACAGAATCTTTGAGCTTTGGTGGTCGTTAAACGTGTCCTTTGATAGATTTCAGCTGTCATTTTGTTCATCTCTTCCTTTGCTGGGTACATAAAATTGCCATATATTTGTGAGTGAAGTGTTGCCAGTCTAAGTTGTTGGAGGGGTGAGGGTTCTCCCAGGTGATTTAAAAATACAGTTCTCATCTACAGAGGTGTCTTCCCAGTCCTCTGCCAGCAGCTTTTTCATTAGGCTAGTTTGCAGACCAGTGAAGAAAATAAAGGATTATTCCTGAGCTCTGTTTGAAGTGGCATCGTACTGCATTTGAGTATTCATCAAAATATTTGTACAACCAGTGCAGTTTTTTCTTAGATGGCTAGTTAAAGCAGTATAACTGCCAGATTATACTTCATACTGGGGGCAAAAATCTGAAGCACTTCCGGTTTTGATGGTGTTTTTACTTTTTTACATAGTGGGAGGCTCTGCACTTACCTCCCACTTCCTGATTTCCTCTATTTCCCAACTTTCATGTAGCAGTTCTATTAAATTTCTAGTCAAGTACCCTGTAGTGTAGATCTTCCTGTGCAGCCAGAGAGTGCATTTACTTAAATAATTACTGGAAGTCTTATAGGAGATTGGAGACATTCCTAATTAGTATAGACTTTCGTACAAAAACCATTCACATGCAAAAGATTTTGTCAGGTAAAATAATATATTGAGTCCATTACTGTGAAACTAAATGACTTCTGAAATATTAACCCCACAATTTTTTTTTTTTTTTTAATAGAATCTCCTTTGCATCAGTACCTCCTCTTCTACAGTTACGGTCTCTGAATGCCCTCTCACTCAAATAAACATTTGTTACCAGCATAAACATTGATATATACATAGTGCAAGTTGTTGACTGAAAAATGCATCTTGTTTACCTCCTCCCCACCTTCACCTGCATCATTTCAACAAAATTCAGTCTCTCCAAATTTGTGAAATCCTAATTTTGTTAACAGACACTATTGAAATTACTAACAAATCTCAAGACAAAAATTAGTTACTACATTTTTTTATTCAGTATGTACATTATGGTATGCCCACTAGATGCCACTCTAGACAATCATAAAGACAGTAATGGGGGAAACTCCACTAGTGCTTCTGTATTGTTTGAGATTAATATTGTACTTGGTCTTTTCTCTGTGTGTTAGCTGGGAAATGCTGCTTTCTCTTCACTGGGTACCAGCTTTTAAATGCTATTTTAGTGCTTTTCAGATATTTTTCAGGATCTGACTTCTTAAAATCAAGTGGTTATAAATTGTACCAGTTGTATTATTTCTGTAATTTCAGGAGTAATTGCAATTTTTTCCAGAGCAATAGATAGCAAAGAGAATTTCAATACATAAATCCAAACTAGAAATCTGTCAGTTTAACCTGAAAACTGACAGTATAGGATTAAAAACAAAAAAGGTGGAAGGAAGTAGACTCTTAATCTACTAAAAAATGAGGAAGAGTAAGACTTTGCATTTGGATAAAAATGTGAGACAATGTGGTTTGTATGTCCAGTTATATTTGTGTTACTGTTTAACCATAGTGCAAAAAACTTCACAGCATAAAATCTTTTATTTAGTAAGAGGTGCATGGTAGAAAGAAATTTCATTTTATTTAAGTTTCATAAAAACACGTCATAAAACTGGACTGCCGCATGATTCGTCAATAAGTACAGTGTTTTTTCTTCTTTTTTTTAAAAAGGGGAATAATCAAGATTATATGATCTTTATGTAGTTCGCAAATTTCTATTCACTTGTGGAGTTTGCGTGCTGTATTTTTTAATCTGTGTTTCATGATGGTATTTTTACATTGAACTGGTGATTGTGGCAGGTTGTGTAGAGGATGGGAGAATTTTATGCTGGCATAAACACTGGTATTATAACAAGAAAAATAGAATAATGCCTGGTGATACCAATATGACTTTATGCAGTTTGGGACTAAATGCAGACGCAAGTGGAGCAGGGAAGTTGCCCAGGCCCACACATCTTGGAGGATGGTGATAACAGTGATCCCGCTGCTCATTTCCCAGTGCCTGTTTCCATAGTGCTCATTTCCTGACCTGCAAAGCCAGGGAGGCCAGGACGAGCTGTCGCGGCTGTTGGAGAGGGGTTGCTGTGAAGGCTGGCATCACTGCTGAGCATGGCTGTCCGGTACTGAGAAAGCCTTGAGCCAGCTGCAGCTGCACATCTCTGTACATCAGTTTTGCACAAGTTTCTTGAACAAAGTATTAAATACTGCCTGCTCCACACTGTTCCTGTCCTCTTCTCAAAGGGGACTATCCTGCCTGGTTCAGCAAGGTTTCCTGCCCCTTGCACCTGGCAGCAGGTCACATCGCTAGAGATGGCCTTTTTCAATACTTGTAATCTTATCTCTATTTCCAGTAAAAACACTGTAACGCGAAACTGTTTCTTACGTAAGAAAAAGCACATCCTGTTAACAACAAGTGTTTTTCAGACAGTGAGTAATTCAACTATTTCATCTTGTCAAACATTCTGTAATTAAACTGATTAAAAATACTATGGCAGTAATGTTGCAGGTATGTTTAATAAAAGAAGATGGTGACCATGCAATGGTACGAGCTATCATTAGCAACGAAACCCTGTTAAGAGAACTTTTAGAGAATAATAAGCAGTATTGTTGGAGAAATTAATTCTGAAACAAAAATAGTTTTATCTGCCATGACATCCATAAAAGCTGATTTGCTCTTAGAAATCGGATAAACAGAGATATGAAAACCTGCAGAAGGTTAAGCAGAGATTGATTAGTCAAAAAATTAATTGCTTCTTATTTTTTGATTATTCCTTGAATCATTCTAAAAGCAAATAGTGAAACCACGTTATAATGTTTAATATGTTACTCTAAACTCAGGACCTATATTGCTTTAGGCTACCTTTCAATTCCTGCAAAACATCTACAGAGTACACATCTGAGTGAAAAATACCAGATGTCAGTTCACCATCCATAATACAATCCCCTTCCATTCCCCTCTGAAATAATTGCAAAGGGTTTATAAACACAGTTTCATGATCACATAAACTGTTGGGAAAGGCATGAAGGGCCTGGAGCCCATATCTTACGAAACCTACAGGGTGAGGAACCTGAGCTTGTTTAGTCTAGTGACAAGGATGCAACAAGATTTTGAAGAGTTGCAAGTGTGCCATGAAGCCAAACTTTTCTAGGTAGACAATATAATAAACTGAGGCTTGGGTAGTTCAGGCTGTATATTAGGAAGTATGTTTCCCTGGATGTTAGTTTAGCAGTGGAACAAGGAAACCCGAGAGGTATTGAAACCTCCATCTGTACAGGCTTTCAAGATGTGCCAAGACAAATCCATGACTGAAGTGCTCCCGTGTTGTCAGTACTCCTGCTTAAATGAAAGACCAAACTAGATGAACTGTAGAGAAGCCTTCCAGCCAGCATTTCAGAGTGAACACCCTGCTGCCATGTCAGTGGTGTTTCAGTAGAAGATGTGACAGTCACTGTGAGTGCTTACAGCTGTTTACATTTAATCAAATTAAAGGTGGGGTTGTTACTCATTCATGTTGTATGGTGCTTAATGGTATCAGCAGTGCAGCAGCATCCTTGCTGATGTGTATGTATGTAATCATGCTCTCCGTGTTCTCTTAGGTTGTAATAGTAACTGCTGTCATCTTGTCGTTTTCACAGCTGGTAGACCTAGCCCTTCCTCAGAAACCATCCAGGTAGCCAGACCTTAGGGTATTGGGTAGGAGCAGTATTACTGTTACATCAAGAGTCTGATTTTGGAACGAAGCTGTAAATTGCTGTTTCTGATTTTATAATGAGTACTTTCTGGTGAAATAAAGGCAAAGTTCTCCAAAGATAAGCATCCCAGTATCTTAACGCAGAGAATGTAGGAGTTTGCCTCTTGGGAAGTGCTACTTATAAATGTAATTGTATATGGTGATACTTTCCTACTTGTTTTGTAACAGAGCACCTGACAGCAAGTTCTTGACTTAAGCCTAACGATAAGCAAAGGAGTAGCTTTGCAAAAGTACATGAATATTTATAGAATGGTGCTAAAGTAGTTTGCTGAATCCAGCTTCTTAACATAATAACGTGAGAAATTAATTCTTCTCTTAATGTTCATCTTCAGAGGTTGTGTTGAATATTTATCAGCTACTCCCACATAAGTTGACTGCACTTGCTCTTCCTTATAACTCTGCTGAGTTCTTTAGTGACAAATTCAACAAAAACAGCCCTTAAATTCAAAACACAGATGGCAATGTTTTCCTAGCTTTCCATTAGTGTTGAAGCTGTAACATTTCATCTCTCTCCTTCTTTTGTTGTGCTTTCACCTTCTTTTAAACTTCCTGTCTCTTCTCTGTTAAAACAGAAACTATGAAAAGCAAATGGTTTGATTCAGTACATGGGATAGCTTCAAAAGGAGAAGCCAGAGCCTGATTGTTTTGTGTAATGTTACATATTAATTTCAGGTTTACAGTGCTAGCTTTTGAGACAGTTTTTAAAAAGTGCTGGAAGTTTGGTATGTATGTAATGAGATCCTGTCTACCTCCCTGCTAAGTGTAGGGAAAGGTGAAAATCCAGTGAGATTTCCCGTAATTCAGACAACTGGTAAGCATTTTTATTTGCTTGCTAAGGAATGGCTCAGTTATGGAAAAATCACTCATCTGAAGGTGGAGGGTTACAGAGAGAGAACAGAAGAGAGAGACCCGTTCAGGTTTTTTTCGTTATGACTAAAGACCAGTTATGACTAAAAACCAAGAGCAGATACAGGTGCGGTCAATGTAAAGTGACTAGCTGTCTTCCCTCTAGGGCATGTTAAGTACTTTGTGTTCTTACACTGCAAGTGCAGTTCATGGGACTAAGAAGAAGCAGGAAAAGAAATAGTAAAAAAAAAAACCCTACTTGAGTGTGAAGTTAGGATGACTATTTACTAGATTTTTTTTTTTTCCCCTCCTCTGAGTCCCCTTGAGCTTATATCTGTGATATCATTATTTGATCTGTGCATAAAAAAGTTGTAAAAGAACTGGAAAAAAAAAAAACAAAACAAACCCCGGGGTTAACATTCAGTTACAGATCTTGGATTTCCTTGATTTGATCTTTAGATGTCAAAACTATAATGTTAATGTGACATATGAGTGCAATAACAGCCCTGTAATTTATGATGCTGTACAACTGATATTCTTTATTCAGAGGATCCCTGTGGACGACAAATGCTAAAATAAGCAATATCTGTAGGAAGAGGCAATAGTTTTATTAGACCAGCTGATACAATCAGAGAAAACAGGCAAGCTGGTGGACAATTCCTTCATGATATCATTGCACCTAAGATTGAGGTTTTCTTCCAGTGAAATAGCATTGACCATAGCAGTCATTAAGTAATATGAACATAATGTTATGTATGTCATACAGTGAACTGGAAAGGAATTTTCTTTATTAATATCTTTACAAGGCTTTGCAAGGCACTTGTTAAATGTATGAATGATACGAAATCTGCATTGAATCCCTGGAAATTACTGGTCTGACCTTCTAAAGTTTCTAGCAGTACCATTTTGTTGCATATGTCTTTTGTGAAAGTCTATTTGTCTGTGGAGCATTGCAGTGTGACATACATTCAGAGACGATAACCAGTGGTATCCTTTTTCCACACTTCTGTCAAGAGGGCAAAACATAGCATTGTGTGTTGTTTTCCTTGAGAAGGATCACGGAAATTCATAGACCCGTCAATTACGGATCTTAAGGAGAGTGATCTTTTTCTTCACTGATTTGAACAGCTTGTCATCCATTGCCAGCTCCTTAGAAAATGTATCTACAGCTTCCTGATGTCTTAATCCCCGCTGTTTGCTTCATTCTGCAGATGGAGGTACAGTAAGGGCCATCCTGTAGTGATGTACACTCTGGAATAATCCCTATATCGAGCTAGTTACTGTTCCTCAGAGCTGTGCATTTGGTGCACAGAACTTTACTGTCTTACCTTCCCAATATCCTCATCTGCTACAACCACAGAGGGCAAGGTTCTCATACCATAAGAAATAATTTTACTTCAGCCAGCTGTGGCAATGTGATTTGAATTTTTTACCATTTCCCACAATTCTCTGACTTCCAGTTAATTTTGTTTAGGACTGGATAATTTAATACAGAATTACCTGTATGCTGTTGCCTCTTTAAAGACTGTATTCCCAGAGTCAGGATAAGATTGAGATTTAGCCTATCTCTTCCTGGAAATACAGTGAACTGGATGACTTTTGGAGGCAAGTGGCTTCTTTATGAAACGAAACTTGGATTGTACTAAAGAATACAGAGAACTGAATGAGGGTGGATAATCTGGGAGTGTTTTATGGACTCGAGTTACTGACATCCTGACCTGTGTATTTTTTTTGTAAAGCAGTTCAGGGTTTCTTTCAGTTGTGTTAGACTGCACATACTGCCACTTCTGTAAATTTCTCAAGGCTGTAATTATTTCCTCTGATATAACATTATGTTTTGTGAGCAGCTCTTTCATGCTCCCTTCTTGGTAGCGTCCTTTTCTGGCATCCAGGTTGGTTTTTAGTCAATAAAACTATCTTTGAAATCATGGAAACTTGCTCCTTCTGTTGAGTGGAAACCTTTGTAGATACCTCGTCAAAGAGAGGTTTAAGTCAGATGCCTCACATCAAGTCTGAAAGGACTTGAGAGACATTTATGAATGTTTAATAGGAAAAAAAGTGACTGTGGAATGCACTTCATATTATACATAATTCATAATATAAAATACAATACATGTTTTACTTACATTGAAGACACAATATTTTGTTCTTTACTGGGTATGTCTGCTGGTATTTTTATGATATGCAGTTCTTACAGAGTTAATGTTTTAGCTGATAGGAAGCCAGAAATTGTTTTAGGCATGATGTCAGTGTAGCTTTAGTCTGCATGCCTTTTCTGCTTCATCTTGTTTGGCATCCCTTTCAAACAGAAAGTGAAAATGTGCTCTGGGTCTAATAACAGTGTTTGCAAAGCACAGTTTTCTTGAGCTTTCCTGGTGGAAAAGTCATGAATTTATCTAAACCAGTTTATTTATTTTGTCTTGGCAGTTCTATGTTATGAAAAAACCCAGCGTTATAGATGAAAATATTGCAGCCCTCTGAAGGGTTTTTGTGAATAGCAGGAGCACTTTAGATGAACACTTTCTCTGTGTTTTCTGTGCACTTCTCGTACTGGGTAGTTTTCAATAGCTCATAAGGTTACTGTGAAAGAACACTGCTAATTGAGTCATGATGCTGTTTCACCTTCCGAGTGTCACATCAGAAGACACCAAGTGTTAATGAGCTTAGCTAAACGTATTTTAGACCATAGTTTGTAAGTTTACATTGCCTTATCTTTTTCATCAAGCTATAAAAATGAAAACTACCCTGTGTAGTTCCCATTGCCTTTTGGTAGGCCTTGTTTAGAGAAGAAGTCTTTATAGAATATTGAGAAGAAAACTTGGTCTGATGAACAGTTCGTCTAAGGACTTGGGTTTTATGCTCAGCTCTGTTGATGTTTAAATTTTTCTCCGTTCGGAATGAAATACTGGCACCATGGGAGTCATAAGAACTGACTGCAAGAAAGCAAAAGTTTTACTCCTCTGCATTGGTTTCTCAATCTCTAAATTCAGCTACTTATTTTCACCCCCCACTGCAGCATGCAGTAAAGTTTCATAAATTGCTTGGAGATTCTGTGGTGACATAAGAGACCAAACCATGAACTTCTACTAAATGGAATATTTGGTTTTTGGGGGTGGGAGGGGTTTTTTTTGTTTTTAAAGTTCCTATTCTTCATGTTTATGTTGGGCTCTTTAAAATGCAAATTAATGCAAGTAAAGATACAGAACGGTCTGAGTTATCTGACAGATTGTTGCGTGTCTCAGCAAAGCAGGATTCACCTCATCGCTGTTCTCTGGAGACCCCTTTGGTGGTGAAACAGGTTCTTTCAGAGGTTTGCAGCTTTAAATAGTAACAATAAAAAAGAGTAAGTTAATTCCTTCATTTTGAACTCAGTTTTGTCTGACTCTGTATTAACCACATCATGTCAGCCTAACAGTTCTTCAGAACTGTATCAAATTGTGCCATAATTTTACAGAGACAGAAAAGCGTTACAAACAGGAGTGTAGGATTCACTTACCTTTCAGCTATAATGGAAAGTGGTTTTCAGGAGCAGTCAAGCAATTAAAGTGAAGACAAACCCAATGAAACAAATTTAGCAATTTACAGGTTTTTAAGGTTTCGTCATAAGCCTTTGGTGATGACAAAATGTTCTCAGGTTCCAAATGTACTTGCAGTTGTTTTAAAGCTGATCTCTTTCTACGAATTATCTAACTCTGCATTTAACGTTTGAGAAAGGGCTATAAAATAAATGATGTTCTTAAACCTTGAACTGGTTATTTTGGTGGTGGTGGTGTACTCGTCCCTACTATGAATCACATGCATTTCAATATCCACCAGTTCGTTGGCTGGACTTCACAAATGTACCTGTTACAGCTTTCATGTCCATGATCTCTTTTAAAGAATACTTGCCCTTGAGCTGTTGAATTTGGAAATGAAAATGCAGCTATATTTAATTATCTGCTTACTTATTAATTGTAATTTGACTGCTTGAACCTTATATATTCATAGGAGGGTGCAAAACGTGAAATGGATCTGTTTACCAAATGAAGTGAAATTGCATTAATTTATTTAAAAAAAAAAAAAGTTTTCACAAGCACCAAAATTCTGCTCTCTTTTTTATTCCAGAATCGAATGGAAGAAAGCAAAGCACTCTTTAGGACAATTATCACATATCCATGGTTCCAGAACTCTTCAGTCATTCTGTTCTTAAATAAAAAAGACCTCTTAGAGGAGAAAATTATGTATTCCCATCTAGTTGATTATTTTCCAGAGTATGATGGTAAGTATAATGACATCGAAGCTCATGCTCTATTTACACTGCAGTAATCATGAATTGTAATAGCCTTGTCCAGATGCTGGACAGATAGATCTTTTGATATATTTTGCTCTTAAAAAAACAAAAAAGCAAGCAAGCTGCTTTGCCATTTTTAATTATCTAAATTTTTAGAATATGATTGAACTCTCGTGGGATTTTTTAGACTGCTAGGCTTTCATTTTATACTGTAATTAATTGTGGGTAGGATGGCAGAACCTTTCATGGGAAATAGTTGACTTTTAGCTGAGTTTTGTCATATTACTAGTCAACTACACTCTGTCATGAGGTGAGGGTTTAAACTGAAGTATAAAAGCTAAAAAGAAATAAAAATGCATTCCTCACTTTTACACATTGTCTCCCATACTCCTTTTCTTTTTTTTTTTTTTTTGAGATTTGGTTATGTGTAAGGATTGAATATCTGAGAGTGTTGTAAGCTCTGTGTGGCAGTCACAGAAACCAGTACCACTCCTTCCGCACTTCATTGTACCTCTTTTTTTCCTTTATTTTAATTTTACATTGTTTATGTGAAGCTTAATATGCTTATCCATAAAAAATTATGTGGATTTTACCGCTGTTTCTACTAAAACTGTACTTTCAGAAAGTTCTCCTGAGGTAAAAAGCTAAGTGTTTTGAGGTAACTGAGTGAAGGCTTTGGTAAGAGAAAAATCAGACTCCTATAGTAAGAGGTCCAAAGAATTAAATGCTCCTATTTATAAAAAAAAGAAAATCTGTTTTGGCCCATGAGGGAGTGAATAGCAGATTCGAAAGCAGAATAAAAGATTAAATCTCTCATGTTCAAATATGACAAGTAATAATGGGGAAAATGTACGTTTTGTTTCCTGTTTGAGGGGAAGGAAACTGTCAACAGCCTGCAGGATCACCCTGTATTATTTATCAGTCAGTGTAAGTTTAGTTTCATAGAGCTATGCAGAAGAGAACTGGCATTTGAATAGAAATATACTTGTTCTTTTGGGTTTTTCTTTGCATGACAAGTTCCCTAAATGACATCCTGAAGGTGAGAAGTCTCTACAGTCTGCTCTGTTACCACCACTCAAGTGAAAGCAAAGCCTGTGTTAAATGCTTGTCCAGCAAAAACAGACAAACCTCAACTACTCAGCTCAGAGAAAACATTTTTCTTCTGTCCTTTGCCATTGTTAAGGGGAAAAGAGATTATGGACTGGTACGGCTGTTGGAGGCAAGACCTGGAAGAGTCTTTGTCTCTGCGTTCTGCAGGTCTTGCTGGACTTGACTCCTTAGACAAGGCTATGGTTCGATTTGATTTCTTCTGGTGGCAGGGTAGGGTCTGTGGCTTGCAGAGAGATCATGTGGTCCCCTCTCTGTCACAGCACACTGGGGATGTGGGAGGTGAGAAGATCTGAGGAAGGGATCAGAATTAGGTATTTTTCAACTGGATCACGTTTCCCATCTGTTCTCCTGTGCAAGGGAGAAAGTAGCATAGGACTGAGAACTGCTAGCCAGGATTGCAAACTGGACTGATGAAATCGAGCTAAGCAGTTCTGCTACACAGGGTAGTGTAAGAGCATTGGAAGGGGGACCGAGGCATGCTCAGTGGTCAGTATATGGCATAAAGACATCTATGTCTGGGTAATACTAGAAGACTGGCTCACTGGAAGAGCTAGGAGAGGGAAAGAGGACCAAGTCAAAAAGGGGCCCTAGTTGGGAGGAAAAGAAGAGAAAAATACAGATGTAGTACTTCTTACTCGTCTTCAAAAACTGGTGATTAA
This sequence comes from Bucorvus abyssinicus, assembly GCA_009769605.1. Classification (NCBI taxonomy): domain Eukaryota; kingdom Metazoa; phylum Chordata; class Aves; order Bucerotiformes; family Bucorvidae; genus Bucorvus; species Bucorvus abyssinicus. Next base: position 80,266,736 of record CM020063.1, read on the forward strand.
GGAGCAGTGGACAAGAATCCTACTGGTTTGTATGGCAGTTCTTTTCCAAGTTGCCACATTATTTAAATCACAACCACTTTGCACTCTAAATTTAACATTGACTCATTCAATTTTTTCTAAATTCCTGAGGTCATAAACATTCTAAGATCAATTTTCCATACTTCAGCACTTAACTTCAGTAAACTAGAAATTTAAATTACTTGAACTTCGCTCAAAGGAAAATCTAAATTACATAATAGACAGTAGAGTCAGTGATGAAGTAAGCAGATTTGGATACAAGCTCTGAATAGTGCCAGCAGATTTTGAGAGAGGGCTGTGTCTAGCTACCATGAAACTGTTTAACAAAATACTAGGAAGTTGTTTAAAACAGGAAGTGGCTTATTGTGAAGAAATCGTTGTCTTTGAAAGTCTAAGAGTTTTCTTCAGAAATATTGCAAATTTATTTGTGGTGGTGTGAGACTTACTGCTGCCGCTGTTTCTATAAAGTGTGGGTGACCAAGCCAAAAGCTGGAGCCTGTTGTGTTTTAGAAGCTGTGGAAGTGTTGAACAGTCCTCTGTTCTGCTTCAGAGAGCTTATGGTCTGTTTACATCCCTAAATCTCAGGAATTGTGTAATCTGTGTGTCTATGTATACGTATGTTCATGTGCATACACTCATATATTGCAGAATCTTACTCCTCCTCTGCATGGATTTGCAGCACACCATTCCCTACCAAAATTTCATATAGTTATCTAAATCAGAAATGTTAGAACTTCTAAGCTTGAGGTATTAAAAATAAGGTTTATTATCCAATTGTTGAAAAATACATGCGCATGTGCTAAAAAGCACAGATTTCTGAAGGACAGAGCTACATATAACAGCTGAGCACTGGTATTTATATTGCCATGTAACAGCAGGACTAATGAGACTAGCAGGAGGAGGCAGCACAGAAAACATGCGTGTTCTGTAGAAACCCACATTCCAGAAACGGGAGAACAAGGGAATAATGGCCTTCGGAAGGGGCACTGGAATAGTGGAACAGAATTCAACAGCTTGTGACTCATGTTCTTGCTTCTGTACTGATCTTTTGGCCCTGAACATGAATGAATCCTCACTGTTCCAGGCTCTAAGTCACTACTTGATGTTCTGTCTTCTGTCAAGCTGCACATGCAGTTTGGTTGCATAGACTCTCTGTCTTTCTGAGAATTACCTGAATTTAGATCTGATAGGATCATTAACATACATGATTTAGATAACAAGTGAGAACATGAGCTTTTTGCAATCAAACAGCTTCAGCTGGAGAGCATGTGTACTCTATTATATTTAAAGTAAATGAAGTTCTGTTGGTGACAGTTTCAGACTAGTTCAGGATATAACTTCATTATGCTACCTGCTAAAATCCTCATAAAACAAGTAAATGTTGCAGTGCTAAACAAACTGAAGTATAACTTCAATATAGTAGATGTAGACTGATCATTCACCAATTCTAGTAACATTTTTAAAGATTTATGCTAATTTTTCATTTTTCATTCCATGCAGTTACAAATTACCTGGTTTAAACATCATCTTACCGAAGGTAATGCATGGGTTGGGATAGTCAGCAGGAAAAGAGCAGCTTTTATACGATAGCTCTGACTTGATGGACTTCTGAAACTTCCTTCCATCTTCATTTTTCATAGTGCCCACCAGGAAGAAAGTAGCCAATATATGATACTACTGATTAGTAAAAAAGTTTTCTGCCTTCTCTTACGTGAGGACCAAAGATTGAGCCTTTTTCATTTTCTGTTAAAGAAGTTCAAATATTGAAATGACTTCAAGAAAAACTGACTTTCTCTTCTTAATTATCAGGACCACAACGGGATGCACAAGCTGCACGAGAGTTCATCCTGAAGATGTTCGTAGACCTGAATCCCGACAGTGACAAAATTATCTACTCCCACTTCACATGCGCTACAGACACAGAGAATATCCGCTTCGTCTTTGCTGCTGTCAAGGACACGATCCTACAGTTAAACCTGAAGGAGTACAACCTGGTCTAACTGTGCCTAGGAGGCCCTCCAAAAACCAACCTTTGTGTGATTGAAGATATACAAGAGGGACTGTATTATCTGTGAAAACAATTTGCATAATACTAATTTATTGCTGGCCTGGACTCTGTGAATGTCCACAGAGTTTGTAGTTAATATTATGATTTTATTTAAACTATACTGAGGAAAAACAAAAGATGCTGAAGTACATTCACAGCACATTTCCTCATTTTTTAGGCAAAACCTTGTGACTCAATGTGTTTTAAATTCTCCATCGTACACTTACAAAGGATAGCATTTTTTTGCTATTGAAGCAAAACCAAGCTGGTTTCCTCTTTCCCTGACCCTTTTCCTCTCCCTTCTTCCCTTCCCCCCTTATCTTTTACAAGGTACAATGGCCTTTTTTTTCCCAGTTGCATTCCTGTGTGAAACATTTTCTGTTGTGTGATTTGGTCAGGAAAATGCTATCATGAGAATTTAAGTCATCAGTCATTATTCTAATTTTACAGTATGTACTTTCTCTGAAGGATCAAAAGTATTGATACTGTGATTTTTAAATTTTTGACATGGGTGTCTTCATTCTGTCTTCACTTTTGAGACTAGAATATTGTGATTGCAAAATAGAATTGAAATTGTCTACGGATATTAAATTTAACCGTATTTTCACAGTTTGGAAAGGTGCACAGAAGACAGTAATGAAATAATTAAGACACAACCTGAGATGTATATGGGATATGTTAGGATCTCTTTTTAATTGCCATGTGCCATTTTTTTCTCTCTTCTTTTATTCACAAATGCCAAATAGAAATGTCAGAGACACTACATTTTCCCCAGTGGCTACAGCCTGAAATAGGGGGTTTTTCAGTTGTGTGGGGTTTTTTCTTAAGTTGGAGCTTTTTTAAGTGTTCTTTTTCCACAGTAGAAAAATTATTTTTATTGTATAAAATTAATGTTGCCAACTCTGGCTTTTTATAAAATTAATGCGCTTGCAACATGAGATACTGATTGAAATGCCAAACTGATGGGTTGGGAACTGACCTGATGGAGTCAACTGCCAAATGATAAACACAGTTTCAGCTCATATGTTAAAGCGTTCCATTTTCTAATGCCAAAACCAACAGTGTGAGTGAATATGCTACGAGGTGCACCATGCACACGCATGTGGTTTACGGATTTAAAGACAGTTTAAATCTCTCCTAGTGTCAGATGTGGCATGAGATTGTTTTTTCTGTAATAATACCAAGGCACCTTTAGTTGTATAACAAGAAGTTATTTCTGAGAGATCACGTTCAGGAACCTTTCTTGATGAGGTTGCTTGTTAACTAACTGATTCACAGACTTTATAGTCTTTCATGCAAAATAGCCTCGCTCAATGTTCTTTAGAAAAGATTTATTAATGTAAATGAAACAGTGAGAAAATCATTCTTGAAATCTACATGTGCAATTTTTTTAACAACAAAATGCAGCACACATTGATGAGCCTTTATTCTGCAGCTTAGGTTGAAAGGTGTTTTTTGACCAGGTGCATGATTGCTAGCAAGAAAACTCAGAGTTCAGACCTGTAATTGGATTGATTATCTGCAATGCCAAGTAGCACTAGAGTGCACTTCACACAGAAGTTGCTGCCTCATAGCAGCAAATGGGAGGTGGAAAAAAGAATGGCTTATTAGTTGATTACCAAAGTTAACAATAAATACTAATGAGGCATTTTTCATCCTTAACCCTCCCGACTCCAAAACAACAATAATAAGAACAGTTGCTCTTTTTTGCTCCCTCTTAAAACACCTTGTAATTTAAAACTGGTTGTAGGTATAGTGCAATTACGAATGCTATAATCATTGTACATACATCTATATATATATATGGCAGCATCCATATTGGCTTTGTAATCATTAATTTTTGGCAAATTGAATGTGCTGTATTGATATGTATCTATGTAATTGTATTGTATGTCTTATAGCTAATTCACATTTTAAATAATGTTATTTTATTTACTTTTTTAAGAGAGAAGAATGTAAATTTTGTCAGTTTATTTCTGACTAGGGATTTGTTTTTGTTTTTTTATTTACAAAACAAAAATACTATAGTACAGAGCGGTACTAGCATCGTGCTGTATAAAATCATTTGCACATTCCTGAGTAGAAGTAAATTGGAGACACCCAGACAGAGGCCATTCACATTCAAAATAATCCTTAAATCTTGTCAGGGCTTTATACAGGTGTAGAAACCAGTCTTATTAGAAGAACTTAAGCCTTTATATCTAGGATTGGGCATAAAATTTTAAATATAAATTTAATTTATATTTGGCAGATTCACATTGGGTTACTTTTCTAATAGGCTTTATTAGAAGAGTAAATTCAGAATATTTCAAACCATTGTACATAAGTAGTAATGAGTATATGCTGTTGCCCTAAAAATACCGTGAAAAAATATGGAACATCAGAGCACTCAAACAGTCTTTCAGAAACTGCAGAAACCTTAGATACAACAACAACAACCAAAAAGTCACTATTGTTAGTGGTTTTAAGGAGCTAAGGCATTTTTTAATTTAATAAAGCTAAAGCAGGTAGATCTAGGTTGTAAGAAGTGACACTGACATTCTGAATAGGGGATCAGAGCAATGACTCTTGCATACAGCATAACAAAATTGGTCCTAATCTTGCTGTAAATGCACAGAGCTGTTGTTTTCACAGTTCCACTGTTGATAATATCCCTTCTTTTAGCCTGGGAATATGTTGCCCATGGTGGATTCAGTGCTCTAAGTGGAACTGTAGCCAAATATGAAAAAAGGAAAAAAAAAAAAAAACCAAACCCAGACAGTGGTGTCTGCAAAGGTTTGGGTTTGTTTGGCTTTTTTTGTTTTGTTTTCTTACAGGATATTGGGTGGGGGAGAAGGAAATGTGGTTCTGAGTTTTGTATAAAAAACAAAACAAAAGTTTACTCATGCTTTACAGTTACATTGTGATTGCAAAAGTTTTCAAGAGTGTGTGCCACTGGGCTACTTCTCATATATTTTAGGTAAGTTGAACCTGTGGCAACGTTTAGATCATTTGAGCATGTTCTGAAAAAAAAAAAAATAAATTGGCATGCCAAGGCAAGCTTTACAGGAATCACCTAACACAGCATTGCAGTGTGACAGTTTACAAAGACATTTCCTTTTTAAATGACACAGCTGTTCCCACTTGCAGTATATTCCATTGTGGTGGTGATGGTGTTTTAATTGGTGGTTTCTACTATGCCTTATAGTGCTTGAGTACAGAAGTTTGTGCCTCTAACATGAAGCTGAAGGCAAAAACATCAAGACAGAAACCCTTTTAACTTTGCCAAAATTCTGTGATTTCTTTGAATGTCATAAGTAGGGGAGGAGAGCAGGAAAACGTTTTGGGAACCTGTGTACTCTAGATGTTCACTAGCACAAGAAAGCTTTAATACGCGTTTTTCAGAAACCTTAAACTTGCCTTTTTCACAGATTAACTGGCACTGTCCTTACATATATAGGATGATGCAGCTATAAGGGCAGTTTACTTTTTATAACTCAGACTCTTTTGATTCTCGAGGTGTATGGACTGTAATTTTTAATCATACTGCCACATGATTGTGAATCACTTTTTTTAAGTTTGACAGTGGAGAAGAGACTTTTTATGCTGGATATAAGTCAGAATTGACTGCGTGATTTGCAAAAACTGTAAATGGGGGAAAAGGGCTGCATATAAAGACATTGCTAGACTCCCAGCCTTTGGTTGAAAAGTGCAGAAGTCTTTCAGATTACTCAACTTCATGACCCTTTCCTTGTTACTCATTCTTCACAAAAGAATGAAATATTAGGAGAAAACAAAACATGTTAACCCACATGAAAAAAATAAAATATAGCCCATTAATTTATTCTATGTGCTGCTGTTGTTGGAGTTCCGTGCATGGTTATCCTGCAGACTATTACATAGGGAACTAATGAAGTGTGCACAGCGTGTTAACAAGGCCTACAGATCACCTACCTCTAGCTAAGAGACCAGTAAAGCATGTTTTGGAGAGACCATCGTAAGTCAGGAGATTGAAATGACCTGGTGTAGGTAATTAACTGTGGTATTTTAGAAATACACACTTTTGTAAATATGGTCCCTCTTTTGACATAAACCATAAATTCCAGAATTTACTACACATTAAACAACTAAAGCCATCTGTCCCTGTCCAGTTTGTTAGTTTAGTAGAGATCGTGTAAAACCAAATGTCTAGTTTGAGAACAGGAGCTACTGATATTTCCTCTTCTTTTTGGCTTTTGGTTACCTGTAACATTTAGAGATTTATCGATCAAACCAGAAACATCTCCACAGAGTCAACACCACATTGAGTGTCACTATGAGCCAGTTAAAGAGATTCTGCTGTAACTTCCACTCAAGCTTTTTCACAGTAGCTGTGCTGCAGGGAAGAAAGGAACAGGAGGAGATTGTGAAGACAGTGTGAGTAACAAAGTCAGCCAGATCAATCTTACTGTAAATCTGTTGGTTTGGGTTTCTTATCTTAAAATACAGCCTAACTCGAAGTCTGTTGCTGGATTCCTCATTTACCATGCTGCAGCAAATCCTTATTTGACCAATTTTTTCTTTTCTTTTTTGAGAGGGGGTCTCAGACACATTTTTAAACTTGCAGTATTTAAAAATAAAGGTCATATTTGCTGTTCTTAAAGTGTCATCTAAATGCATGTATTGTGTGTTGTTTGAAAGACAGAAATAGCTTTTTTGGAAAAAGATAATATTGTGCAGTTACTGCCCCTCAAAAATGTTGCTGGTTAAAAATACAGTATTTTTGGCCATAATTTCATACAATAGTATCTTCATTCCTTGAAATTTAGCTTTTCCGAAATATTATTTGGGCTTATTGTTCTCCCCAAACACCTCTTACTATGATAAATGCTGGATAGATGTATTATTCCATTATTACTCTGTCGGCATTGTCTAAATATTAAAATTTACAGAATATTATAGCCAGAGTGCCCAAAACATTTAAGGTTGGTTACAGTGGAGACAGTCATTTAACAGTACTATTAAAGGAGTTATTGGCTTGAGTACAGTGGAAAGTGGGAAGCATGGGGGGAAAGAAATAATAGTCTATATCTCACTAACAGAAAGCTTCCAGGATTTGTAGATGGTGTGAATTTCTTAAGCAATTTGTCTGAATACAGTAGTACTGCAAGAGCAGACTTTCTTTGGTTTATTGGAGTTTTTTTGTTGGTTTTTGGGGGGGTTTTTTTTGCCTATGTGATGATAAAAGTAATGGGAGGATGCCTATATCTTGCTTCTCAGAAGTCTGGCTTATATCTGATCAACAATCAGTAGATCTCAAATCTCCATTACTGAAGAAAGAGAATTTCAGGCCAATTGCAAAAATTCGTTTGTTCTCTGTTATGTGATCACAACAGTTTAAGTAAGATTCTTGGAGACCAAACAGTTTGCCTAAGCAAGGACTTGAGTGAATGGTTCCTGATTTTTCTTGCCTGTTGCCGAACGGAAGGGAGAGGGGTCAGTGGGGAAAGACTTATTTTATCTTTATGTCTCAGTGAAGATAACGTCAAGAAAAATACAGTGTTAAGTGTTGATATTTAAGTATGTGAAATAGATGTAGAAACTGTATCTATGTGATAAATTGTCCATAGTTGTGATAAAACCTTACATCACATACTATGACCGTATCACCTGATTGCCAACTGCTTTGTAGAATGCTGTCCCAAACACCCAGGAGTTCTAGAGTATGTGTAGACTGCCACAAAACACACAACCGCCAGCTCCTCTGGATCACATCTGGTATCAGTATCTGGTTCAAGGCAGCTGGCCCCCTCTCACTGCTACCAGAAGGAAATACCCTCCCAAACCTCCTGAGTTCCCAGTTCTCAGCTCCATGGGGTTTTCCCTATCCCTTATGTCAGCTCTACTACTTGGCCAGCCAATAAACTGGGTGGAAAACCCCATGTTTTTGCTTGGCTGCTTTAGTAGTCCTAATTTTCAGGGGTTTCGGTGAATTTGGCTAATCAACAATTCGGAGAAAGGCTAAGCTGACTAAGTGGAAGAGGTAGAATTGTGTGGCCAGAAGGCTTAGAAATTAGGAAACAAGGGAGAAACACTCCCTTCCATTTAAAATGTAGTCCTGAACAGTCTGTAGTAATGGAAAACCGTCATTTTAGGTGCTTCATGGGTTGTTGGCTATTCTGGCTTGGAAGGATTGCTCTTTTCACTTCAAAAGGGCTTGATTGCATTTTTTACCCTGGGGGCGGGGGGAATGATAGGGCAAGGAAAACTTTTCAGCTCCCCTTTAATGCGTATACATGGACTAAACCCAACTTGATGTTAGCAATGGAGAAATACAATAGAGTTTTCATTCATCTCACAGTAAAAAGAATAGCTCTTGTTCATCTCCAGTAAAAATCTTAAGGAAAAAAAATAGAAGTTTTCCTTCTTAAGGTATTTAAAATGCCATGTCACTGTGCATGACATTCACGGTTTACTGTGTCCTTGTCCAAGGCAATCCTTCCGTCTCACAGAATCCATTCACGCTCATCTGTCACACTGATTAATTGCTTCCTGCCATCTAAAGAAAATATTTTTACAGTACTGCTATATGTATGCACACGCTGGAATACTTTTTGATCCTTGTGAATTAAATGTAAATTGGTCTGCTAAAATTGAACAACTGATGAAGTGTAATACAGCTGAAGAAGACCACACTTTTTGCTTAATCTTATTTCATGTTCCCCCTGCCATCTGGTTGTGATTATTTTTCTTCATCCTGTTTCCCATAAAGAGAAGGTTGCTTGACATACCAGATTCAGTTCTGGTCATCATTCTGGAATTTGTTATACTGGCAGATCCAATTAGCCTTGTGGACAGGCATTTCAGAAAACAAAACTACAACACTACAGTTGTAATACAGTCAACTGAAGGATATAGTAGGCTAACGTGAGCCAAATGGGGCCAAAATACCCATTTTAATATGTCATTTTGCATTGTCAATAGAGAACTCTGTTTGCCAAGATGTTACTGAAAAATTTGTTTTTCCTACAGTCCTGTATGAGGTGGTTAATGCAGTGGTCAGACTGGCACGCCACTGAAGAGATGCGTTAATTCAACAATAAATTCAGATGTATTCTTGCAGAGATAAGTTATTGCATAAGATTACTTTATAAGATGCTAAAAAAAAAAGACGACTTGCATGTAGTAAACATCTAAGATATTGCACTTTTATACATTTATTATAAAGAGGAATCACTCTCTCCTTAAAAATAAAATTCCATTTATCTCGAGATGCAGTATCTGGAGTCTCTTAACAACTGTCAGTTAACCATGCACACGAGTGTGATTGCTGTATACTAGAGGTTAATCAGTTTGTTATCACATGATGTAGAATATTTGGTTTATTCTAAATGCTGATTTTGTAAAGGTAAAACAATGTTTTGTATCAATATCTTGATTGCTGTTTTTCTCAGCCTGAGCTAGAAGAAACTTCACAGTTACTGATAGGACCTGATTGATTTTAGCTCACGAAATTAACTGACATGTAAAACCCATTATTAAGGGTTTCCTTCAAGTACTTCAGAACTTCACTGTTTTATCTGCCTCTACCTAAGTTAAGCAATCTGAGCGTACTTGAGAGGCAAAAGGCAGGATATAAGTGTAATCAAATTGGATAATTCCCTTGCATAATTTTTCTTCTAACATATATATCAATAATACCACTGTAATTTAGCTGATGGAGCTATTCTTTCTGAACTGCAAGAGGCTACAGTGGTACTAAGACGGAAGGAATCTGTTTTCCTCATCTTACATACATAATCATACTCTTCAGATTCTTTACCAGGTGTCAGAAGTGTTCAGATGATGTTATGACTACTATTTGTAAAAAGAGCTTAATTGATTTTCATAGTACTTAATATGTTCTAGAAATTGTTGGCATTTCTTGTAGGAAAGTATAGAAATGGTGTCACAAGTGGAATATTTCTGTGATTATGGATTAAACAATTCTCTTTTGGTACATATTCACATTTATACATGCTGATTTCATTTCTGCTAATACGAAACAAAAGCAACTCCACTGAAGATAGCAGACTGTAATTCTCAATTTAGAACCAGAAGAGTAAAACATTATATAGCTGTAGAAGGTGACGCTCATCCTAGATTATGGTGTTAAAGTGTAAATAAGCTCAACAAATTTCATAGACAGAGAAAAGCTTGAGTCAACAGAAGCTGGTTTTGAATCATTTCAATGAGTGTTCGTTCACTTGTTAAGGTTAATAGGGAGATAAAACGTGGGTGTGAGATACTTTGTCAGCATATCTCTAACAAGCTTCTTTAAACGTAATTTTTGTGACAAAAGTAAGTAATGCAGGTGAAGAGTTCTTTCTCTCTTACTGTGGTGTTCAAGAAGTGAGTAATAGATACTATTGCAGGACACCTCCAAACTGCAGGAGAGGGGAATGGTGTGATGCCGCGAGGCATGGAAGGCTAACCTTACATCTCCAGTCAAGGAAGTGAAACTGATTTTGCTAGTTGACCTGCAAAATATGCATAATTCAATTATTTGGTATGTCTTAGCATTGGAAAATGTTGCTGTGACTTCAGTAGCCTAGCGGATGATCTTTTTAATTCTTCACTCCTGAGTCCTGCTGGCAAGAAACAACAGTTGTCTTACGCTAGGCTACGAGAACAGGAGGTTAATTCCTTTCCCCAGCTCTCCAGCACTAGATGTGCTGATTTTCTGTCTTCAAGAGCCATGAGTAGGACCTTTATTTAGTCTTGTGGTGCACAGGAAGCAAAAAGACAGGTCTCTGCCACCAGAAGGTAATGAAATGTCAAGACAAGTTGAGCTGCGGCAGACTTCATTTTCTGCAATCTGTTCACACTACTTTAGTCTGTGCTTTCAGTAGATCTGTACCCAGTACCTTTTAGTAGAAGGAAAATAAGTTTGCTTGTCTGCCTGGGGGTGTTTGAGTGAAAATTTGACTCCACTGAGATCCACGAAGAGAAGCTGCCTCTCAGAGGAGGCTTCCGTAAGAGCTAATCATCTGAAAATTTCCAACATCAACGTGCTAGTTTAAGTTCTGCAAGTGACAGAGGTTGAAGCATTAGTGTAAAGAAAGCATGCCTTTCCATCACCAACACCAGCCTGTCTTGAGCAGACTTGACACGTGCCAACCCGGCATTATTTAAAATGCTGACGGTTACATGGAAATTCCCAAACGGTACGCTGTGACCCGCCGAGCCACCCGTGAACCCAGGGTCCCAAAGGGCGGTAATTTTAACAGAAACCCTTAGCATCGGTCATTTCTGCATTCAAAGCAAGAGCAATTCTGCTGTTCTTTGAGTAGAACAGAGTTTCGCTACCATGGACATAATGGTATTCACTTTCTGCTTTTTTCCTCTCCCTCTCTCATTTTTATTTAAAAAAGCTTCCAAGGGAACTGGAAAGGCTAATGACACCCTACACTCCAATTCCAGACAGCAGTTTTCAGTAGTCTTGTCTGAGCCCAAAAAAGACCAATAGGTTTACGAATATGACCACAGGCTATTGATTTTGAGCCTGTAATTGCAACATAAAGCCGGTAACATCTAGTGGGATTCGCTATGTAGATACCCCTCGTTCTTTAGGAAGATGCCTTTACGGACACTGCAAAAGGTGGTATCAAGTTTAGGATTTCTCAAGCAGCCAGAAAAGAAGCCACTGATGGCCGTAGATGGCCATCAACAGTGTACTGAGATCTGTAGTGAGAACACGCAGGACACTAGACTGTGAAGTAACCACACGCCAGTTTCTGATGCAGGAGGAGGGAACTTTCTTTTTGTGGAAAACTGATTCAGTAACTATTTAAGCAATTAACTCATTTGTTATCTGTATCTAAAGTGCACAACACACTTGATGCTCCACACCATAGAGACGTCCCTAGACTCTTTGAGGCATTGTGATGCTTAAGTGACTGTAGTCACGGGGTGGATTATGTGGGAAAACAACACGTATGGGGAGGTGAGGGAACCACTGTTCCCCAGGTTTTAGCTCACACCTTGACACGAAGAGCAGCCAGGAAGCAGAACGCAGTTTGCTGACCTCAAGGAATGGAATGCGGTTGCCATGGCTAAGGCCTACTGCAGCCGAGCACAATGTACCGTACCTCCGAACGAGGAAGGGAGTAACGTGGAGGCGATACGGTCCATCTCTGTTCCTGGAGGTAACAATGGGCTGCTGCAATTAACTGCATCAACCGCCATCCAGAAAGATGGATCACAACTGTCGTGCCAGCAACGATGGTGAAATCGTGTCCTCTGGGTGAACTTTGCTCATTAGAATGTCATTAGAATACCAAAACACACCTCCATCCCAAAGGCTACCCGCCTCCAAGGTGCGACCACTCCCCACGGGGCATGTGCCCTATGTTTTATCACCTGGACCTTTAAACGCGAAGCGAGAGATTTTTCATCCAATCAGAATAAAAAGAATGTATGACCAGAGTCACTCAAGCTCCACCTAGAAGTATAGAAACAATATAAAAAGTGGCGAATAGAAGGGGGATTTGGGGAGCAGAAGACCACCATCGAAACTCTGGGATCGGTCGACGGGCTGAACCGATCTTCTCCCCCCACATAGGGACGCCTATTGGGTAAGAGCTCCGTGGTTTGTGCACTTAAATATTAACATCAGGCTGGCTGTTAATAATCACTGGTGTTCAGGTGTGCTTGTGTGTTTAGGTTTGTGTGTGTTTGGTGTTCACTGTAGCTCCCTCTTCGCAGTCAATGCACCGTCACCGGGATCATTCGAACCTGCATTTTGTCACGAACCTACACAATAAATTGTTATTGTTGGTTTAATACTGAAGGGATTTGTCTCGGTGTCACTGCTCGCCAGGGTCCCTGCATGGGCTGGGTGAATCTCCTCCGATCCCGTGGGCCACCAAGAGGGACTTTGGTTCCAGTGACGCTGCCAGCGTGAGCCCGGCAGGCTGGCCACGTCGTCAAGAACCCGAGGAGGTTCCCCTTCTCCCGAACAGGAGTGTGGTGGGCAGGTTGGGTGTCAGGATCTCGTCTGTCTTGGGAATCTAGCGGGTGGGTCAAATTGTAAAGGGCTCGAGGTGATCCCCTCCTTTTAGCCCGGGAATTTTAATCATCAGCACTATCTACCTTCCTGGCCTCTGTTCGTGAATTCCAATGCTGAAGGTGTTTTCTAGTTTCTGCTGGAGCTGTATGGACTGCTTTCTTGTGAATGAATGTTCCTGCTTTAATAATCAAAGTGTGTGAATGTCTATGAAAAGTAAATTAAACATGCTGATACAGAGGTTATTTTGGGCCTCTGGTACTTTTTTTTCAGAGTTTTTCCCTGTGCTCAGTGGACACAAATTAAACGAGGAGTAATCAACATCCATAGGTTGCAAGTGAATAGTACGTTCAGTCACTTTTCCAGACAAAACTGAAGGTGGTCTGCTACCAGGATGACAGAGAATCATGTCAGAAATATAGAGGGTTTTTCCTGGCAGAAATATTACCTACAAGGATGCTAAAGATGTAGGACAAGGGGTAATGGCTTTGAACTAAAAGAGGGTTGATCGAGATTAGATATAAGGGAGAAGTTATTTACTGTGAGAGTGGTCACTGGAACAGGTTGCCCAAAGCAGTTATGGATGTCCCCTCCCTGGAAGTGTTCAAGGCCAGGTTGGATGGGGCTTTGAGCAGCCTGATCTCGTGGAAGGGGTCCTTGCCCATGGCAGAGCAGTTGGAACTAAATGATCTTTAAGGTCCGTTCCAACCCAAACCACTCTGTGAGTCTCTGATTCTACAACCCTAAACTCCTGCCACTTTATATACATGTTTCTCCAGCTATGGCTGCTGTTTTTGATAATCCAGTTCCCTCCCAGTCGAATACATTGTTTTAAGCTAGAGGTAAGTTAGACCTTTTTCTCCTGAAATAAACCAACATGCGCAAGAGTTGGCATTGCTGCTGACAATGTCAGCAGCTCCAATGTTTTCCATGGTACAAAACAATCAATGTGTATTTTAATCACTTTTATCTGTCCATTTCATTCACATATCATTTCTAACTCTTGTTCAATAGTTACTTCAAATATTTTCAGAAACTTTGTTACCAATTTCCCTGACTCTTTGTTTCTTCACTTGTTTCAACTGAAGGAATCCACCAGACTGTCTTCATTAACGTTTCTCAGCCTTGTGATAATTAAAATGGGCAGGCAATTATCTGCTCTATTTCCACTGCCTGGTGTGCAGAACTTCATATATTAAGTGTTTGGTCTTAAACACAACGATGGTCTTTTAGGGACCAGGCTGTATATATTCATAAAAGGCAGCATCCGCTTTTGACAAAATCTGTTTACAGCTGTTGAACTGCATCGTGAGCTTTAGGCTTTTTCCTTCCTCCTTGATACTGTCGACCACATCCATTCACGCTTTCTACTTTCCATATAACTCTGGTGCTAAAAACAGAATTTATTCATCCTTTTCCCAATATTTTACGTGGTTTTGATTCAATGGACGTAGACATGATTTTGTTTTGATCCTAACCTGTTCATTCTGAGTCTTTGAGGACCCTGTTAGGATAGAATTTAAATCCTACTGTGATATAAAATTTTAGTGTTTACTTTGACTGCTGTTGCAGCTTAGATTTTGCCCAAAAAATTCAGTCAGTCAGCAATTCAGACTCTATTTATTTCAGCTATCCTATTTGGTTTCTTTAAAAGTTCTTCTTTACCCTTATCCCCAAATCCAATTTTATATTTTAGTAGTAGCTTTCAGAGCTCTTAATTTCATATGGTTTGCAACTTATATATGATTATTTTTGTAACTTGGCTTATACTGGATGGAGAGGTTTATGGGAACAGAGCAGATAGAGATGATTACAACCTCTGCACTATAAATAGTGCATAAAAGAGGCTGCTTGGCTGAACACACCTTTTCTCTGTCTTTAGCACCTGATAGCTCAAAGCTTTGAGGATTTTAAATTAACAAATGCATGAACTAAATAAGCCCCAAAGCTGGTAGAATTAGAAAGGGAGGGAGGAAGGATATGGTAAACTATTGAATTAAACAAGAATACAGTAATATTCTTAAATCTCCTGGTGGTGATGTCTTAGAAGATTGTGTTCTGGAGAATACAAACCTGGGCAGTAGGAGACTATAATTTCTTTTTCTAAGAATAATATGCAGAAACTTTTAAAACACAAAATCTTCGCATGCATTCTAAAGTAGCCTTTTTAAAAAAGAAATTATGATGAAGAAAATTAGTTATCAGACCAGAAGCCAGCTACTGCAAAGAAACCTGTAATAAAAATCTGATTAGAGTCATGAACTCATTTAGGTTGGAAAAGACCCTTAAGATCAAGTCCGACTGTAAACCTAACACTGCCAAGTCCACCACTAAACCATGTCCTTAAGTGCCACATCTACACGTCTTTTAAATACCTCCAAGGATGGTCACTCAACCGCTTCCCTGGGCAGCCTGTTTCAATGCTGTTGGTGAAGAAATTTTTCCTAATATGCAATCTAAACCTCCTCTGGCACCACCTGAGGCAAACACCTCTAATCCTATCACTTACCACTTGTGAGAAGAGGCTGACCTCCACCTTGCTAAAACTACCTTTCAGGTAGCTGTAGAGATGAATAGGATCTCCCTTCAGTCTCCTTTTCTCTGGGGTACACACCCAAGTTTCCTCCATTTATTTCAGGCAAGGGACGAGACTTCTTGGAAGTAATCTATGTACCTGATACTTCAAAACTGCCAATTTACCAAAACTAGGGAAAATTCTGTATGAGGTGTGGAAGAGAAATAAGCACAGAGTACTGCAAACTAAAACCACAATTTTAAGAAAGTTATTAGACAAAATTTAAAAAAATTAGTCATAGGACAGATTTGGCTAAATGTTCATCTTGACCCAGTAGCAAGGGGAAGGGAATGAAAAAGTAACATACAGAATAATTTTAAAAGCCAGTCCTACATCATAGGAAATCAAAGGTGAGGAGTACAGAAAACTTTAAAGGGAAGTTTAAAGTGCCTCTTAAAGATAAGGTGACACTAAAAAGGCACATATTTTAAAGTTCATTAGAATATATTAGCAAAGTTATAGGACCTACATGGTTTTACCCAAATTGTAAAATATATGGATGAAGAAATGATGAAGCGGGCATACCAGACACGGATATCTGGTATATGTCTGAAGGGAACACAGCGAAGTTCTATCACATGAGCATGATTCAATACTTTCTAATCCATTAGTAACTAGGGATAATTGTGAATAATAGAGAGTAGGAATTAAGACAGGCTCAGATAACTCGCGGCCAAAAATTCTGAGGAGGTCTTGTTCTGTTCGATGTGAACTTTTAATAAATCATGAACTCCAAGAGAAATAC
Source organism: Bucorvus abyssinicus (assembly GCA_009769605.1). Lineage (NCBI taxonomy): Eukaryota > Metazoa > Chordata > Aves > Bucerotiformes > Bucorvidae > Bucorvus > Bucorvus abyssinicus. The sequence continues at coordinate 80,283,126 of CM020063.1, forward strand.
AAGACGACTGGAACAGTGCTGCTGTTGTGCTACTATCAGCCGTAGTTTAATTAATTAAACACTGCCATCAGTCAGCACAACTAAACGCCCTGGTAAATTTTCAAAACCTTTACCTGAGTGTTACTGTATGCTTTATGCTAAACTGAAGAACAGGACGAGAAGTGATAAAATCGGGCTTCCCGTTCCGGCTCTGCCATAGTCGTGGTGTGATCCAGTGGAAACAGATTCATTGCTCTCTCGCCTATCAGATAGGGGTGGTGGAGCACAGGGAGTAAGAACAGCCCGTCCGCACAGATGTTTGTGGGAGGTGATGCACTAACTGCAGTGAAGTTTAGACAACGCAATGACAAAAAATATAAAAATGCAACAGTTTACTGCATTTGCCAGCAACGGAAACATGTATTCTTTCCAAAACATCTTTTAATCCAATGTGTTTCTAAGTCCCTCTTTGAACCTGCAGTTATTTCATAAGCTTTTATCAGCACCACAAAATACTTGAACCTGTGCTGTTAGGGCTCATTGCTGTAACAGGAGATGGTGGGTTTAATTCCTCCATAGACACTGAAACATTTACGTAACGCTGATTCTAATTAGTGGCTTTAATAGTAAAAATATGGAATTTCTTTCCTTATGCAACAGAATTTCAGGCTTGCAGTTTAATTAGCTCCTTTATATCCTTTACTGCTGCACACCATAAGCCTTTTACAAAACGTAACAAAAGTAAATCTTAACAGCAGCACACACTTGTGGAGTCACTCCGGAAAATTTCCCTATGCGGTCAAACCTTTAGAATTTCAGAGAGGAGTCTTCCTCTTATTCTTCCACTTATAAGAAGGATAATCTGAAAATTCCTTTGCTTCCTCAGTCGCTCATCTTCCTTAATGTCTTTTTTATTTCTCTCATGAGATAAGGTACACCAGCAGTTTTATTTTAGTCCCATCATTGTTTGTTTGTTTGCAGTGTTAGGACACCGGGGAATGTCACATTGCAAAGACGAGATTAGCCTACCACGTAATTAAATTAGCAAAATGTGGCTATGGAACCTCTCGGACATCTGTTAGAAAGAAACCTGAGCCGCTGCTGCTGCTGCTGGATGTTTTCAAAATATTCCTACTGCAAGGACAAATTTTGCCTTTTGAGAATGAGACTGGTTTGTGGTTTCTAACTGATTAATTGTTCATTTTCTAAGTGATACTTTAATTAGTATCCTTTAATCAAGGCATTGCTGTTGAAGGGTAAGAGTATATTAAATAACGTGTACTTGGAAGGTGGTTGAATCTGGGATATTTTTCACTGCACGAGTACTTGGGGTCATTGAACCTGTCAGACTTGTTTGGGCCAGTAAGAAAGTTTCTCTGAGTCTATTCCTTTTAAGGAGTGCAGCAACAGTGAGTTAATGACCAATGACACGCACAAAGTGCACGGAGCGGCAACGAAAATAAACAAGTCGGCTGGAGTGAAACTTTATCACTGTGTAATAAATAACAAAACAACAGAGCCAAATAACAAAGCAAATAGGAACTAAACCACCCACCCTAAGGAGAAAGCCACAAATGATTGTTAGTGAAAAACTGAGTTTATTTTAATCTCCCAGTTTTGAAATACGCATAATATTTGGGGTCTGTTTCTCTTTGAATCTCTGTATCCCGCATAGCTGCTTACCCCTAAGAAAAGCGGATATGAACCACTACCAAATAAAGAACCTGTATCCATTTTTACACCGGTTAAAATGACCATGCTCTATGAAGGCCCAGAAAAAAACAGATTTCTTGTTTTTTCAGTACTTCTTGACTGAACGACCACAGAATTTCCAATGCCCTTCTAGCGCTGCTCTTGCTCAAAGTAGGTAAAAACATACTCTTATCTAGAAATAGTTGAGAAAACATGAATATGTAATTTAGGGGTGAATCTGAAATACTAGCTGTAGGCAATCCAGGAGACTCCTGGAGTGCATGGAGGGCAAGTTCTTAAGCCAGGTAACAGACAGCTCTGCCAGAGGGGATGCCACACTGAACCTGATGACCAACAATGCAAGTGAGCTCATCGGTGATGTCAAGACTGGAGACAGCCTGGACCGCAGTGGTCACGCACTGCTGGAGTTCACCGTCCTGAGGGATATGGGGCAGGCAAGGAGTGTAGTCAGGACCCTGAATTTTAGGAAAGCAAATTCCAGCTGCTCAAGGAGTTAGTCAATAGGACACCCCGAGGAACTGCCCTCAGGGATAAGGGAGCAGAAAAGAGCTGGGAGATCTTTAAGGATGCTTTCCATAGAGCACAAGAGCTGTCGATCTCCAGGTGTAAGAAATCTGTCAAGGAAGGGAAGAGACCAGCATTGCTGAGTCAAGACCTGCTGGTCAAAGGTAGTTGAAGATGTCTCTGCTCACTGCAGGTGGGTTGGGCAAGGTGACCTCTGAAGGCCCCTTCCAACCCAAAACATTCTATGATTCTGTGATTAATGGTATCAAGTATTCTGCCTTTTTCCCTCTTCATATCAGCAATAACCAAGAAACCACTGTGAACCATTCAAAAAAAACCCCACTTTTAAAAATAGGAAAACTGAAGTTACTTCCCTCATTGAAGTCACTTCCCTCATTTTTGCTCATGTTTTTCTAAAGCATGATCTGCACCACTTTTATACTCATTAACTTTTTTATTCGACCAATTACTTCCAGGTAAAGCACTTAATAAAATAAGAAGTTATGAAACATCTAGCAGTTCCTTATACTGTAGCTGTTCTCCAGGTTCCTACCTCTACCTAACTCCTCAATATCCACTCTCTTCCTGTTGTTAGCGAGCACTCTTTCCTGGTTTTTTAGTTGGTGCCCTCCTGATTTGAAGATAATGTTCACTCTCAAGAGAGAAAAACAGCAATGAAAATGATCAGCAGAAAAGAGCAGTATATGATTTTGAGTGCTTTGCTCTTGAAGAATAACACTGTGCAGAAGAAAGAGGGAAGGACCCGTAGCTTTTTTATGATTGTTACTCTCCTTGAGGTCAAACATAACTACTATCCCCCTTAACAAAAAGGAGTGATTTAAAGCTTTTCCCAGCTGCATGCAAGCACAGCTTTTTCCGTTCCTTTTCAGCAACATGGGCATGTCAGACAAACAGATGCTTCAGCTGTAAGCATTTTCACATCACACCAGACTTTTAAAAATCTCAAATCTACCCTTAGCAAAACATACGCATTTTTTGGCTGAGGTCAGAATTTTCACCACTGATGGTTATTTCCGTTACAACCAGCTCTCAAGAAAAACGGTGCTGACACCAGCCTTTCATGCACTCCTTTGGTTTTGGCAGTGTTCTCAGGATTGCTAGGAGTTCGTACGCCTGCATCTATGGGAGCAGGCATGTCTGGTTAAAGGTGGATCAGCCAGCGGAGTTAAAGGGAAACGTACTGGGTGCTAACAACTGGTCTAGAAAATACCACGAAGTCTTAATATTCTGCACAGCCTCTTGGAGTGTAACTTTTAATAAAGCCTAGAGGCTGCTTCAGACATAAGTGGGTGCCAGGTATATTGAGCGGTCGTATTTCTCTTCAGCTGCACCACGAGAGATGTAGCATCATTCTGGATAAACTTTTCTGCTCAGGAGCTCAGTGGAAGATATTGATAGCCTTGCAATCTGTGCAATCCTATTGCTCAGCTACAGGATAATCAAACCGTAAACTGTGCAAGTTTATTCAAGAAAGCAATAAGCTGGGAAAAATAGCACTGGTAATTGGAAGAAAGCTTAAGTATATCACATAAATGTTAGTTCCAGGAATAAATTGCCCGAAGGATTTCCTACATCATACTAAAACGCTATTAGATGAAGAAATAGGTGAAATAAAGTGTAATAGGTTGGGAAGAGTTCTTTAGCCTGTTAAAAAATTTACAGGTAGGGAACTCCACAGTCACTAAGAAATTGTTTAGAGCTTGAATGCATTATGGCACAAAATCTCCCACGTCTAGAAGCCTAACCCTGCTGCCCATAAGTGAGGGGAATCTGTGTAGCTTCTCTTTTTCTCACCCTTCCTTTGGCTGTTTCATTATGATGCTTTTTGGTTGTCATCGTTGTTAAAGAATCACTGATGAGGGAATTGGGACTCTCCTCCATTAAGAAAGGAATTTTTATTGACGCTTCTTAAGTGAGCTTTTTAAGCGAAGCTGATGTAAATCAGTGGAACCATGGAAGAAAAACTCATACAGTACTATCTTGAAAACTCTTTCACAGGTTCTTATTTTTGCTTTTGAATAATGCTAATAAGGGTAAAAGATGTACAGTAAGAATGAATTTGGACTTTGAATTTTTTCCTTGGAGAGCCAACCCTAATGTGGGAACAGAGATATAAAGTGAATTTTCAAAGCTGTTAGTGCAGTGGGAATTGTACTGCTGTGTACACCTTTCTGTAGTTCACCAAAAAAAAACCCAGGTTCTGAGCCTTATCTTAAGCTTTATGTACTGGTTATCAAATACTATTAGACAAGGCAAATATTTACTTGCACTAGCAATGAATAACACTATTCAGAGAATAGCCACATTTGTATGAAACGTCAGGATCAGCAAACTGAGAGGCTCCTGACTCCTTTAAAACCTGCCTGCATTCTTCTTTATGTCAGGAAGGTATTCTAAAAAGTACAAAACCAGTGCCACTAGTGGTTTACTAGCAGTAAAAAGTACAAAAATATTTAGCTTTCAAATTATGAAGCAATTTCTTTATAATTACTTACTCTTGTATATTTAATTGGGAAAGGTGGAGGCAATTGTATTCCATGGACCTAGAAATAATAAGCTTTGATTTTTTTTTTTAAACTTACATTCACAATATAAATACACGCAAGTGCCTATGGTGAAGAAATCAACAAATCCACCACCACCACTTATGCCTGTTTAAATAAATATTTACTTATCTTTCTATTTTCTAATGGTTTCACTTATCACTCTTGCATAAACTTTGAGTCACAAGCTTGTTGCTTGTTATTAAATGCAAAATTCTGCAAGTTCAAAAGTTCAAGTATCCTTTACAAGGTTTGTTTTCTTTAGAATAAACAGTAGAGGAAAAAAAAAGGGTAGGAGGATGACAAGAATCAAACCTTCGTTTGAAATCAAGTTTGAAACTTTGAACATATGCACAAAGAATGCAAAGCTGAGCGGAAAATACCCCTACAGTTTAATGCTTACACAACACACAGTGCCATTATAAACTTGAGGATCTAGCTCCGGTGCAATAAATGTTTCTTCACCCCCCTACTCACCCCCACCCCCACCCCCCAAAAAAAAAAAAACCAACCCAGAAAAAAAGGCTTTCTACACCTGAAACAACCTTGAAAAGAGATTTTAAAATCATGTGTGGATTTTGCAGACCTTCAGTAGAGTTAGAGGGTCATAAATGTCATATTCTGCACTGTTTGCAAACTTGTAAAGGAATCTCAAACTCTGGGACATGGAGTGCGTCCTAAAACAGCTATGGAGATAATTCTGCCCAGAGAACAGAAGGGGCTGAACCGAAAAAAAACCCTGAAGCCATGGGATCTGTAGCCTGAAGCACTTCCCACCTCAACCACCCTCAGCATAGTTATATTTGTAAGTTTGTAAGTTTAGCAGCCCTGCCTCTTTGGCTCTACCGTAGTCGAGCAGCTTGCTTTCAGTTCCATGTCCTCAAAGGCGACGGCGACGATTGTTCTGCAGTAAGTCGGTGTTTTCTATCTTAAGGAATAGCAAACATGCCTTTTGCAATAACGCTGCTAATTGCTACATACCTGTATTACCACAGACCTTGAACTACTTGTAGCAGGCAGAAGAAAGCAACTGTCGCCTTCCATGAGCTAAGGAGGCTCCCAGGGCATCCACAGGGCAGCTGAAGACGCCTGGTGTTGCTACTAGTCATGCGAGCATGACTTGGATGGGAAAGATTTTCCAAGAGTGTATTCCTTACAAAATACAAGCCAGTAAGGTAAATGCTAGATTCAGCTATATAAGCAAGGAGAGAAATTCAGCTAACTGAAAACCAAACCAAACCAAAACAAAAAACCCCTTCGAAATTAAAACCAGCCGACACCGAAGTCAGGCATGTCCCGTCCCTCCCGCAGCTTCCATCCCTGTTGAGAGGCAAGGGTGACAGGTGGGAAAAAGGAAAGCAAGCCTCGGGTACGGGGTTTTACAATCCTAACCTCTCAGCTCGCCCCTCTGCCGACCTCCGCGGGACGCGGGAGCGGGGTGGCCGTGCGCTGCCGGCGGGCGGGCAGGCAGGCAGCCCCGCGATGCTCCGCGATGCTCCGCCAGGGCAGCTAGCCCGCCCTTCCGCCTCCGGCCCCCCAACTTTCACCAGCGGCCGTGGGCAGCTTAGGGTGGGGGCTTTTTTAGTTACGATGGGGGCTTCCGTGTGTGTCTGAGGGGTTTGGTTTTGTTTCGAAGTAACCGGCTCCCTGTGCTTCCCGCCCCCCAGCCCGGGGCGTCGCCGCCGGGAGGGCGTCCCTCTCCGTCCTTAACCTCCCGGCGCTGCGGCAGGAGAATCATCCCCGACCCGCCGGAGCCGCGGCCCCGCCGAGCCTGCGGTCGTTAACCAGCGGGGGAAGGCAGCGCCTGCCTGCCCCGGCCGCCCCGCCGGCGGGAGGGGAGCGGGGGCGGGGGGCCAAGCGAGGCTGCAGACCCTCGCCGCGGCGGCGCGCCGCTGGGGTCGGCTTCTCTCCGCTGCCCTCCGGCGGCAGGAGCGGCGCCGGTGGCCACGGCCGGCTGCTGCCTCCACGCCGGGGAGGAGGAATCGCAACGCGTCAGCGCGGCGATCGAGCGGCAGCTGCGCCGGGACAAGCGGGACGCCCGCCGGGAGCTGAAGCTGCTGCTGCCGGGTGAGTGCGGGCTGCCGCCGCCGGGCTGCGCGCCCGAACGCCTGCCTGCTTCGGGGCCCGGAGGCACCTCGTCCCGGCGGGGGTCTGCCGGCTGGGAGGGCTCCTACCCGCGCAGGCAGCGGCTCGTTGACAGTTTCGGCCGGCGCTGCCCCGCTGTGCGGCAGCGCCGGGGAGGAGTGCCGGGTGCTCGCGGGCGCGTGGGGTTGCTGCCCGCAACCAAGTCGGACCCGGAGCGGCGGAGGCCGTGGCGCCCTGCGCGGTGATGCCGCGGGAACACGTGACCGATACCCGCCCGCTCCGTGCGCGGTGTCTGCAGGCCCGCCCCCGGCGCGTGGCCCGCCCCGCGCCCCAGAGAGCGCGGTGGTGCGCGGCGCTGGGATGGCCGGCGCCGAGCCCAGGGCCGCCCGGCGAGCCTGCCTGGCCCTGCCGCCGAGCTTCTGTTCGGAGCGCCTCTGGAGGGGCGTCCTTTGCTGCACCAACCACGAGCGCTGTTTCAGGGGTGGCCGTTGAGCGCGGCGGAGGTGTGGGTGCGAGCTCCGTCTCAGCTGAACTTGACGGCGGTAAGCCTTTCCAGCTGCTGCTGCTCCACGCAGAAGCCAGACACACTTAGACAGAGTTCCTGTTGCTCTGATACCCGCTGTGGGGGGAAGGTAAGCTCACAGCAGTGCATGAAATAAAACAAGAAACTTGAACTCTATCTGATACGAAATCTTAAACCAAGGTAAAACAGCCTCAGTCTAGGAAAGTTTTATTTTTCTGTGGCACACAGCTCTATGAAGAAGCGCTCAGGCATCCAAGCTCCCAGTGCGGGAAAGGCTGCTTGTGCTATAACCAGTGCCAGAGGAGCAGCCTCCGCCTGTAGTACAGTGAGCTGCTGAGTTAGTGCTGCCATGTGCTAGCGCTCACGCTCCCGTGGCAGGGACTGCCTTCGTCTCTGCTGCAGACGAGCCAAGATGTAGCAGCTTGCATAATGTACCTCACCAATTAACCAACCAGGCTTCAGACAGGAAGTTTTTAGGAAGACTGAACAAGACTGTAGATCAGAAACTTAAGTTTAAACACTCGCAGTGTTGAATTACAGAATTACTTTAACACAAAACTGATTTTTTTTTAAAAAAAAGAAAACCCAAAATACTGACTTGCCCTCGGTGCTGTACATCTGTTTGCTATTGCCTTTGCCTGTTACCTGTGTAGAAATCTGTGGTTGACCGATGCAACAGGCTAAAATGATGCCTGTTGGATTTGGCAGTGGGTATTTATAAAAAATAAGAATTACATGTTTAAAACTCCTCCAGGGCAATGTTTTGTCTGTGCTGCTGGTGTCTCGAAAGACTGTGAACTTTTACTCCAGTTTGCTTTTCTTCACCAGTATGATGCTCTACCTTTATGCAATTTAAATATTATAATGTTTGCTGTTTTCACGCTTTCTCCTCTGTTTGCTCTTGGGATATCACATACTGTGCAGTGCTGCTTTGCTTTACCTGAAAACAGGGCAGATGTTTTCCTATGTTTGTTTACAGTTTTTACCAGTGATATAGGGGGAATTGGGATAGAAGACTAACACTTCAGGGTTAACAGGATAGCGATTCTTTAAACTAAAACAATGTATCTTAGAGTCTTGTGTAAGGGGAGCCACCTGCAATGGGGCCTCCTGAAGTCTGATAAGCACAGAGGAGTATCCTGATAAACACGAAATTTATGGCCTAAACCAGTAGAAACTGGCTCTGCAGTTCGGGAGGATGCCAGGAAACAAGAGAGCATGCGCAAAAGATGGAGTTGAAAAGTTCATGGAGAGGAAGACGTCTTACTTCATCTTTGAGACCCCGGCCCACGACCACCAGGAAGTACTGCGCAGGCGCAAGAAGGAGGAGATCAAGGCGGGACATATGGAAATGACCTCCGGAACTCATTAGCATAGCGAGCGGGGAAAGATTTGAATATGTATAGCTGTTTTATGAATATGTAGTGCTTTGTAGCATATAGGTGCAAGAATCATCACCTAGGTGTGCGTGTTTTGTGGCGGAGCGATCCCCCACGCACCCGACGTCGAATAAACATACCTACTTTACAACCCCATCGGTTGTGGAGTCTTTTCCGCGCATCAATTTGGCGAGCCAGCCAGGAGACGCTCTGTTCGGCTGCGGGATCGACTGTGGAGCGGACGCCCCTGGGCGCGCCCCGAGCACCTTCCTCGGAGGAGCCTCCGCTACCAGCCGCTCACCGCGGGAGCAGACCACGACCTGAGGCTGCGGATGAAACGGTATGTTTAAAGAGAAAGGGGCCCATAAGTCGCAGCACACCACGACTTGAGGCTGCAGGAAAGAAGCCAGTAAGTCGCAGGGGACGCCCGCGCCTGGCCGGGGCTGCTAGTAAATCGTGCAGAGACGTCTGGCGTATAGCGTAGTTCCCCTGGGGAGGATATCCTAGGTGGTGAGGATATCCTATGTAGTAAGAGGGGTTTGCTGACCGATAGGGCGGCCGCTAGCGATCTTGGGGGTAGATCGAGCAAACCCGAGGTTACCGCTGCATCCCGATTCGGGAGCCAGGACGGACCTGCTAATGACTGTATAAGAAGCAGGAGAAGGGTAAGCGGAGCCTCTTTAGAGCTCTTTTTGCAGCTGCTAAGAGGATACCAACTGGAATGATAAGTAAAAGCCCGGGCATTGTGTATGTGTGTTAAATGCTTGATTGTGCTGGGAATAAGTGTTAAAAGGTGACTGTGTGAATGTGAGTGCGAGTGAGTCTGTTCATGGTGATAAGTTGTCCTTAGAGTGAATGTGTTAAGTCCTGCTGCTGTGTGTGTGTGAACTGAGAGATTGAGACGCAGCCCCGCTGCGAAGCGAGTGTGGAGTCCCGATCCGCGGTTCCGATATCCCGCGAGGGGTACGGCCGGAGACGGACGAAGTGATTGATATCGAACAAGACTTCTTATGTGGTTTGTGCTGGGGATAAGTGTTAAAAGGTGACTGTGTGAATGTGAGTGCGAGTGAATCTGCTTGATTTTAAGTCATGGTGCAGAAAGTGTTAAGTTGTCCTTAGAGTGAATGTGTTAAGGAAGTCCTGCTGGTGTGTGTGTGTGTGTGTGAACTGAGAGACTGAGACGCAGCCCCGCTGCGAAGCGAGTGTGGAGTCCCGATCCGTGGTTCTGATATCCCGCGAGGGGTACGGCCGGAGACGGACAAAGCGATTGATATCAAATAAGGCTTATGTGGTTTGTGCTGGGGACGAGTGTTATAATTACAGTTATAACAATTGTTGTAATTTGGTGTATCTATAAATGTTTCGGATTTTTGGGTGACAAAAGATCTTGGGGTAGGAAGATCAATAAAACGACCCGGGAGGCTGGTAAGCCGTAGGGGGACGCCCTACGCAAGAGATAGGGGCTCGGTCGCATAGGCCCTGTCTGTGCAGGCGGGGGGGTGTCCGACTGGGTATAAGGGCTCGGTCGCATAGGCCCTGTCTGTGCAGGCGGGGGGGTGTCCGACTGGGTATAAGGGCTCGGTCGCATAGGCCCTGTCTGTGCGGGCGGGGGGGTGTCCGACTGGGTATAAGGGCTCGGTCGCATAGGCCCTGTCTGTGCGGGCGGGGGGTGTCCGACTGGGTATAAGGGCTCGGTCGCATAGGCCCTGTCTGTGCGGGCGGGGGGGTGTCCGACTGGGTATAAGGGCTCGGTCGCATAGGCCCTGTCTGTGCGGGCGGGGGGGTGTCCGACTGGGTATAAGGGCTCGGTCGCATAGGCCCTGTCTGTGCGGGCGGGGGGGTGTCCGACTGGGTATAAGGGCTCGGTCGCATAGGCCCTGTCTGTGCGGGCGGGGGGGTGTCCGACTGGGTATAAGGGCTCGGTCGCATAGGCCCTGTCCATACGGGGAGGGGGGTGTCCGACCGGGCACAGGTAGGGTCACATAAATTTTGTTCGTGCGGGCAGGGAGGTGTCCGACCAGGAGATAACAATCCAGGGGGGTTACATCCAAAATACATTATCGGGGTCTAAATTGTGATAAAAGTTGTCACCAGCATAAAAGGAAAGTGTGAGACGTGTAAGCGTGACTAGTTATAAAATATAATTGGTTTCTAAAGTATATTTGCTGTATGTTTATAAGATGGGTAACATCCAAAATAAGGAAGTCTTAAAGAAAAGCCCCCTTGGATGTGTACTTGCACACTGGAAAGATCTTGCTGGAGTAGGGGGCTCGGAGAGTAAGCAAAAACTTATTAAGTATTGTAATCAGTGGTGGCCTCTTTATAAGTTAGAGAACGGGGTGAAATGGCCACTAAACGGGACGACGGATTATAATACAATGTTACAGCTAATGCTATTCTTAAGGAGAGAGGAGAAGTGGGACGAGGTCGGGTACGCCGACATGTTCTTTACCCTACGAAACCACCCAGAATGGCAGAGGGGCTGTGGGTTGGTACCACCCCAGGACCCCTTAGTCCTGGCCCTAGAAAGAGAAAACAACCGGGGACTTGATGGGAAACTAAAGAGGTGTTGCTCAGCCTGTAGCATTGGGCAACGATGTGTTAAAAGTCATAAGGTCCATCAGGCTTCAGAACAAGAACCCCCGGTAGAGGAACCGGAATTAATAGACATATATCGACCTCCCCCTCGAAGAAAAGAATGGGGTATCGACTCTGATGGTGCCCTTTCCCCTCCGGAGAGTCCCATTTCTTCCCGAACACGGAATCGATCGGTGCTACAAGCGCCACTTCGGGAAGCAGTGGGACCTGATGGGGATCGGATGCTAATAAAGGCACCTTTTTCTACTAGCGACTTGGAAGCTTGGAAAAAGGTTGCTAAGGATTACCGGAATGATCCAGTTAGTGTGACGAAGCATTTTCAATTTATTGTAAAACAACATAATCCTGATTGGGGAGATATACAATTACTTTTAGAATACATGACTGAGAGTGAGAAACAGTTGATTCTGAGAACTGCGACAAGGTTGGTGGAAGACCAGCTTGGAGAAAGCACAAGTCTGTTTGGGGGAACATCAAAATCTGATGTTAAGGACTACCTCCCCCTCCAGGACCCTAAGTGGAACCCCAATGATAAAAACGACCGAGAAAAATTACAGGTATATCAAAAATGGATTTCAAAAGGGATGGAGCGAGCCATCCCCAGGACCATCAATTGGTCAGCTTTATATGCTGTTAAACAGGGACCATCAGAGTCACCATCGGAATTCCTAGAACGATTGAGGGAAGTGATGCGCCGTAATACACCACTTGATCCCGGGGACGAAGTGGGTATGCAACAGTTAGTCTCTTTATTTTTAGGACAATCCACAGGGGACATTAGACGAAAACTTCAGAAGCTGCGTCCCACGGAAAGCAGAAATATAGAAGTGTTATTGGATGAAGCCTGGAGGGTGTTCAGTAACAGGGAAGAAGATTATAGGCGAGGACAAAGGAGGATGGTAGCAGTAGCTAGGGAAGAAGAAGGTGACAGAAAGCCCAAGAAAGGGGCACCCCGATTAGACAAGGACCAATGTGCACGATGTAAAAAGCATGGCCATTGGAAACATGAGTGCCCAGAAGAGAGAAATCGTAAGGGAATGAGACGAAGTGGTCAGGGAAGACAAATGATAGCACATGTAGAAGAGGATTGACGGGGACCTGGGGAATCTACCCTAGCGGATCCACTGGTTATAATGAAGCTAGGGAAAGAGCAAAAGAAGGTTGAATTTTTGGTCGATACGGGAGCAACATATTCGGTTTTAAATCAAGCCTTGATACCTTTAGGAGATGATTATATCTTTGTGAAGGGGGCAACTGGCCAGAGTGAAAAGGCGTACTTTTGTGAACCACTGAGATACAAACTTGGGAAGCAATGGGGTATCCATAAGTTTTTATACATGCCCAATTCCCCAAAAGCATTATTGGGAAGGGACTTACTGGAACAATTGGGAGCGGTAATCAAGTTTGAAAAAGGGGAAATTACTCTGGAGGTAAATGACCAACAGTATATACAAATAATGAGCTTATCTTTAGTAAGTGTTCCAGCTCAGGGAAATACAGACGAAGAAGTGATGAGCCAAGTATACCCTGGAGTATGGGCCACTGACATGCCTGGAAGGGCGAGGAATGCTCCACCTGTCGAGATCAAACTTAAAGAAGGACGACAACCAGTAAGGATTAAACAATACCCCCTGAAGAGGGAAGATAGGGAAGGAATCCGGCCAGTGATAGAGAAATTCTTACGATTGGGATTACTAAAAGAATGCGAGTCCAATTTTAACACTCCCATATTACCCGTCCGTAAGTCTGACGGAGCGTATAGGGTGGTCCAGGACTTGCGGGCTGTAAATAGAATAACAGAAGATCTCTACCCGGTGGTAGCAAATCCATATACCTTGTTAACTGTATTGACGCCTGAACTAACCTGGTTTACCGTTTTAGATTTGAAGGATGCCTTCTTTTGCCTCCCTCTCCATGAAGCTAGCCAGAAAATATTTGCATTTGAATGGGAAAATCCTAAAAGTGGACGTAAAACCCAACTCACTTGGACGGTGTTGCCACAAGGATTCAAGAATAGCCCCACCATATTCGGTAACCAGCTTGCAAAAGATCTCGAGTCCTGGGAAGCCCCGCCTGAGGAAGGAAAGCTGTTGCAGTACGTGGACGACATTCTGATAGCCACTAAGACAAAAGACGCTTGTATGGCCTGGACGGTGAGTCTATTAAATTTCTTGGGGCTCCAGGGATATCGAGTATCACGGAAGAAGGCTCAGATAATGAAGCGTGAGGTGATTTACCTGGGCTATGAAATCAGTGCTGGGCAAAGGACACTGGGACAAGCCCGAAAGGAAGCAATATGTCAAACTCCGAGGCCACAGACAGTGAAGGAGTTACGAACGTTTCTGGGAATGACTGGGTGGTGCCGATTATGGATCTACAACTATGGACTACTGGTTAAACCCTTATATGCACTAATAATCCTTGAACAGAAACGCCTTCAGTGGAATAAGGAAGCTATACGGGCGTTTGAGACACTGAAAAAGGCCCTGATGTCAGCTCCGGCCTTAGGACTCCCAGATGTGAGTAAGCCATTTTTCCTTTTTTCTCACGAGAAGCAGGGCATTGCTCTGGGAATATTAGCACAAGATTTAGGCCCATATCGCCGGGCAGTTGCGTACTTCTCCAAACAATTGGACACAACTGCAAGGGGATGGCCTGGATGCTTGCGAGCGGTTGCGGCCGTAGTACTAAACATCCAGGAAGCCCGGAAATTTACCCTGGGCCAGGAAATGACTGTATTGGTATCTCACACTGTGTCTGCAGTACTGGAAGTAAAAGGGGGTCACTGGCTCTCCCCCTCGAGGTTCTTGAAGTACCAGGCCATAATGGTGGAACAAGATGATGTAAAAATTGTAGTCACTAATATTATCAATCCAGCTTCTTTCCTCAGTGGAAACACAGGGGAACCCGTACATCATGACTGCTTAGAGACCATTGAAGCAACATATTCAAGCCGCCCGGACCTGAGAGACAGCCCTATGGAAGGCAAGGAAAACTGGTTCACGGACGGGAGTAGCTACGTTTTGAGTGGCAAACGACATGCCGGATATGCTATTACCACCAGCCAAGAAGTAATAGAATCAGGACCTTTATCCATGAATACATCGGCCCAAAAGGCAGAAATAATTGCTTTGACCCGTGCCTTAGAATTGGCCCGAGACAAAGCTATAAATATCTATACGGACTCAAAATATGCTTTTGGGGTCGTGCATGCACATGGAGCCATCTGGAAGGAGAGAGGACTGCTAAACTCACAGGGCAAAAACATCAAGCATGCAGAAGAAATCCTGAAGCTGTTGGAAGCAGTCCAACTCCCTCAGAAAATCGCAATCATGCATATCAAAGCACACCAGAAAGTGAACTCGGAATTGGAAAGAGGAAATGAGCTGGCGGACAGAGAGGCAAAACAGGCAGCCAGGGGTAAGGTAAAAACAGAGGGAGCCTTAGTCCCGGATGGGCGACTCTCCCTAGAAGGTAAGCCAGAATATACTAAGGAGGATCAGAAACTTATTATGGACCTAGATGGGTCATATAATAAGGAAGGATGGGCCTATACCCCACAAGGGAAAATAATCATTCCCTCGTATCTAACATGGTCTTTGATAAGGGAAGAACACAGGAAGAGACATTGGGGGGCAGAAGCTTTGTATAAACAATTAATTAAAGATATTGTAGCTAGGAACTTGTATACCACTGTGAGACAAGTAACACAACAGTGTGATCTTTGCCTCCAGACTAATCCCAAAATTGTTCCCAAACCAGAAATGGGTCAAATTGGAAAAGGTAATGAACCTGGACAACAATGGCAAATTGATTTTACGGAACTCCCAAGAAAAGGGGGGTATCGGCACTTATTAGTACTAACAGATACCTTTTCAGGCTGGCCAGAAGCATTCCCTACCAGGACAACTAAAGCTCGGGAAGTAACTAGAACATTAATTCAGGAAATAATACCACGCTTTGGGGTCCCAGCAACCATATCTTCTGACAGGGGACCACATTTTATATCCAAAGTAGTACAACAAATTAGTCGTCATTTGGGTATCGACTGGCAGCTTCATACCCCATATCACCCTCAGTCAAGTGGCCAGGTGGAAAAGATGAACCACTTGATCAAACAGCAAATTGTGAAACTAGGACAGGAAACTAACCTGCCCTGGCCTCAGTCTCTCCCTCTGGCCCTCTTGCGTATACGAACCAGGCCGAGGGTGAAAGAAGGGCTGAGCCCTTTCGAAATCCTATATGGGCGGCCCTATGGGATACAGAAAGGGACATCCTCACAAGTTGGGGATGAAATCATGACCTCTTACATGGTGGCATTAGGAAAGCAACTTGACAAAATTAAGAAATGTGTGGTTGGGACTCGAAGTAGGGGCTTAGATGGACCTGTACATAATATACAACCTGGAGATTATGTATATGTAAAGTCTCTTGCAGAGAAAACGTTGAAACCACAGTGGGAAGGACCATTCCAAGTACTTCTCACTACCTTCACTGCAGTCAAGATTAAGGAACAGAATGCTTGGATTCACCATACTAGAGTGAAAAAGGCACAGAGATCGCCATGGAAGGTCACGCAAGTACAACCTGGAAAATTACTTTTCTCGCGATCCTGATTATAATTCAGAAATGGGAAGGAGTTCGTAGCCAAATGAATAGTGGGTGGCTTAGGGGGCCTCGTGGCAGCATCAGACCTGCCTCTGTGAAAGAAAATACTGACAAAAACCCCAGCCACCTTATCGAGAAAAGTACTTCCGACCAAACTAATATTGGATGGACTTGGCCATGGACTCAAGCTTACCTGAAATATACTGATGGTATGAGAAACAATTCTGCTTTAAAGGATTTAAATTTGGCTACCCTGGTAATGCATGGGACTCGGGTATATATACCACAAGAATGGGGAAAGGATATGGAACAGGGAGTTTACCAGCTCCAAGGAAATGTAGGAGATCAGATCCAGGTAGCATGCCGAATGGTTAATGGGACAACTTATAGAGAGGCAAAACCAATCATGGAAGGGATTCCCTGTGCAGAGAATTCTACAGAAAATGTCATCGGAATTCGTCCTGTAAGAAAACCTACTGGAATTCCTCCCATAGGAAACTCTTTAAAGATCTGCACTTGCAAAGATTTAGGCTGTCGGCTTAATTTTACATTAAAACAAACCGTTCATGGGATGTGTCTCTGGGACCGTGGTGATATCGCGCTTGCATTCAGATTCAAAATATCTACAGAAAGGCCTACCACAACAGGTAGACCTATCACAACAAAGACCAAGCCAGTACTTAATTTGAAACCCAACATCTACGAAATTGGTCCATATGTAATAAAAAACACAGGTCAACAACAAATGTTATTCGATCCAGAATGGTCTTTAAAACAGGTTGAATTAGTAATGCTAAATAATATTTCGGAAATCAAATCAACCTGTTCTCCTTATTTGCAGACATCGTACAAAGGGTGGACCACTTGGTTGCACAAAAGGGTAGTTTTCCAAGAACGAACAAAAAGGGATTTAACTGGAATTTTGGGAACAGGATTGGGGGTTTTAAATAGTATTGATTCAGAAGTATTAATGAATAAATTAACAACCGCTACCACTGACTTGACAAAATTACAATATCCTTTAAAATCTTCACTACTGGCACTAGGGGAACATCAGTGGTTATTATCAAAGGTATTACCAAATTGGGAGAGAACAAATGTAAAAGATCATGAATTAATTTTAGACACGATTGGTGGACTCCAAAATAATGTCTCTTTAGCCCTTAGTTGTATCCAGGCCCAGTTGTGGATACAGTCAATAACTGCATTAATTATAAGAGAAGGGGAAGAAGGGACCTTTCCCATGGAAATCCGGAAAATAATTTGGGATAGAGCTACGAATCTTGAAAGAAAGCTTCAGTCCTGGTGGAAAATGATAAATTTTACTTATGATCCCACCACAAATATAGCCACAACCTTCGTGCTAACCATTCATAACGCTTCTATATATGTAATTCACCCTATCTTAACACTCGGAATACTCCACAAAGGGAACATACTGTATCCTTTAGAACACAGAATGTGGGCTCGAAGGGTAAAAAACAAATGGCAAACAGTAGGCCTGGAATCCTGTACAGTACGGGATCAGCAAGGATTCATCTGTGAAAGCAATACCATCGATGCACGAGATATTTGCTTAGACACTGAGCAAAAGGTTTGCCATTTTGAAGTCCGCCCCAATATTGACCCTAAGACCTTACTAATATATGTTGGAAAGGGATGTGCTTGTCTAAGAACCACTTGTAAGTTCATCTTTGTAGAAGGCATCAAAGTGGATACAAAGAATTACTCAAACCTTTGTGCCTGCAACTTTACTCGAATTATCGGATGTGATTTTAACTACTCAGCGCCGGTCACTTCACATCAGCTCATTAAAGCTAATTATACATTATATCATGAGCTGATTCCTACACCTATTGGAATGAACTTAACCCGAACAAAAGAACTATTACAACACCAAAATTTAATACAAATATTAGAAGAAATAAAAGACAATGGGCAAAAGACCTTAATAACGGTCCACCATGATGTTGACAAAATAACAAGAGTTCTAGAAAGGGTAGAAAAAGATGGGAAACACAGATGGTGGGAAACGCTTTTCGGATGGTCACCCACAGCTACGAGTGTTTTGAATAAGATGATTCATCCTGTTATAGTTATCCTGGCTTTGTCTTTGCTAAGTACCATTTTGTCTGTTGTATTTTATGTTGTGAATTGGAGAAGACTAAAACAGTTGAAAAATTTAATGCATCAGTACAACGTAAGACAACAAATGGAGTTTGGGAGAATATGGAAAGATATAAGAAATTAATATAGACAGTAAAAGAATTTACTGACTGGGAAGAAAAGGGGGGAATGATATAGGGGGAATTGGGATAGAAGACTAACACTTCAGGGTTAACAGGATAGCGATTCTTTAAACTAAAACAATGTATCTTAGAGTCTTGTGTAAGGGGAGCCACCTGCAATGGGGCCTCCTGAAGTCTGATAAGCACAGAGGAGTATCCTGATAAACACGAAATTTATGGCCTAAACCAGTAGAAACTGGCTCTGCAGTTCGGGAGGATGCCAGGAAACAAGAGAGCATGCGCAAAAGATGGAGTTGAAAAGTTCATGGAGAGGAAGACGTCTTACTTCATCTTTGAGACCCCGGCCCACGACCACCAGGAAGTACTGCGCAGGCGCAAGAAGGAGGAGATCAAGGCGGGACATATGGAAATGACCTCCGGAACTCATTAGCATAGCGAGCGGGGAAAGATTTGAATATGTATAGCTGTTTTATGAATATGTAGTGCTTTGTAGCATATAGGTGCAAGAATCATCACCTAGGTGTGCGTGTTTTGTGGCGGAGCGATCCCCCACGCACCCGACGTCGAATAAACATACCTACTTTACAACCCCATCGGTTGTGGAGTCTTTTCCGCGCATCACCAGGAAAACAGGTGAGCATGAAAACAGTTCAGATCGCTTTGAAAAACATAGGACTAACAAAAAAAGCCCACAGACAAAAAACCTGGCACTGGCTGGTCAAGGCTGGCCAGTCACAGGACCGGCTCTCTCTCTAATTAGTCCCCTCCCTTTCCAGGAGAAAGGCTTAAGAAAAGAGATTTTAAAAAAAAGAAAGTTTCTGAGGCCTCTGTTGTGTTAGGAAACTAAAACAGTTTTAGTAACAATAGAAGTGTATTCTGTACAGAAGAGAAGATATTAACAAGCTGATCTAGGATCAGAACCGGTGCGGGGAGGGGGCGGGAGGTGGGGGGCGGAATGTGCACCCAAACCGCGGTTAAGGAAACGTAGCACTAAAGGCTACCAGGCTGCAGGCTGTTCAGTGGCGGCAGCACGTGGCGTGGCAGGGGTGGGAGCAGCCAGGCCGGGAGCAGCAGCAACAGTGGTGGCACGGCTGTCCACGCACAGGGCAGCACCGGCAAAGGGATGGCGGGAGCACTGGTGCTGAAGCAGCAGCTGGGCTGTGGAACAAAGCAGTCAACGTCAGCGGTCGTGGCACAGCACAAGGAGCAGCGGGGTGGCATGGAGCAGAGCAGTAGTACCAAGCTCACGGCAGCGCCAAGCGATGGGAGAATACGGGTGCTGTCCCACCTGCACACTGTTTCTAAGGAATCCCCGGGGCCCACCAAAAGCTCCACAACCAGTGATATGAGCTGACGTACGTGGGAGGAATACACCACTGGCTGTTTGATGCGTCTATCAAAGATAAGCCAACCCTCTTTATCTCAAACCAGGACAAAAACTCACATTATTGTTCTGTTTGTATTTTTTCTTACTGAAATAATTGTGAAATACACCTTCTCCAGCTATCCTTCTCCAGTATCTTAGTAACAGATACAGGAAAGTAACTGGAAAGACGGAACCTAGCAGGCAAATCATTAGTAGCTGCTTTATCTAGAGACTGGGCTTTGGCACTTCATGTCAGAGATGAGATGAAATTTATGACTGAGGGTGGTGTCCTTGGGTAACTGCTGGCTGCATTCCTGTGGACAGCATGGTCAACATCGTTGAGTCATGGAGGGGAGAGCCCATGGGTGACCAGCCATGAGAGGCATGGTTCTGGAGCTGGATTTCTCCAACCCTTGAGTTATTTAGATGAAAACATTTTTCATAGCTGTCACAAAGGAAAGCTTTTGACTAGCTTAAGACTTAGGTTTGATGGAGAAATGGGAGTGAATTCCCTTGTCCCTACTGACTCCCTGCCATGAACTCAGATGAGGCTATTGATCTGTTTTGAGGGCAGACCTGTCCATTACAATGTTTGAGTCCCAGTTTAAAATGTTGTGTTATAACCTTAAAGGCCAAAAGTGAGTTTGACTACTCTTAGTGATTATCTACTCATTCTTATGGCACCACTGTCAGTTTTTCCTTCTTTAGAAAGTACCTTATTTGTTGTCATGAAAAATGTTAATCTTAGCATAAATGCTTCCAACCAAAATAATTCTGTGATTCTGTAATACTGAGACCTTTTGCAGAATTTACTCCATTGCAGGCATTACATGTTCCTAAATAAGGACCCTATCAAAAACTCTTAATTAAAATAGATTTGTTGCCAGGAGAAGTGATCTTTTTTTTTTTTCTTTTTAACAAAACCAAAACAAAATAAATTCAATGGCTAAGAGGACTAATGTTCTTTTCCTGGTAACTTAGAAGACATAGTAATTTATAAGTAAATACTTAAATTATTATTGTGAATAAAACCTCTAAGCACAGGGAAGATAATGCTGTTTATGAACACACATGAGCATCAGACTGTGAACTGTGGGGATGAGCTCGGGTGGTCCTGCTGGTGGCCCAGCAAGGCCATCTCAAGCGGATTTTCTTCCAGCCTGCATCACTGTAATGGCCAGGTGCGGACAGGACCGTGTTTGACAGGCAGTCAGTTCTCTGTGATAAGCCCTGTTGAGATAGAGCAGTTGTTCTTTCTAGGGCTTGTGTAATGCACAGAGGTGCATTTGGGGACAGTAATCCACAGCAGTTGTAAGAAATTACGTCCATGAAATGATACCAAAGAATAGTAGTCTGGCAGTACATTGACTCCTGATTGGAAGTAGGAAGATCTCCAACCAGTCCAAAGACTATGACAGATTTGAGTGGAATAAGATTGTACTTTTGATAGATGTGCTGTCGTAGGCCTTCATTTTCTTTTAAGCAGTCGGAAAAGCTTCCATTGATCATATCACGTGGGAGTTGTCAATGAACCACCTCTTTTTTCTTTTCTTTCTAATATTAGGCCGTGCTTTGTCGCAGAAAAAGAGCAGAAGATAGACTTGGGCTTCACCAAAAGCCTCCATGTGTGGTACCCTGTAGTCACTTAATGATTTTCCCATCTCAAACATAAACAGAAGAAATCATGAAGCTGTAAGACTGAACCGTGTGATAACATCATTTGCTTCTGAGTTTTTAAGGTAGTAAAATAATTGACCAGCACTGCTTTTTGCATTTCTCAGAGAAGTGTCTTATATTTAGAGAGAGTGAGCGTGAGCGGGCAGATTGTGTCTGGCTTCTCACTGCAGCAGGAGGTCCTGCGGAGGCTCATCAGATTCTGAAGACTGGACAACGGTCTGAAATATGGGATAGAGTCCTTCTGTGGGATCGTCTTCCCAGTTACACCAAAAAAAGAATGGGTTTCTAGACATGCTCACCTACAGTCTAGTATGAAACAGTCCAGTTTTGTATTTTTCACCTATCGTCAGGTGTGTGGATAGAAGCACTGTGTTGAACCAGGAACTTCCACACAGGTAGATGAAGCGCTTTCTGGCATTCATTGCAGTGGCAAGACATCTCTGCACCTTTTCTTTCCTTAAAAGAAGTCATTACATTTCTACAGGAAGCGTAATTTAATCTCTTTGAGAATAGGGATGTTCTAGATGGGTCGGGATGGTTAATCAGTGAGCGAGACCATACCTGAAGCCATGCGAGTGTTGGAGGGACACACAAGGCATATTAGCCTGTGCAACTCCAGAATTCACTGCAAATACAGACATGACAAAACCTGCTGCTGTGCTTGGGCTTCTCACTGTTAACTGGCAGTAATGGTTCTTGGTTTATCTTCCCACGTACTTGTGCTAGAGGAGTGCTTATATCCTAACTCATGAGGGTCTGTCTTGCTTTTCTGCAGCCTTCCTCCTCCAAGCTGTCCGCCTCCCTTTGTCAGACATAGTTACTGTATCTGTGTTGACTTCTGTGAACAGATTTTATAGAAAAACCTGAGGAATCCCTCTGCTTACCTACCTGGTAAATTTGTTCTTTTTTTTCTCTATCTGTTTGAAAATTAATACCAGTTAAAAATACTGTAGAACTAATCTATCTTGAATAGATGCAAAGAGAGGAGGCTGTCTTAGTTGAAAGAGTAATATTTTGACATGAACGTGGTTAATTCTTGTTCACTTCGTTTTGGTAGTTTGCTCATACAGGTTTCCCAAAATTGACTCTAAAGAAAACTGATGCAGTGAACAAGTGTTGATTATGCCTTGAGATTCTGATCGTGTACTACGGTTTCTAAGAGGTAATCCATTCCTTTAGAAGCTCATCTGAGCAAATGCTCGTACAAATCCATTTCAGTAGCCACAAGCTTCATCACGATGGACAGCTGGAGAATGTTTATAAACTCTTTGGATTGTGTGGCAAAAAGGGAATAAATGCAGTCTTACAGGGCCAACACCGAATACGCGAAAACAAGCAAATCAGGGGCCTGAGTAAGGAGGGTTTATTTTCGGTGCAACATACCCAAGCTCTTTTGGATTGCCCGTGGTAAATTGATGAACCGCAGGGCAGCCGTGGCTTAGTCACCAGAGGAGGATGCAACGCTACGGCTCCGACACCGAATGGGCACCAACCCATCCGTTGTAGGGCTGGCCGCTTGGTGAAACCAGCCCGTTGGATGCAGGAATAGTGCCGCGGGAACAGGTACAGTCGCCATTAAAAGTAAAATACACGCGGGGAGAAATAACGTCACTCAGCGTGGCTGAGGTAACGAGTCCTACGCACCAGGCGTCCCTGGGGCGGGGGTGGAGAGGTGGAGAGGGAGCGAATCCATCAACCCGTGGTTTCGGTGTGGTTCCGAAGCAGCTCCTGCCCTGTTTTAGGGCCGACATCGGGGCAATATTTATACCCGGTTTCTCACATTACATCATTGGTGTAGGCGAGCATGTGGGGAGGACTGTAGACAAGCTTATCGATTCTGTTAATTGCACAAAGTCCGTTAATTGACACCCGCATGGGTGGAGGTAAGAGCTCGTTTCGTCCGGGGTGGGGGGGGGGGGAAATGGATAAATGTGCACTGGACACTTTGCCCCATTTCACACTCCGCTGGGCATCGAGATAACAGCTACCACCAGGTACTGATCTCGTGCTGGTTGTAGTTCCAGTGCCACAACGCCCGCTGCCAAGTTCTGTCAGTAAAGAGCTTGCAGGGATCCAGCTGTGTTGTGTGCTTGTCTTACCTGACTTGCTCTTTGTGCTGTGACTTTGTGCTCCCTGCAGGTTGTGCATGGCCGATTGGCATCATGAAGCTTAATGTGCTTTAATATTGAGAACCTGATTTTGCTGGGTTGATGGTCCGTGGATGAACATGCTGGGTGGCAAAACCAGTCATAATTGACAGCGACTAACTCAAACCTTTCCCCAGAATTTACCCATCAGAACGATAATTCATGAATTCTCCTTGTGTCCCTTTTAATTAAAACAGCCTTCCTGCTCTTCGAATAGAACAGTTTAAAACTTTCTTTTGACATTATCATTATGCATTTTTAAGTGTTTTAAGGATTGTGTTAAGATAATATTCCTCTGTTTGGAAGTTCAGCAGAATGATCATTAAATGCCAGTGCTTTTTGCCAAAACCAAGTTTTTGTCTTCACTGGGTATTGGTTGAAAATGCCAGTAATTTTCCAACACTAGTATGTTCTTCATTTTGGGAGAACGTAACTGTTCTAGTCGATGCCATCAATATCAAAACATCGAAGAATTTTTTTCCAGATGTTCAAAGGGATAGTAGTTACTAGACAACCAGTAGCAGCTGTTGTAAGATAAAACAAACACGATGTTTTGAGGAGGAAGGAGATCACATGGCTTTGTTCATTGTGATTTTGTATTACCTGGTATACAAAACAGATGAAGCCTTACTTTGGGAGAGGAGAGATTAGTAGTGAAATGATGAGAACATGATCTGTTGAGAATGTTTGCTACTGTTAAAAGTCACAAAAAGGTAATCCACTGAAAGGAATAAAGCAGAATCCCTGTAACACTTCTCTCTCTATATATATATACACACACTGTAGGCTGTTTCGGCTCTTCAGTGTGCTATTTTCTGAGATGGCTAATGTTCATTCTTCATGTTCCTTAAAGAAAGCAATAGAACAGAGTAAGGGAGAAAATGCAATTGTTTGTCTTTTTTTCTGTGACTGCCATCATAAAGGAAAATAATTGAATATTTTTTCATTTCATCCCATCTGGCCTTGTTTCCAAAGGAAATAATAGCATAACAGGCAAGGCAAAATTAGAATTTTCTGGAATGACTGTTTTACTTAAAAAGGATTGTTTACTTAAAAAGGAGGTTAGTGAGCAGTATAACTTGAAAAATTACCCTTCTGAAACAATGAAGAAATGAACATTTATACTTTTATGATAATGCTATTAAATCTTCTGTTAGCTGCTGAGTGATTCTTGTTAGGTTTACCTTCAGATTACTTTTTCTTACTGTATTTGCTTCATTGTTCTTTGTATAAGTTACTTTGTTTGCCTAATATTAGTGGAAAGAAGTAAATCAACTAGTATATCTTTCTGGCTTTGAAACCAAAGTACAAGGACTAGGATGCCACCGGAATTCCAGTATTCCACAGCCACCCAGTTATGCAGGAACAGCATGTGTGAAGTACTGGGCACTGAGCTAATGTAAATGAATGTGGGAGTTTGTACATTGCAAGCTTTAATTTTGAAGTACTGAGGAACTGCAACTTCAAAGCCTGACTCTAGGCTGAATTTGTCCCTGAGCAGCAGTGGCTGGCCGAATTAAGCAGCAAATTGTTTTGTTTGTTCAAAGCAAACCCAATAGTGCATACATTCACTTTATCTAATTTCCTGTGATTCACACAGTCTTTGCTACGTCTTCAGTACTAACCCTTTGCACGTGAATGCACTGTTTGACTGTTAAAATATATTAATAAATTGTCCTATAATATCACAACCACATTTTGCTCATATAGTTTAAGTAGATCTGATGAAATTATTATTTACTGGTTTTTAATGATCTGTGGAATATTCATAAATATATATAGCTGGCTAGCTTCCCTTTTACCTCCAGAATAACTTAGTGTGAATGAAAGCACCCAAAGAAGGCAAGGACTGCTGTATGCTATTCCTTTACCTTCTTTTCGTGGTTTAAGGGGGGCTGTACCATGTCTTTATTGTTTCATAGCTATTATTAAACACCCTTTTTTGTAAAAAAAAAAAAAAAAGTTTAGCTAAGTCTGTTATGTGTCACCAAGTCCTTTTCCCTCCACTACATAAGCAGAAAACCTCTCCAAGTAACGTCCGTTTTGTATTTAGCAAGCACCGATCCGTGACAGACGAGTGCTTGGCTTCTACTTGAGCGTGAGAATCATGGAAAGCCACTCTTAATTTTGTTGCTTTTTGATTTGTAAGAGCAGACGGTCAATCTGATCAAAGAAATGCTTCTGAAAGAGCACTCCTGTTGGAAAGACTAAAACAAAAAAACTAAAATACTGTCCTGGGAAATAGTTTGGCTCTAGCTTATGCAGTGAAATATAAAATACAAGCTTTAGTTATTATGTTTTTCTTTTTCCTGTTTGCTTTCTCTAAATCAGCCCCTGGTCTAATGATTTTCTCCACTGAGAAAAGCATTGGATCATTTCTTATGAGCGGTAGTATACAAATTGTTGCCTAAGCGCTGTTTGTTTAAACGTACCTTCAAGGCCCTTGAGATTGATTTCGCCACTTCCTAACGTTGTAAATGTACTGTGTTTAATTTCTTTAATTTGGATAGTCAGCGAAGCATGCAGCTTCATTTACAAGCATCAGAAAGGGATCAGGACTCATTTGGGGTTTGTTTGCCAAAAGGTGTAGACACAGCTTTCTTTGCATGCAGAATGTGTGCTGTATTATCCAGCGTGTTGGAGGTTTACCTTAATAATGTTCCTTTTCTCTGGCTTCAGTTTGTTTTAATGTATTTAGGAATTGGTCCTCTTTAAATCTTCTTTTCTTCTTTAAATAATTTCACTCCTTTGAACTTCATTTAAAACCTGTTGCATGTAGCTGCCTGTGCGACGTAAGTTTGTGGATCAAGATCATTGAAGGAGAAAATTCTGGAAAACTTTTTTAAACTCTTTTGGGTCAGTCAGAAACTATTTCTAATTACGGTACTTTACAAATGTTTGTGAATATTTTCCACCTCAGTGGAATTAAAGAGTTACTTTTAGGCTTGTTTTGGAGGGAGTGATCAGCTTGCTGATGTGTCCTGAAGACTCTTGTTAGCTCAGTTGTTTATAAACCTGAGTGCTGAGAAAGCTTACTCAAAACATTGTTGTGGGTTTCTGCTCAGAAGGGTTCACTCATAGCTGGCAGTATGTAATGTTAAAATTAGAGTCAAGTAAATAAAATTTCATTCTAAAGTTTAAATCTGATTACAATAAAGCACATAGGAAATCTGAGGAAAGAAATTACTGGTAAACATTAGGTAATAATTAGTTTTACTCAAGTACTTTCCTATTTTCAGCCAGTGAGTTGATCTAGCCTGTGATTTGAAGGGCTCTGAAGAAAGATTTTGATTGCTTAGCAGATGACCAAAATTTAAGAAAAAAAAAAAGTGAAAAATTAGGTTGTATTGATAACTTTTATTTTACACAGTTCCATATCTTACACAGTTATCATATTTCATTGCTGAAACTTAGTAGTAGCTCACAAACTTTTTTTGGTTATGTATTTTAAACTTTGTTAAGTGGCCTTAGAGCTGTCTTGTATCTTAATGCTTTTCTGTAGTTACTGTGCTTTGCCTCACATCTGTTGCTTGTATAACATTCCATGTAAATCTTGGTGAAGATTTTGTTGAGATAACTTTATTTGCAGTATTTCTTGAAAGAGTAAGCTAACTTTTCAGTATGCCTAGTGGAATGTCATTTTCTACCCTTGCCCTTTTCCACTTCTCAGATAAACTGGTGTTTGTGGACAGGATCTCTTTGTTTCTTCCTCAAATAGGGAGAGTAATCTGCTTTTATTTATCTGAAATACTGCATCGCACAAAGTCTCCCATCAGTTCCTATGGAAAGCATCTTGCAATATCAGCCAGTTATGAAAAAAGCTGTAAAAATTGAGTTTGTTTACATCATAGAATTACATTACAATTTCTTGGACATTCCAGTTTCCACTGTTGTGTAGTTAACCCAGAGTGATAACTGCAGCACAGGAAACTTTGAAATTATTTTTTCATCACTTCTATTTGAAAATTTTTCACTGATGCATGAGTTCAAAACAGAGAAGAGGAAGCATGCACACGTGAACCAAGTATGATACTTTCAAAAGTAGCGTGAAAAAATGTTACACGGTGAAAAGATAATTATGGGTTTTTTTTCCAGTCTGGGCTTAGCACAGCAAAGATCGTGTTTCAGATATGTTACAGGGTTTTGTCCAAAAAATAAGGAAGTAGGAGCAAGATTTGATAATATATTTAGTATCTTGTTTTTTTTAAGTTTTGCTTTAGGAAAATTAAGTTTGAGGCCTCTTTAACTCAGACAGTACAAATTAAGTATACATGCGCTTAAACAAAAAGCAAAACATAAAGGCCAGCTTCATTAGCTGAAATTTTGCTTCTGTTTTCTCAAATGTCCTTTTAAAAAGATTGTCCTTTTCCAGTTGATTGAATAGTTTATTTTGTACATTTCTTATAATATTCATACTCTTTTAATAGGCTCATCATATGGCATAACACAGGGATAATTAACTTCCTCTAGACAGTGTTCTGCATTGTAAATAGGAAAATGACCTCTGCCTGAAAATTGCCTGAATTGCTACTTTTTTTCTTGGCAGCTGGAGAGAGCAGGCTGTGCTGTCTGAACGTAGTATCTTCTGCTGGTAGTAATGGTGACTGTATACGTATTTTAATCTAAACTCAAATTCCTTTCTTTCAAATACATTTACACTGGCTGTATTATTTAACGTGCAAATTTATCAGGCCAAGGCTGTAGTTATGAAAAAAAAATTGTAATAGGAATGAAGTTCTGCAAGTTTGGTAGGAATCAGTTCCTTCTGTGTGAAAACGCATTCTGAGTTTTTCATTTCACTAGAGGCAAAAATTGTGTGAACGATAATGTGGGAGATGACAGCGTCTATCATATCGCATAGTCACTTGCTACTTTATTTCCAGGCTTTCAGACACTGGTGTTTTTTTCTGAAGGTAGAGCTCTCAGCAGGATACTTTCTTGAAAACTGTCCTTTCCATATCATTAGGATTATAGGATGTTTTCTACCACAGTAGTGTGGGTAAGCAAATCTTTGCAACAACCTTTTTGCACAGTGTCACTACTGTTCTTTTACGATTTTCTCATCATTGTGGAATTTCAATGTGATTGAATTTAGCTTAAAGAATTATTTTTTGAAATAATGTTCCAACTTTCAAAGAGAAAATCGAGTGTGCTTATAAGGAATACTAAATAAGAGTTAATAAAACTTAATTAAATTTCAGGAACACATTGAGTATTTCATCATTCGAATTCTGTTGGGTTCCTCAGTAGTAATGCTCCTCAGTACTGAAATACACACTGTGAAAGCATTAATGACAGCTTTTTCTCTGTCAGTGTTGAGCTAGAGGTGAAATAGCTTAGAGATGCCTTCATTTGCTATCATCAAACTGGAGGTCTTCCATGGAAGAAAAAATACTCGTAAAATAACATTTAAACAAAAAGGGGGAACGAGTTTCCAGATGTGTTGCATACTTGTAGTGTTTTGTGGTTCCACTGCTAGCCCCAGGTATCCCACAGTTAATTTATGTTAAATGTGATTATTTTTCCTAGTGCTTGTACTTGTGTCCAGATCTTGCTGAAAAAGCATTAGAACTTTATGCAGGGTATCTTGGAAATATCTGTAGTTAGCCACTGGATGGGAATTTCATGGAATGCTAACTGAACAGCAAACCACTTTAAGTAAATAAAATTATGTGTCACAAAACAAGCCCTTTTAAAAAAAACCCAAACCCAGCAACTTGCAAGTAAATACTTTTTGGACTTAAATATTTCCAAGGTAATTGTGCCAAGTGCTTATCCATAATCACAATCATAATATGTATTTTAAAAAGCAACTAAGTTCCCAACCTGATATATTTTCTTCGGTGGCAAAGGCCAAGCAATTCATCTGAGCCGGTAGGACATATCCATTTCACAATTCCTAGCTTTCTGTTTGAAATGAGAATGTGCTTTTTATAAAAACTTGGCATTCATTACCTAAGCAGGAAGCTTTTATGCTTAACCTTGTTTTACTGTTACTTCACAATCTGACAGTCGCGTGTCAGCCTGTGTTTTTTCTGAGGTAGCGCTTTGCTGTGACACTGTGCTGTGTAACCTCCAAGCAGGAGCGGGTATCTCTTACTTGGCAGATACCTAGGTGTCCTGATTCCCAGCTGAGATGCTTAAATAATAGCATAATGGATGTCAAGACAAGGAGTTTCCAAACTTGTGTTTGGGAGGAGTTGCTGCCAGTCTGTCGTGTGGGGTTGCCACACCTTTACTCTGCATGTGTATTAGTGTACTGTCAGTTTTCTGTCCCCCGACCCCGTCACAGAGCAGCGTGAAAACTGAGTAGATGAAAGCAAAGTTTATTTCACTGGAAGTTTTTGCTGGTTATTGAATATTTTTTCGCCTTTGGTAACTTCTGCAGTGTCAAGCCTTTACTGCTTTACCTGCAAGTTCCCTCCATCTGCACGTGTACAGCCACCTCCCAGCACAGCTGTATCTGTAAAAGGACACCGGAGAAGTCCAGTTCTTACTGCTAAGAGAAAGAAGAAAGGGAGCAAACATGTTGCTTAGAATTACAAGCCGACCTGGGCACTGGCAGTTGGTCCCCGACATTAACTCGGTCGTGGTTTCCCATGCAGAACTGAGTCCCTGTAAAATCTCAGGATGGCATTTCATTTAGGGTTGAGCTGCCTACCATCCTGTTACTGCATGAGACAGAGAGATTTCAAACCTCTCTTCTGGTTCTGAAATTGTTTACATGCTGAAACTCCAGATAGGTGAATTAAAGCCAGTTCCAACAGATTTAGGAGTATGTCTTTGATGTAGTGCAGGAGGCCCAGAGAAGCTGAGGGGAATTCAGATGCTCAGGTGATGTGAACTTCAGGGTGCTTTTTTTTTTTTTTTTTTAAATAAAATGAATCATTAAATGGGTATGTTGTTAAAGGGCAGTGGTTTCTTACAAAATTGTTTTCATGTTAGCATAAAATGGTCTGTTATTGTACTCGACGCAAAGTATGCTGTTTGGTACTTTTAAACCTAATGCAGCAGAGATTTCTTTTCATGAGATGCACTTGCCTCTGTAAAAACAGAAAAAAATAGTTTTAAGTTTGAAGTCGTTTCATTTTGCACTATTGTGGTGGCTTTGTTCTTGTTTTTTATCAATGCGGTTTTCAACGATGTTTCATTTGGTAATCCCTCACCCATTAAATCCTGCACTTCTCATCAGCTAATTCTTTTTAATACCTAGGTATTTGAAAATCCCAGTTTAAGTGCTGGGAATGATAATCACAGGATCCTTTGGGTATCGTATGTTACTCGAGGGTTTTTTTGTCTATGTGGAGGAACAGCTGGTGCTCTGTGAAATGCAGACTAAACAGAGGAACCTGCTTAGTACTTGCAGTCTTTTTGTTGCAGATCACATATGAAAAACATTTCACACTTTTGAGCTTGTATCTGAGGTAGAGGTACACGCATTAGATACAAACCCAGTATTTCTGGTGTACAGAGAATTGATAGAAGTATGATGATACTGGCAAAGGGATGGTGGTACAGTATTTCACTGGCATGTTTAAAACCTTAATTCATGTGTTTTTGAATTATGACCGATGAAACCAGATGAGATAGGGGACATTGTGTATTGCTACTATTAGCATCTAACATATGGTAGTCTAATCATAGAGATCTAATACTTTGCTGCTTTGGAACAGATTAGGACACTGTATATCCCTTATTATCTTCTGAGGAAAATACTGTGTGTTATGACCAAGTATACTGTTGTGTGAACCCCTTTCTTTCTTAATATTTTCTGGAGGAGCTGTTGGGCGTTTTGTAGCTCAGCACTTTCCTGCAAGTTACATTTGCTCTAATCAGGCTGTGGTTTTGATCATTTGTCAGTTTTCATTAGGGCCAGTCTCAAGGAGATGAGTAACTAAATTTTGTCCTAACTGGGGGACTTGTATAAGTACCCGTCTAGAATCTGTTAAAGCAATTGAATGGCTTCCACTGTGCTGAGTGTGCTTTGGATTTGGAGTGCAATCTCTAATTAGCATGTGTTTTACCTAGTAATTCACCACTGCTAGGGGTAATTGTCTGGCTATATGCTGGAATAAAGTACCTATTTTATCGCTTTCTGCTTTGTAAAACCATCTGTCTAAGAGCGATCTGTGTTCACATGTGCAGTTTAGGGAGATGTGTGGAGATATTTTCATGCTCATGTATTACAAATACTTAATTAAAGAACTGTTTTTCTCTAAAGACTTTTAGAATTAGTATGAGTCTTCTCAGAGAACTTTGCTTGACTAACTTTTTGAACTGGCTGATCCTGATGGTCTTTTTTGATGAGCCACCCATTAACCCATTTCTACCTCCCTGGCACATGACTGCGGAAGTAATCTTTACCAAATTTATCTTGTCCTTGAAATTGTTGTTTGGCTATTTATGTGTTACTTCTGGGTTTGGAGTAGGGTTTTCCTAAGCATTATACATAATGTATATTGAAAAGGTTAGCTATAGACTTGTTGTACCTAACTGTAAGGGCCTGTATGGGTCTGGAGGTTCTATTTTTCTTCACTGCAAACCATA
Organism: Bucorvus abyssinicus; assembly: GCA_009769605.1. Lineage (NCBI taxonomy): Eukaryota > Metazoa > Chordata > Aves > Bucerotiformes > Bucorvidae > Bucorvus > Bucorvus abyssinicus. Next base: position 80,315,065 of record CM020063.1, read on the forward strand.
ACCTCTAGATCTGAGTTAGGAGGATTAAAACTCTGCATTTCAGGAACAGTGATTTTGTTTCTTTGATAAGATCCATCCAGCTGTGCTGACTTTAATACAGCACCACAGGAAAGCAAGTATTATCAGGTTGACATATGTTTATATTTTCTGGGTGCCAGGCTATAAAAGGTAATTCAGGTTACACTGGTTTTGATTAGGCTTATGACCCCAAATCCTGCTTAGGTTTTTTGCCAGCTTACGCGGGTGTATATTACTGTATTTCACATGGATTTATGTTATTGTATTTGCATGTTAATTGGATAGTCACCTTTTAAAGTACCTTTAGAAATTTGTAATTGTTTCTTCTTATACTTACAATCTTTTGAGAAGTTCTTCAGCCTCCTGAGTGCCCCCCAAAAACAGTTCCCCTTCATAATGTAGCTGTTTTTCTCAGCTAAGGTGTAAGTTCACACAACACCCTCTATTTCAGTATTAATATTCACATAATAAATACAAGTGCCCCTGAGGGCTTTCAGTGGTTAAAATTAAGCTTAAGAAGGGTTTGGTATCAGTAGCTGGTTTTCGGCTTCTGATTAGGTTCTTAGCATTAAACTCTTACTCTGTTTTGTAGTTATGCCCTGCAAGATCCTGGCTTCTTTGAGGTTTGACAATGGTTCTAAGCTCAAAGCTGGAGACTGAACTTAAAAGTTTGAACCTAATCCACATTAGATAACTATGTGTTTGGTGTTAGCAGGTGTGGTGAACTGTGTAAGTATAAGGGACACTTAAGTCTGAAGGAAGGATGAAAAGTGTTGACTAAATGTTATGTCTTACATAATTTGACACTTTAGTCATCAAACTTGCCATTGTGGCACTACGTATTGGGATGTAAATGTAAAATGGTCTTTGACGTGGTGATGGATATTACAGTCATAAGTGGTTGCAGATGGTGGACAGGCATGCACTAGCATGTGGGTCTGGTCCCTTAGAGAAATCAGTCATTGTCAAGGAACTGCAGTAGTAAATGACTGTGGCTAATGTCAGATCCACTGCAAAAGCTCTGGTTTTGATACCTACGTGCCCACAGAGTCTCACTGAAGGACTGCATGGCATTCTTCAGTGAAGGCTAACTGGGAATTGATTGCATCTAATAAGTGTTACCATTCTGGATCAGATCTGCTCAGTACTACATGGGAACCTGGTTCGCTAGGTACAGTGATGTGGTCCTATGGGGCTGGGATAGTATTTTGGTCTCAGATCAGAGATATTGGAGGTAGAGACAGGAGGTTGTAGAATCATGTTCCTTAGAGTCTTTTTTTTTTTTTTTTTTAAACAGCGTGCTGAAAGCAGCAAAAGTAGGAGAGAGGATTTTCACCAGCCTAAGTTAATTCACCTTTTCTTTCCCATGCTATGCTATAGAATTTTAGTAAGGTCTAGGTCCGGTTCGGACACTTTTGCTACGTAACTTCACAGAAAGGAAGACGTGATAAAAAAGGCATTTGCCTATGTACAATTGTATGTATGGTGTGCATGCATTATGTGTACATACACACCTCAAACAATGTGTGCTGGTCTTGGGGGCTTCTCACTTTAAAGCTGTATATTTAGATCCAAAGTGACTCACTTCAACAATGTGCTACACTTTCAAGCAGTGCTCAGAGAGCTTGCTTGTGTATGGGAAGTAAGTTGCCACATTGAAAACACGAGAAGGCATGGGCTGCTTTTGAGTGTTCTGATGCCAAAGCTCCTGAACTGCACTGAGGAGATTATTGGGTTTTTTGTGTGGGAGCAAGCTCAGCTCTGGAAGTCATGCCTGAATGGCCTGTTACTAGCTGAGGCATTGTGGCATTCAAAAATGACTCCGCTGCTTCTGAACACGGGGTGCTAAGTCTAAACCGTTCCAGTGTGCGCACTTGCTGCGTGGAGTCTCTGCTCTCTTGGTATGTTTCACCAGGTTCAGTTATCTGTATCAGCAACAACTTGCTGACTGAAGAAGGGGGATTCTTCCAAGCACCTACGGATAGATTATGGGGCTGCTACAGATGAAACAGAAGGAATGCCATCACCTGCTTTGCTTGGCTATTTGCAAATAGCTTGGTAATAATAGTGCTATATTCCTTCACCCTTGTAAATGGCTAGCAAAATTTTAAAAATACTGATGTGAAAAGAAAAAAGGCTTTATTGCTTTTAAAATAAAAGAGCTTTTATTGCTGTTTGATAAAAATGAGGAACAAAATACTCACTTTGAAGGAAAATTTTCTAGGTCTTGCTAGGATTCGTTATGGTTGGTTTCTAAAGCTTTCTATAGCTCAATGCAGAGACCGTCAGCTTATTCTGGAGACGGAATGTTGTCGTGGCGTGCCCAGCTCGCAGCTGTACATGGTGCCTGTCATCCTGTGACGCTAGCGTGCGAAGCTCTGTCCGGTAGCCCTCAGAGCCTTCCTGTAGGTAAGTTAATGGACCGTGAGTGTGGATTTATCCCCATTCACCTCCCCTTTGCCAATAGTACTTTAAACAGAAAGATGCGGCGCGTCTGATTCAGGGAGAGCAAAAAAAGTGAAGGGTGAGGACAGTTGTCCTGGTTTCATACCAACCCAGTCTGACTGCCGTGTGACACAAGGCGGTTCAGGTGTTCCTGCCCTGCTCGCCCCTGCCCCTCGTTGGCTGTGGAGCGCCGTGGCGGGACCGCGTCCCTCTCAGAAGCTGTGTGCGAGAGAGACCGCTCGCGCCTTTGCCGCCCGCCTCCGGCACCAGCCGCTGCCCGCCTGCGCTCGCGCCTGTGCCGGCTGCCGCCCTGCGACCCATGGCGGCCGCCATTTTGCCTGCCCTGAGGGCCGTGAGGACCGCTCTGAGGGGACGGCAGGGTCCGGCTGGCTGCTGCTGCTGTCGGCTGCTCGACGGGAGCTCTGAGGTGAACGACACCGCCTGTTGCTGCCGCCTGCCGCAAATCCCTCCTGTCACTTTGCCCCGGCGGGGACATATCACCCGTGTCCGCCTGCCGGGACTGTTAGCCCCACTGTCGCTGCTGCGACCTGGCCCGGCAGGAGCCGCCCCGGCTTCAGTCCCTGCCCGGCGGCTGCGTGCCTGGTAGTTGCCCCGCCGTTAACCCTCGCCGCACCACATCCCCAGACCTTGTTTCTGTTTGTCAATCCCCTGCTGTTGTTGTTTGTTTGTATATAATACCGGTTTTGTTGTTACTAAGATAGTTTCCAAAACTCGGCTGAGGCCTCGTCCCTTTTTTATCTTTCCCTTTGATCTCTCTCCTAACCCTTTCCTCCTGGAACGGAGAAGGGGCTGACTGGAGAGAGAGTTTGTCCCCTGGTTTGGCCCTGCCTCAGTGCCAGCCGGTGACAACAGTCTTAATAATTGGCAGTTAAAATTAGTATGTGAGCATTTTTGGTTTTCTCTTTTTTGTTTGTTTTTTGGCTAACCACAAAGTTGGTTTCTGGAGAACCATAATCTTACTGGCAGGCTCCACAATGCCTATCTGCCATCTTTTCTGTATAAAAAGTCAGTACTTTCAGACTTTTTTGACCAGCAATAACTAAATAATACTGTTAGTCAAAAAGATCTGTAGGAGAATCATACATGATCTGCAATCTTTAGTCCAAAAATCTGCACTGAATTGGGGTGGTTTGCAGAATGGGATGCACAGCAGCTCTGCTTTGATCCCACTCTGCCTCTCAGGAGACTCTTTCCATTTAGTTTCCACTCCTTCTCTATGTAAGATCCTATTCTGTCCATCTCCCAGAGCTGTGCAGGGCTGATGGCGTTCAGGTTCTTCTCTTGTCCTCACTGTGACTCAAATAGCCTTTTCAAGCTCAATATTATTTTGGCTCAATGGAAGTTTTGTACGAGGTGCCTCTGCCTCTGGGGAGAGGGTTTCAGCCAGCTTTCAGATTCTCCCTACCATGCTACTTTGGGCTAATATTTATTTTGGGCTATGTTTTTATCCACCTAGTCATAGTATCATGAAGTCATTGAGGTTGGAAGGAAACTCTGAAGATTGTGTTGTCCATTCCATGCCTCTGCTCAAAGCAGAGTCATCTATGGCAGGCTTCTCAGGTCTGTGTCCAGCTGGGTTTTGAATATCCTCTAAAGATAGCGACAAACTCCCTGGACAGACTGGTTGCATGTTCAGTCATCTTCACATTAAATAAAGTTTTTTCCTATGTTTTAACAGAATTTCTTGTATTCCAGTCTATCTCTGTTGCTTCCTGTCATGTCATTTAGCACCAGTAGAAGAATCTAGCTCCATCTTCTTTACTCTCACCACCAGATATTTATGCATACTGCTAAGATCCCACGTTGAGACTACTCTTCCTTATGGGAAACAGTCCCAGCTCTCTCAGCCTCTTCTCATATAAGAGATGCTTCATCTTAGGGACCCTCCACTGGACTCACTCCAGTGTGTGCATATCTCTGTTATAATGGGGAGCCCACCTCTGTTATAATGAGGAGACCTGGACCTTGCACTCAATATGTGTCTCACTAGTGCTGATTAGAGCGGAAGAATCACCTCCCTTGACCTGCTGGCCTCACTACTAATGCAGCTTGGGAGGCTGTTGGCTCATATTCAGTGTCCACCAGGACCCCCAGGGTCTTTTTCATCATGCTACTTTCCAGATGGTCAATCCCCAGCATGTATTGATGTCTGGGCTTGTTCCTTCCCAAGTGCAGAACTTTGCATTTCAGTTTGTTGTACTGCATGAGGCTCCTGTTGGCCTGATTCTTGAGCCGATTGGGGTACCTCTGAATGGCAGCACAGCCATCTAATACATCTGGTCTTCCACGACTTTCCAGATTGTAGACCTCTCAAAGTTTTAAGCTAGTTATGTTCATCAGACAGAGCTTACTTCAGGTGAACCTCAACAGGCATGAGTCCTGTGCCTTCCCATTCAATACTGGTGAATGTAACAATTTAGAGACACTTTTCCCTTTTCTTGAAGTTCTATCCTTTGTTGCAGTCTCCAGTGCCAAACATACTTGTGAAAACTAAGCTAGCAATGCTTAGTAAATGACTTTATTACAAATATATGGCAACGTACTGTTCTTAGAAAGTTCCAAACACCTTCAAGGACATGAATTGTAGCAAGCAAACTGCCCAGTGTTGAGTTTTAAAACAAAGACCCTGAAGAAGTATATCATACAATTACAAACATGTCTTATCCTAGATTCATTCATTCATGGCTTGGCTTCGTGGACGAAGATTTGGGAAGGGCTTTAAACATGAGTACACCCTTCAAGCCCGCGCAGTGGATTTTTTAGGTGAGGCGCAGCGTGCGCGAGACTGGCCCCACCCTTTACACCTGAGGTTCATCTGCCAGGGCCTAGCGAGCTTGGACGGTGACAGCGAAGTCCTCAGGTCGTAGGTTTGGTTAGAGTATCCTTCTCTTAGATGGATGGCCTTACAGGGCTAAACGAGCTCCATCTGCCCGGGTTTGGAGTTAGAGTTGTCCTTCTCCTAGGATGGTTGCCCAAAGGCTAGTGAGCCCATCCTGCCCGTGGACACCCTTTGTCTGACCCTTCAGTTGAGACCTGTCTGGCTTGGGAGACCCTACCGGAGGCATATTCCACCACCAGCATACCTCTCAACTTCACAAGGGCACGCAAGTTCTTTCCCCACGGCAAGGGGGTGCCCGTGGAAGAGTATCCTAGATATATGAAACTATTTCACTGATAGAAACTCATCCACAGTTGTCAAACCTACTTGAGCCAGAATTAGCAACTGCCCTCTAAAGGCAACGAGCTGTGATTTTTAAGCTTTTAATATAATAAGGAAGGCAAATCCCTCAGTCTCACTTTGAAAACTTTTGTGTACTCAGGGGAACTACTTGGGCTACAGTTTGGGCCCTGTACCAGTGAACTTCACTGTACTACAGCATAAAACTGACAGAGAGTCAGACACACATAAAAGTTCTACTGAAATTTTTTTTTTAAATCAAGTCAGATGACTTCTTCTGTAAGTTCATGTCCTGTTGTGACAAGCAGTGAGTAGTAGCTTGCTTAATACTGGGTCATGTTCCTTGAGCTAGAGGGAAAAGGAACAGAGACAAGTCACCCACATAAGGTCATTTTGGATTAACTAGAAATACCAGCCAACCTCCAAAAAGTCACCAGCAGAGCAGCCAGTCACCAGCAATTGATGAGAGGTTCCTTTGTGGTTGATACATGCCCTACAAGTTCAAAAGGAAAAGTATTGAAAAATTCTTAGACAACTGGGAAATTATCCATGAACAGTAAAATGGAGACTTCCAATGGGGAGGTGTCTTTCCAGTCCATACATTTGAACCTGCTGTGAACAAATGCCTTAGGCTTTTCAGTGCAGAGGTCTTTTGGTGTCAGAAAAGATGAAAGGGGGCTGCCCTGAGCCAGGTGACAGAACAAGTTTTGGAGCTTTGAGGGTCACCTGTCACAGCAGAGTTCTCCTACTGCCTCAGTGAGGGCAGGAGGATTAATTTGATAGGGCAAATCTTAAATGAACCAAGGCCACTTTAATTCCGAACACTGGAGATTCAGTGTGTTTTAGAAGCATTTTCATATCGCACCTATTGCAGTGCATCTTAGCACATTGGCAGTTTAATTCCCACAGATTCCAATATTTACACAAGAGATCTTGTTTTAACATCCTTCACTGTGGAGAAGGAGAACATCTGGGGTTTGCAAGAAGTGCGCACAATCCTAAGTGTGGAGGTAGGAGCCAAAGGAAGATGGATCAGCCCAAGAGTGATTGATGGGTTTTGAAAGATGGTGTCTGGTCTTCAGTTGTGTGCCAGAATCTTTAATTTGTAGGTTTTTTATTAAGAGTAAGAATACTGGAGCCCAGATTATTTTGGGGTATTTTTTTGGTAGCCAAAAAAAAGTGCAATGCACTATAAAGAACTAGAGGGTCGTTGTTTGGAAAATTACAGGAAAAGAAGCTGCCCCTTCATGTCTATCCCATAGAACACTGTTGAAACAGGATTTTTGGAACTGCATCAAGTTTAATCAAGACATTGATTATCAGAGTGTTTTCTGTGGAAATGAGCTGGTGAGAATCTAGTTTTGCGTGGTGCTGCTGGCCGAAGTGCAAGATTAGAATTGATTGAAAGGAAAATGATGTCCTGAGTATTGGACCTGTCAGAAGACAAACCAATAGCTAGGCTGTCCTGTTAGATGTTCAGATATGTTGCGATAAAAGAGTTGGCCTTTATCACATGCCTCGGCATACCTTGGTTTTTAATGTGTTTTAATTATAGTGGTTTTATTCGGTGTCTTTTTTACATTACAGTTCTGTTTTGTGGGATTAGCAGTAGTTTGAATATGTATTTGCCTGAAGGATTGCACAGAAATGTAGCTAGAAACATACAGATCCAAAAAATATAGTCTCAATAAAGAAGAAAGACGAAGAGTGGGAAGAAAAGAGTATAACATAGAAATATCTTTTGGGTCTTCACTGTTTGTTTATGTGTTGCCTGCTTGGATTTTTGTGAAGACCGTGTTTCCGGAAGTGTTAGCTAAACTGAGGAAAAAGGAAGAGGGGTGTGGAGGAGACTAGAAGGGGGTCAGGAGGAAATGTAGGAGAGAAGGATGAGACTGGGAAGCAATGAAGTGAGAGAGGATGAAGAGAAAGGGGAATCTGAGACACAGCAAAGGGAGGAAGAAAGTGGGCTCAGGAAGAGCACTGTGTCATTCACACTGGATGCCGCTTACTTTCTTCCCTTTTTCCTTTACATCTAGAGAGACAGTCTTTCTCTTTGAAATCCCATCATTGTATGGTACAGCCTTGCCGGAAGTAGTTTTTTTCAGCTTCTGGATTTCATTTAATATGAGGTGCTAAAACAAAGCTTCTTTCTCAACATTGAAAGAAATCTATCTGGATTCTTGTATCACACTTATTTTCAGATCTCTGCCACATGAACTTCAGGACCAGAAGAGCTTTTGGGCATTTTGCCATTCCAATACTTTTGAATTTGGTGTTGAGAAAAGTTAATTAACTGCAGTATCATCCATTTTATATGATGTAAACAGACCTTCCTATTCAATGTTAGTTGTTAATTATAAAAAATACATAGCAACAGTATATGTGTTTTACCTTTTTAATAATTACTTGCCCCATTTTGCATCTCTTTATGATAGTCTAGTTATAGCATGCTTGAAGTGGAAAATCCTGTCATTTATTTGTCAGTTTCTGCAGTAATAGTCTAGGGTGAGGGTCAGGCGAACTATAAATTCTCATATTGTCCCTGTTTAGCAGTGTTTCTCAGTCAAAGATGAGTTTTCAGACTACCACTTCCTTTAAAATATTTATAAACATTTAAGTCTGTATCCTGTCCATCACTAGATAGACTAAATACCCTTTGAAGTGAACACGAGCCACCCGTATATGTCAAAGGCAAGATGTAGCCTTTTATGGAGTGAAGTTACTGTAAAGGGACATGTACATCTTGGGGTTATGAAAGAAGATCTCATGCCTAAGTGTGTTTTGTGGTCCATCACAACTTTAAATGGGTGTGTATATTGGCTTCCACAAATGTGTTTTCTGGGAATTTTAATGCAATTCTAAATTTGATCATAGAGTGGGCACATATTTAAAGAGGTTACAGCAAATTTACCGTCTTTTCCTAATGACCCAAGACTCTCAAATACACCATTTTTTTTTCTTTTTTTACCAGCCATGTGATATTTGTAAATGAACATGTCCCCAGGCTCTGTACGTTAACATTGTTAGGTTGCCTTTGCTGACTCAGTGACTTGCAATATGCACAGGAATTGTTGCCACAGAAGTAAAAGCACTTGGCAATAAGCACTGAGGAAGTGTTATAGAAAGTCTGTCTTTGGTTTGTGTGTAGGCTGCAGTCAGTTTAAAGTCAGTGGTTGGAGCATATGAATGTTTTCTGAAACAGCTACTGCTGCTTTTGATGGAAGAACTTTGTATAAATGTGTGCATATTTATTTCCTATTTTTAACATTGAGCTAGATTGCAGCCTCTTGTTACTGCTGTAGTAGTGACATTTCACTGTTCACTAACTGCAGCTTTCACTGTTTTATGGGTTATTCTGGAAAAGGTACTCGAACCAAAACAGTAAGATTTTTAAAAGTGAGATGTTGATCTGAAACAGAACACTTTGCAGGAAAAGACTTAAGAATGATAGATCAGTCACTGCCTTCTCAGCTGTCTCACAGGAAGTGACAAGGTAGGGTTGCTGACAGTTCTATTTTGTGGGCAAATTTTCCTCATCTGTGGTGTCTTTTTGGTGCAAATTTGCAAATTTGGTGTAAATTTGCCTCATCCTTCCATTTCATAAATGAAGTTGGGAAAAGCTGGGTTACAGTGTGGACTAACAGATGTGGCTTGTATACCTAGTGAGATGACCTTGAGTGGCCAACTTGAGTGTGAAGTGGGTCGCCTCTGTTCTGTGGCAAAGTACATTATTTGGGGAATATTCACTGCCAATGAATTAATAGTAATGTGAGACTATTGTGATTTCTTTAAAGTAGTAACCTCTCATGAACTCTGATTAACAAAACAGTATTTTTCCTACCCTCTGCTAACACCTCTGTGGTGTTAGTTCTGGCATGCTTAAAACTTGAGAACTAGCTAAACCAATGAATTTGGATTTTAATGGACTTATTAATTTCAGGATGAAGAGTAAGAAAAGGTACAGATGATTCTGTTTTTCTTGAAAGGGAAAGAAGCTCAGCTGAGGGCAGTCTTTAGGAATCTTCATTCCTATAAAGATCTGTAAGGACTAAGGTGAATTGTGCACTTAGAGCTTTGGAGTGATGGTATTTTTCGGAGGATTAATTCAGCTGACTTCAGTGAGTTACCACTGAGTAATGTTGGTGCATCAGAAAGAATTGATCCAAAAGGTTTTCACTTGTGTCCTTGTAGAATAAGAAGCTTTATACATCTGTCTCAATCTCTGAAGATTGTAGCTGTTAGAGTTTTGGACGCAGCTTTGAATTTGTTTGATGTGTAACGTTTTTTTTCACAGCTACAGAAATTTTCTAGAGCCTCGCTTTCAGTTCTCTATCACTGAAGAGGTTTTTTTTTATCTTTTATCTTCCATTCTGTGTAAATGTCTTGTATGCTTTGTGTAGCATCTCCTTATGTAAATGTATACCTTAGGTTTGATTTATAGGGAGTGCATAGCATGAATGATCTTACTGATATGAAAACATTATCCAAGGAAAGCATGATTAAATGACAGCTGAACAGTTAAAAGTAACTTCGTGTTTGCATACCGTGGCCCACAGTGGGGACCTCAGCCATCCTGATATCAGCTGGAAGGGTAAAATGGCATGACATAAGCAATCTAGGAGGTTCCTGGAGAGAATTGGTGACAATTTCCTGACCCAGGTGATAGAGGAACCTACAAAGAGAAGTGCTCTGCTGGACCTCATACTCACAAACAAGGAAGAGACACGTTAGCAATGTGGAGGTGGAAGGCAGCCTTCCCTGCAGTGACCATGGAGCAAAGCTCAGGATCCTCAGTGGAGGGAGCAGGACAAAAAATCACAATCACAACCCTGGAGATAAGGAGATAATACTTCAGCCTCTTCAGGAATCTGCTTGAAAGAGTGGCTTGGGATAAGGCCCTGAAGGGAAGAAAAAAAAAAAAGGTTGATACTCAAGGATCACCTCTTTGAAGCTCAAGAGTGGTCCCTCCCAACAAGCAGGAAATCAAGCAATAAGCTCGAAGGTCTGCATGAATGGACAAGATGCTCCTGGCAAAACTCGAATGTATAAAGAAACTATGTAGAAGTGTCGCCGGTTGGCTGAGGCAAGCCAATTACGGAGACGTGCCCTTTCCTATCCCTGAACCCCTCTCCTCTGGGAGAGAAAGGGTTAAAAAGCAGAGATACAAAGAGGGAAAGAAAGATTATGTGAGACCTCTGAACGTTTGGAAAACTGAAACAAACTTTAATAAAACTAGAACAAAATATATAGTATGCAGGGAAAAACCAATGCAAAATCTGAGGGTTTATACGGGATGGAAAAACGAGGGTTAAACGCGAGTAAGAGAGAGAGGGGGACGGTGCCACGCAGAGTCCAAAATGGCGCCGGCCACGTGTGTGCCCTCGTGGAGTAAACAAAGGATCTGCGGCTGTTACGAACGCCGGGCTCCAATGTGCAAACCCTGAGCTACGCTGTTCCTACCAGTTCTGGTCGTGCGAATGAAAGGAAGCAAAGCAGCAAGAAGCGGCAGCGCTGGCGGCAGAGAGGGAGACACAGCCCCGAGGCGCGGGTCCCAGCGACCAGAGCAGTCTATCCCAAGCGGCATGGCGGGCGGCTTCGCCAGCACACAGCTTCGCTCCACTCCGGCAGCACGGGGGAGCCGTAGCCGCAAGCAGGCGGGCAGGGTCCACGCCGAGGAGACACAGCCTGTAAGGTCCCCGGAGCTAAGCCGCGAATCTGAAGAAGCCTCTTCCCGGAGCGAAGCTGAAGGTCCGCGGCGCCCCTCGCAGCGCAAAGCCGGAAGTGTCCGGAGAGCAAAAAGACCCAAAAGCCGAAAAGCCGCAGAGCCCGTGGCTCTTAAAGGCACAGTACGCTCACGAGAAACTTTCTCAACCAATGAGATGTGTAATCGTAGCATGGAAGGGAATAGTCCAATTGGTCAGTTTAAAACAAAAGCTTTCAAGCAGTTTTTTTCCTCAAACTGCTACAAGAAGGTGAAAGGTAACAGAGGAGGTATAGCGATGCTGTCTGAGAATGCAGGGATCTTAGGAAAGCCAAAGCCCAAGTGAGATTGGAGATAATGGTGGATGTCAAAGGCAACAATAAGGGTTGTCATTGTGAGGCCACTCTCAATAATCTTTGATCAATCATGGCAACTGGGAAAAGTGCCTGAGGACTAGAGGAAAGCAAATGTCACCCCCATCTTCAAGAAGGGCAAGGACACAGAGAACTACAGAAAGGTCAGCCTCTCCTTGATCCTTGAGCTGGTTCTGGAGCAGTTAATCCTGGAAACTGTTTGTACGTTAAGGACAGGAAAATCAGCCAAGGTGAAGTCATGCTTAACCAACGTAACCATCCACAATGAAGTGACTGACTTAGTAGATGAAGGGCAAGCAGTGGCTATTGTCTACCTAGACTTCAGTAAGTTTTTTGACACTGTTTGCCATAAGATCCTCACAGGGAAGCTGATAAAGTGTGGAATGGATGAGAAGGCGTTGAGGTGGATTGAAAACTGAATGAATGGCCAGGCCCAGAGGGTGGTTATCAGTGGCACAAAGTCTAGCTGGAAGCCAGTAACTAGCGGTATACCCCAGGAGTCAGTACTGGGTCCCATCCTGTTTAACATCATCATTTATGATCTGGATAATGGGACAGAGTGTACCTTCGTCAAGGTTGCTGATGTCACCAAACTGGGAGGATTGTCTGATAAACCTGTCACCATTTGAAAAGGCAAGCACTCCAGGTGACAGTTGTTCCCAGAGCAGTTTTAACTTTTCTGGGAGCAAAACAAAACAAAATAAAGTGCTTGAAGTGAGAGATGAGTGGAGGGCTTAACACACCACTTACAGCTGCGGGCAAAGAAGCAGGCTCAGCTAGGGGGAATGAAATTAATTTAATTCAAAATAACAAAAAAGACGAATCATCAGTCAAATTAGGTTAGGACAGAGAGAAAGAGAGAACAGTGAGATCTTAAATACATATATATATATATATATATATACATACACACCTTCCCTCCACTTCTCCCCTTTTCCCTGCTCTGTTTACTACACGGTGTCCTCACACAAGCACTTGGCACCAGAGGTGGAGGAGGAATACAGGAGTCGGGGGCGCAGTCCTTTTAACCTCTGGCATGATGTTCCAGGCTGTGTGACAAACTTTCTCTGAACACGTGGTCCTCTTGCCCCACAGGAGGCAGCTCGGCATGGCCACCTCCGTTCCATATGGGGGATGTCCATTGCCCGGGCCAACTTCCCCAGCACTGCACCGGCCTGGTTCCAAAGCTCAAAGTCACCGTGTCTCCAGGGGGTACCTGGGTCTCCGCATTCCAGTAGTGCCTCCATTCTCAGCTCTCCAACCTGTCCTCTCTTCCCCCGCTGGTGATCAATCACTTCTCAGTATGGGAGGGGGTGGAGGCCCCGTGTCCCTGCATCCCGGTCCCTATTCTCTTCCCCCGCTGGTGATCAGCAAAGATAAAAGTCGTCTTGCCACACAGAAGATCTTTACTGTTCCCGTATATACATGCAGGAAAGTTCCTGTTGCCAAGGTGAACTGCTCTGTGGTTCTCTCTTCTCTTTCATCCTTCCCCTTCCAAACGAAAGAGCACGCCACAAAGAAAGATTTTCCCTGCCTTATACAGTGTTGTTCAGAGAGGCGTTGATTGGCAAAGCTTGGGCCAGTGGTGGGCACGAACTTGGAGATGGGGTTACGTTTCACAATGTGAGTTACAGGGGCCTGTAGCCCCTTCCGCTTGCTACCTCACCACGCCAAAGCAAAAGGTGGCAAACCTCCTTTCATGCCCAAACAACGTGGGGCATAGCCCCCCTTGCCCTGGAGCCTAAATCCTGAACCAAGACAAAACCAGAGGGTTGTGCTGCCATCCAGCCCTCCAGAACCTCAACAAGCTGGAGGAATTAAACAAAGGGAAGTGCAAAGTCCTGCGCTTTGGGAGGGACAAGCCCAGGCACCAGTTACTGTGGACTGACTGGCTGGAAAGCAGCTTTGCAGAAAGCACCTGGAGGTCCTGGTGAGCACGGAGGTGAACAGGAGCCAGCAATGTGCCATTGCAGTAACAAAGGCTAATGGCATCCTGGGGTGCACTAAAAGAAGTGCTGCCAGCAAGTTGAGGGAGGTGATCATCCCCCACCCCTCAGTGCTGGCAAGGCCACACTTGGAGTGCTGGCTCCAGTTCTGGGCTTCTCCGTACAAGAGAGGAAGAGTCACAGAATCATTGAGGGAAGGTGTTGCCAGAAAGTTCGTTTCCTACTTAAAGCCTGTCCAGGTTCTACTGTTGGTTTCATAGAATACGCATGCACACAGGGTGTGCCTGCATTGTCTGTGATTTCCTTTTCTATTTATTTTATAAAATTATTTTTAAAATACTTACAGTAACAGTAGAAGACACTTTTTTTTGGGGTAGGGGCCAGCAGAGGGGATGGTGGCTTTTGCATGTTGAGCATGTGAACTGCTTTACAATGCCTCTTGTCCCATGTGCAAAACCTTAGAGGATTTGAGCAGAGATTGTAAGTTTTCATTCTAATGCAGATTTTGCTCTGATACTTTTCCTCAAGGTGTTTGGAATGACTTTGAGTAATGGAATAAAGAATAAATTGATCCTGCGTTTTTATAGCACGGAAGACCAGAATGAGCTATGGAACTTCTGCTTTATATGATTGTTCCTTGTTAAATTTGTTTGTTTGTTTGTTTGTTTCCTAAGAATCCTGTAACTGAATGGCTTATTTGCAGATCTGTTGACACTTCCACCTTCATGCTTAGTAGCAGAAGTAACATTGAAATAGTGAGTTTTGTAGGTGTCAAGTAAGTGGTGCTAGTGCAGAAGCAGATGTTCAGCTATATGCGTAGCTATGGACTTATAAATTTAAAAAAAGTATGTATTTTTTTCAAACAGAGCTTTTGATGGTGATTATTAAATATGTTTCGGTCCTCTCCCTCTTTAACTTTGGAAATTGCGTAATTGTCATTCTTAATAACATTCCCTGTCATTAGCAGGGGAAAAGTCATTAGAGTGTGCTTTTAACATGGGATTTTAGAATGAATGAAAGCTGTTTCCTTGGTTACAGATGTGGAAGATGGTTCTGAATCTTACAGAATGTGAATGGAGTATCTGAAGTAACTGCTGGGTTTTGGGGGATTGTTTATTTGATAGCTGTCAGTGTTGTTCGTCCCGTCCCTCCCAGATTTGTTTTTTTGTACATTTATGGGGGTGGGGGTTGTTTTTGGTTATTAAAAAGTAACAGTACTTAAAAATATTGCCTGACACAGATATGAGGACTACTCATTGGTAAAAGACCAAGAGAAATGAAAACACGTTTTGGTTTTGGGCTATGTTCCTGTTGGAAAATAAGAACTGACTGTGTATGAGCCACAGAGATGAAATCTGTAGCACCTGATCTGCAAGATGCGAGCTAAAGGGCTGCAGGATGTGAGCTAGAGAGCTGCAGCAGACGTGACAGCTGCGAGCTAGAGAGCTGCAACAGCTGTGAAAGCTCACTCTGATAATATGGATAAGAAATTACAAAATCATAATCAAAGGAACTGGAACAGAACAAACGGAGTTCAAGAGTACAGACTGCATGGGATGTGTGAAAGTTGTATCTTTAAGCCAGAACACTGGCTTATCCTGTGGATGACTGCTCGCGTGATTGAGTGATGTAAACCTTGAAAACAGGGTAATTGTTAATGGACGTGAGAATGTGGAAGTACGTGAACCTCCTGTTTGGCTGCGTATTCCAGGTTCCTTATCTGTAACTATAAAAGATGCTCGCGGAGAATAAAGTTTGGCTTAGCATGACTTAGCTGCCTCAAGCTGAGTTGTCTTTCTTTTCAGCCCATCACAGAAATCTGCTTTGTCTTTTCCCCAGGTCATTAAAATCAGTGTCTTGTCCCTGCCTCATAGCAGTGGAAACAACTATAGCTTTGTTTTTGTGTAACTATGCGCATTACATTGTGAAGCTAATTTCTGCATTTAATATGAAGGTTTAGTCTGATGAGAGCTGCTGAGGCAGCTGGGGTTGTTCAATCTGGAGGAAAGGAGACTCAGGGGAGACTTCATCACTCTATGCAACTACCTGAAAGAAGGTTGTAGCGAGGTGGGTGTCAGTCTCTTCTCCCAAGTAACAAGTGACAGGGTGAGAGGAAATAGCCGGGGAAGATTTAGGTTGGATATTAGGAAAAATTTCCTTACAGAGAGGGTTGTCAAGAATTGGAACAGGCTGCCCAGGGAGGTGGTGGAGTCCCCATCCCTGGAGGTGTTCAAAAGCCGTGTGGATGTGGTGCTGAGGGACCTGGTTTAGGGACCCTGGCAGTGCAGGGGGAACGGTTGGACTTGATGATCTGAAAGGTCTCTTCCAACCAGATGGTTCTGTGATTCTCTGATATGGTACCTCCATGAAAGTGGGTGACAGAATGGGCAGAGAAATCCTCAAATATTGCTGAATGACACAAAAGATTTTCCTTTCTGATAAACCTCTAAAATTTCCTTTCTTCTGCTTTAGGTTTCCTCCTTGAAATAAACAGAATTTCATTCTGTGTCATTTTCTGCCTCTGTTTTAAAAACAAGTTTTTATTGCTCTAACCTTGTAAATTGTCAGTAAATCAGTTTTATTTACCTGAAAGCCATTTCTGTTATATCCACATTTGCGCCCTAGCACCATTTAGTTCTGTATGTCAAACTGTTAATCCTACAGTTATAGAAAGTTGTTTCCTTCTGTCAGTTGAACAAGCCTAACAACTCTAATATAAAATATTGCAGATCCTGTTTAAATAAAGTTTAGTTTTTAATGCAAGCAGCAAACCTCCCAATTTAATTACTAAATGTAGTATCTTTATTCTCATAATTATTTCTGCCCATGAAATAGCTGTTTTTATTAACAAAAATAGCTATTTTTCTGTAAAGAGAATCAGAAATGTGGCCTGCCATAGTGGTTTGAGAGCAGCAACTTGAAGCTACTGAGTTTTGCAAAGCTGAAAAGTGAGCTATAGCGATTCTGTCAGTGAGCTTTTTCCAGTGGCTGCACACATCTGGAGAAAAGATTTAATACTAGATTCTGGTCTAAAGATGGCCTTGAAGATTACTTTTATGACCCTGAGTCTTACCTTTTTGTTTTACTTGTGGCATTTTGACTCCATCATGTTTATCGCGCTTGACAACAGGGACAGTTACAAAAGTAATTCAGACTTCTATTGCCCCTGCTGGCACCAGAAGGCTTGCTCATGCAGATATCCAGTGATTTGGCCCTTACCAGCACCACAGCTGTTGAGTGAAACACAGCTGCCAGGACAAGAGTAAAACCTGTTGTCGTGCAGCAGTGGATTAAATACATTTTGCTTGCTGACTGACCTACATCTCTTCAGTATGGCAAGTGGAAGTGAGCGCATGGGCAGGTCTATGCCATAGACGAAGGTATCATTGCCATCTGAGAGCTGATAATGGTGAAGAGCAACCTACATCTCAGTCATTTGACCTGCTTAAATGTGGATCTGGGATTTACAGTAGGTTTTATCTCCTCTGCCAAAGCTGCTGTTCTGATATTCTTAATGGTGGTAGGGTTAGCAAAACTAGTTAATTAGCTTTGCTCTGTTCTTTGCAATTACAGCCTTCTCATTTTGTTGTGGCTGTATTCAGAGTCTGCTCATTGACGTAATTAAGTTGCATACACAAAGTCCTTAGGAGAATAAGAGCATAGAGTTGTGCTGTTTGGGGTTTTGAGGGTTTTTTTGTTTGGTTTTTTAAGATAACTTCTTGTTATCTAATTAACAAGAAATTGAGTTATTAGACTTGGAAAGTAAAGCTGACAGGCAAAGGAGGAGTTAAGGACAAAGGAAACAATGGCCAAAACACATACAATGTTTTATTCTTTGTATTAACCGGCAAAATTCCAATATTTCTTTTAATTGAGAAAGTGGATTTGGGTAAGTAACACTTACCTATATGTCAGTCAGTAGTTGGAAGCAGAGGAAAAAAAAAGTGAATTCTTGAAGTGACTGGACGGAGGGCAAATATGTGGCACTAACTAATGTATTTACATCTCACTTTTTGAGAATATTCTGTCTCTTGACTGAGTTAGTAGAATGTGTATTCCATATTTTGGCAGTAATGATTCAACAGAGCATTTCCTGAAGATAAATGCACTTAATGTATTCTGGGCAAGTGCTTACCACAAATGTCACTGAGAATTAAAATACACTTTGCCTGCTTTTGGTGGGTTTTTTTACTTTGTTTTATTTTTTCTAACTCAAACTTTTTTAACTTGCTTGTAAAAGAATTCCAACACCTTGGATGTATATAGCCATGTTTTAAACCCCCCATTCACTAATGCTTCTAGAATGGATGACTTAAGACAGGATTATATACCTCCAAGGTATATAATATATTAATATTTTATTGGTCTATTATCTACAGTTTCTGTACTACCTGGCTTTTATTATCCTATTACCCTTTCCATTTTTCCTAATGTAAAAACTGTACTCCATTTTCTTAAGCTCCACCACTTGAAGTCTTAAAACACAAGTTCCAATTTGTGTGTCTCCATTTGTTTTCCAACTGTTTTAATAAAAAAGATACTCAATTGAAATCTGATTGTGTATGCAGTTCCATCCTGAAATGCAGTTATCTTTAGCTTAATACCTCACAAGTATGCACATTGGCACAACTACTCCCTATTCAAACTATTTTTGAAAGCCCTGCCACTTTTTAACATGCTTTAAAATGATGCTCTCTCAAGATATGCTTCAAAAGTCTTGTTTCATTTTAAGCTAATGATCCCTGAAGATTTTTTTTTTTTTATATCTTATGGGAATGGAGAAACAAAGAGCATGTGTTACTGGATTTGCACACAGACCCTGTATTCTGGCTTATGACAAGAGGCACAGCCAGGCACGTAAGGAGTTGCTGGAAGGAAGAATACAGAAGGAAGAACGTGCACTCTACTTAAGGTTAGAGTAGGGAGCCCAAAGCTTTTAAATCAACTTGTGTTCAGGATTATGAGGAGTCAAGGGGTAAAGCGCGATGGCTCTGTTTATTAGCCATGCATTTCGTACCACAGAACTCTAGCGTGTATTACAGATGATCATCTCTTCAAACCTGGCTCCATCTACCTTTGGTGTTTGTGAGACTTGGAAGAAAACATCTTTCTTACAAAGCCAAATTTAGATTTTTTAGATTTAATTTCATGCCACTATTACATATCCCTGACAATGAAGTTAACAGTTGCACAGTGTTTTTTTCTTAAACATTAGTAGAGGGCACTGCTGTAATGTGATAGGTCTGCTTATTGTGAGTTATGTAAAAGCTTAGGCCAGCAATTCAACCTGGACTGATCAGTGTTTTCCTTTCAAATATAAGGGTTCCACTGGCAGTGAAAAGTGTTGTTGGTGCAGTTTTGTTTTGTTTTCTTTTATTATTAAATTGAATTGTATTTTAATTGTATTTATGTTGGGTTCTTAAAACTTACATGCCAGGATGGCCTTTCTGAGGGCTGTGATACATGTGATATCAGCATTTTGTTTTGTGTGTATTCCAGCATATCTCTATGCTCCATCTCTCTCAAGTAAACCAATACAATGCCAAAATTTAAAAATCTCAAACATCTGTTGAAAGAATAGCTGTATTAATCTTCCTTTTATAGAAAAAATATTAAATATGCCTTACTGCTTGATTAAAAAGTTGCTTCACTCTTCCGATGAGTGCTGGAGGTCATGTTAACCTGGAGAGCAGAGCTGTGCTAGCAATGTTCTAGAGAAGGACTGTTTAACAACGTAGGTTTGAATAATGAAATGCTACAGCTTTGAAAGGAATTCCACAGTGGGTGACACAAAGTACGAAACAAGGTCTTAGATTAAGAATTGAAGACAGTGATAAATGTTTCAGAAAAATGGCTATGATATACGAGTAATACATGACATATTATACTCTCCTAGGTTGCCTGGGTTTTGCATGCTATTACTGTTAACGGTTGGAGCCTGCAGTTGCACAATCTTTCATTAAAGTGATACTATGGTCTGCTATGGTACTGAGATACAGTCTGATAAGGTGGGCACTCGCAGTATTTTTCCTGCTTTTTATATCTGAAGATGTAATGATCAGAGGAACTCTTCCTCTTTGTGCCGATGTATTTTCGACACCTAGTGGTACTAAGTGTAAATTACTAAAAATTTGTTACTGGGAATATTGTCTTACCAGCAGTAAGTTCTTAATGGAGAAGTGAAGCAAATCCTATAGCTCGGCCAGAATGCAGTTAATTGTTAAAATTCTGAAAAATTATAGTGACGGTTTTAAGCAGAAAGTGTAACAGGTATTTTTTACTGCTGTACCATCCTTCAGTTGGGGAAAAACAGGAAAAAGCTGTTCATGATCCTCTGTTAGGTCTTGATGTGACCCTGAGTCACATCACACTGATGCTGAATAACAGGAAATATAGAGAAAATGAATGGTATGATGTGAAAGGGGTCGAGCAATCACAAGAGAAATTTTTCTGCTCGGTGTTAGTCAAGTTTGTAAGGATGATTGAAAGTTGCAATAGGATGTCATGAGAGTAGGCAGTGAAATGCCAGGTAAAGTTAATTGTAGATCAATATAAAGTAATGTAGACGGAGAACATATATAGCATGCATTCTCTCTTTTAATTACTTACAGTACACATAACACATTTATGCTACTTCATAAATCTAAGTTCTAAATACTAAGACCTTAGTATTTGAAGTTTTGGTACTCTAGGTAGATCTCAGAGGTAAACAGAACTGAGAAAGCTTCCAGGAGGGTCAAAGGGATGATCAAGCTATGGAGGATCTTCCATCTGATAACTGAACTGGCCTGGTTAGGACTTCTCAACCTTGAAAAAGTACAGGTGAAGGTGAATACCTATGGTGGATTGACCTTGGCTGACCTCCACGTGCCCACCAAGCTGCTCTATCGCTCCCCCTTCTCAACAAGACAGAGGAGAAAATATGAGGAAAAAATTAATGGATCTAGATAAGGACAGGGAGATCACTTACCCATTACCTTCATGGGCAAAATGGACTCTGCTTAGGGAAAATAATTTAATTTATTGCCACTTGGTAACAGAAGGACAATGAGAAATAAGAACAAATCTTTAAACACCTTCCCCCTACTCCTCCCTTCTTCCCAGGCTCAGCTTCACTCCCAGTTCTTCTACCTAATCCCCCTAAGCAGCACAGGGATATAGGGAATGGGGGCTGTGGTCAGATTGTAATACTTCGACTCTGCTGCTCCTCCCTCTTTGCTCTTCCTCTGCTCTAGCCTGAGTCCCTCTCAGGTAGTCCTTCACAACCTTCTCCAGCATCATTCCATCACTCCACTGTGGTCTTCTCCATGGCTGCAGTAGAATCTCTGCTCTGAAGTAGAGAGCAGAGGTGCCTGGGGCACCTCATCTCCTCCTTCCTTACTGACCTTGGTGTCTGCAGGCTTTTCCTCTCACGTTTTCTCACTCCCCTCTCACAAGGCTGTTGCACAGCTTTTCTAACCCTTTCTTAAATACATTAGCACGAAGGAGCTACCAACACTGCTGATGGGCTCAGCTTTGGCTGGTGGCAGGGTCCCTCTTGAAGCTGGTACAACTGGCTATGTCTGACATGGTGAAAGCTTCTGGCATCTTCTCATAGAAGATACCCCTGCAGCCCCCCACCTCCACTTACCAAAACTTTGCCACAAAACCCCAGTGCCATATGATAAAGATGTATAAAATCAAGACTGTGTGGAGAAGGCAGTGGCAAAGACTTATTGAATATGAGAAACAGAAATGAAGCTGATGGATTCACGCTCAGAACAAATGACATCTCATAGGTGATAGAGCTTTGAAACTCCTTACTAAAATGTGCTGAGGATGCAAAAACTTTCCATGGCTTAAGGAGAGACCTGCCCAAGTCTACAAAATAGGTAGCATTCACCTAATGAATTTCTAAGCTAAGTCCTAACTTAGCTGGCCCCTCTTTTTACTCTTCTCTTGGCCACCACTTACAGACTAGGTTGGAGGTGGGACAATATTAGGAAATATGTTGTTATGTCCATTAAATGGGCTTAAAGCAATATGTACATGCAAAGTATTATATGAGTGATATAAGTTGAGATAAAACTTTACAATTTCTGTTTGTTAGGGTTTTTTTAAACAGAATCAATACTTCCCAGAGTTGCAGGCAGTGATGAATGCATTTTTGGTAGTTCCAGTTAGCATAATTTCAATCAGTATTTATATAAGAATCAGTAGAAAAGTGAAGCTAAATACTGTGGCCTAATGATAAAATTCTTCCCCAAGTTCAGGATTAGTGCAGAATTTATTGTTGAAGTGTAGACACCACATAAACTTTGCACAAAGTTATCAGGGTTAAGGAATTTGATTCTCTCACAAACAAAAATTTTCTCTTTTACAGTCGTGTACCTACCTTTTTTTGTAATCTGAATTCTATCTGCAGGATGCTTAGATTAAACATTGTAGGATGTATTACGATAAGACCCTTATATATCTTTTTTACAAAAAAAAAACCAAAACAAAACCCAAAACCCTCCCAAACCCAACAACAGAAGTATTTCTACTAAAACAATATAGATGATGGAGAATTCAGAAATGATACTACAGTTAATGGTGACTCTTATGCATGCTCAGATATTTGGAAATCCTGGCAGTTGAGAATGTTGTAGGTGCACATCCTTGTATGTACAATACTCTTTGTCTCTCCCCTCTTTCCCCCTCCCCCAGGCACAGGGGAAAGTGGCAAGAGTACTTTCATTAAACAAATGAGGATTATTCTTGGATCAGGTTACCAGAAGAAGACAGGAAAGGCTTCACAAAACTGGTTTACCAAAACATACATACTGCCATGCAAGCGGTGATCAGAGCCATGGATACTTTCAAGATACAATACACATCCAAAGAAAATGAGGTAAGCCAATACAAAGAAAATTATAATTTCAGCCCATGAAACTTCAGTTTGTGCACAAATTACTTGTGTCATAACCTTCTACAGGCAGAACCTTAAAAATCACTATGTCTTGTGGGGAGTATCATGCCCCACCATCTGATTGTATGGAACAACAGAACGCTCCTAGTGGAAAGAGGTGCAGGGTAAGCGGGGATGTGATGGAGCTGGTTAGGAAGGGAGGATTTTCAAAGTTGCAAGCTGGTAATAAGTACCAAAACCCCCCATGTCTTTTGGAATAAGATGTTAAGTTAGACTGTGCATGACGGACTGTGCATGATGGGGCCTCCACTCTTTAACATCATTATCAACAATCTGGATAAGGGGATAGAGTGCACCCTCAGTAAGTTCGCAGATGGCACCAGGTTAGGTGGGATATGCTTGAGGGTCGGAAGGCTCTTCAGAGGGTTCTGGAAAGGCTAGATTGATGGTCCAAAGGCAATTCTATGAGGTTCAACAAGGCCAAGTGCCACATCCTGCACTTGGGCCACAACAACCCCCTGCAACGCTACAGGCTTGGGGAGGAGTGGCTGGAAACTGCCCAGCAGAAAAGGACCTGGGGGTGCTGGTCAACAGCCAGCTGAAGATGAACCAGCAGTGTGCCCAGGTGGCCGAGAAGGCCAATGGCATTCTGGCTTGTATCAGCACTGCTGTGGCCAGCAGGAGCAGGGAAGTGATTGTCCCCCTGTACTGGGCACTGGTGAGGCCACACCATGAGTTCTGTGTCCAGTTTGGGAGCCCTCACTACAGGGACACTGAGGTGCTGGAGCAGGTTCAGAGAAGGGCAATGAAGCTGGTGAAGGGTCTAGAGAACAAGTCCTGTGAGGAGTGGCTGAGGGACCTGGGGTCTGGAGAAGAGGAGGCTCAGGGGAGACCTTATCGCTCTCTACAAGTACCTGGAAGGAGGTTGTATTGAGGTGGAGGTCAGTCTGTTCTCCCAAGGAACAAGTGACAGGATAAGTGGGAATGGCCTCAAGTTGCACCAGGGGAGGTTTCGGTTGGATATTAAGGAAAAATGTCTTTACAGAGAGGGTGGTAAAGCACTGGAACAGGCTGCCCAGGGCGGTGGTAGCACCACCATCGCCTGGAGCTATTTAAAAGACTCTAGGTGTGGTGCTTAAGGATGTGGTTTAGCGGTGACCTGGTGGTGCTGGGTTAATGGTTGGGCTTGACGATCTTAACGGTCTTTTCCAACCAACCAAAATGATTCTGTGATTCTGTGAATATGCAGACAGAGCCTGGTTTTTTGACAGAGGTCCAGAACGAGGAAATTGTAGGAGTCTATTGTAGGAAAACATCAGATCTACTTGATGCTGTGAGCTTTGAAACATGCCACTTCTTAGAGGCCTTTTATGGCCTTTTGGTAGCTACCTTTTTGTACTTAAATAACTTGAAAATGTAGAATGTATTCTCCAACCATTCTTCAGTTTTAATGTGTGTTATGCAATTTGGCATCAGTGCTTATGATTATTGACCATATAAAAAATAATCCTGCTTCTCTTGAACCAGTTGCATCCTTTGCATCCATCCACTGCACCAGTTGCTCAAGTATCATGAAGAATATGTAATCAAATTATTGGGTGATATTTATTTAAATTAAGAGAGATTTCCAGTTGGCTAAATTTTAGTGTTAAGATACTGAAAACTGTGCCAGAAGTATCAAGGCGGTAATAGTTTGTAGAATTTATGAGTTTATTAACTGAAGTACTACACGAATAAAAATATGTTTGATAGTCTACATTTCATTCAAAAAATATGATTGCATATGAACGATACAAAACCCAAAATTATGAGTAGATATTTTATTATTTAGGTTGGTTTGTGTTAGTTATTCTCCTTAGAATTATAGAGAAGAGGGTTAGAAGATGTTGCTTAAAGGACTGGGGAATTAAAGTTCTTCTATATCACAAAAGACAGATGGAGTCAGGAAAAACAAATTTTGAGCTTCAGGAAGCTGAGGTATTAGGGTAATTTTTTTCTACCTGTAAAGGCAGGGGGATTGATAAGTTGTTTGTAAAACACCTTTAGATTCTTAAGAAGGCAGCAGTTACACAAACAGCAAATGTGATTGTGAATATACTTAATTCTAATTCAGATATATATATTTTGATGATAAATAGTGGTAATCAGCGTGTATTTGAAGAAACACATTTGCACCGCCTCTTACTGAGTTTTGGTTAGGGTTGCTTTTTTCTTCCCGTTCAGAACAAAATACAAAGACTTAGGAAAGAGCAAATATTTTTTCATTCTGGTCTCTTAGAGCTGAGCTGGATACATTCCCGTAACACACCATTTTGGCTGTGTTCTTGGGGATAGCTGTACTGCAAGTGTCTTCAGATTCAGAAGATTGTAATGCTATACATTGTAATACATATATATGTTTTATAGTTGTTGTAGAGAGGCAGAATTTGGACTGATGCTTCTTTAGTAAAAGTAACAAATTGGTAAGTGCTAAGAACACAATTTGGCAAGCTCAGCTTCTGTGGCATTTACAAAACAAAGTCATTTTTGCTTACACACTGAGAAACTCTTGAGAGTCAACATGAAAATAACCACGTCGCCCCAGTCATTTTGCAGGAGACAACTGCATTTCCATCTTTCATTTAAGTGATGAATATAACGCAGAGTACTATAAGTCTTGTAATTGCCTTTCATTAAAGGATCTTAAGCCTGTAAGGAAAAACAGTTGACAACAACAGCTATAAACAGAGTTGTGATTCTGCTGTCATAATTTTATTGCAAAGGTGTGTCCAGTGACCATATAGAAATAGTCCAGTGTGCTTCTCCCCGTTTCAGTATGTCTCTCTTCTCCATGGCATGCCTTCTTTTCCCTGAAAAATTTGTTTCCATGTGGCCCCTTTTTTAGTTTGTGTTTGTTTGTTTGATTTTCTTTTATCCAGTTTGTGCTTTGACCAGGACTAATTTTCTCCTCTGTGAGCCTTGAAATTCTCTGGCTGCTGAATATCTTCATTTACTTTTTTTGTAGTGGAGATTTGATTGTTCTGCACCAAGTCTCTCTTCCCTGTAAGTGTGATGTGTGTGAAAATCCATAACCATCTGTGGACACAATGTCCAAAAAGGCCTCTTAGTGTTCTTAATGTTTGCAAATAAAAGCAAGTTTTTTTATAGAAGGTGTTTAAAGTTGTTTCTTATTGCTGTTGTCAACTGCAAGTACTTAAGTAAATGGTCTGACTTTCTGTGGATGCTGCATTGAGACGGGAAGGGCTTTTTTGTTTTGTATTGGTCTGAGGTTGCTTGGGTGAAGTACTTTTATCTATATAGTCATGCTTGATCTTTAACTGAGCAGGCAACTTTTATCCTATTTTCAGGTGGTGTGTTCTTCAGCATACTTTGTCTCATCCTCAATTCGAAGCTGGAAGGTATCATAGCATTTTTTGGGTATGTTTTAAAACCCTGTAGATTTTTAGTAATTCAAGGAATAATTATAGTACTATCTAAACCCAACAGTTCTGGAATAGATAGTTTGATGATTTTTTTTTCTCCTTTTTTTCTAATTATAATCACTCTATAAAATTTGCTGCTAGAGGTGAACAAGTTGGGGAGTGGGGTGGAGGAAGTCATATTTATGTCTTTTAAATGTTGTAGCTTGGAAATTGGTAAATTGAGTGTTGGTTAAGCAGGCAGAGTATAGCATGATTTACAGTCTCTGAGGATAGTCTTTTTGTGTGAGGGCTTGAATCAACGACTTCGACAAACATTTCTTCTTTCCATATGATAATGAAGACTGCCAGAAAGCAAGTTGAAAGCTAATGGCAGCTGGTCTCTTGGCTTCTTTCAGAAATTGTGATTGAGGTAATGTGAATATTAGGTAAATGAAGGAAGAAATATGCATGTGAGGTGCAGAGAACTAAAAATCACCTGACAGTGGACAAGTAGTGAAAGCTCGTTTATACTCTCCAAATTCTTTTTTAATCAACTTAAAGTCAAAGTGTACGAAAAGAAAACTTTAATCAATCAAGGAAGAGGAATAAATCAGGTGATGTTGGAGGAAGAGAAAATATAGCATTACATTTGTGAGTATACATCAGTCTTAAAAGGCAGATTTAAAAACATTTCTTGGTTGCCTGACTGTGCCGGTCAGTCACATTTTATTGGATTATCTTAGTTTTTGCTGTATTACAAATATGCAGAAGGAACAAGTTTAAGCCTATCATCTGAACGGGAGAGTCAACAGAGATTTTAAAATATTAGTTCACCAAAACTTTTCCCTCATCTTCCAAACCACCGTGTATCCTATATCACAGCAAAATCATTCATTTTAACTTGTCCACTTAAGGCAACATTAGCAATTATAACTTATTTTCATTAAAAAAAAAAACCAACCAAACCAGAACTATGCACTTAGCCCGCTGGGCAGACCGTTTTGCATAGCTGTTCAGGATGAGGATCATTGAATAGGAATTCAGTCCTGTTGTTGCGGGTTGGTGTGTTTTTTAAAATACCCTGGTAAGATGACAGTGCATATGTTTACAATTAACAACAAATATTTGTAGCAGTATGAACAATTACTTTTTTTCCTAAGGAGAAAAACAGTATGCTGTGTAAAAATGCATTCCACAAAGAGGTCCTCACGTTGCACTTCCAAAATTTTTTTGCTTTCAATAAGCAGTAGCCTCATGTCATTCTGTCTTACAAAATTGCCCTGGCATGAGTGTGTCAGCAAAATTAATATTTTTCTGAACAAAAAAGAAGTACTACAATGCCAAATGAATTTTATGGAACAGTTAAATAACTTATGTCAGAAAAGGGGAATGCAAAAAGGCAAGTACAGTAAAATGAGATTTGGGAATTACTGAAAGAAGCCATGTAGCTGGGACAAATGGAAAACACAGCAAAGAGCAATTATTGTTTCATTTCATTGCATGTTTGCATTTGATGGTGTGGAACATGACATAATACAGTTTGTCCTTTTTTTAAACCTTAGCAGAGAAACCATTGCTCATAACAGATGCTTTATTTTAAGAGTAATCAGATGGTATTAAAATTACTTTATGCTTTTGAAAGTACTTTTTTATTTTTATTACAATCAAATTTAACTTCAAAGTTGCAGTAGTTTAGTCACTGACCTTCATTGTGCTCACTTTAAAGCTAGATGAAAATAAAGGGCTAGATAAAGGGCTAGAATTTATAGACATTCTAGATGTATTTTTATCAGTTTATTTTATAGAGACACTAATTCAAAACATTCCAAAACATACTGCATCCTTCTTCGTAATAAACATGTTTAATTATGGGCCAATGCACAAAGTCTGTGTTTAGGCAGTCCTAACCAGAGGTTTCAATTTGATAATCCAAGGAAATGAAACTTACGTGATCAAACTAATTGTATGTGTCTTTGGATCTTCTGTCTGGTTTCGGCTGAATTGCACTAAGAGGTTCAAGTTAAAATGCTAAAATTCTTGGCTTCAGAGAGTAATGCTGCTAGACAGTTAAGACAGAGAAAGGTGAAAGCTCCTCCAAGTAACCCAATTGAAGTAAAAGCAAAGAATCAACAGAGGAGAGGCTCCTTTCAAAGTTCCTGAGGGAGGAACTGGCGTTCACTCAGTCACAAAATGTGATTTAGCTGCCCGTGCATAAGCATGTAGCATCTTACGCTTAGGCACTTGGGCACACAGCATCAGACCTTCTGCTTCCTCTTTGGAAGGGCATAGGGTTTTCTTATTTTTTGTTTTGTAAGTTATTTTTTGAGTGAGAGCATGGCCTCATTGAAGAGCAAGGAGATTAAGTGTCCATGCTGGGGTATTAAAGTTGTGTGTGGCAAATATAAAACACATTAATACTGAATTAACTGCTCCCCACGTGGATGTCAGGAGGGAATTTTTCCAATTCTCAGATGTCAGCATTCCCTGCCACACATGGGATTTGCAAGTGCTCGGTCGTTACTATGTGCAGGTTTGTTGACACTAGAATATGTGGGACTTACGGAGGTTGTGGATGTTTGTTTTGTGTTGGTTTTGTTCTGGGTTTTTACAGTCACATTCATCAGAATGCCTTGTTTATTTAAAAATTGCCAGACCCCTAATAGGACCATTTCCAGTAATGCCACTGCCTTGAATGGTGGAGTTCGTATTCTGGTATATCATAGTACTAGTTGTTATTCTGGTATGCTATCTTGTTGATGAGGGTGAATGCTGGGATCTATTTTATTTACTTATTCCTGCCAATACTAGAGATGTTGTTTGCGTTGCTTAGTTGAATTTAAATAAATGCGACAGTCTAGGTTTAGGGTTGATTTTTGTTTCTTCCTCTTCATCATCAGTAAATCCAGAGTCATGGGCTTCCTAAAGAGTTTCTAGACAGTCCTAGTTACAAAAGCAATATTGACACACTTTTGCTTTTTTTTTTCTTAGCATGCAAGCTCCAACTACCTACTTCCCTGTTTTCTAGTGAAATTGCTGTATTCATTTCTTCTTTGAGGTAATCAGCTGTTGGTTAGAAATCTTCAGGTACTTCTTTAGCTTTTAAAGTCTCAGAGCTGCCAGAAATCTAACAGAGTTTCCCTTCTAACTTATTCATAAATTTACTCTGAGTTTTGTATCATCCTCTTGTTATTTAGTACAAGGTGGAGTGGTTTTTGCTTTGTTTTGTGGTTTTGCGTTCTTCTGGGTTTCTTTCTTTTCTGTCAGTAAAATCCTATGTCAAGTTCTGTGAATTTTCATTTTGCTTTTGGTTGTTTGCACTAGGGAGCATGGCTTAGCTTACCAGAAACAGAGCTAGCCTTTTCACTTCTTTCAACTAATTATAACCTCCTTTTGCATGTTTTAGGGGGTTAAAAATGTAAAAAACTGCAACTGGAGCACTATCACAAGCAGAAAAGCAGAAAGGAGAAAAAATATGTCTTAAAACTCATATGCACGTAAAGTTTCTGTCAGAGAAGTGAAAGATGGGAGAAAGAGTGTGTGCATGTATTGGATTTTTAAGAAAGTTTGGGCTGAGCTGACTTATTTGAGTCTCTAAACTGAGTTGTATTTGTGAGAGCAGTGATTTTTAATTTCTTAGGTCTCCTGATCTTTGAGGTAGGTGAGTAATTCCTTCTTTAGATGGAACATATTTTCTCTTAAATTACTAGCAAGTGCACTCATGCTTGGAATTCTGTTGCTTTTAAGAAAAGTAAATACTGGTGGATACTGGGTTCATGATGAGAAAAGTTAAAAGTTTTCTGACCAATATTAGAGCCTATATTTTCAAAAATATCAAAGCCTGGCCAGAGGTACACCAGCAGATAACTAAAATCAGGTACTTCTCAGAGCAGATACTTTGTTAGACTTTTTCCAAAAAATGTCTTCTGGAATTTGTTGAGGCTTTTTCTCTTGACATGGCCTTTTATCTCAAATGTTCTAATTTTATAGTTACTATGCAGCATTTAACATAACACACAAGCACATGGCATGTAAGTAACTAGGCTTGATTTTAGTGCATTATGAATGACTGGGCAGAAGCCCTTCAGCCAGCAGTGAACTCGTTTTACCTAGTTCTCCTCTTACATTACAGTGTTACAAATCTTAGACATAAATAATGCATGTAGATAAAAAGTGATCTGATAATGAACGGAAAGGACAATGGTGATGGGGAAAAAATAGTGATGTAGAGCTCCTAAGTGAAGACTCCACACTTAGTTTTGTACTTTGAAATGAAGGGCTGCATATAAAGGCAAATACTAGAAGGATACATACAAGTGGTTAAGATATTTTGGCTTTTCTGAGCGGGTCTGCAGGTCTGTTCTGCAGACCAAGTACCTTTTCTGTTCCCCGTACTCTTTCCTTCGTAATGACTGAATATTTCCATTGCCACATTTGTGGCTGCAAAAGCATTATTTATGGGAAACTTAAACCAAGGAAAGCCTGGTAAACAAGTCTGCTAACGGTGCAGAAGATGGAGTAGAGTCCAGTTATTCTCTTTGGTGAGACAAAACGTGGCAAAACTTTGCTATAGAGGCAGAAACAAGGTACAAAGACTGCTGTGGCTAAATATGTTTCCTCACCCAGCTTCTCTGCTGGAACTTGCTGCTTCTGCATCATAGTCAGGATGGCTCTGTCGCCTGAATTCAGTCTGGCAAGTTCACATCTGTAGTCACAAAAAAATTAGCTAGAGTTCATCTGTCAGAGCCCTTGGTCAGCATAATGAGGAAAAAATGACTCACGATCAGAAAGCAACAATAAACTGCCATTTTTAATGACTGATTTGTCCAAAGCTCTTAGAAAATAACATTTAAACCAGCACAAAAGTCTGCATTTTTGGATTTGGTGTGAGGAGCCAGAGGTTGAATCAGCCTTGAGAGGAAGATACTTGAAAATGTGTGTCACAGCTAGAGGCTTTTGATATCTGCACACAACTGGCTGTAGAAAAGGCATGTTCTGTGTGAAAGGCTGTGTAACTGGTTTTGCTGACAACTTTTTCCAGTTCATGAAGTTTTCTGGTGCAGTCTCCCTTGCACACTTGGTTTTTATTAAGGTAGTGAGTACCTACAGTTGAAAACTCCTAATTCTTAGAAGAAAGACATATTATTTTATAGAACTATTTACTGTAATATGGGACTAACTCTTGGAAATGAGAAGTTTAATGGATATTTTTCTAAAGGAAAATTGGTATATTTCTATGTTGCTGCAATGAAATCTCTTAATGAACAAGAAGACAAATAAATTAACGGCAGTTGAAAAGACCAGTTAGTTGCAACTCAGCTAAAATTACTTAAATCAGCATCTGCTGTCACGTTAAAAACGAAAAAGCCACTTGAGAAAGGGACCGGCTCGAAAAGTCCTCTTGGCCTGCTCTTTCATTAGTGCAAAAGCCTGTGACATATTTTGTGGATTTATGATCTGCTGACAAAATTATTCTTTGGAATGAATTTGCTGTAATGAAGAAGTTTTTTTAGTTTTTGGCCTGTTTCCTAGCAAACACCGTGGTGCCATTTTCTGCCCCCCCCCCCCCCTTTATTTTTTCCTCTTATATCTATTGAAATGTGATGCACATTGTTCTTTTCATGAATTCATTTTTATTTGGGCAATAGAAATGTTCCTTTTCCACTTGGTTATTTCGCTTCTTGCATTTACACATCTGTCCTTCTGAGTCCCTTTCTAGATTTTGTTT
The DNA here is from genome assembly GCA_009769605.1 of Bucorvus abyssinicus. NCBI lineage: Eukaryota > Metazoa > Chordata > Aves > Bucerotiformes > Bucorvidae > Bucorvus > Bucorvus abyssinicus. Next base: position 80,346,764 of record CM020063.1, read on the forward strand.
TCCACCTTAGAACATACGTCCATCCAAATGGGCTGATACACTATTCTAAAGGAGGTTGGTATTAATTCATGAATCAGTAGAGATTTCAATTCTTGGGGAAGTAAGGAGGAGGGGTCAGTAGAACTGCTGCCTTGGACTTCTGGAGGGCAGACTTTGGCCTGTTGAGGAGACTGCTTGTCAGAGTCCCTTGGGAGGCAGCCCTGAAGGGCAGAGGAGTCCAGGAAGGCTGGATACTCTTTAATCTCTAAGGCACAAGAACAAGCTGTCCCAGTGTGCTAGTGGGGTAGAATACCGGCCTGGCCAAACAGAGAGCTTTGATTGGAACTCAGGAAGGAAATGGACGTCTATGGCCTGTGGAAGAAGAGGCAGACCACTCAGGAAGACTACAAAGATCTCATGAGGCTATGCAGGGAGAAAATTAGAAGGGCCAAAGCCCAGCTAGAACTTAATCTGGCCACTGACATAAAAGACAATAAAAAATGTTTCTATAAATACATCACCAGCAAAAGGAGGACTAATGAGAATCTCCATCCTCTACTAGATGCAGGGGGAAACATCGTGACCAAGGATGAGGGCAAGGCTGAGGTACCCAATGTCTTCTTTGCCTCAGTCTTTAATAGCGAGGCCAGTTGTTCTCTGAGTGCCCAGCCCCTTGAGCTGGAAGACAGAGATGGGGAGCTGAATGAACGCCCCAAAATCCGTGAGGAAATGGTCAGTGACCTTTTGCACCACTTAGATGCACACAAGTCTGTTGGGTCAGATGGGATCCACCCAAGGGTAGTGAGGGAGCTGGTGGGAGTGCTCACCAAGCCGCTTCCCATCATTTATCAGTGGTTCTGGCTAACCAGGGAGGTACCAGTCAACTGGAGGTTAGCAAATGTGACACCCATCTACAAGAAGGGCCAGAAGGAGGACCCAGGGAACTACGGGCATGTCAGTCTGACCTCAGTGCCAGAGAAAGTTATGGAGCAGATCATTTTGAGTCATCTCTTGAGTCATCATCTTGTGTTGTCACACAGCACTTACAGGACAACCAGGTGATCAGGCCCAGTCAGCACAGGTTTATGAAAGGCAGGTCCTGCTTGACTGACCCGATCTCCTTCTGTGACAACATGACCCACTTAGTGGATGAGGGGAGGGCTGTGGATTTTGTCTACCTAGAACTTTAGTAAAGATTTTCCCACCACATCCTCCTGGAGAACCTGCCTGCTTATGGCTTGCATGGGCATATGTTTTGCTGGATAAAAAGCTCTCTGCATGGCCAGGCCCAGAGAGTGGTGGTGAATGGAGTTCAACCCAGTTGGCAGCTGGTCACAGCTGGTGTCCCCAAGGCTCAGTATTGGGGCCTGTCTTCTTAACATCTTTATCAATGGTCTAGATGAGGGGATTGAGCACCTTCAGTAAGTTTGCAGATGACACCAAGTTAGGTGGGTGTGTTGATCTGCTTTAAAGTTGCAAGCTGGTAATAAGTGCCGAAACTATGTATGTTATTTTGGAATCTAAGTTTTTGAGTTAGACTGTACATGACGGGGCCTTTAATCTTTAATATCTTTATCAACAATCTGGATGAGGGGATCAAGTGCACCCTCAGTAACTTCACAGGTGACACCAAGTTAGGCAAGAGTGTTGATCTGCTTGAAGGTCAGGAGGCTCTTCAGAAGGATCTTCAGGCTGTATCGATGGGCCAAGGGCAGTTGTATGTGGTTCAACAAGACCAAGAGCCACGTCCTGCAATGGGCTCACAGCAACCCCCTGCAACACTACAGGCTTGGGGAGAAGTGGCTGGAAACTGCCCAGCAGAAAACGACCTGGGGGAGTTGGTTGATAGGAGACTGAATGTGAGCCAGCAGTGTGCCTGGGTGGCCAAGAAGGCCACATACTGTGAAAGGGGATGAAGTCCCCATAGTGCACATGAAGAATGTATTAGGGAAGACTGGTTTAGTCCTGCTTCAGGCAAAGGCAAACCCATCCACGGCATTGATTTTACTGAAGGACCTGAGTCCACTTGGTAGGTAATGCGAAATGATATGGAAGTCCAATGTGTACCTCAAGGGGATTTAGTTTTGGATGAGAACAGCTGGTAAATTAAATTGCCTGATATTAAATACTAAATACAAATCAATAAGGGATGTACTTTGAGCGAGGGGTGGTGGTGATGGAACTTGAACTGGTTTCATCAACTGGTGCCCAGCAATTTCTTCAGGATCAACATCTTCAACCCGCAGACCGTGAGCATGGGCCGCAACAGATACACCAGACCCGAGCTCCAAATGTGGCTTACCACAACGTGACACCATCTCTCCTGCCCTGAGACCATTATTACAGATGGATCCCGAAAGTCATGGATTAAATGAACTCAACAGATACGTTAGAGGGATGGCCCATACACTAAGAGAATGATATCTGGGCAGATGTGTGTCCATATATATATAGGACAGGTCCAGCAGTGGGAATGGACATGACATAGATGTTATAGAATAAGGGGTGCATAATGTCCTGGGTTCAGCTAGGATAGGGTTAATTTCCACAACCAGGCTAGCCAGACCGAACCAGCCAATGGGGTATTCCATACCACACTGACATCGTGCCCAGTATGTGTGTGTATATGTATATATATATATACATATATATATATATATATATACATGGCAAAACTAGCCAGGGGGTGAGAAGTCTCAAACAGCAGCATGGTGGCGTGGTACAGCATGGCTCGGTGTGGCAGCACAGCGTGGCAGGTGCTGAGCAGTGCACTGTTTTCTCTCTGCCGTGTTCAGGCGAACTCCCCTTATATTAACCCACATGGCTTTACTTTTTATGTTTTTTATCCTCCCTCAGAGCGGGAGGGGAGGGGGTGAGCAGCTGCATGGTGCTTTGTTGCCAACTGGATTCAAACCACAACAGATGCCTAAAAGCTGCATGGATTGCCAAAACTCTCCTGAGAGAGGAGCTCCAGCAACGTGAGCCATTAATGGCATTGATGGCATTACTAATGGAAGAGTACTGATCCTGACGGCTAAGCACTCACAGTACTTATTTGTTCACATCATTGCAGTGAAAACACTTTGACCGTCTTGCAAGCCTTCTGACACATGTGCTAGATGCCAGCTACCCTGGCAGAACTTCACATGAACACCTGCATTTGCACAACAGTGTCTGAGGTATTTCAGCACTTCAGTTATGTGCATTACTGTGAGCTAAAGCTGGTCTCTGGAAAAAAAAGTTGGATGCGATGGGCAGCTGATGGCTGATGGTATGAGAGACAATAGTCAGAAAAAAGAGGAAGGTTTCTCAACTCTGAATGACCTCCATAGGTGTCTTCCAGTCTCAACCATTCTGTGATCCTGTGTAACTCTACAGAGGTGATGAACTGGTGAAGGAGAGGGCACGATCCTCGAAGCGGTGTGGGAAGAGGTAGTCTGGAAGGTACGTGGTGGAAAGAGGTCCAGAAGGCATCTACAGCTTTTGTGAGTTTTGTCAGCAGATACCCGAGAGGTCCTTTAGGTATTTGCAAACCTGACCTCCATAGCTATGAGCCACAAAATGGTGTGTTCTCTGTTAAGTGAGTGGCCAAGCGAGGAATACCTAGCATTGAGTTTGCTAGTCTTAAAGAGACTTGTCAAGAGATTTGCCAAAATAGTAGGCTTTTCCCCTTGCTTTTTTGTTTGGTTTTTTTGCTTCTACTTAAAGGGACAGTTGTTGTCTGATGAGCGGAAGCAAGAAGGTAATTAAACAGGGCTATAGACGCTGTGGGTGTCACAACAAGGAAGTTGTGCAAGGTGAAAACCTATTTCTGCTTTAGTAGTTGAAAAAATTAATTATTAGTAGAAAGACTACGCTGTCAAGGCTTTGTTATTTCCTCTTTTTCCCCAAGTCAAGAAAAGTAGAAAAAATGAAGGGGTTTTTTAAGGATAAACGCTGGTGTCCACAGGGTGTGTTGAAGTATTCTTGTACAAAAGGAAATGGTTGGGTTAAGGGATCAGAAAGCAGATTAGGTAGCTTAAGATAGAGGTGTAGGAAACCCAAGAGACCAAAGGGGAGAACAAATGAAATAGAAAGAGCAATGGGAATTCTAGAAGTAAATAAACCTTACTATTGTATAAGTTAATATTTTATTCCCAGTTGTCCTTTGTTAAATTGTTCAGTGTCTCCTTTTCAATGCTAGATACCTGGTTATATTTCCCCTGCTCTGCTGGCTTCTGCTCTGTGTTCCTGCTAGGAACAAATTAAATTAAATACACAGAACATAACACAGTGTGTTCTGATTTTCAAGAGACAACATTTCTTAGAAGTATCTCAAAAACTGACTGCTATATTTCTGCTAAGCAATGCAAATATTCCCCAAAAGTGCTTGGCTCAAAGATGCATTATATAATAACATAATGGACTGGAGAGATAGTACTGCGATTATCTGGTCTGATTTCCTGCACAACACAGACTGTAGGACTTTCTTGCATTCCAGCTTGGCTGTTTTTCTAAATGTTGCGTTCCAATTCACAATGGAATAAGAATCACTGTAGTAGTAAATTCACTTAAATTCTTGGTAAAGTATTCCAGTGGTAGGTTACTCTCATACAAGTGGATGGAAAAGGCACCTTGTTCTGTTCCCTGCCAAGATTCCACTTTTGGCATGTGGATGTTGTTATATATTTGCTGATCTTGAAAAGTCATCTGTTACTTTCTGTTCTACACTTCAAGTGAGTTATTTGTGCTTATCCTCTCCGATCCCTTAACAGTTCCAGTTTTCTCGTGAAGGCACCTATTGGGCATGGCTCCAGTCCTTTAATCAGGATCAGTTCCAAGATTCTTCATGGTGTGTGCTAAAAATCAAGAGGCAGACTGGCTAAGCTAGCTTTTCCCCAAGTCTTAATGTGACATGATGCCTGTCTTGGAGAGTCACAAGGCAGTTGGGAAGCTTTGCTCTCTGCTTTGGTTGGAAGATGTACATTAAAGTAAATACAGCCACAGCAGAGTGCAGGCCGGTGATTTCTGATGATTCTAGCCTAGTGTCTTAGGCAGTAGTCTTCCTTGTGTACATAGAAGTTGTCTTGAGTGGTAGAAAAATGCCTTTCACCATTGTCACAGCTTTTCTATAAGCACTCTCCTGGCTGTTCAGGTAGTAAAGATGAGGGTCAACAACAAATTGCATGAGATGATAGATAAATAATAAATAAAATGGTAAATGAAAGTTGGTGTAAAGAGAAATTGAGGTGCATATAGAGTAAAGAAATTCAAATGTCACACAAAATTATGAACTCTGTTGCTGCTCAAGGGTGATATTTTAGGTCTTAATAGGTAATTCCATTAAAATGTCAATTTAGCACTCAGTAGAAGTCAAAAAACAGTTAAGAAAGAAATGGAGATCTCTGTGCCACTGTATAATCCTCTGCTTGTCCAAGCCCCAATTATGGTGTGCAGTTCTGGTTCCCCGTTGCTATGTGGGGAAAAAAAAATATGGGGGAAAAACCCTATATGGTAGGCCTGGAAAAGGATGAGCAAAGTTATGAAATAGTTACTACAAAGGCAAGTTGGTAAGGAAGGGAAGGGACAGGTGAGGGGTGGTTTTAGTGGTCTGCAAAACCTGGAGTAGAATAGAGAGATAGAAGATGTTAAGCTAGTCTCCATTTTTTCAACATCAAGAACTACTGATCATCAAATGAAGGCTGAAATCAAAACAAGGTGCTCTTCACAGAAAATTAATCAAACTCTGGAATTTCTTGCTGTAGAATTGAAAGCGGCATGAGAACTTACCCATGTACGTTCAAAAGCTCAAGCAGTCATGGTCAAGTCATGGAAAGGAACTCTCCTTAGGGTTATTAAATACTTGAAACCAGATATAAACACAGCCTCACTGAACTTGAAGTGATTTGATGCTGGAAGAGGGAATACCGAGGGTGCTTGTCTTCTTCCCGAGATGTTCCATTTGGCCACAGCTGAAGACTAGGGTGGAAGGACATTTGGTATGATCCAGCATTGTCCATTGCTCTAGAGCTCCAGAATGTATTTGGAGTTCCTATAGCAGTGGCATCCATGTCAAAAATGGAGATAAAGTTCTCTGCTACTGCTATTGTGCTTTTTGATTTTACCAGCAAGAGATAATTTAGCCTTCGTAACCTCAGTGTGACATTGGAAACTCATGCTTAGCTGTTCACATAATCTGACTTTCAAGTCTGTCTGGATTGTTTCTCCTTAGAATAGAATTCTGTTCTTCCACCCACCTCCGAGACTGTTGAATTTTCATTTTTTTATACTGAAGCATACACTGTTTGCGTGCAGCCCATAGACATTTAAATTGCTGTCAGAGAGATACTATCTATCTGTTTTATCACTTTCTGAGGTTTTGTACCATGCGTAAACTGGATTAGTTATGCAAACAGAAAGGAACTGGGAAAAGAAGCAACTGAGCAGAAATGTTGAAAAATGTAACGTTCTGTGTAAATGTGGTCATTCTTTGTGCATAAAAGCTAAAAATGGGTTTTAACTAGAGATTTTAAGTAAAATGTGGTTTCAGAAGACTGTAATGTACTATGTATACTAAATTGTAGGAGTTGGGTTTTTTTCCATCAAAGGTATGTACAGTATGAAATTTTGTCTATTGCTGTTGAAAGAGTGTGTGAAACATCTCTAGTAAATCTGTAGTGGAAGTATCCGTACAAATTTAATTTCATCCTCATATGAATTGCAGCAAAACCAAACGCTTCATTAAAAAAGCCCATGTATTTTTCCTTATGAATTCTTGTCACATCCAAGCTATACATGACTTCAGTTTCCATTACTGTTTGTGGAGTTATTTTTTTTAACACTGTAATTACAGGCATTGGTATTTGCCTGTATTATCTAAGAAAATGCGGAAGAAAATTCATCCAGACCATAACAAGCAAACATTTGATTAAAGATCTCAGGACTTTGTTTACCTTGTGTTCTCTTCAGCCAGTTCAGAATGTTTCTGCTCTGCTAAAGGAAGTTGAGGTTGATAACTTAGTTAATATGCTTATGCCGAGCGTTGGTTTGGGGTTTTTTACATGTTAAGATCTCATGAGATTCCTCATAAAGAACAGAGATTGCTGGAAGGTCTAACAAGTATTTTGTTTCTCAAGAAAATCAGTTTTACCATGCAGTTATCACAGAGCTTTCATAAAATGCCTGAAGCATGTATCAACACTAGTGTTTTATCTTGGATGAAGAGAGCGTTTTGGAAGAGAATCTCCTTATCATCTCCAGTTGCTTTTCTTTGGTTTGGATGTTTGCTTGCATAATGTATTTTAGAACATCAGAAGAAACTAGTTGGTAAAATGTAGAGCAAAGAATGCTTTTGTCATTGCAGAAGAGATAAGAATAGCTTGTTCAGTGTGTTTAGTCTCATGCTGCAATCTCATAAAAAAGAACATCTGTGGAGTACTTTTGGTCCGTTACAGAAGTATTGACTGAACATGACTGTAAGGACACATTCAGGAGCACTTAGAACAGCTTCAGAGAGAAAAACAAAAATTTGTCAGGGGATAAATTCAAGTTTGATAGTGAGCACTGTTGGTTCCCAGTGACTGTAAGGAGAGATGCTGGGCAGTCCGGGTAAATTTAAAGTAACATAGCTCTATTTTTGACTCCTGAGGTTGTTGAGAACACTTATTTCTTGGCAAAATAATTAGAATCTCACAGGAGTGCTCTTAATTGATATGTAGTATTGCTCATGAATAGGTATTTCCTTCTGATCTTTATTAATTGACTAAGACACATGTCAAAGCTGCATCCTCATTTTTAGCACAAAATCTTTACCAGTGTTCTCGGATTTAGCTAGAGCTTGCATGCATCTTTCTTTAAGTACCACACAGAGATAGTTTTTATTTCAAATTCTCAGATTATTCTCACTGAATAATCTCATTTTAATGGGTTTGTGGTAGCATCGTTAGATAGTATTGATTAATTTATCTTGTATCATAATACAATCTCTTGGCATTAAGTTTCTTATGTATAAAATGGTGCAGAATAAGTTCAGCTGGTAGTGATGTCAGTTGTTAACAATAACGTGAATAGTGAATGATAGTAGCATTCAGCATTACCGTACGTGAATCAGCATCCTATTAAATTGAGCCTTATAAACCAGCTAATTTAGAAGCATGTGTGAAGTTTAAAATTGGCAAGGTAAAAGATGTAATGCAGACGATAGACAGTTGTGATCACTGTGAGAAATCTATACTGGCATCTTAGCCTTGTGAAGTTTTTTTAGGCATACATCATGGTGAAGAAAGGTTTTCTAAAGAAATGGGAAGGAGAAGAATGAAGGTAATTTCTGGAGGCTTAGAGGGAGCTCTTTCTAAACTTGCAAGGTACTTAATGGGAGAATAAAATGAAGGGATTGGCACAGGATAGTGTGTGGGCACAGGAGGGAGCAAGATGGAGTATAGAACTGAGTCACTGGTAAAGCTGGGCAGATTAGGTAAGTATCAGTGTATGTGGCATAGAAAATAGAGGTAACTAACTCCAGGATAGTGCTAGTTTCTTGTCTTAATTGCAACGTCAGATGTGCTGCCATGAAATAGTAAGCTGTGTGTCCTTGCCTTCTGGGATCTCTATTAAACCCTTCAAATATTTGGTAAACTCTTCACTGAGCAGTTTTCTCTTCTGTGGAAGGAGGTGCTGAAGTCGTCAAAGTAATCTTCTTTGTTAAGCAAGTGCTGTAAATATGCTATTTCCCCTCCCAGAAGATGCTGCTGAATCAGAAGCAAATGAAAATGTCCTCTGCCGTGGGAAATCAGAAACAAATATTGGATGTAGCAGAAAATGTAAGGCAAAGGAAAGAAATTATTTCTTGGAAAAATAAGGTATCATTGAAGGCAATCATTGGGGCATTGAAAGATATCATTGGGCAATGACATTTAGAGATGTCAGATTGTTGCCTTTATTTAATGCACATTTTCAGTTTATTAAAAGAGAACCTGAAGTGTCAGGGTAAAAGTCTGTTCGTTACTCAAGTGAAATCCAACCATTGAGACTCAGTGTGATAGTTCGTCTGTTCCCCTATGGACTTGTCTCTGTACTTGTGGGACAGAAACATGAAATTTTGTGCCAAACAGTGAACATATGTCTGCACATGCTATTTTGTAAGTGCTACAACAGAAAAAATTAAAGTTTTCAGAACTTTATAAGATGGCTGCTTGGCAACAAGGCACCTGATGCTTTGTACTGTTAACAGCCATCTGCCTTAGGAGCAAGCTGATATTACAAGGAATAGAAATGACAGTTCATGAGCTAGGCACAGGCTCTGATTTATTTAATGTGAAGTACCTTGCTTTTATCTGTTTCATTAATTTTCACTGTCTTTAGTCAGTTGTTTGAGCCATGTCACTGCAGTCTGCTAGGTCAGGAGATTTTCTCTGTGTGGCACAGCTTGTTGAGGGAAGGAGGAGAATGAGAAAGCTGAGAAACAGAGTACATTGGTTATATAGTAAATCAGGTGGTGGGTGAGATGATGTCCTCAGGAAATAGCTACTCTAGTCTCTCTTGCTAGTAGTTGCCCTGGCTTGTGCTGGCAAACAAAGTTTATGTTTCTAGGGCAGCCAGGCACAAAACTTTGAGTCCACTTTGTGGTAGTGCTTTCCACATGGGGTGCTCAACTCCAGGGTAGCCTGGCAGTAATATGACCGTGGGCACTGACTAAAGCATAGCACAGCTAGCACCTCCAGGCAGCTTCCATCCTCAGTCCAGGGAAGACAAAGTGTAATTCACTGGAAAAGAATGATGGGGTCATTAATGCAGCACTCTGGTTGAAGTGTCACAGACAGAACTGGCTGATTCTAATGTGGCTTGTTTGCATCAGAAGTGTTCACATCAGAAGCCTGTTCCTAAGCTGGAGAAATTCTGACGCCCAAAATTTAGTTCAGAGAAGAGAGCTGGTAGTTGAGTATCAGCAGCTTCTCTTACTTGAGGAATTCAGGCCTATTACGTCCTACACAATTGTGCATAGGTTGTGAATTTCATCTTCTTAAAGGCCAAGAAGTACCCTGCTGGGGAAAGAGGTCTGATTTTTTGTGACATTGTAGTTTCTGTGGCAACTACTTCTTTAATGATGTCAGGAAAAAGGACATCTGATGACGCGGTAAGTCTGTGGATTTGTAACTTATGCTTCTAATTTGATACCTTGGGTTTTAGTCTTCCCTCATGCAGAAGAGCTAGTGACACTACATTGTGAGGCTTTTGACTCTACCGTTGCATGTTTGGAATCCATACTGAGAAGTGCAGCCTTGTGGTGCTGCTAGTGTTTATATCATAATTTATTAAACAGATGCAAAATCAGAAACCTTCCTCATCTTTTGCATCCATTGCTCCTTATGTCGAGATCTACTAGTTTAGGAAACAAATTGATTTATTGCTTCCACAGGGAATGGTATTTTAAAGCCTATCTCTCTGTTTGATACCAGAAACATTTTCATGAGTTAGTTAAGCTGTGTACAATAGTAAGCCTATGCTGAAGATTATTCCACGTTCACAAGTGTTTAGGAACAGTTTTCGTAGAAACCAATGACGTGCAAAGAAAAAAAATAATTTGGTTTTTACATCATTTTTAAGGTGATTGTAATTAAATATCTAGAATTGATTGCATATATGTAGGACTAGAAAGTAAATTCTAAAATAATAAGAATAGACCAAGATACAATTTAATTTCTGTATGACTTTTGTGTCTGTGTATAATTATATTCTACTATCTGTAGATCATTAATTATGTCTTTTTCCTTTTGCAACCTTCCATCATGCAGCATTCCTGTGATGAACTGAGGAAGAAAATTACAGGTTTAGAATGACTGAAACTAAGAATATAATGCCAGAAAAATTTCTTAATTATTTAATACGCCTGACCCTCCAAACACCGAATAGATTTCTTGACAGGCTTTATGCCTAAGGTTGGCATTTGTTGAGACTGAAGTATTTCATAGGTATTGGAAAACCTGGATTTGAGACAGTGTACAAAAAATGGGGTTTGAAATTGCTGTCTGTTTCGAACTTCTCAATTTTGTTGTTTGAAGCAGTTCATCTACAATTGTGTTATTCCTTTCGTTCACCCTTAGCTATACCACTCTACGCACCCCACACACCTTAGTGCCAAAGTGTTGTATTTGAAGTACAGGCTTCTTTTTGCAGCATAATTTTGCGAGCTAGAATTTTTAACTGAGGAAGATCCTACAGTAAGTTGTGGCAATGTGACACCACTGTTCTATTATACTTGTCAATTTGAAACCAAGAAGTGCAGGGCAATTTAAATTTGCAAGAAAATTACACTTTGAAAGTAATTTATTTTGGAACTGTATGCGTCTACAATTTGTTTACTCTAACTAATTTGCAAGGATTTCTCTTGAAAAGTTCCTGGCTTTCTTCCTTGTGAATAAACTTCTGGGTGGTCTGGCAAAGCAGATCAAAGCCCTGTAATGTAGTTTTCATTGGAGCAGGCATGCTTGTGTAGTGAAAGTGTACTTTGAACAGTCATGAGTAAGAGATTGGACATTAGAAAGTAAAAGTCTTTGCTTATAGGAATGCTTCAAAACAATTTTGTTTCAGAGACAGAAAAAAATCCAAGAACACTGAAGATAAGTTATTTCCATTATAACTCTGTAGCTTTGAAGGAGATAAATTGGTATTCTTCTCCTATTCTCATTAATGTAAAAAAAATTCTTGGCTTAAGATTCCATGGCATGTATTTTGCTGACACATAAAACAAGTTATTTAGAAAGAAAAAGAGGCTCATATTGTCCTATATTTGTAAATACAGTTTTCTAAGCAATAATTTTGTAAATAATGACTTCTATTATAAGCAATATTTAACTTATATTAATGTGTAAAACTAAAGAGATGATATTTACTATATGACCTCAGAGGGGGCATAGAAACTCTGAAAACTTGTCAGGTATGTTCTTTGTGAAATGTTTTCTAAACAGTTTGCTGGGACGGTTTGCAGCAGCAGAACACAGACCTTCTGTTCTGCCCGCAGACCTGTCATAACAAAATTAGACCCTATACCTAGAGTTTGCAAGACCCATGTCAAGGCTGATTTTGGTGAGAAATAAACACTCATTCACTCTCCAACTCCTGTGCCTGTGTATATAGAGCATTTGGAATAAATTACCAAGTGCAGTGCATCAGAACATACAATCCAAAATGTCAGCTCTCTGGTTCTTCCATTCAATTTTTTAATCTCTCTTAAGGTAACAGTCATCTTCAGTATTGAGGAAAACCAGCCCTTGTCAAAGTGAGTCATTAACAAACTGGTCAGGCATTAAAGAGTCATCTTCTGTCTTGTTATACTGTCCTTAACAGCCCAGATTTTTCAACCAATACATCAGTTTTGATGCTCAATCGCCAATGTTTCATAATATCTATTATTTTCCTCAAGAGATATAAAGCCATCAAGTTGTTAGTGTAGGAAATGGGGGAGTCCATACATTTGGATTATTTTTTATTAAAAAAAAACAAAAAAAGATAGTGATAGGAGTTTAAATGTGAGAGCAAGGCGCCGTTAGCCAGTGCTGCTGCTGTTGAAGACAACTTCAGTTGTGCTGTTGGGAGTTGTGCCATAGCCTCAAGTCTTTTCAGTTAAAAAGTCTCACTGCTTAACAAGGAAATTACAGTGAATCTCATTTCTTTCCTTTTGCCTTTCAAAAGTCAAAACCAAAATGCAGAGTGCTCTGCTTCCCCGTGTTTGAGGAGATAGATGAGGGGAGAGAAAAGGCTGGGCTTTCATGAATTTTAAAAAGATCAGAGGATAATAATGATCAGGAAATGGCCTTCATGGATATGTGCAATTTTCATAAGTTCGCTGGGTCTGTTCATTACCTAATCCAATGATTTGGTATATTATACAGATTCTGGGAATGCAAGAACTTGAGGAAAGAAATGATGTTGACACAAGTTTAACGTAAGATACTCCATATCCCCGCTGGAGAATACTGGGATATTCTGGGAGATAGAAGGATAACAGTAACATTTGCATTTTTCAGTCAGCTTCACTTGCTTTTGTGCTGAATAGTGCCTCTGGTACCTCACATGAGCCAAAGGAGTTGGGAGGAGGCATTTCAGAGTGGTGTAAGTCTGAAGCCATGCTCTCATGGCCTGTGCTGAAGTGTCTGAAGTGTCTGAAGTGTCTTTCGAATGTAGTCCCTGGGGACAGAGATGTGTTATGTTCGGCAGCATTCACCTGCCGTGCAACGCGATGCTCCCTTACAACGCTACTTGAAGCATTGCAATAATACCCAAGGAATTCACTTAGCAAGGAAATTAGACAGCGCAGTGGGAAAGCGTGCACTTCCAAGGACATTGTCCTTAAAACCAGTCCTTAGTAGTGGCTGAACATCAAGAGACTTGGGGTTCTTTTAGTTCAGATAGCAACAGCACGTAGACTAGTTGTGTCTACAGATATGGGCTGGAAATCTGGTAAAGCAGCCTGTTAGATATTGTTAGAGATCTGGTACTTCCTGTGTTTAAAAGTTTTTAGAAATTGAAGTGCTGTGTTACTTCACAGTGATGGTTGATTTATTGTTTCAGAAGAGAAGATGGGAGAGGTTTGGAAGAACTGGCCTAATATGTAGTGCAGTATAACTAAAATGTTAATCCTGAAGACTGAGATGTTAATCTCATATACTAAGATACATTTGGGGGAATATATAGCATATTTAGACTATTGCCAGTTGAGCCCTAAATGTTCTTAAAAATGCACTTTTACTTAAACAATTATTTCATATTTCCCTGTACACTAAGTTAATCAGAGCACTTAAAATGTGGTGTTTTCACTAGAGAAGTGATGCCAAAAAATGTCCTGTGATCACTGGAATTTTAGAACTCCATGTCCTTTTTTTTAAATTTTTGGGGTTTTTTATGTCCCACCTTTAGATTGTGACACCAATATTCTTGGAAGTAAGTTAAGGGTACACAGGGAAAAACTTGTTGTTTTGATCAGTCATAAATATCAGATCTTAAAGATTTGAATTGTTTAGGAGAAACTATTACTGGCTGGTATTCCATTTGAAAAAAAAAAGGTAGGAACAATCTCTTAAGAAAAGGTTTTTTTCCTATTTGGGTAGAGACTCCTGAGTTCACTTTTTTGCATCCCCCTCCACAGCAACCTCAGCTCCATTGATTTAAATCTTCGTATTCATGTAACTTGTTCTTCAAGTTCTCCAGTAATGCAAACTGCTTTGCACATTCTCTTCCCGGGCTTATCGTTATCATTTTGTCCTATCTGCTGTGATCAGACAGAAGGGTTTTTTTCCTCTTCCACTATAATGACAGCAGCTAGCAGCTCTCCTTTTCTCTCCTTTTCTTTTCTTTTTTTTTCTTTTTTTTTAAGGCAGTTACTGTCTTTTCTTATATTTGGATTAAATAACTATGCCCTTTTATATGTTGGTACTTTGATTTTTTTCCTTTGACACTCAGATAGTCCACAACACTCTTAAAGTGTGTGTTGAGAAGCAGAAGTAATATGTCATGAGTGGCCTTGTCACGTAAAACAAAGCGTAGGCTGGATTGGGCTCTTGTGCCTTTCATACTTCTCATGTGCTCTCATTTGGCTCTGTGATTTTTTTGTTTTTTTGGTTTTTTGTTTTGGAAAACTCTATGTCACTTGGTTATATCTGGGGATGTCATACTGATAGTTTTGGGTTTTCCCTTCCCCCTGTAAACTAGAAGTGTTGGAAAATGAGGTTTGGAAGCCACAGATTACGTGTATGTGTCCTTGAGTAGTCATCTGTGTACATGCTTTTAGGCGATGTGTATGTAATACTGCAGGTTGAATTTGAAGAACTTGACCAACATTTACGTATACATAGACATGGATGCGCTCTCACACATAATTTAACAAAAGGCAAATATATAAAGATTAACTGCAAACTGTTTCACTTTGTGTAGAAGAAAACAAACATTTTGTGATTATCTCATGGTTTCTTAAGGGTAATCCATTGAATTTTATTTAAGACCTGACTATGAGGTCTTCTTTTCAAGCAGGTCTTTGACAAAAATTTGTGTTGCCAATTACGATCTGGGTGGTGGTTTGGCCTGGTATTTTTACAGTTGCACTGCTTTAGTCTTGCTTTGCTTACTGCTAGCTAGTGTACGGTTTACTGTTCCTGCTGTCCTCATAGATGGGGGGACTAATAATGACTGGAAACTTAGAGAAAGAGTTTACTACAGCCTATGGGTGGCAGACAGAATAGACTCAGTAAGAGATACAATCAAAGCTTATGGTAAGTGGTTGGTGCGCAACCAGGATGGTATCAGTTCCTTATTTTAATTTGTAAAAATTTAATCTTCAACTTAATCTGCTGTTTCTATCCAGTTATCCAGACTACGACCAGTTATCTTTTCATAGCCGTTGAACAATGCACTACCGAAACTGAATATTTAGTCATTTAGTTCCCTTGCTCTTTTCACCTTCCTTAATTTTCCTCTTCCAAAATGTTCTTTCACTTAGAAATTGAAACCAAGCCTCGTGTATTTAACTTCTGTCTCTTTCTTTGAGGGTAATTAGGAGATACTGGTAAAAGCAGCAGCGTACGTGTTTCATGTACAGCTCAGCCAGTTGTTAGCTTCCTCTTCCTTAGTTTTAAGGGAGGCTTGTTCGTATGCCATTTCTCCTATATACAAAATATATAAACAAACCAATCATAGGTAATTGTATACCTAATTTTAGAAGTCAAGAAAGCTGCTTTTACCCAGTGGTATTACTCTGTGAAGTGAAGAAGGCGTATTCGAGATGCCTCCTGATTATTTTGTTCCTTTTTGGTATTTCTGTTTTCTGAAAACAGATTAACAATTGAACCTTGAGGTGTTGCTTGTTATACAAGATCAGTTGCCCTTCAACTACAGAACTGATTTCCAGTGGAGAATAATGTCATAGATTTTTAACAGATAAATTTTTAGTAATCTAAGTGTCTTAGACCCAGGTTTTGAAGGTATTATTTGCCAAATAGTTTTACCACTCTGTTTGTCACACATGATCAGTTTTCTTTCCAGTATCATAAGGTTTGTATTTTGGTTTTGTTTTGTGGTGGCTTTTTTTGTTTGTTTTTTGGGGTTTTGTTTTGTTTTTTAATGGAACAAGTAAATTCTCTTACTTCTGCTGTATTCAAGATTACTTACTTACCCTTATTTTAGCATCTGTATTCTTTTCTCTGCCTGCACCATGTCAATAAGAAGCAGAGGTCTACTTAAAAAAAAATCAGCCTGAAGTAAGGTGACTTCAGAACAGGGAGTTTGAATGTAAGTTTTAATCTAACTTTTGCTGTTCCTGCTTATACCATCTTTAGAAAAAGCATAACGTGCTATACAGATTTTAAGTAAGAGTGAATTCTGGAACTCATTTGTTGCTTGTATTTCATTTAAAAAAAATGATGCCAACAACTGACGTCGTTAACACGTGCTTGTGATGTTTTGCATTTCTCCTCTTTGTTCCTTGGTTCTGTCTTTTCTTGTCGTGTTAGTGAGCCCTTTCTGTTCTTTCTGTAAAACACCTACTGCTCATGTATTACAATGCTGAATATTTCCACAGCATCTCTTGGGCTTACTTCTTGGTGGTCAGTGAGAATCTGTAACATTCCACTCTTGCTTTGAGGGAAAGGAAAACTAAATTTCCATTGTTCTACCAGGTTGCAGAGGAAAGTTTTAAAAGATGACCCTGTCCACTTGAAACACTGAGGTCCACTTCTTGCCAAAATCCCATTATGAAGTTTCATTATATTTAAACTTCTTTCTTGGTATGCTGTTTGTCAAGGCCAAAGGATACTTGTTAAAAAGTAAACTTAAGACTATTAACAAGTGTTGACAGGAGTTAATAACCCTTTTCTAGAATTCCTAGTGGTGGGATTCTACAGCAAAATGATAAACGCCCTGTGAGTCATCTTACATCATTCAGTTACCCTTTATAGTGTTTAACTAGAGGGAAAAAAAGGACATTTAAGCATTTTATCAGATGTCAAACTAGCCTGATGAAATATAGCCAGTTAGAAAATTTATTTAGCTTTCACAGTTTGTGACAGATTCAAAGGCTACTTATTTTCAGTAATCAGCAAGAGTTCTTCAGTGGGTTAGATACAACAATTTTTTAAAAAGAATGTCCTGATTAGCAGAACTGGTTCTTATTATGTACTGGAAGAGCTGTGTATAAAGTTTGGAGGGTTACTTAGTTTTGCCATGGCTTGCAAATTTACGGTTTGGCTGTAATTAATATTTGTGTTGACCATGAATGCAATACATAGTATCTGCAACTAGGCTATAGCTAGCTAATATCAATGTTTGACAATTAGGATTACTTAAAACTAGATGTAAAATAAGCAATCCCTTTGCAAATGTAATCCTTTTTTACATTGATAAGTTTTATCATGTCAACAGAATTTTGTAGAAAAATATTTACTTCCATTATTACCATAGTCAGAGGCTGAAATAGCTGGCATTGGTCTGGTTGTTACTTATGATGAATGTTTGCTTTTAGTAATAGATTGTCACACACACTCACACAGAACCCTGCAGCCCCTGCCTTTTAGTTAAATTGTGGGTATTTCCCAGTGTAAAAAATTCGGGACTCTCTTGCTGCCCAGTTTGAAAGACTTTTGGCTGCTTCTAAGAACGTCTTAGAGTGTGTTTCCACTTTAATCACCTTTTCTGTCACATCCTGGCTGGATTATTGTACACCGTCTCCTAAGATGACTCATTACTCATTTACCCCGAAGATTGCATTTTAAGGAAACTGAAATTTTCTGTATCTATCTTGTTGTCGTGATCTTGCTTTTCACTCATAATTCATTCCAAAAGCGGTTTTTATTAGTAATGTGCCTGTTTCCTGAGGATGAGGAAGGCATACTCATGGAATTATACTAAAATAATTTGGTGCTTTAAATAATTTTTCACTTCATTGTACGGTATTTTTTTTTTAATTATGAGCATGAGACTAGCTCTTCAGTGTTGAACTCCATTTGTTACATACTGTGAAATGAAAGATTAATCGGAGTTACTCTGCCAAAAAGGATTTTTCCTGACATCACATGGCACTTAGCCACCTAAGGGACTGAAGTTTGCAGATGGAGGCACTTAGGAAATATCTCTTTTCACAAGGTCCCGACACCAGAACTGGTTTTGCAGTTACAATTACATGAAGCCCTCCTAGTCACCTGCGAAGTGTTAGCATAGATTGAAGACTGAGTCAACCCCAGTCAAAGTACTGTGATGGGTATTTGCATGTCAGCGCCTGTTCTTTTCTCTAGAAAAGGGTATAGCTGTTCTATGACTTCAGTGAATTGAAGGAAGAGTTACTGATGATAATCCAAATGATTCTGCACAGCTTTAACCAGGTGAGATTGAAGATATGAAAAAAGTTGCTTCCAGGACACAGGGTCTCCCATATAGTGCCTAAATAAAGTATATCAGTCACATGTAAAGCTCTTCCTACATTGTTCTAGATCAGCATGAACATATGATGTAACAGTTACAGAACAGAAAAATTCATTCAGTAGACCATATTACCTCTCCTGCTAACATAGTTATGCTGTGTAAAATTAAGGTGAAAAACCAATATGGATTACATTATATCTGTAAAGAATCTACAAGAAATACTAAACCAGGCGTATTTATACCATGACGCATTTTAAACTATTTTACATTGATTAACAATTTACAGCTTAGCAGTAATTATAACAGTTATGTTTAAAGCTTTTAGCTGATCTTTAAAAAAAAAACAAACCAGTTTTAATAAGAATCATCAGAAGACTTGTCATTTGGTTTCGTGTAACAAACAGAATACCTGTAAAATCAAAGATAATTCCAATAATAGAGAACTTACCCAGGTATTATGACTGCATTGTCAGTCCTTCATGTGAAAACTCAGAAGCGTAGTGTATTTACATTTTTGAGACTTACAATATATAAAATTAATTTGAACGAGAAAGAAGTTGCTTTTGAGGCATTAGGCTCTATGTTACGTAGTTTTGCAGTTGCCCATGATAACTTAAAGAGCCCATAACTACAGAAGTCCTGTTTTTTGATTAATCTTTATCTCATTTTTAATTACTAGATTAACAGGTCTATCATTATCCAGATTTTCCAGTTCAGACCCTAGAATTCACAGGTCTGTATGCAGCATTACTATTTGTGAGTCTCCCAGGCTTAAATAAGAGGTAGGGAAGAAACTTTATTTCATTTTTAAAGAGGATGTACTTTACTTTAAAATCTAGGTGATATCTAACAAGGTACTGTACAGAGTGTTGGCAAACTGAATTTATAGTAACCAATCTCTTATATTCCAAACACTAGATAATTTATTTCAATATTAAATCCATATTAGAACAATGCTTTCAAGAGCACTGAAGGTATTAGCAAACATCAGTATGTACCCAGTTGAACAGTTACAGAAGAGAACACTTCCAATCATACAGTGGCTTGGGTTGGAAAGGACCTTCAAAGATCATCTAGTTCCAATCCCCCTGTCATGGGCAGGGACATCTTTCATTGAGTCAGGTTGTTTAAAGCCCCATGCAACCTGACCTTCAACACTTCTAGGCATGAGGCATCCTCAGCTTCTCTGGGCAACCTGTTCCAGTGTGTCACCAATCTCTTTATAAAAAATTTCTCCCATATGTCCGAACTAAATCTACCCACTTACTTTCAGTTAAAAACCATTGTGCCATGTCCTTTCACTGCAGGCGTAAATAAAAACATCCTTCTCTGTCTTTCTTATAAGCTTCCTTTAAGTTAGGAAGGCCACAATAAGGTCTCCCCAGAGCCACCTTGTCTTCAGGCTGAGCAACTCCAACTCCCTCAGCCTTTCTTCATAGGAGAGGTGTTCCATCCCTCGCTGACCACTTTTGTGGTCCTCCTCTGGACCTGCTCCAATAGGTTCATGTCTTTCTTGTACTGGGGACGCTGGGGCTTCATGCAGTACTCCAAATCGGGTCTTGATGAGAGCCAAGAGGGAGACTTACTTACCTCCCTCAACCTGCTGGCTACGCTTCTTTTGATGCAACTCAAGATACCACTGGTTTTCTGGGCTGCAAGTGCACATTGCTATTTCATGTCTAATTTTCCGTTCTCCAGTATCCCCAAGTCTTTCTCCACAGGCCTGATCTCATCCATTCATCCCCAGTGTATACCAGTGTTGGGGATTGCCCTGACCCAGGCGCAGGGCCTTGTTGAACTTCATAAAGTTTGCATGGGCCCACTCCTCAAGCCCGTCCAGGCCCCTCTGGATGATGGCACCCTGTCCCTCAAGCAATTGAGCTGTATCACCCGCTGCAGAAGGATAGGTTCTTTTATCCCTTAAAAGCAAACCCGTCATTTGTCTTCGCAGTACCTCTTACACTTAACAGCAGAGAGCAAAGAAAAAGCATTTCTTTCCTAGAGTAGAACCTTGGCTGTGTCTCACTGAGAGAACCACTAAACAGAAGATGGAACAGAGGAATTTCATACCTGCGTGATGACTGCTTATGCTAGGTCAACTTCTGGTTTGTTCTGAAGCAAACCATACCAGTAAACAAACTCTTCAGTATCATCTGTTCTAAAGGAAGTGTGTAGAATTTTAGAACATTACCATTGTTACCAATTGATACTAAAGTTCAGTGAGCTTCCGTTTAGAGCTCCTTCTGATCTTTGTCAAGGTCCCATTTTAAAAAGAAAAATTGCACGTGGATGACAGTTAGCCAGACTAAATTGGTTAAAACATTCAATAGCAGTCATTTGACTTGAAAAATTAAATGCATTCAAGGATTAAAACTGATTATTTTCAACTAGGTTCCATTGGGATGCTCAGTCTCATTGATGGGAAGAGTATCCTAAAGAAAGGGAAGAGCGTGTCCTGCATGCTAACAGCAATCCTTTCTCACAATAGTGTAATTATTTAATTGATTGATTAGGCATGTGCTCAGATGATCAAAGAAGTGGAAGTGGATAAAGTGACAGTGCTGGAAAGAAAACAATTTGAAGTAATCAAGAAGAAAATCCAGGAATTCAACAATGCTACAACAGACGGAGGGAGTACCAGCTCTCAGATTCTGCCAGGTAGTAAGTACATTGTGTCATTATAAGGACAAGCCAGATGATTTAAATAAGTTAATCACAGAATCATTTTGGTTGGTTGGAAAAGACCGTTAAGATCATCA
Organism: Bucorvus abyssinicus; assembly: GCA_009769605.1. Taxonomy (NCBI): domain Eukaryota; kingdom Metazoa; phylum Chordata; class Aves; order Bucerotiformes; family Bucorvidae; genus Bucorvus; species Bucorvus abyssinicus. Next base: position 80,367,880 of record CM020063.1, read on the forward strand.
AGCCCAACCATTAACCCAGCACCACCAGGTCACCGCTAAACCACATCCTTAAGCACCACACCTAGAGTCTTTTAAATAGCTCCAGGCGATGGTGGTGCTACCACCGCCCTGGGCAGCCTGTTCCAGTGCTTTACCACCCTCTCTGTAAAGACATTTTTCCTTAATATCCAACCGAAACCTCCCCTGGTGCAACTTGAGGCCATTCCCACTTATCCTGTCACTTGTTCCTTGGGAGAACAGACTGACCTCCACCTCAATACAACCTCCTTTCAGGTACTTGTAGAGAGCGATAAGGTCTCCCCTGAGCCTCCTCTTCTCCAGACCCCAGGTCCCTCAGCCACTCCTCACAGGACTTGTTCTCTAGACCCTTCACCAGCTTCATTGCCCTTCTCTGAACCTGCTCCAGCACCTCAGTGTCCCTATAGTGAGGGCTCCCAAACTGGACACAGCACTCAAGGTGTGGCCTCACCAGTGCCCAGTACAGGGGGACAATCACTTCCCTGCTCCTGCTGGCCACACCAGTGCTGATACAAGCCAGGATGCCATTGGCCTTCTCGGCCACCTGGGCACACTGCTGGCTCATAATAAAGAGATAGGTTCACTCTGATTTTAATCGTTATGCCTGTGGTACACAACTAATTTTAAGCTGGAATGGTGAAACAGGCTAATTTTAGGGTCTTTGAAATAACAGTTCTGAGGCCAACACAGCTGGTACATAACTGAGTTTCCCATGGGGGAAATCATGAAAAACAGCTGTACAAAATACATTGACAACAAGCAGCCAGGTCAGACAGTTCAGTTACATGAAAATTTTAGAATATAAATAAGAGTTAAGATAAGTCTGTACAATGTTCAAAGAATTTAATCGTGGGGGAGAAAAAACCAACTGTTTCACAAGGAGAGAAAATTTACATTTCTGGTTTTGCGAAGGCTGAAAAGTAACAGGGTTAATTTTCAGCAAAGAACATTTAGCTTAGGCATTTATGGTGAACTTTAACTCAGAATCTTTATGCACAGGCATTCTGTTCCTGTGTGTTAAGCAATACCATTTTTGGCAGGTGTTTGTCTGTCTGGTTCTTAAATAATCCTGTACTGGAGAAGAAGGATGCCAATTGTAATGGTCCACTGTAGCCTCATTTTCTAAGAAATCAGCCACAACTGAAGATCAGCTTTATTTTAAATTGAATTAAATCTTCCTTTCACAGTTGTTAATCACAATATCTCAATAATGATTCGCTACACTGCTGAAAAGGGGGAATTTTCTTAAGAGAAATCTTTTCTGAGTAAGTGATAATATTAATTGTGAGTATTTCTGATTTTGGAGCCCAAATTTGAGGGATGTTTGGGCAGCAAGGGGAGAATATGTCAACATGCCTTCCACTAGAGAAAAGGGGAGAACTGGTGCTGAAATAAAGGTTTGCTGGAGCCGTGTTGTGTGATGTGGAAGACACCGTATACTCTTTGTATGCCTTGTTAAGATTTTGGGTGTTCGAGTGTTGCCTTCTACTGGTGGGAAAATACATGGCAGGCATCGGTTCTTGGTGTCTTGCTCAAACACTGGTCATTTCTTGAAGCACAGGATGTCATCCTGGAACTTAACCTAGCCATGAAAAGAACAAGAGCCTTGTGAAACTGTTGTTTTGTGCCATCAATAACTGCGCTAGGGCCATGCACAGCGGGGTTTCTGTTCAGCTGCTCTTATGGGATCATTTCTGTGATTAGTTTTGAAATCAATATGTGGTTAATTTGAGATCCTGCATTAATCTTGTTTCTGTTGCGATTTAACTTTTCAGTTATCTTACTGACCTTGATCGCATTGCTACACCATCCTTGGTGCCAGCTGAGCAAGATATTCTAAGAGTCCGAGTGCCAACTACGGGAATTGCTGAGTATCCTTTTGATTTAGAAAATATTTGGGTAAGACTGCCTATCAAATGATTCAGTACACAATGATGGATGTAGCTGCTGCAATTTTACTCCTAAGCTTTTGTGTTGAATTATTGTTGTATATGTTTCCAGCCCTTTTAGTCTCCAAAGTTAATACAGTAACCTGAGTGCTGTTTCAAAACACTGCTTTCGAAATTTACATTACATGAAAAAAGGCTTTTCAACTCAAGCAGCACAATTACTGTGTGTTCTGAACTACGGTGGGGGCGGGGGGCAGGTGCGCAGAAGCAAGGTATTTGTAAAAATGTGAGTGCTCCTGTCACAATGATGTAGTTTAATTCCAGCGTCTGCCTCCTGACGGTAACTGTTTGGACTAGAGATCCCTAACAGACACGCCAAAGTCCTCCAGTGAGTTTACAGCTTTCTGCTAGGTAAAGTTAGGGAAGGGAGTTGGAAACACTGAGGGAAGGAGAAGGGGAAGAAGAAAAAAGGTAGAAGCTCACAACTATAGGTACTGCTATTCTTCCTGCCGTATAATGAACAAAAAAAAAATTTATGTTCAGTCAAATTAAGAAGTTGAAATATTCTGAGAAGCACCTTAAAATTAGGTTATCTGGAACTAGACAAGCTTTTGCAACAGGAGGTGTTACCAATTTTCTAAGGGAAAGCACTTTTTTTTTTTAATTTCAAAATTGGAGAACTCACAGTAGCATGATTTTAGGTGTTCTTCCACAAAGCCACCTACTTCATCATGAGCAAACACCTACCTGCAGTTACCACACAGAACTAGAATCCACTCTGGTAACACACGGTCAGACTACCCTAACTGTGATTTTGTTGATTGGTTGTTCCTTCCTGGAAAAGGGTATGTTCTAGGGAACACTTTGATCTGGATAAAATGTGAGTGACTTACGAAACTGTCTGGAAAACCATAGAAATTTGACGTGGAGGTAAGGTATTTGTGAACATTTTGAGCAGTGCGATGTGACCACTCTGGGGTGTTTGGGGCAGAGGGACAAGGATGATTTCTGGAGTCTGTGAGGAAACAAAACTGAATATTTTCACATCTGCCTTTGCTAAAACTTCTACCAACACAGAAAAAACCCTCAACATTGTGTTTTCTATTGTGCCTCAGGTGGCTTACACACTTGTATTGGGTTTGGCTAGGATAAAGTTAATGTTCTTCATAGCAGCTGGTACAGTGCTGTGTAGATTTTAGATTTGTAATCAAAACACTACCGAAAACATATCAGTGGATTAGACTTTGCACAGCACCATGGCCTTCTCTGTTTCTCTGCCCCCCAGTGAACAGGTGGGGCGGGGGGCATGAGGGGTTGGGAGGGGACGCAGCCAGGCAGATGACCTGAACTAACCAAAGATGTGTTTCACGCCATGTAACATCATGCTTAGTGATAAAAGTGAAGAGAGGGGGCTTCGTGGAGATTGGCCATCTTTTTCTCAGGATGTGGTTGGGCATCAGTTTACCCATGGGAGGTGGTGAGGTACTGCTTTTGCATCACTTGTTTTGTTTTCTTTATCTCTTTTTCCTCTTATCCTTCACTTATTAAACTTTTTTTTTTTAATCTCAACCCCTGAGTTTTCTTGCTTTTACTCATTATTTCCTCTCACCCTATCCACCCACGATGTTGGGGGTGGGCGGGAGGCTGCATTGTGCCTAGCTGCCCACCAGGACTAACCCCCAACACTAAAGAACAGTGAAAGCTGTAGCACTATAGCAAATGAATCAAGTTTAAATATTAACCAGAACATACAATGTTAAGATACTTCTTTCAGAGTTCGAGCATATCTCAGGTAGGTGATCTATTATAAGGCCTTGGGATATACTTAAAGAAGTATCTTACGAAAATGACCAATATGTTGACGGTATTTCTGTTTAACAGGATGGTGGATGCAGGCGGCCAAAGCTCAGAATGAAGGAAGTGGATCCATTGTTTTGAAAGTGTTACTTACACCATTTTCTTAGTTGCATTAAGTGAATATGATCAAGTCTTGGCAGAACGTGACAGTGAGGTAAGGAGTGGGGGTCTGGAAGGTACAGAAAGAGACGTATGCATTTTAAGACAGACAGCATTCACGTCTTCACAAAAGCATTTGCAAATACTAGAATTTCATTAAGAAGCTCTTTAAGCAGTCCTGAAGTCGTATTAAAATTAGTAGCCTGCCTGTAAAAGTGAACTCTACCTTAGAAGACAAAACACGATTTTTAAAATGTTTTACATCACTTAAGCCACGTCAAAGGTTTGAGAATTTGAGTATCAGCAATATCTCTTAAGTAATACAGATGTCTGAGGTAGTTTTTTGGTTTTTTGTTCGTTAATTAAGTGTCTGATGTTTCAGAATTAACCTATGCATTAATTAAGGAAAATTAAAACAAAGTAACTTAGTATTTACCTCCTTCCCAAGGTTAGAAAACATGAGTTCTCCCACCTGTACTAGACTGTCATCATCAGCAGTAGCCAGATGTTATAGAGAAGGATACAAAAAAAGAAAACAGTAGGCAATTAAGGAAAAGCCTATTAGTGGAACTGGGTTACCTACAGTAGTGGTTGCTTTAAATCCTGCAGTACGAGCATCCTTCAAATGTCCTTCAAAAACGCTTAATACCATTTGAATCCTACCGCACCAAAGCCCTTCCAGGTCACTTTCTCAGATCTGTTTGAACTCTTCCTTTGCTGCAGTGTCACAACATCCATTGTAGTTGAGATGATAGATTTTTCAAAGTTTCCCTGTCATCCTTCAATGTGTGAATGAATTCAATGCCTGTAATTTTCTTTTCCTTTCACTACTTTGAACATTTCATGATGCTCTCTTCCAACATTATCTCTTTTGAAATGGACAGACTTCATTACTAGTACAGATGAGTACATACGCTCTTGTCCTTTAGCTATGTTACCATATGTCAATTCCAGATACTTGACCCAATACACCCTGCTTCAGCTCTCACTGTGAGGTCAGAAGAGGCTTTTCATAGAGCAGCAATTCATGGCTGCTCACTAACTCACAGAAGAATTCAAAAAATTTCTATTCTTAAGGCTTGATTACACATGTTGTCATGCCACTCCCAGCATGATCCAAACCCCAGTGAATAGGGGTATAGAGAATATGGAGAGTGATGATCAACTAGCACAATGCAGCTGTGCTTAATAGAAGAAATATTTTTTGAAAAGCTTTCAAAAACAACTTCATGATCTCTGGCTGATGTGGTTTGTATATGCTGCTGTCTAGAGTGCAACTTCATATTAATTGGTGTAGTAGAATCGAATGGAAGAAAGCAAGGCCTTATTTAAAACAATCATTACATATCCCTGGTTTCTGAATTCTTCAGTGATTTTGTTTTTAAATAAAAAAGATCTTCTAGAAGAGAACATCATGTATTCCCATGTAATCAGTTACTTCCCAGAATACGGGGATAAGTATTTATTCCACACCATCTTCACAAAGTTAAAATCATATCTAAACCAGTTAGTTTTTCCTCATTAAATTTAACATGGAAAGTGGAATTATGCAGTATGTTTGATAACTATGCTTTTCTACTCTAAAATACAAACTTAAGTTTCTGAGTTTTTCTGGAACTTCTTTACTGGACCATGTGGACAGAGTCTTAAGAGTTCTCTTACAGCCATTCTGCTATGATTAGAGTGGTAGAATCACTATTTATTTATGAGAAGCAGCACCTTCTTCATCTTCGATCTCAAGAGACAAGATACGGGCAGAACTTGGGAATACTAGTCCAACTCTTCATATAGTAGAAACCCATAGTATAGTTTTGCAATCATTATTATAACTTGTTATCTGTATGTAAGTCCAAAGTTACAAAGCAGCCTGAAAAACATTTCTTAAATGTTTCTGATACTTAAGGTCGCCAAAACAATGATGAAAATAATTGCAGATGTATTGTGCTGCTCAACACAGTATTATATTCTCCAAGATGTGTATCAGGTTGAATCCTATGAATAATAATGAAAAGGGTTATAACGATTTAATAGCTACATGTCCCTCTCTTGGCCAGAGAATCCTGTTTGCTCTGTGTTTCAGAAAATTCAATTTCTTTGACATAGGACAATGATGTACCAGACTTAATATACAATGGGTGATTTCAGTTGTGTAGTTTTTTGTAAAAGATTACTTTGAGCTGTAAGGTTTCCCCTTGAAAAAAGCACAGTCCACACATTTTAGAAAGCAGTGTTGTAACAGCTTTTGCTCCACTAACGTATGAATGAGAAAATGACAGCAAGGGAGTGTGCCTTGGTGATTTGACATTTAAATACAAAATTAGCCTGTTAAGACACTGTCCATATGTTTCTTCCTCGACCTATAGCTTTTAACTGCTCAAAACCACAAATTGTGCTTTTGGCTGGGACCTAAACAAGATGTCAAAACTGCCAGAGACTTCATTTTGAAGCTGTACCAGGCTCAGAATCCAGACAAGGACAAAGTAATCTATTCCCACTTCACTTGGGCCAGACACAGAAAATACTCTTTTCGTCTCTTCACTGCTGTCAAGGACACAATCCTGCAATTAGACCTGGGGGAGTTGGACCTGGCTTAAAGAAAAAACATGGCTGCAGCCACAATGTGGGTTACTCATAGCACAGCCCCTGTGGATTAAAAAAACATTTCTTTTAAAATGCCGTTTACAGAAATGAGAGGAGGATTTATATTTATTGAAGTAGTAGGGATTAAGAGAACTTTAAAGAATGAGTTTCAAAGTTTACCTTTTCAGCTATACGTTTAAAATATTGTGTTCATATTTCCCATATTAGTTTTGCCCGTGAGTTATTTTTTTGACAGCTGTGGGAATTGAGTACATTTAGAAGAATGTACGTAACTACATTGCTGTCCAGATGGTATTTTTAAAGATTTTTTCCTTTTTTTTTTTATTTTAATTTACTTAGCATTTACAATCATAGCTTACAAAATTTCTAACAGTGATGACCTACTTAAAAACAAGTTGTTCTAGGGTGCTAGACATTTCTACATCCTTGTTCTGACCAATGTCGTTGAAAGACTAGGGTAAACCTATTACACTTCTTAGAAGCATGCCTCAGCAGCCTTGATAGGCAAAACCCATTAATGTTCCAGGAATCATTACTAAAGATTAATTATTGTTAACCCTTGCATATCACTACCTTTTTGGTCAAGTGCCTTACAATAATAAAATACCTTTCACAGTTAAGGACAACAGATTGAGACCTTCTAGGCAGTTCGTGGAATTTGCTCTTTTCTGAAGGGGAGAGAAGCATTTCTCAAAAAGCAAGGCTTTTAGCAAATGTTCTCAGAGTCCACTGCCACAGAAGCTCAGAGATCATACACAGCTGCTTGCAAACACTTGACCTTAAATTCCTCTAAGTCATTAACATAACATGTTTTTTGCACTTTGCATTTTCCTCTCATTGAGCTTCACGGGTCATTCTGCATGGGTTAGAGAGCAGTAAAGCCTTTCTCTCCTCTAGAAGATGTCCAGCTATTTTCCCATCTCCTCCGCCCCCGGCCCAACTACAAACCTCTCCGCTGAAGATTCCAGCAGCAGTAATAATAGCTCAGTGAATTCCTCACTGGGTCAATAATTCTCAGACAAAATAATAGAGACATTAGGGCAATCAGTCTTGAAATCCTTTTTTACTAGTCACTGGCACTTGATGAGCTAACCCAGCAACACTGCTAAGGAGAGTGTTTTAGTAGAACAGTCTGTTATATAGCAGTAATTTAGCCCAAAAGATGTTCTGAGTTTCTCCTGTATTTAAGTACATTAAAATTCCTTTTTTTCCAAGAAGAAATATTATAGCAATAATTTTTACTAACAGCATAAAATAGCAATTTCTATGCAGCACAGAAAAAAAAGAGGTTATATTGATTTTTCAGCTTGAATAGCGGTTCTGTGTATTCAGCCAGGTTGATAGCTCTCAGTTCAGTCCTGTGAAAAGCACACTCTGACCTTCCACTGACTATTGAAAAGTTTACTGTTTCACATATTAAACAGCTGAGTTCCCTTCTGTCCAGCAGTATACAAAAAATAAAGTACATCCAGAGCTGGCTTTGGTTGCTGAAGAGAAAATATCCTGTTCAGAGTGGATTCATTTGTTCTTTCTTTAGGGTTGGAATGAGCAGCAGAAGGCTGTTCCTACACAGCTGTAACGTTTTTCTGAGGGAAGGACACTGACCTATACGTTGTGCCCATACTGCCCACGGTGAACGGCAGTAATCCACGCTGAGGGCACAGTGCAGTTCTCCCTGGGATAAGGCACAGGGTGCATGCCACTTGCCGAACGAGCAGCAGCCAAGGGGGAGTCACGGAGAGCACAGAATAAAACAGCACGTGTGTCCGTGTCATCCATGTCCCTCGACATGTCACGTCTACCCTCCCTCAGAACCACTGACATCCTGACAAGAGCTCAGACCTGCTGTCCTCAACTAACTGCTGTTGCTCAAAAATAATTCAGAGGCACTTCTTGTCGTATCATCTGTAGATACTGGAGTTCTGTATTTCGTAAGAAACTCCAGTCACCTGAAAAGACAACAGCAAAGATACTTTTTCTAGGGCAGCAGATTTGGTGGAGGAGAGCATATGAAATACTCAAATGCTTGAACTGCTTGATCCAGTTTTGGGACTACTGGAAACTTCTGGAAAAATGTGTTTAACCTCTTAGCAGTTTCACATCCTGGGTCGAGTCTTGCTGTCTGCATGAAGAGCACACCAGTGCTGTGGATTTGAGGGCCTGGCTTTCGGGAGTGCAAGCTTTGCAGGTAGTGAGACAGCTGCTGCTTGACACCACCCATCAGTACCAGAACGCTTCTCTGCCACACTTCACAACCAACACTGGAAAACATTTACGAGGGCAGTTACCAAGACAAACTTCTGCACATAGTTCTAGATCTGCTTGATGCGACAAGGAATGAAAACCCGCAAAGACAGAAAACTGGGAGACATCCAGCAAAAAGAGCATTCAGCTTTTTCCCCTTTTTACCTGCCAGTGTCCTAGCTCACCATGCCTGTTCCAGCAGTCCCACCTGTTTCAGCGTTTGATGTATGGATCCTGAGATGATGACTCAATAAAAATTAATGGCATGGACAGTCTTTTACTCCTTGTAGGAAGAGACTTAAAAGCCAATTTATTGCTCCCTTTAAGCATTACAAGAATATTTAGAATTCTTGTTGCAGATTTGCCCTGAAAAGAACCAAAACCTCCTCATAAAAATTCTGTGTCTGCAGTGAGTGAAATCCTTGAATTCCACTTGCAGTCACAAAAGCAAAAATTGTCACTAGCATCATGGTTGCATTTCTTCGGTCAAGTAGCAAAGCTGGGGATCCTCGATAATGCAGATATGTACCTGCGTGTACTGGCCAGACACTTTCCAATCCACCAGTAAGAGTAACAACAGGCAAATCTGGACCAAGAGAGTTAGAGGTGGGAAAAAAGGTGTCAGCCATCTTCTAATTTGTTCAAGTTTTAAACAGAAAAGAATAAGGCATTCAAGAATCGCTTAACCAAACTATGACAAATTGCATTTCAAGAGAAGATGATGATGAGCACAAACATTTGAAATGCTTCATAAAATTCTGAGCTGCATAATGAAGCAAGTATTGTGATAACACGTGAAAAACAAATCTAAGTCAGGAACACTTTGCACTGTATCTGAGACAAATACACAATGCATATTACTAGTATTTTTCACCAACCATTCCCACTTCACCAACCAATCCAACTTGTTCCTTCAAAATACAAGGTCTTAATTCCTTTAAAAAAAAGGAAAAAAAACCCCAACAACCCAAACTTCCCACAGTATTGAACTAATTTCTGTACCAATCTGCACACAATAGTGAGATAATACAGCTCCACTGCCTGGTCTGGTTTTAGAAACACATTTATCACAGGGAAACAAAGACTCTTCCTTGGCAGAATTACAGACAAATTGATCAACATAGAAAAAAACCCCAAACACCTGAGTAATTAACTGCTAGGAACTTTAGCCACCTATATCCTTAATTCCTGGAAGGTGAATGTTCATTGGTATTGGTTGCTTCATTACTTTTAGCTGCATCTTCAGGAAAGACTGGTCACTGCACATAGAGAGGGATGACCTGGGAGAGTTCAATGCTGGACAAAGGTACGGTGGAATTCTACGATTTGCTGAAGAATCACTGTGCACTTTTGCCTTGTGCAGTACTTAAATGATTCCAAGCAATGCAGTATTTAGGTAGTTCTTTTCTGGAATCCAAATGTGAAGGGGTCAAGAAGGAAAAAAAACCCCTGAAATGTCAGTCTTGAAGCAAGTACAGTATGAGGAAATATATATAAATCAAATACATACAAATCTATTTAAAGGTCATGAGGATATGGAGCTATTTATGAACAAGCCATAAGACTCCGCAATCCTATTAAGGTATGTGTTTATCAAAACTGTTTTACATCAGCAGAACAATGAGGAAAACTATGGTTTGCAGTTCAAAATCAATCATTAAATTTCAACTTTGACTGCTGTGTGGTATTTGTGAGTTGCAGATACACGGTTAAAAGAAACTCGAAAGGACAAAAGACCTTAGCGATTTGTTTGGTATGTCAGTGTATTTTGTGAAGTGCCCAGGATAATAAATAGCTAATGGCATATGTACAGTATTTTTGAGGGGAAAAAAGAGGTTTTCATAAGAATCTGGTTATCGGAAACATCATCTATGTCTTTTCAATGTGGCAACAGAAAAACAAGACTTTAAAAGGAGCTTATTCATGTAAATCCAGTTATTGAAAACTTGTCCTTTAAAATGAACCCAAGGTAAAGACTACAGTTTGTATTCTGCTCTCGCTGAGAGGGCTGCAACAGAAGCTTGACCTTGTGTTCTCAGAGTTAGCATTTGACTTGATTTGTCAATTTCTACCTGCAAAATTCTGACTAATGGTACCACCTGTTAATTAAAGCAGTATATAAAGAAAACAAATAATAATCACATTCCAGTCAAATAAAATTCAGTTTCACTTTATTCAAGGTCAAGAAGAGGTTGGGCGGAGGAGCGTGGACCCCAGAAGAGCATGCCATGCAAAGCCATGCAGCTGAAGAAAAAGGGGTGCAAACAGACTTACAAACTTTTTAGCAATGTGTCTGGCATCTTTGATTCTATGCTTGGTTGGTCGTTGATTTCTTATAGGTAATTCTAACCCTTAACAAATGACTACTGAGAACCCAAATGACATTTCTTAAAGGTATTAAGTTTAGGTAACAGTCATCTAGAAGAGAAGCTGTTCTTCAGTACGTCAGTAAAGGCCATGGTATACTTTTACACACCACACTGGGCAGACCTAATGCCCGTATTTTAATTTTTGTTGAGATCCCCTTGGCTAGTTGCATATACATTTTTAATAAAAATCAGTACATCTATTTTGCTGCCTTATTTAAAAAAAAAATGCATATTGCAATAAAGAATGAGGCACAGCAGAATAGACATCTCAAACAACTTGCAGTAATTCAGAAAACTACATAATGGTTTAAGTCTGAATACCTTTCTCCTCACCCCAGGCTGCTTAGTTAAAACAGAGAAAACTGGTGTCTGCCAAGAAACGGCAAAATTCTTTCATGACCGTATGGAGAAAGTGTAAGGAAAAAACAAAGGAAAAAGATACAATTTACTGGCTGGAAAAAGGAAACTACAGAAAGTCATGTTGTCAATACAAGTGGAGACAAGGAGGGAGGTGAGGGAAAGGTCCGATGTTGACTTTTGAACATGCCCAGTGTTTTAGTTCTTGTGTATTAAGGCTTTTATTTAGCACAGAAGATCAAAATATTTTATAGGAAAATGCAATTTCAGGTGAATTTTTAGGTTTTCCAAAACATGAGCTTAACCACAGACATGCAAATTTAAAATAAATCCTTCAACATTAATGATTAAATTGCTCAAATATTATTGAAGAGCCAGCAGTCTGTTGGCAAAATATATGTTATAAAGTTAAGAACAATAATACTAATTGAAATAGAGGGTCTGTGAAGAGAAAGTATTTAGAATAGGGTAATCTGAAAAGCTACACAAATGGGAACGTACAAGTGCTTGCAAGAGGTACTAGAAGTGAAATACTGGGTATAGAAAGGAGGAGACAATACAGTAATCAAGAATCGAGATCATGATGAGGCTATTAATTGAACTACCAAGCCTAAGATGAAAAATGATAGATGAAAAACAAATTACAGATACAGAATGGTACTCAGTGCACCTAATAACACCACTTACCTAAGGCAAAATACTGTTTTAGTTTGGCATCATTATAACCTGAGTTAATACTCTTGGTACGCGCTTGGTGTACAAACAAGTGGAGTAACACAGTCATTGTCATAGTTTGAAATTCTCATCATCTTTTGATCCAATTTACAATTTACGGGGAAAAATACAAGTTTACGTGTATTTTATAACCTGCTAAATGGTTGCTCAACACCAAAGGCAAGACTTACAGTGAACTGAAGAACTGCGATGGTAGGTTAGCATGCTAGTCATTTTAGATTTTACAACAATGTGACAATTCGAGTACCACCAGCAATGTCAGAATCATATCCAGTAGTTATAAATTTTCCAGACGATTGTTTGGAAGTAATATTTTGGCAGCAGGTACTTACGCTATGTACCAGATATTCTGAAGACTTCGACACTGGAATTTATGTAACTGTCATGCAACACTAACCGTTTCCTGTGCTCTTTATATCAACTGCAGTAAACATTCACTCAAGAATTCTGTGACTACTACATCTAAGAAATAAAGAGAACCGCACTCATTCGAGCTCTCTCTGTTAAAGTTCTCTTTGGGTATGAAACAAAAAAGTTTCATTGGGTATGAAAAGTTGATAAAAAGCAACAGTGAAATATTATATTTATCATTTCATATAACATTGACTTTATTAGTCACTTGCTTAGCACACAATATTGTGTAATCCAAGGCATTTATTTTTGGTGTGCAACAGTGCACTTATAACCCCATAAACTCCTTCGTGAATTGCAAGACTGTTAATAACTTATTTAAAATAATAGGCTTTAGTAAATATTTTTAATGCAGAGATATATTAATTCTCCCCATTATATATTTTTGTAAATGGTTATATTTTCTGTGAATATTGACAGAGGTGCTGCAACATTTCCTTGAGTAGAATATAAAAGAAGTTTACGCTAAAAGTGATACTGTCTTGTAAATTCATTGTGACCTGGTCCACTCATTTACAAAAAGTAAGTAATATTGTTATCTAAGCAGCCAGTCCTAGGATCATCTAAATTAGACTTCTCTGATCAGTAGCCTCCTTCTTAGAATTTGACTTGTAAGACTAGTGATTATTAAATTAACATTTCCTTTGATAAAGAAATTTCAATTTCAACACAGCCTCAAGTCATGTGAAAACTAAGACAGAAACTAAATACTGACTTTCAGAACCAAATCAAAACTGAAAAGATTTGCTCTGAATAGTATCATAAGAATAGTTCCAGAGTTCAATTTCAATATCAAATGTGATGGTAAAACAGATCAATTTTACACTTCATTTATATAAAATGAAATCTGGAATTCTTAGGTTAAGAAAAAAACAAACATGCTAACCCAAAACTTGGCAGAATTTTTTTCATCATTAGATTTTTTTTTTTTTTTAACAATGTTATCTGGTTTTGTGAAATAGCCGTAGACTGTTGTGATCATAATAAACAATTTCTTAAATCTTCCTTCCCTCCTGTTTCTGCTTTTGTTGCTGATAGTAAAGTAGTTCTGGTTGTTAAAGAGGAATTAAAAAGGTTCAGTGTTCTTCATTATCTTGGTGCTTCTCCAATCATTACAATTTTGGCTGATTCTCTCTCACTTCTTCCAGTTTCGAAAGGATCCACTGTGCAAAGGAAAAGGGAAAAAAAAAGTTCCCTTGGTAAGAAACATACAAACCAGCTGAAAATTAGATTGGGTTAGCTACAACTTCACTACCTGCTCCCTTCCTAACCAAGTTTTATCACAGTGCTGTAGACGAAAACCCCCTGATTTTCTCACGAGTATGGAGGCATTTAAGTACCAATATCTGACCCTGAATACCCCCGCCAATGAAACTGGCTAGGTTGATAATTCCATTTTCTGGTCTGTATTTCAATGAACAGTATTTTAGAAAAATAAGTGACATCATAATTTCACCCACATCGTTATTAATGCTCTGTCTACGTTCTAGACAGAGACTAGCTCTAGAGTCCACAACTCTCGACAAATCACAGATGACAATAGAGAAGCAGGGATAACACAACAGAAGACAGAGGACAATACGTTGTGATAATACAGTTATTTAGAAAGAAGCTTTCTTTAACTCTATTCGGTTTCTTTACAGGAATTTCAAATTAACACGTTTTCTGAACAGGTAAGGGAAATCAGTTTCCCGAGAGTCAACAAAATGAAAAAAAAAAAAAAAAAGGTCGGGCAGGGGAGCTGGTGGTGGTGCAAAGGGAGCGGTGATATGGAAAACCGGGATGTGAGATGAAGTTATTCCAAGGGATTGCCATGAGAAAGCCACACAATGCTTTCACAGAAGGTGAGTGGATTATTACAAATCAGACTCTTTTACCGGCTCAGGTTCTACGTTACAGATCTTTAGGATTGCCTTCTCCCCATCACAAGCTCACCCCCTTCAGAAAACCAGAACTTCTGTTCAGCAGGATGCTGAACGTTTGAAACAAGAACTGGCTGCTCAAGAAACTACTATTCACATTGGAATGTGGCACTTCTCACAGATGGAACAACCTTGTAGTGTCCACGAGACTGACACAACGTTCACAAAGCAGTGACACTGAAATGACCTCACACCCTTTTTACCATGAAGGGCACAAGTTGTATTTCCGCTGTTCCCAAAACGCTTCCTTTAGTGTCACTTCTCCATGCACACAAGCACAATTGTCACAGTTGCAGATGTGAGCTGTAGGCTAAAAGGCTGGAAGTAACTCTCAAAGAGTTGCTTCCTCTAGGATAGCCCCTGAGGCCCGGCTGGCAATTTCTGAATGAATCTGTTAAGTATTCCTTCTCTAAAATAAACCCACACTTCTTACCAACCTTGCCTGACAGTCACGTTTCCCCTTGCATTTGCATGGCTCTTGGTTTTGTGAGCTTCACGGGCCTTTCTAGGAAATTACACGAACCAACATTTTTGTATAAAAAGTGCACACATCTTTCTCAGCTTTCTTTTCCTTCCTTAAGATTTAGAAACTTAGTAAGATTTATACTATGATGCAGTAATTTGATTTTTGGAATTATTCCTGTTTTAGTTGGGGCATAGATGGGATTCCCTTCCCACACACTACTGGACCTCCATGCCACCCCTGCTCCACCACAGCCAAAAATAGAAAAAAAAAGGAACTCGGTACCTCCAAAGAGTACAGACCAGTCAAATTCATCATGGGGCCCTCAAATACCTTCACAAATGTTTTCTGAGGTAAGAGTCAAAGTGTGTCACTCACACCCTCATGAAGACAAAAGCAACTTAAACTGATCAGAAGATGCAAAAGCAACTTTCATGAGAGGATGCAACTTGCGCAAACTGTTTCAGAGTGTGATCCTAGAGTACGATATCCCACTGGTGTGAATGTATGCAAGACTGATTTATTGTTTGCGAAATTAATGAGCTACGCTAATAAAATCAAGGCAGAACTTTCGCAATCCAGCTACCTCATAGTTCTGGTAGCAGACCTGAACTGCTCCTACACCCCCTTGTAGTCAAAACCACTGATGTCAAAACTAAGAGATCATATAAAATAAGTATGTAATAATAGTAGTAATATCATATATCAAATAAACTATTTGTGTTTCTAATAAGGATTTTCTTCATTCTTCAAACAAAACTGTGTTTTGAGGATAGGGGAATGACATACCTCACCCTCCCAGAATAAAACTAGGAGCAAATTTACAAATATTGTTTGTTCTATTAAAACATACTATTTTAATTCACATTCTTGATTGTTTATTGTTTTCTTAGCAGTACTGTTAAATCAGCCATTGGACAGAGAATTTTAATTCCAAAGATTTATGTAAGGAAACGTTTGTTGCAATGGTGTATTTCGAAATTCAGTACTGAAGAGATCATTGCCATTTCCATCTGTGTAATGGCTGTGTGGAAATACTCACTCTTAAACACACACAGTAGTTTTGGTGTAACAATATTTAACTTTTAAAGTCAAATGTAGCACAGCCTAATTTTAATAGTATTTTGACTTTACCTTAGCATCCTCTGGACTTCTAAAATTAATAATTTTTCCAAATTCTTTGGCATGGAACACAGACTTAACTCGTTCCTAAAAAAAAAAAAAAAAAAAAAAAGTAATTCAAAATTGAAGTTAGTTTCTTCAAACTTTCTACTAAGAAGTAATTGACCATTAATGCAGCTATATGGTTCAGACAGCCATGTATACCCATTACACTAATCTGAGTATGTTCACATCACATGCACACACTCTGAGAAATTTAATTTTCTGCATGAAAGCACCATGCAGTGGAACACTCCAGCAGTAACAGACTTCCCTTTCTACCATGGAGTCCCCAGAGACTGGACTATAAAAGTGTGTAGAAATGGCAGGCAGATAATGGAGTATGTGGGGTAACAAAATCCAGTACTCCATATGGTTGAAATTCTTCATTCTCCTTTAAGTCATTACCTGGGTGGACATTCCACCAATACTGACTTGCAAGTAGTGGCCTTAGGTAGTGAAGCTAGCAACTTCAGCTTCAGAAATAGCACATAAGCAGTGCTTTGCAAAACACAGTTTTCAACCATAGATTTCAATAAAGAGCAGACTGCAGACTGCAGACATGTGAATGGACTCTGAAATGACTGCTGTGTAGGGGTAAAGATGGATATGTTATTCAGCATTGTCTGAAATGGCAGAAACTCTTAAGAATTATTTCAGCCTGTAAAAGTTCACTTGCAGTCAGAAATCCAGTTTGGAGGATTCCAAACCAATATGGCTCTGCCTTTCATGCTCTCTGCAATAGAAACAAATAATCTGAGTGAAAAACGGAATGGCTTTTGTACACTGTCAAGACTGTCCTGACAACAAGATGTGTAATTACACATATAAAGCTTATTAAAAGCAGAAACAAACAAACAAAAAAAAAAACCCACTGGCAGGTAAATTTATTGATTGAAATTAAACTCAGTTACCCTCTTAAGAATTTAAGAAATCTTTTTTAATGGACTTGGCCTCTGTAAGTACACTCAGTCATCCGTGGTCATCTTTCTCCTTAGGTCCTTTGCCAGTTTATCAGGAAGAGTTTTGGGATTTTTTTAAAAGGAAAACTTGCAACTGAGAGCAACATTCTTCAGTTTGTGTTGAACGGAAAAAGCATATGTCATTACGGTTTTTATGAAGATACCAATACTTTATAGTACTTTTGAAGAATTTGATTACTAGCAAATGGAAAAAATCCTAGAAGCACAGCAGGTGTGAATGTATTGCTCTGATACATCTGAATCTCTGGGATTGCAACAAATCCACATATTGGCACATTTCCACAGAGTATGTAATAAAAATATTCTGCAATATTCTGGGAGAGTTTTGTTGTATCACCATTTTCCAAGCTACAAATACACCACAAACTGATGCATACCAACAAAAAATTCCCAGGGCTCAAATAACTTCATCTGCAAGCACCAAGTCACCATTCTGCTTAGAACAGTCAGAAGTCTGAGGAGTTTCCCCAGGCCAGATTTCGTCTCCCCTCTCCAAGTGCTTCTCAACGAGATGAGAAACCAGGAATTCAAAGTTCAACTTCATTCAGAAAGAAAACAAGACGTGATTAGGTTAACATACCTTGGCTTCGATGCGTAATCTTCTGCCATCGACGATGAATGGTTCTTTAGTAAATTCATCGTAAGTGTATTGCCATTCACACGTCAGCTGTCCGAATGTCCCTTTTGTCACAAATAACACGCCGCTAAGAACCAGAAAATAAAATTGGTAACTTACAAATTAATGTAAAAATACTCAAAGTTATCAAGTTATCCTAGCCCTAGCGAAGTCATTCAGTTTCAAAATAGTCCTTATCTAGTGATATGTGACAACCACACGGCATCGTTTCCAAAGAGTAGATTTTGAACCTTCCTCCATCTTATTTAAAACACTGTGTTTATAGCAAAACCATAACACTACTTCTAACTACATTTTGTATTGCTACAAAAAGTTGTACAGACTTTCTGAGAAGGATGCCCGATACTGCACTGTTAGACATTACAGACTGGGTGCCTCTATTATCCTTTCTCCTTGAATATAATAGATTAAGTGAATCCCACAGTTCCATTGACTTCAGCCTACCCAGTTTTATAACAAATCTTTCTCATTTAAAGAAATCATAAATCCACCATTTCTTCCTTAAACAGAGAAATTACTATGACACTCAAGATAACATACCCTTGTGCCAAACAAGGTGCTGCTGCACAGTATTCACAGCACACCAAGCATGCCTTCCCCATTATTTCATGTACGTACACAAGGAGAGGCATTACCGCGCAGTTACTGATCGACAGTTAGCAAGGCGTGCACATTTTGATGATAGTTTTAAGTACTTATTATTCAGAGTCAAAACTGTTTACCTTTTTGTTACCATTAACAGATCTGTACTGTTGACCATAGCATGTGCAATGTATCTGAGTTTTGCAAATCTTCCGTTTTCAATTTTCTAAAAGAGATAAGTTTTATAGCTTTGAATACGCTAGTATAAATTCTTGTACTAATTCTGTGCTTAAAATGTATTTATCTTCCAAAAGTATAAATTATAACAGAGCACACAGCACATACTTTTAAATAAAAGGCTACTTTATGAAAGTCAGAACATGACTAACAGATCTGTGACAGCAGACGTTCATAATTACACAGAATTATTCAGTTGCTGTTACTGCAGCTATGCAAATAAAAACGTGTAACTGGCAAGGAACACTGTAATTTCTCAAAACATTTCAGGACTCGGTTTCTAACATATTTTCAGTAGACACCAAACTTCTGCTGACTAATACCATTCTGAGAACACAAAAGTGAGGATTAATTTCTTAGTTTATGTCACGTCACATCCAAAACATTGGAGTAATTAACTCTGGGAATAAATCTATGCTTAACTGACTACACTATCACGTAGACAGTGCGACTTCACTATGCACTTTGTATTTCTCCATATTCGTTTCCCCCTGAAGTTACTTAATCTTTTAATATAATTGTTGTGAATATTGTACCAGAATATTCCTTAATTCCAATAAATTTTAAATATTGATGACATCAGATGAATGATTTTTAAAAATAGAGGCTCTGTAACTTTAACTTGACTTGGCAACCATTGGATTTCTGACTTTCTGAGCAATGAATTATTAAATTAGTGATTCGGTTATGATTGCTGTGTCTTAGTTGGGTATAGCAACACGACTGCTTGCATACTTCCCATCTGTTACAAACTGGAAGCAAATACAGATTAGTATAAACCAGTATGATTCAATAAATGGTTCACTACAAACACATTGCTCCAGATAAGTATGCCAATATTTAAAAACATGTAGGTTAGTTGTCAATGCTGTTAAAACCGCAAAACCATTAAATGAGTATTCATCACCATTGTAAAATGAGATAGACATTTAATTAGGTGTACTCTAGCACTTCAAATTTAGCCGCATGGGTAACTCCACTTGCCCAAACAGATTTTTTTAAATTATCCCTTCCCTCAAAGATGCTGATTCTTTAGTGACTAAAGTGCAAGAACATTTAAGTAACACGTTCCCAAAAGAGCTTTCCAGAAAGCTCTCAAAGTTCAGATTATTTCTCTCTCCAAACTCTGTTGGGTTACAAAACCACAGCTATTGATCATATGCCTACTTAGAATGGGTCACTGCTTGAATTTTTTTCTAAAAGAGCTAGTGTCAGGGGCAGGATGAATACAGCAAGAAAAATGGTCTAAGAAATGAGGAATTAAGAGCTTGAAGAACAGCCTATTTTTTTATTTTTGGAAACTCCTTATTCAAGGTTTGTTTAGGGGTTGCCATGCCTCCAATTCGAGGCTCTCCCTGCCTCTCCTATTTCGGTCCAAGCTCCTACTTCATAAATAACTAACCAAAAAAGTCCTCTCTCAAGTTAGCCTCTGCAACATTCCAACACAAAATAACTGAATGGTTAGGAGGCTGTATGGACAGACAGCGTTTACAGGATACCTCACCCAGACACCAGGGTACTGGTCTAGTTCTATGTCCTGATGGATCTCCAATGTTAGTGACCTAGTGAGCAAGACAGCAAAAGGAAGGAGAAAGCTGACAGGAACTTACAGAAGTAATACGTGTGGAAAGAGCAACGGTGGTTCAGCAGAGGTAACAAATGCACAGAGTTCCATTTAATCTGCAAGACTCTCTGACAATGCCAGCATTTCTCTTACTGACCAAACACAGTAGAAATACTGCAAAGGATGACCAGCATCTCTCTTCTATTAGAAGCAAGTACAGAGGAGAAGCATTTAGCAATTTAGCCGTATTAGGATGGAGAGCATCTCTAGCCTTTCTTCTGCACTGAAGAAAATAACTTTCTTATTCTTTGCATAACATCGAGGTAAGGCTCTCAAGCCAAACATAAACCCCCCTTCAGTGGTGCAATTAATATTGACTGAACAATGATTGATCAATGTTAACTTCCATAGTTTTGCACCACCAAAGAGTGGTCCAATTTGCTGACTTTCTCCAAATAATTAATAATACTGTAAAATTTAAAAAATATTTATGCACCTATATTGAGAGATCGACTCTATATACTTTTGAGTTGTACAAGACACTTTGATAGCACAGCGCAGCAGTGATCTTCCTATAAGAATTATCACCCATAAATTGGTGTATGCATCTACCAAGTATCTCCTAATTAATAGGTGCAAGCCTAATGCTAGCAAGGGAAAATATTGTGGCGTATTATAGACAACAATGAGGAGTAGTTAGCTCAGTGCATACCACATGCTAACAGTGTCTGTGCTGAGCAAATCACTTGTTTGTGAATGCTAGCAGAATGAAATGCTTTTTGTAGAATCTGGGGGACATTTAGATAGCTTTGGTTTAGCACTGCAACCTGTGTTAAGTGCCGTACTTCCATAATAACTTCCGTAATTCTCAATTCATTATCAGTAAACTGAGTAAGTTACAGTGGGGTAGCATGACTTGTGGAAAATTAACTAGCAAGCTAACGAAAAGACAATGGCTTTGTAGTAATACTCAAATGTTGCACATTTAAGTGGTAAGGATCCTGTTCTTCACTTTAACCTAGACGCAACCAGTTTTCCAAAGGAGGATGGATAATGACAGCTGTGACTCAATTAAGGGAGAAGCAAACTAGATAGCATGCATGAAAGGATGCCTGGTAAGAGTCAGTACAACATCAAATAAAAATGAAGTTACTTTGAACTTCGGAAAGAATTTCTCCCTATAATTTTAAGAAGTGAAACCTCGGTTTTAGAGTACTTAACAATATGGATGTTTATGTTTTGATTTGAACCCAAACCCAAGGGGGTGAGGGAAGGAAAGGAGTGTAACACACTTTTCCCACTGCTCAAATGTTCTTCCTGGCAGTCTGAAGTTTGAATATGAAGAAGCAAGAGTCCGTTCAACCCATTCCAGCATTCCGCCATCTCATCTGAAGCTTACCTCAGGACCAAAAAAGGATCACTGAACTAAAGCTGAACAACTCCAATACAGTAGGACACAGTACTGCAGCAGGGCATTGAAGGATTGTCTTCTCTACAAGCTTACATCCAACGTAGCACAGTTGGGCGGCAACCTTACCACAAAAAAAAGCCCTTGCAGACTCATACATGATAAAGGCAAATTAAAAATTAAAAAAAAAAAAAGGGTTTGAATTTATTTTGGTTTTGGGTAGGAACTGAGAACTCCACTGATTTCATGGTGCAAGTGTCAATGACTTAAATTCATAAGCACTAGACTAGCCTCTCTTTCAGGTTTATTCCCTGGCAGTGCAAAGACCAGTGATTCCTGGCAGGTCTGTGGCCTCATAACAGTCTAAGAAATGATCCAGAAATGGTCTACAGTATCTCTCTGCACTGACTTAAGTCTACAGAGCCTCTTGAGAAAACAAAAAGACCAAAGAACCCTGATCAAAAGGGATGTACCAGATAACATCAAAGATGAAGAGCACAGCCCGTTCTTCACCTCAGCAAGGAGGAAGCATATAAATTCAAGTCACCATTACACAAGTCACTGAAAGAGTAAAACTAAACACTTGGGAAAAGCTGTGAATCATCAACTTGTTCTGTAGCTGACACCAGAAAAGCTGGCAACCTGAGCCGAAAGGATGGCTCTTAGTCCTGGAGTTTTCATGAACAGTTACTGGACTTCAAATTCAGTTCAACAGTGAAATAATGGGGGGAAAAAAAGACTGTGCAGCCAGAAGTTAAACCATTAAAGTACTTTAAATTGAAGGGGGAAAAACAAAGGCATTTGAGAAGATGGTCTGTGGTTTTTTAAATATTACTTTAAATCCCTAAAGAAAATAACCTCTGCATTGGTTCTTTTTTGTGGGTTTGATGCCTTGAAGAGCATCAGTTTCAGCTAGTTAGCTATTACACCTTTCACAAGCGTTGGTTCCATGACTTAGAAATTAAATCCTGATATCCCAGGTGATAAAATTTTCTGTTATTCTAAATCCAAATTATTTCTTTTCCCAAAATGAATTCAGAGGAAGCTAGAGTCAAGACAGAAATAGATAAAATACTTGTGCAAAATGATTACATTTTTTTATTAGTACAGAAACTTCAAAAGTGGAACTATATACCATGAAAGAGACAAAGTACTCCAAGGCATATAGTCATATTTGCAACTACAGTATCACATACTGTTTTGGTGGAGGTTTTTTTGGTTGGTTGGGGGTTTCTGTTAGCATTCTAACACCTTTCAGTCTACTGTGTAAAGAATGAATGAAGTCTTTTTAGTTATATTGCAGTGGAACTGTAATTAGTGATACCTGACCCAGAAGTACTACCATTCATGCTATATTTTACTTCCACATTCTGCAATGATTTGTAGATTTATAAGCTAAAACAACTTTAAAATTTAGGTATATTTGATACAAAAAATTTATTACTTCTAAAAATCAAATTACTTATGCAGGAATGATTTTTCAGTCAAAAAATCATTACACTTCTTTCTAAACCTGTGTTAGAACGAGGAAAAATATGTTTTGTTACAAAATTAACATGCATTGTCTTGTAAGACAGGTCAATAGAGAAGAAAAAGTTTTTACAGGATAAAAAAAGAAACTGCACTAAAAAAGACAAAAAGGAGAATGTCAGGTAACATTCAAAGTTTCTAAAATCCAGCAAAGTTAATAAAACGCAGCAGTAACCTTTCCATAAAGTTGTGCCTAACAATCTCCTCAAGTTTTAGGCATGATGCATCTTTTTTCAGGACTGAAGGATCAGAATTTTTTCCTGCATTCTTCAAAGAAATACCTGAAATCCATTTGTATCTGAAATACTCACAATCCTTCCCACCATGTTCCAGGCAGTAACACACTGCATTACAGTCTTTCATCTACCTCTGTTAGACGTCCTTTTGAGAGGAAGTACGGAGCAATACATGATCTGTAGCAATCTTAAGCGTCAGCAGTTTCAGCTAAAACAAGCTCTCAGCTTGAGTTTGTCCCTTCTTCTATCTGAGCGACTACAGGCATACATTCCTTGACTCACTGCCCAAGAGATCAGACTGGAAAGCAGCTTTTGAAGGCACAGAGCCAGAATAAGCAGCCTCATGGATTTTACTGGTTCCTCCCTCAGAATTTTGATTATTGGAAGACAATGAAAGACATCACCTTTCGTAAATATGCAAACATTTCAGAAGCTTTTACCGCTTTAGAGCAATTCTGATTCTTCAGAAGTTGCCAAAAAAGTTAATTTTTACTACAATACTTATTGATACGAAGATATCTATTGCAAGATGTCTTTAAAATGCAACACAAAACCCTAAATTTAGCAACCAGCCACAAAAAAGAATGAGAAAACTGTGCAAGCATTCCAGTAAATACAGACTAAAACAATTTTTAAAGAAACAAGTAACTTGTAAAGCTGTATTCTACAATTTACAATACAGAATTAGAGTGGGTGAGTGCTGGGGGTTTCCCCCCCCCCCCCCCCCAGGTCTATGTAAATAAAAAAAACTAAACACTTTCGCACGTTACATATGTTTTACTTCTCAGAGCCTTGTTAGAAGTACTGGTATTTCCTCCAGCTGATCATGATTGCACACAGGGTTTAGTTCTGGGGTAGTTTTTTTAAGGATTCCAGAGGGCACATAAAATAAGTATTTTAAAAGTATGATAAAACAAACGATAAATGAAAAATTAAAGGTTTATGTTAAATTCTCCTTTCAAAATGTATCTATTTTATCTTTTAAATAGTTTTATAGGCCATTTAGTGTTTTTTACACAATCTAGTTCCAGGAAACATGAGAAACAATGTTGGAACAGAACAGATGAATCCATTTTAGATATACTTTAGACTTGTTTATTGTTAAAAAGAAAACCAGACAAAATACTTTTGAAATATGAAATGAAACAGTCAAACAGCATTTTAACACCAATAATGACTGTACAACTCAGTAAATTTTTACTAAACACATTTTAAATAATTCCATGTAGCAAATTATGAATAAAACCTGTTAAACACTTATATAAATGCAAAAAATTAAATACACTTGCTAGAAACATAGCTGGAAATAAACTCTAAGTCGCGGTATTACTATTTCTGCATATTATTCAATACTATTTTCACCTTATGTCCAGATTTATCTATAAGACTCTTTTTATTATATTATTTGCTCCTTTGCTCCTAACACTCATCAACACACATTTTATTTCCCCACATTTTTTTTTGCACAGTTTTAAAAATAAGAATTTAATATCGGACAACCCCAATTTCTCAGTGGGAATTATAGCAGCAACGTTTAATTCTTAAAAGTCAAGAGAACGTGACAAAGGCCATGTATGTTACAGTCCACATTATCCTAACTGTCATCATCATCACTACTACTGTGAGTGTTAGTCCATTCCCTGTAGGCCTGTTTTTTCTGAAAGCATGGTAAGGGAAGAAGAAAGCAGAAGTATTAGTTTAGAAGTATTAGTGTGTCTGGCAAATTTATTAATTAAAACAAACTAAAATCTCAGAAAACAAATTCTGAAGTGACATCCTAGTTTAGGACACAGCATGAGCAAACGAAATCACCTATATCCTAACTCCTTTAATCAGCACATACAATCTCTACACCACCAGAAGTTTCATTCCAATCTAAACCCGTAATCCATTGAAAATGCTACAAGACAGTGACTGCGGTGGGGCCAGTCACCAGACCTGCATGCGTAGAAATAATACAAAAGGGGAGAATAATCTTTTTTTCCCCATAGGAAATATTATGCTATTCAAACTGCTTCAGCTAGGGGACATGTTATTCAGAGTGTCATGGAAATCAAAGAAATATCTCTAGGACCAGAAACATTAAGAAACAAAAATGATAGCACACTTGAGGGTAAAGCAAGATAAAGACATCAAACATACTATATCAGAAATCAATGTCTGAAAAACATAATATGCAATACATTATTTTCTGATTTGACTGTCCACAGGGAGAATTACAACCCTGTTTGAAGCCTTCAAAACATTTCTGAAAGAGCCTTAGAATCATCAGTAGTTAAAACTAATATGTAACATAAAATTTTTCAACTTCAGCTACTTTCAAATGGTGGGTGCCATCACAAAATACGACCAGCATTACAGAAGGCAACCCCTTTATAAGCTGAATAATGGAAGGTGGCAGTACTGTACTCAACCACGCAACAGAGGAAAATTAGAATTACATATTACACTGCAGAATTTTTTAAAGGTTTCTCAAAAACAAAACCAAGATGCAAACATGTACACACTTGAGAAGAAAGAGCAATGCAAAGTTATTAGAGAAATCTGAACAATAAAGCTACTCTTGCTGGCTTGCTAGCATTTGTTTTAGTGTTACACTATAAAACAGAAAAGGGGATGTTTCAGAATTCATTTTCTTATCAAAAAGAGGAGAAAGATTAGCAAGTTGATGCTGGTCATCAGTAGTAGCTTCTAACGATGCTCTAGTTGAGGTAATACTGCTTTATACCAGTAGCGTTAAATTGGACAGCACGGGTTAAAGCGACCTCATTAGAAGAAAGGCAGAGGCATATTGTTTATTGTCAAAGAACTTTAACAGTCTGCTGAACTAGATCACCAGTGAATGTTACGGCAAACATAGCTGAGGTGCCCCAAATAGGACAATCCTCTTCTACCAGAAAACAAATGACGCACTAATGAAATGCAGAAGGAACAGAAACAACCAGACTGGAACTCAACATGAAACAAACAGCTGTGGCAATTCTCAAAATAGCCCAAAAATCCTCTCCAAAGGCTACTTAATTCTTATCTGCTTCTCCAAAAAGCTTATTTCTGTATGACTTCTCCATTTCCCTGGCACACCGTGAATCCTTCAATGTGTATTTTAAAAATTCTGTTTAAATTCATGCAATCACTAATTACCAGTTCATTTCTTATGTTTGAGTATTTCTAAAATCCAGTTTTAGTTCTAACAGAAAAACACAGAAACTTTAAGCTGTGTAACAGTTGAAATTATTTCTACTTTGATATCTGAGTCAAATTATTAAATAACTCCTGCTCAGCACATTGTTCATGCAAACAGTACTGTTTACAGTCTTTCGATGGCTGTAGTATGACATAAATAGAGCTATGTTAAGTGTGTTTAAAATGCTGGTTTACATAAAATTGAGATTAAAAAGTCAGTCTTTAAAATGGGCATTACAAAATTACTGGAAAAAGCACCTTTGTGTTTACCATTGCTATTTATTAAAAAAAAAAAGACATAAACCTTTTTAATTACACATAAAAACCCTTTTCTTCTTTCAGAATGTTCTGATTCTTGTACAAACCTCTACAGATATACTAGTATAAATTGCAGTTTCTTTCCCAAAAGTTGTATCACAGAAACTGAGTCACCAAAGTGGTCATAAGCCTAAGAAATTAAATGAAGCTTTTTGACTACTGAATTACAAGAAATGGGAAATTCTGTTAACTATTTCAGTGTTTGATGAGTTTAAACATATGTCAAATTATTTTTCATTTTCTTCACCTGTAACATTTGACTTCCAGTTCCATCTCTTAATCTGTAAGGTCTAATAACTCCATCTTCACCAAAGAAGCGAGGTGGGCGCAAGCTTATCACATCTTCTGATGAATCTGCAACTCTGACAGTAAAGCAGCAAATTTAAGGCATGTGTCAGTATCTCTACTCAACTATTGCATTTAGCAAATACCAAGCTTAAATACAAATTAAATTCAAGTACTAATACAGCAACTGCTGTCTATATATGTACTGCATGTGAATAGCAATTGAGTAGAAACTCTACAAAACAATAACAGATTTTACTCGGAAATCTATTTCAGAGAATGATTATTAGAAAATTGGATAGCACAGGGCAGCACATGCCTACAATACTTAATTAGTGTCTACGTATTGTACTTCAAAAATTCAAAATTAAAGACATCTGCGCCACACAGATCTTCTGCTCTGTTTTTCTTGCATTTCTCTGCTAAAGAACTTGAAGTGGAAACCAAGAGACTTGCAACCTTATGGCAGAAAAAGTGGTCCTGCTCGCTAAGAACAGGGCCATTAAACAGCTGTATTCAGATGAAGCTAGTAAATGCCCCCTCAAAATACTTTCTCCTACTTCTTCACATGTTACAATACAAGGTAATCTACAGCAATTAGTTTATTAAAGTGAGACTATCACAGTAGTTCTTCATATTGTTCTTCATACTTATTTTACTTACTTTTTAATACCCTGAAACGTGCTGCTCGCCATGTCTATGATTCCTCCCGTTGGCCTAGCTACTGCTCCCACTAAGCCTTTTCCAACACCTTTGAAAAAACCAGCTGCTCCTTCTTTCTGAGCTCCTAAAAGGATTAAGTGCAGTACATTACTATAAAACTGGTATTTTCTTATGATCTTAGCAAACAGAAATTACAAATCTTTTTTGATATGCCACTACATAGTCTCCTCCACACAAAGCTCGTGTAAACAACATTTAAACTAGAAGTCAGGAGGAACATAAAAAATCTTGATAAATAGTTTTATCACTCAGATTTATGTCTCATCAAACATCAAGAATTTACCATCGTATGAACAGTTAATGCATCAGAAGACAGAAACTTACCTCTTATTGGTTTTGTAACTATTCCTGTTATGCCACTGACAAAACCCTACCAAGGCAAACAAGAGATATTACAAATATGCTTTCAGATTATAGTTTTCCTTTTTTACATTTTTCTTACTATTTCATTGGTGAACAGCCCCAAAGTACATGCGTATGAGTATTCTATAATTCACTACAAGTTAACATAATTAGAGGCACCTGCTTCACAGTGTCCACCTTTTCTTCTACCCTCATATATTCTTTAAAACTATCACTTGATTGTGGCCATATATTTGCAAAACCAGGAGAAAAAGAAAGAGTAACAACTCTGGTGACCACAGCAGCCTCTATATTTGTTACTCTTGCCTGTATAAAATTCATTAATCTTTTCATTCATTTTTTTTCTCCTTACAGAAACTAATCCTTTTCCACCACGAGTGATACCCTCTCTCAGACCAGTGGGCTGCTTATTCATGGCTTCTCTCCTTTTCTGTTGGTAATCCTCATCCATAGTAATTGCAGCTACTCCTTTTGCCATAGCACCAGTGATTCTCGATGCAGCACCAGCTAATCCACCTAAAACAAAACAAAGTGCCAATGCAGTTTCCAAATACTCACCTGTATTGATTAAGTATACTACCAGGATTACACTGAAACTTACCAACAGCTCCGCCTACTAGTGCTTTAAGTCCTAGTGCCATTCCTTCTATAAATTCTTCAGGACCCTGGATGGCTCCCTAAGACCGAAAAAAAAAAGGATGCATTTATGTTAAGCTTCAAATAGTATGCATTACATATTCTTAAAATCTTGCATTTTTATTGGAATTTATACATAACAAGAGAACAAGAGCATGAGACTGAGTGATGACGTGTGAAAGTGCCCATGAGTGCACCTTTGAGAGAAAGAAAGACTATTTTAGAATAATAATTAATTCCCTAAGGTCTGCTTATTTTAAGGCAAATAGAAAAAACCCAGATTTATTTATTCTTAAATAAGAACTGTAGGGAACAGTCTTTTGTAAACTAAGGAAAATGGACTACTCTTTCCTTTTTATTTCACTTGAGTTTTACAGTAACTTTTCCTGGCACTTTGAATTTTTAATTCTAAATCTAAATTTTTTAAAAAGGTCCTATTAATATATCCATATTTTCAATATATCTATCAACTTATCTATCTACTTGTGCTACACTTCATAAGAAAGCAGCAGAGATTTTTACCTGGTAAGGTTCATAGAAGAATGCTTCTACTCCTTCAGACAAACCTCTGATGAATCCAAATGGATTACCCAAGACATCAAGGCCAAGAATAAGAACGTACATTTGTTTAATAGCCTAAAATAAAAATAGTTGTTAGTAAAAATATTTAAGAAATTACACTAAACCAAAGACAAACAGCATAGTATACCCAGATTAAAAAAAAATTGAAGTAACCTGATTTTAATATAAAACCCTCAAAATTATTTTGAAAAGCAGAAGCAGTTGTATTAGAAAGGATCTAACAGTGAGTATATCATATTGTCAGGCAAATAAATATTACTTCTTAGAAGCATTTCACAAAAAACTGACATTAATGTCCTTGAGATTTTACAAAGCAAGTGCATTACCTAGATTTCTCTCATACTACAGGACAAAATTTGGTCTGATTGCATATGCTGAGGAAAATTTTGTTGATTGTCACTGTAAAACATTACAACTGCATCTATAGGAAGTGTAATTTGACATTTAAAAAAAAAAAAAAAAAAAAAGGTTGAGCATCTCCTAGAGATTTCAAATTTTCCCTATGGGAAAAGGAAGGATCAGAGAACAACAGATACCTCATTGCCCAATAAAAAACCTGTCTTGTTTTTTGTTTCCCTCCATTAAAGATGGACAGAGCACTAAATTAAAATGTCCAAAGAATCCTTTATTATTAATGATGGATGGACAGAAGAGGACTAATTCTTTTATGCAAAAGCATGTCTGCTGGATTCTCTCCACTGGATGACAGGGCCCCAACAGTACAAAAAGGCCAAAGAAGGATCGTAATTCATATCCTACTAACGTCCAAGGAAAAGCATTAACATTTTGATGCCACTTCTGCTTTATCAGAGCTGCATTGTGCTTGTTTTCACTGTGCATTCCAGCAAGTTGTTTTGTGATCCACGCCACTTTTTCTCTATTCATAATTTGGAAATGGTACTAATGAGCAATTATTTTGTATGCGTTTATGTATTTAACCTTTGTACAAACATACAAGGCTGAAAGTAATTTTATTTACTTTCTTAGAATCTAAGCGCACAGTGTTCTCAAAATGTAAATTTACTGAAATATTGAAATTTACTTATTCTAACCTGTTTTGAATAATGCCTTACAACTGCTGATTGGAGCTGTTGTGTAGTACAGAAATGATAGCTGAGTTCAAAGAATGCCAACCTAAAAAAGATAAAAAGTCAGTCAAGACTGGAGAGCAAAATAAAATCTAACACATGGAATATTGGTTTAATATCTGGAAGTACTCTTCACAGTCATATTTTCAACCTACTTAAAGACAACATCTTGTACATCTGTGAGGGTGGCCCCTATACTCTTCAACAGGAGATTCAATGACTGAAGTGGTATCAATTCATTCTTCCTTTCCTCTTTGTTACTGTCTTCTCCACCCGTACTGAGTGAAAAGCTTAAGTGTAACTAAAGGATAAAAAAGAGATTGGGAAATAACATGGTTGGTTATTAGAAGTATTATATTTCTAACTCTATAGTCTTCTAGATTATTTTAAAATGGAGACAAGACATGTCTAACAGCAACTGAAATTAGAACAGAGAACATAAATATATCACGTAGGGCAATAAAAAACATTGACATTTAAAGTCAAACTGAATAACTGGAACTACTTTTTAGAAAACAAGAGCTTGAAATGGCTTACTCATGTTTGCAACTTAGATTCGCATAAAAGATTCTCCAGAATCTTTCAGCTATAATTTAGGTTATTACCTTGTTCCCAAAACATTTTGTTTCTATAACTAATACACAGAATCAAAGGAGACTGAAAATGATAACATGGTGTCCAAGCAAGAATGAGAAACAAAAGCCTGAAAACAAATCATGATTAACCCAAGGTTTACAAGTGCTAAATAAACATGGGGTTATGCACAGAAGAAAAAACCCACCTGTGCAGAGCTGAATTTATCAACCAAGCATTTATTTCACAGATAAATACTGTCTCAAAACAGGAAAACATTCAAGAAAATTGCTCAAAGGACTCTATAGTGCACAAGTGTATTCATCAGTTTTCAAAATCCCATGAAAAGAAGTTATGCTTGTTTCCAATTCTGAGACAATACCATGAGCCATTCATTAATCTATGGTATAACAGAGGTTAACTATAGGTCATTTCAAAAATACATCTTGCAGAATCATTGTCACTTAGTTCACAGCTCTATATTGACTTTGTAACTTGTCAAAAACTAATATATTAGAACCTGATGACCATTTGTTCCATCCTATCTCCTACATGTAATCTTTCTTGCCAAGTATGACAGAAGACATTCAAACATCAGCTTTTGTTTACTCTGTTACCGTGTCCACTTGGTTATCATAACAGGGGGATTTCACTTTTGTCAAGTCCTGAGCAGTTTTTGTAGTAAAACGACGGCAGACATACCTATGAACATCTAAATGAAGATACACTGAAACAGTCACTAGATATATTTGGAATGAGTTAGGCTAAGCTCTTTACAAAAAGCTAGCCAAGGATTTCCTGTAATTAACTGTTCTAATTGCAGACCGTTTCTAATATCTCACCAGATACTGAAAGGAGAAACTCAAACCATTCTTTGACCTGTTTCCCATGGGATGGATGGGAGATTCTCTTACTAAGAACTGTTATAGAGCCTACAAAGTCCCATCACAGCTTCATCAATGTAAGCTACACAATAACAAAAAAAATCAGCTACGCAGAACCACCACCAGTGAGCTAAAAAAGCACGAGAGGTGGATGGGCAAACAGGCTGTTGTTTCCATGTTGGTACCCCGTACCATTCAACACCTGTACCTGAGTGATTATGGGCATGGGGAAATAACCAAAAGCAGACTTTACTGGAGTCAAGAAACAAAACTGCTTTCCCAGTAGCAATAAAGCAGAAAATGTCACTGTACAGAAATGCTGGCTGTGTAAGTTTTTTAGCAATGACCTCATTCCCCAATCCACAACACACTGTCTGCACACAAACTACAGCATTTTGCAAGGATCTCTTAAATAACAAAAAGAATTCCTGTATATGAAGAAAGACATGGCTAGGAATTAAATAATGAAATTTTATGTAAAAATAGTTAATAAGTATTAATGTAAACCCCATATAAGTTCACGGTAATAATCACAGCACTTTTCCAGGACATTTTTATTTTATTTTTGATCACCTCTATGTTTCTTCATTTCCAGTGCCTACTATCCTGAAGGAGACAAAAACTCTTCAGTTAGAGATTAAACACAGGCTGTATTGTAAAAAAGGTATACCTTAATTGGAGAGATATGAAAGTATTCATACAAGCTGATTTGTGACGTATCCATTGATGACACACTCATCAGTTCTTCTTGAAGAGATTCAACATCCTTTTTGAAAAGTTCTAGCTGTAAATGCATTTTCAAAAAATATTACTTCAAAATTTAGAGCATATAAAACTACCTTACATTTGTCACTGAGATGCAATACGTAGAATAATACTTATACTCTCATGATCTTATTTTTTTTACTTAGAGTTGACATTTTAGAGGACTTGATTAACTAGTTTGTTTGCTGTCCTTTTTTTCTATGAAGAGGAGGAAACATACATATTAAAAAGACAATCCAACATACATCTATTTAATAGTTTGTAAAAAGTTTGTTAAAAAAATTTTTAATGTCTATTTTTATGGAAGTTCAAATACCAAACATTTACACGTAAAGTTTGGACAATTTTTACCTGGTCAAACAAAGGGCGTACATATATACCCTTTTGAACACATACTATAACATAGGTTTTTAAATACAAAAAACTGAAAACTATTTTCTATTATATAGAAACTAGATGTCTGCATACTCTGAGAAGACCTTCACCTAGCCCTTTTCTCTTTACTAGAGTTCCTTTACAACAGTTTTTGAAGAATTGGCCAAGTATGAAAAATGTTATAAACCTTCTAAGTAACAACAATTCTGAAATTATAGTCAAAAAAGTTTCAACCAGTCAAAGAAGATGAAGTTGTAATGGAAAATGTTCGAGGTCCTTTTGGAACAGTAAACTCAGGTACCACCTTGCTACTTAAACAAGTGAAACAGTGAAGGCACTGAATATTAAGTGGGGATCAAATCCCAAAATTATGCCTTGCAATTCCACTAAAAATGAAAGGGCAGAAGAGGACCTGCTCTAATCTCCAGATTCAGAGATTCAGCTCACAATGTTGATCTCAAATCAGTCATCTTTCCACTGGGAAGGGAAAGAGAGAATAAAATACAACAATGTGTTTTTTCCACTACTACACGATGCTCTGAAAATTAACATAATTCTTCAAACTACCACAATAATCTAGAATTCACAGGTACACCTGGTATCAACAGATGTTACAGATTGTATGTCCTACCACAACCACTGGGAAACATCACTTTGGACTACATATTCCTGCATATGAAAATACAATATCTCTGAAAAATTCTAAAGCAACATTATTAATGTTCACTAAATATCTGCTTTAAAGAGCCCTTCAAATTTCCTTTTATTTCATAAGTCACAATTACTCATACTTCCTATTTGTATTTTTATAGAGGTTTAATTAAGCTTATGAAGTTTAACAAAACTGGACTCATCCAGCCTTTAAAATAATTACGTTACTCAGTTTTGTTTGAAGAGTATATAATAAAAAAAGACTACATAGAAATAAATGCTTAGGTGTTGATTTAGAGAAAGATACCTCTCACCAGAGAGGATCCCACTCCTTAAGTTAAAATTTTACTTAATTTACATTCCAACCATGAGGCAAGAGTTCCTAAGTCAATAAGCAATTAATACATGTGTGAGTCTTTCCAAAACTGTGGTGCCATTAAAGCTCTGCAAAGACCCCACAGACTTCCAATTCCAGCAACAGGAAAGACAGACAGGACTAGGAACAATCAACTAGATCTTCATGCCTGAGAACCCCAAACTCAAGGTAACCACAAAAGCATTCTGTCAACGGGACAGTACGTTTAGTTTTCCTTTATCACAGGTCAGAAAACAAGCTACAAAAGCCCCACCAAAATCGGAATTTTCTTTTTAAAATTCAGAACAAAGAACTCCATATGCTAAAGAAATAAAAGTAGAAAACTGAGGGTATATTTAATACATTATACCATGCAAGAGTAGAAAATTTGCTTAGATAAAAATACTGAACTACAACCCACATCAAACAAGACTTCATCAATTTATTCTGCTGTAAACTTACAAAATTCTAACAAGATTACTATCTTGCTCGAAATGTTATTCCAGAAATCAATTCTCTTCTTGTTCCACACTTCCTTCTCATTTTCTATTTACCCTGGAGCAACTTTTTAATCTTTTCTCCTTATTTTGGAGTAATTCCTGAGCAGTAATAATTTTAATCTTTGATGTATAGACTTGGGGAAATAAAAGCAAAGTAATTTGCCTTTCCAGCATATCTTTCACTTGCCAGATTAAGACATTACCTTCTAATGGCCCATCAAAAAGACCTTTTGCTCTACTCACCCAGGCAGATCTTCTATGCAAGTATTTCTGGTTCATTTTTCACTAGCAATATTTCTGAGATACAGATAAAATTGACACCCTTTCTGCTAAATAATTTTTTATCAGTTTGTTTTGTGCTGACATTCAAATTTCAATACTCTTAACAAGAGCAACATGCCCAATATCCATCAGAGCAGCATTGTATCTGTACAGCTTATCACCTTTTTTGGTTTTCTTTGGCAAATCCAAGAAATTCTGGCTCCTCTGTTGCTTTACAGCTCTATTTGAAGTTTTCATTATTATTTCCCAAGCAGACTACCTTGCACTTTATAGTATTATATTTTATTTATTTCATATTATTATATTTCATTTCTACCATTCCAATGTACAAACTCCCCTCATTCTCACTGCACAGTAATTCAATTGCCTCACATTGCCCTCTCCCCTCTCACTTAGAATCAACATGTCGACCGCATCATCTTCCAATTTTATAATTTTGCACAGAATTACCAATGACACTTTCACTTTCTAATCAGCCTCTCTGTTCCTTTTACATTCTCTTGGTCTCATGGGCAGGTAAGGTTCAGTGATTACCTGGCCAAGATTTTCCTAGATTTTTATTTAATTTTTTTTAAAATGAGCTACATTAAGGAAAAGAGTTATTTTTTCACTTCCTTCCTGTCTTGGGTTCTTAATTATGCCATCCCTCAGGTGTTAGGAAGACCAAAGAGTCTACAACAGCATTTGGTTTATTCTCTTCAGAAGGTTTGAAGCTTTCTTTGCATAGCACACAAGATGAGGAAAAAGAGTTTACTGTTTGCCTCAGCCACAATTAACTCTTAAAAGCCTCACAGCTTCATATTAGTCCCAGACACAGCAATTACCCAGTATTACGGCCACATTATAGACACAGAAAAACAAGCTGTTCCTTCTTTTTCTTTACATACAAGTCAAACAATTACAAACTTAAAATCTATTAATCGTTAAACAACAAAAGTTTTCTACCTCTTGGTCACTCAGCACATCAGTCTGCGTAAAGAATTCAACCAGTGCATACAGGAAGCCAAGATCTAATCTGAGATCCATCTCTTGAATCAAGACTTTAAAATACCTACATGTGAAGCAAAAAACAATTATTACGGTGTTTTATGAAAATGAGCAACATAAAACTTAATCTTGGGTATTTAGGCAACTTACGTATTGACTTCAGGTTTTGGGTTTTTTTTGGTTTTTTGAGGGATTCATAGAATAGTATGGGTTGAAATAGACCTTTAAAGGTCATCCAGTCCAACTCCCCTGCAGTGAGCAGGGACATCTTCAACTAGAGCGGGCTGCCCAGAGACAAAACCAACCTGACCTGCAACGTTTCCAGGGATGGGACATCTACGGCCTCTCTGGGCAACCTGTTACACCACACTCACTGTAAAAAATTCCTTCCTTACAACTAGTCTAAATCTCTCCTCTTTTAGTTTAAAACTAAAGCTCTTAATACTTTGCTGAAACGACTGCTCCTGTCCTTCTTATAAGCCTCCTTTAAGTATTGAAAGGCCGCAGTTTAGGTCTCCCCAGCGCCTTCTCTTCTGCAGGCTTTTGCCATTACTGGTGAAAAGGTGGCTTCTCATAGTGGTATAAGATAAACATTTCACTTCTTGTAGCCAGAACTATTTTAATCAAGTAGCAGCATATATCACAATTAAACATAATTCTTCTGAAGTAATAAAAGGACTAAAAATCTCCACTGAAAAAACACTTAAAAATTCTTGCTTTACTACGTGATTATGTGAATAATAAAGGGGGCTAAGGTTCAAGAATAAGCAGGTGTAAAATTAACTTGCATTATATTTGGTCTTATAATAATTTTAATTTTAAGGCTTGATTAAACATAATCAATAGCAAAAGAGATGGAAGATGTAAAAATACATACTTAATATGAGAGATTTGTGAATGTCCCGCAGTTCTCATGACGATACTGACATCAGTAAACGGTTTTGGTGCTATGAAGTTGTAAAATAAAAAGAAATCAGTATAGATTTTTATATGATGTACATACCATTATATTTTTAATATGAAAAAGTCATATATGTTCAGGATTTTCTCAATCCTGTAAAGTAGGATTGGATATGACTGGCAAGCAACTAAGTCAGGGAAAAGAGCAGGAACAGAAAGGGACAGGAAGACGAGGATGAAGTGGAACATCAAAATTCTATTTCACTGATCTCTGAAAATGTAACATTTTCATTTAAAAGCAAATTAATACTGATATAATCTTAGGCTTATGTAACTTCCCCAGACACAGAATAAGATTTTCCAATGGCTGATACAAAAATATAAACTAAACAACAAGAAGAACTGTGCAGATCTACGCACAGTACTTTGAAATTGATCATATTTAGAAGAAATACCTGACATCCTATTAGTTTCTGTTCAAAATTTCAAGCAGTATTCCTTGACTCAAATGAGAATTCCTCCTGAAATTACTCTGGTCTCTCAAGTGACTTTGCACTGAAAGAGTTCATGTAAGCCTGCAGTTCATCACATAGCACACCGACATGGAGCAATTGTGCTCCAAGCAACGGTAAAGTCGGAAGGCTACGCACAAAACAGGCAAAATATGGTTTGTCGTCTATGGAGCTTATAAATGGTGCCTCATGGAGCAATTCTGAATTTAGACTGGCAGTGGCACACACTTCTGATCAGTTATTTCAGACAGGTCACTAGGTCATCTGTTGCAGGCAAGCAAAGAAAAAAACTACAGGAGTAAAATTAGCAATTTATTTGGGGCAGCAGGGAAAAAAAATCATATGATGAGAGAGGGAAAGTGAATCCTCACTACCCCCAAACAGCACATGCAAGTAATACAGAACTGGTGCAACAGATTCACTACCATCAAGATAAGCAACAATTTGATCTTATTTTCAGCAGGTAGCTCTTTTCCTATACTTGTCAGCGTTAAGCTTTAGTTCTGGTCTGAATGTGACCGCCAAAAGCACAGTAAACTAAATGTAACTTTGACATTATGCTCTCCAAGAGCACTGAAGTAGTGTGTCAGAAAGATGTGCTTAAGAAGTATGGTACTATTGGATGAAAGAAATTGTTTTCTTCTGACTGTTACTGTTTAAATTGTTTTTTGTACATCTTCCTTGTAGAGAAAACTGCTTCCCTATCTCTAACATCAGTAGCTGTGTTACCTGTAGTCCGTAAGCTTATACAGACTTCATCTGATAAAAGTGACATGGTTAACCAGTACAAACAATTTGTCATTTTGAAGTAAGGATTATGTTAAACTAGACAAACCTGAATCCAAGGTGATGGACTTTGGAGGTTTAATAGGATAGAACACAAAGGGAAATATGGCTCCAGGAATCTGGTTTTGAATCTAATAGGGGTAAGGACAGGACAAGGTGCAGCACATTAGCTTTTCAATAGTGAAATACTTTAAACTTAGGACAAACACAAGAATTATGAACACTATCTGTAGCATTCCACCAATTCAAAAGCAGGAAAAAAAAAGCCACTATCATGGTTCAAAGTATATTTATTTTCAAAATTAAATCATACAATCCAAACCATCTAGTGAAGTTTCTAAGTTGGTAGTAATAAATCAGCCACAGAATTTTTGCAAAGGATTTGGTTTTAAAAGCTTGAACATATGCAAAACAACAAATTCTACTTTTTTTTGGTTGGTTGGTTGTAAAGAAAAGTCACAAGAAAATGCATGGAAGATGAATGGTAAATGTTTTTCCTGAACAGTCACAGTTGTCAGGGGATATTTTCCAGAAATATTTCAGTATTTTCAAAGACTGAGAAGCACTGATGTAAAAACCACTGAGATCAATTCATTTCAAAACACAACAAATTCAAACAATTCTAAAAATAAATCCAAGTTTTAATAAAAGTTGCTTTTTTAAATGAGTAACTCACGGGTTTTTTTACAAGACTCACCTGTATTCTGTAAATTTGAATTCTGAAAGACTTCTGATGTGCAGATGAACTGTATTCTACTTTTAAAGCTGGCAGATAATTCCTCCTGATAGGAATCTCATTTGGTTGTTGAATTTTCATGTTCATTCCATTAGGAGTTAAACATACCTACAGTATTATGAAAGAAAAGTTTGTATTCTATGTGTTTCAAAAGACTGCTTTTTATAATATACTTTAAAATTTGCACTGTTTATTAACATTGTAAAGATACCTTAGCAGTAAAAGTTTTGCAGCTTTTAAGTCAGATGTCATAACTTTATGTAAAACGGTTGAAATTTGTCATGTATTTCAACCCAAGTAAAACTACAAAATATTGCACTGATTGGGGGATTACGAGTGTCTAATGCATGGCTTTGTAGAGAAAAGGCATAGTAGTATAATGTAATGGTCTACCACTGAGATAAAAATGGGCTCCTTTACCTATACTATATTCATTTACCTGCATCACACTTCTAATGAACATCTAGAAGTTATCTACAGACAAGAACAGCAGCATTTGGAGTGTAATGTGCTTCTACATTCCAGAGTAATTTCTGGAATTATTTTTTTTCTATGTTTATGGGGTTTTTTCCAACGATTTTTTTTCTAGGCAGAGACAGAGAAGTGTTTTCAAATGGATTAGGTGAATCAATCATCTCAATTTTCACTGGAAGTTTCTTCAAAGCTAGCAAATTTGATACCTTGTCTTTTTATTGTGTACATGTAAACGATAGAATTAGAAAACTATCAGTATTACCAAAACATTCGATTCCAACTCAATAATCTTATTTTCTGAAGGAGTTAGCTCACTGTAATCTTTGAATTCTTGCTCTAGTTTATCAGTCTGCTTAACACTCATTGGTCTCCACCTTGACTTCTTCTTGGGTTTTGTCTCCCAAACTACATCAGAACTTTGAAAACAGAAAAAAAGACCAAGAAAGAAGAATTAGCTATTTCAAAACGAATTTCACCTACCATAGTAGCTTCTAATAGGTTATAACACTGAAATGAGAAACTTCATCATAAAGCACTACTGTAGTAAATAAAAGTGACCCAAATTGCCCACTGCCTTCTTGGTGGAAGCCAGTCTTTCCAATATAAGGCAAAAAAGAAAAGTTAACAGAAAGTCTGTATAACCTTCCATTTTGATGAAGACAGGTATGTAAGGATACTTAATCAGGAAGCTCAGTTTCAACATTACTGCAATCCATTATTCTACAATCTCAATGTATATATTCTGTATATATTCTACATATACTCCTACATGTATTTGGCCATAGCTGAATTTACTAGAAACTGAGAACTTCAAGTCAAGAC
Source organism: Bucorvus abyssinicus (assembly GCA_009769605.1). Lineage (NCBI taxonomy): Eukaryota > Metazoa > Chordata > Aves > Bucerotiformes > Bucorvidae > Bucorvus > Bucorvus abyssinicus. The sequence continues at coordinate 80,407,963 of CM020063.1, forward strand.
AAAACGCCTCCTGAACTCTCTTATTTTTGACAGTCAGTTTCTTCACTATTCTGTCTAAATGACTAGTGATTTTGGTTTACATGTTTCCTCTACCAATTTTATGGTGGTGGTTTTTGGTTTTCTTTGTTTTGTTGTTTGGTTTTTGTTTTAATGGTATCCCAAAAAAATTTATTTTGTATCTTATTTTTATTAAAAGTAAAACATCAAAATAATTAATCATTCATAAATGGCACTAGACTCTCTTTGTTTAATTTTACTGTTTATGTGAGAAGCTCTCGTGTCTTGATTACACCTTACAGTCAAACTGAAGACACACGGCAGGGCACAAATGAACACTATCAGGCAGGTGGAAGCTATTTCTTCTTTCCACAAGTTTCTCTATAGCCCACAAATACACAGCTTCCCAGACACAACCCCCTAATTCAATTCCTTTTTGATACAGGGGTACAGCTGTATCTGTGTTCAGATACATCAACAGCAGAACCACCAAAAAAAGGTGAGCCAAAGAGCAAAACAGCAGCTATAGAGTACTAGCATGAAATTGCTGGGAGTTTTGCTCTTTTTACCTCTTTTTTTTTTTCCCTTCCTATTTTTTTTCCCCACCTCCTAAGTGTGCTGTGATCAGAGAACTGGTGTGAAACCTGTTTCCGCATCAAGTTAGATAAAAACTGCCTTTTCCATTCTTTTTATAAGACATTCACAAATGGAAACGTTCTGAATAATAGAGTTTTCTTCAGATACCGAAGGAATTCTCTCTTGCTCTAAGAAGAGCTTTCAGGAGTTTGACGTCCACTCAGGGTTTAACAAGAAAACAGTACCAACTATCAGCACTGCTGGACTACTGACTACGGATGACTGCTTCCGAAAAACACGGGTTCAGTGCAACCTCAACACTACTTCGAATCTAGGCAATTAGCTGCCAGATTTAATGGAGTGTTATCAGGTCTCAATTTCTCAGGTGAGGGCAAGGATTGCGATTTTCTTTGTGAATGATAGACGTGAATTTGTGAAGTATACGTATGTGAAGTATATGTATGTCAAGTTTTTGCTTGTTTGCTTTGCAGCGTGGTGCAAAGAATAACTCAAGAGTAAAACCCCTCACTATAGCAACCTCATGGCTATGAATACACATAAGTACGTAAATACAGCAATAATACACAAGTGTCCTTTGAGCATTCTAAAACCCCTCTGTTTTATTATATGACAGCACACATTTCTTAAGCATTATATAGTTTCTCTTCTGCATCACTCTGAAATGCTGTAGTAGAAAACTGAAGTATTAGAGATTTGGAGTCGCCATAATTCCTGAATCAAAACTAAAAAGAACAACAAGCTGCTACTGCATCAAAAACTTCAACGCAGAATTTGGCAGTTTGTTTCTGTAATGAAGATAGAAAAATCCACTGACCCAAGATACCCAGAGACCTTACTCCTTAATAATCTATGATAACTCCCCTAACTACATGGACAGGAACTTCTGTTCAGTGAACTGGGAAGTTTGCCACACCAAGTTACAACTACATGTTGCAAAAACATGTACACCCAAATATAGAAAGCATACACATAAAAAAAAAAAAATCACAGTGAAAACATCTGTTTACAACAGGAAAATACAAGGATTTAGTTCTAAATATTTTCCTCTTTTTCCTCTTCTGTCGCATTCCAAAACGAAATTCAGTGAGGGAAAAATACCTAAAGTTAAACATTTTAGACTGTTGCACACAAAATAAGTTACCTCGTAATTCCAATGTAGGACACCTCTTGCTTTGTATAATTATTAACTAACGAAATTCCAACATCTTGCAAAGACAGAACAATCTCTTGTTCTGCTAGTTCTGCTTTTACACTTTCATATGTCAATTTAAATACATTCTCGTCTTCAGTGATCAGGACAATACGCTGCAAACCTTCAAAAAATGACACTAAATAGATCACTCTTCTACAGTCCAGGGTGAGTATTTCCATTTTGTCCTATGAACAAGAGAGGAAAAGTTTTTACAATTCTATTCACCATTCTACTCCACAAGCAAATGTGAGAGTCTTAGCAACATGAACAACAATCAAAGAGATTTTTTAAAAGTACAGGAAAATAATAAAATCTCAAGTTATGAAGTTTTACAGCAGTCTCTCTCACACACGTGCTTTTGAACCGAAGACAATGCTTATTGGTACAATCTCCAGCAAACAGTGTTGCTGCCGTACTGTGCTTGAACCTCGTATGTGAAAGTGCTGATCATACTCATTACATACAGAACTTAATACATACACTGATAAACAGGATAATAAATTAGAATTAAAAGAAGATTTAGATAATAAACATGCCTCTTTGGGGGTAATTTCCTCAGTTCTATTTCCACATTTCCATTTTAATTTCCTAGATCCTGTTGGGTCTGCCCAAGTATACAGTACTGCCTTATTTGGCTGAAGACAGTCTTCCAGTTCACTGAGGGAGCTAGAACAAAGTAATATTAAATATCAATGAATATTTTGTATCAGTGACTTTTGCAGTCTAGCATTTCAACAAGAACACTTTATTTTTTCAAACAATGAAAATGTACATGTACAATGAACATTGTACATGGAAAAACATGCACAAAACCATTCTCAGCACAATAATAAAAACAGCATTTATACTTCAAAATACATATGTATACTTTAGAAACAAAGTATACACAGTAGATTTTAAATACTAATTTTCTTCCCCACTTGTTATTAACAAGGGAAACATTAAGTAGAGGAAAAAAACAGGCAGTGGGCCTTACAAGCTAAAAGAAAAATTCAAGATTTGCGCTGGCTAACATTAATATTCCAAGAGAAGAAAAGTGCGTTCAAAAACAGTTGTTTAGGAACCGTTTCCCCTACATGATTTGGCAAAGGGAAAGAAGTGCAGTGTTCAGAATCTGGATACAGTAGATATTTCGGACAAACAGATCTTAAACTCCATTCCCCCTCACACACAGTTAAAAACCGGCAGACTTGTGATCTGCAACTTGCTGAAAGGAGCCCATCCCTGGAGCAGATGAGGAGAGAGGAGCACTGATCTCCTCTCCCTGGTATCCAGTGCTAGGACATGCAGGAATGGTTCAAAGCCACGCTGGACTCGGGGGGCGCGGTTAGACTGGACATTAAGAATCATTTCTTTCCCAAGAAGGCGGTCAAACTCTGGAACAGACTTCCTAGAGAAGTGGTCAATGTCCCAAGCCTGTCAGCATTTAGCAGGCATTTGGACAGTGCCCTATGCTTTATGCCAATGCTTTAACTTTTGGTCAGCCCTGAAGTGTCAGGCAGTTGGACGCGATGATTGTTGTAGGTCCCTTCCAACTAAAACATTCTAGCCTGCTCTTTTCTAGCCTACACAGTTCACTACAAAAGTTATAGATATACTTATTAAATTTAAATTTACACTAGGGATGCCCAAAGGCCAGCTAAAAAGGTAAAAACTACTAATCTTTATAGATAAAATCCGAAGCAAATAATAGAATGTATTCTTCAGACAAACAGGAACATAGAGCTCCAAGCTTAATTTTACAAGCAGCTCTTCCACTTTTCAAGTAAAAATCTTTAAAGAACACTGCTCTGACTGACTGAAAGGAAAAAGTGGTAGAGGCTGTTCGGCTTTCAAAAAAGAAATGGGTCAAGCATGCTGTAGATATGCTTACATTTATCAGTACTGCACACTCTCTCCACATAGTAGTAAAGCATTACAAAGACATTCCAAGCTTGAGAACAGAAGTAGTATAGCTGCGTGCAGGTGCAGAACCAAATTTTCACTGATGGCAAGTAATTCACATTTGTTAAAATAATCTCCGTTTCGTTTTGGCTTAACAAAATTTATGTAACTACCTACCCATTTTTCAGTCCATTCCCTCATCTCTCCCATGATTTTTTACTCCATTCTTTCAGCTAAATCCCAAATAAGTATGATAAAACAGTAAAAGTCTCAAATCTAATTATATTTACAATGCATTTGTTACTTATTCTGCACAGTCAGTACCTGCATAGTTCCAGAAAAGTCAAGCACATCCTTTGCCACCACCAGGAATGTAAAGGAATGCAGAGGTCAAGGCCACAAAATTCATGTACAAAGAGACTAGAGAGCTTTTTCATATCATAAAACAGCTTCCTTACTTCTAGAAACAGGCACCTAGCATGACATAACTGCTTGCTAACAATTCATTCTCTTCAATTTGGGTGCTCTGACAAAAGCAGACAGTCATTTCTTTAAAAACAGGCTTCTTAAGAAATAGGTATGCTTATAATACATGAAATAATAGTTCATACGCCTCCATGCAGACACCCACATTAGAAGTCTTCTTACATACCTTTGTCCATACTCAATAATTTCCTCTTTAGTATGGTTTATCAACAGAAATGGAGCTGCACCATCATGGTAATTAGAAAATGTGATCACTGTAGAATGTTCGGTCAGGTTAACATCTACTGTAATTCCTCCAAGCTATCAGATGTAACAATTATAAAGTAAATAACAGTGGAATTAATTTCTACTAAAGCAAATGTAATTTAAATATTTTGGAAAACATTTACTCTCATAAGGTAAAATCATCAAATAACCAACCAACCTGTTTTAACATATCTGTAAAATATTTCTCTGATCTAACTACCAGGTAACAGGCATTGCACTTAGTGTTCAAGATTACGGACATGTTCTGTGCTGTCAAAACTTAGGCTGGCAGCAGAGGAATCTTCCTCAAACCATTCATATGCATTAATGGTCTCCAAAACATTCTACTATTAAAAACATTTTTATATTTAAAAACGACTGGTAGATGAGACTATATGCAACAGATTAGGTTTAGTGGAGTCAAAAGTTGCTTTTCAAAGTAACTTAGTGTTACTTCAGAACTGATGTAAATATTTCTCAGCCTCAGCTAGAAAACACTAGCAAAACAATCTCTTTCAGATCGTATAGATCTGCTTTGCAGAAAAACGCTTAAAAGGAAACACCTACAAACAACTACTGCTAACACCTACTTAAAAGGAAACATCTGTGTGTACACACAGGAAAGAGAGCACAGAATGAGAGTCATACACTTGCATATACTTAAACTTTTCTTCAGCTAAGGTTTTGCAATACTTGATTCTATGAGGAGACAGAAAGTTTTGAGAATGGAAATGAAACAGCTATTTACATTGTTTTCCTTAATGTCTGAAAGCAACCACTTACCTTGTTGTCCAAATGCAGCAGCAGACAGTTTTCTTGCTTATCAAAATTTATCTTCTTTGGGGGGAGATCAGAATTTTCAACTCTAACGAGCAGTTTGTTGGCATCACTTTCAGGCCAAAAGGGAATGCACTAGAAAAAAAAAAAAAATCAGGTATTTTAAAGCAAGTGAGAAAGTAAATCAGATGTTAAATGGCATTCACTACAGCCCAAAGTTCACCTACTAAAATTCTACCCCAAAGTTTAGTGATTTGGATCAGAAACTGTATTAAAAACACTAAAATTACTTAACTGAACACAAACTGAAAGCAAGTCAGAAAAAACTCAGACTACAGTGAGGAAAACAAGGAGTTAAGGAGCTAAAAGTGAAATAGGGAGACTTCATATTCACGAAGTAGACATTAAAAATGGATAAGGTATACAAAATGTAGAGTACAAAGCTGAGCATGGTTACACCAAAATGTCCAAGCTTGTTATAAACAAGCTAACAACAACAACAAAAAAAATCCATCAACGAAACTGTTCTTCCATTAACAGACCTCTTGCCAAACAAGTATAACTTACAAACTTTTAGTGACAATCAACGACAAGAGAGATTAGCATAAATACACCCCACAGCATGCAGGACATCAGCATACTAGCTGTTCTTTTGAAATATTTTAGATACATAGATAGGTAGACACATAGATGGACAGCTATACAACAATACACATGCACATACACACACGTATATGTAGGTGTAAAACCTACAAATAAAATATGGGGCAGCTAAAGCAGAGACCACGTTCTGCTATTCACATCCACAACTGAAATCACAGCCATTCTCGGTTTAAAAATTCCACAATCTCTCTTCAATAGTTTACACATCAAATGGGTAACACATGGAGGCAGGGAAGACAAAAGTTTTAATTGTCACTAATGAGAAGTTTCCAGCAAATCAAGAGTCCTGCAGTGGGAACAAGCTATGATTTAACAAAATCTCTCAGCCAGCAAGAGCCCAAGTCTGCCTAGGGAGAAAAGCTTTCCTGTATTTCAAACTGTTCACCTGAAATATCCAAAATGTTAGGAGCATCTTTCTCCAACACAGTTTAAGAAATGAGATGTTTATATTTAATTGTATCTGGATCCTGGAATTAAATCTTCAATGGTGAAAGACTAGTTCACCAACTTACCATGCCACTAAGTTCCCTTTCCCATTGTTTCTCACACCACAGGAAGCAGGAAGACAAAGTAAAAAAAATATAGTTAAACAGCAAGATTGAATGCATTACCTACATCAACATGTATCCTGCAGACAAAGGAAATTTAAACTGTGTCATAAACTACCATAAAAGGCAGCAAGTAAGTCTCAATATGGAAATTAAGACAGCTCAAGGGGAATTTCAAGGAGAATCAGTCAAGAGTAAATGAAAGTTTAAAATAAAAATCAACAGAAGTAAAAAGGATTGGCTAAACAAGAAGTTACAGAATCAACCATAGAAAACTGAAAAATAAGTTTTTGCAATAGTATTTAGCAGCAGAACGTGTCACAAAATGATGCTGCTTCCAGTGTTTTGACACACACTTGCTAAGTGCTTTTCTACGTATTTATACAACAATCTCCATTCCATAATAGGACCTCTAAAATATATTTAGCACTGGCCTCAGGTACAGACTTCGGCAGTGTTTTCTTTCTTTCTTTCTCTAAGGATGTATGTTGGTCAATTGTCTGGCGCTACACCTAACTTGAGGAACTGTCCTTGGCAAGCCATTTCTTACTAATCACTGTCCAGCAACTTCTATTGCAACCTTTGAAGAATAATGGGTTTTTCTAAAAATAGTAATTAAGGTTTGTGAAAGATTGACTGCTTCCCAGACAGGGAACATGTCCTAGAGCAGATGGGTTCTACAGAAGGATTGCTTTTTTTCCTGAGAAGACAGGCTATTTGTCACTAAGAAAGAAGAATAGATAAAAAGAAAAGCAGCAGGAAGGACTCTGCCAAACTTAAAATGACAAAAATAGCATGGGGGGAGAGAAGAGCAACATGAGATGTGAATTAGCATTTCAGCAAGATTGTTGCTCTTTTCAAGATCAACCTAATGTAAAAGAGTAAAGGGAGAAGTATTCACAAAAATCATTAATAACATAACTAAATAACAACAATCAAGGTTAGCTGGATAGCAGAGTTCCATATCTCAAGGACAGGATCGAATGGGATCTTAATCCTGACAACCCGCCCTGCATGCCCACAGACAGACCAATAGGGGCTGGACTGTATGTAGATTTAGAAGAGATAAGGAACACACAGGGTTGATCAACTGGGTTACAAATTAACACCTGGGCAGACTTAACACAGATTTTTAGAGACTGCTATCAAAGGGGAAAATATCAACACAATGTGGAAAAGCAAGCAACTTTGGGACTGAAGTTTGGTATAATTTAGTGGGTGGTACGGATTCCTCTGTTGACCTCTGCTATTCCATTTGATAAACTGCCATACCTAATCTTTCTTAATCACTCTTAATTAGGAGTGATCCTAAAATCTACAAAGCCCTCCTACTTGATAACTGAAAAGAGATTAAGATTGATTAATACAATTATGAAACATATGAAAAGCAATGTGTGGTGGTATGGTCCCCCTGCCTCTTGAAGCCAACCCAAGACCTGAGGTGATTTCTCTCTCCTCCCAACTCCCTGGGCCACAAACCAGCCCAGGGTAAGCTCAGATTGTGAAGGACAGCAAAACAGAACACTAAGGCACCTCCGTGGGGCGTGGGCTCTGCTTTACCAGCCCTAGACTGCTCTGGTGATAGTCCTCACCGGATAACCTGGTACACCTGTACTTGGGTCATGACAGCCTGGTACATCTGTACTTGAGTTGAGGCCAACGGGGGGGCGATACCAAACATCGTAAATGAAGGTCTGGGTCTGCGTGACTGGCAGAAAATAGCAGAATATTTCGACATCTGAGGTGGGCTGGAGTGGATCATACCTGATTAAAGTCAATCATCTCAGACCCCACAAATAGCGATCCTAAAGCGAGACGCTTTTAGCTCTTCTGGATCGCAGCAGGCTGCGTCCAGCACTTCCCCTGAGCCGGGACCTCTCAGGTACAGGCTGCCCCAAAGGCTTGGACGAAGTCAGGCTGCTCGAGACTCAGTTATCATCTGTTGAGATTGCCGGAGCATTGTGAGTGTTTGCTCTCAACTCGGGAGGGGAATTTTAACTAGAGCCTGGCCTCTCTTTCAACCACCTCACTCACACGAGTGTGGATGGGTGAATGATTCACTGGGTCCAAGGAACTGTTTGTCTCTGTGTTCTGTGGCTGTGTCTACACATGCGCACAGACACAAGTAGTTGGCTAGTAAATGCAACTAAAAAAATCAACCCTTTGATCTACCTCTCATCATTAATAAATCTTAGATTGCTGCCTAATCGCAACCGCATCAATATTTTCTCTAGCATTACAATGATGCTTGCGGGACAAGCTAGAAAATTCTGTATCAATAACACAGCCGACAGTGGAAAACCACAGATTACCTATGTAGTAATGTATTTTAACTTTCAAAACTACTACCTTTGAATAGTATTTGCATAAAATTTCTAAACTTCCTTTAAAATAATTTGATTTATTCTAATAACATCTCTGTATCAAGTATAAACCACAAAACACCAAGAAGTAATAAAGACTGACTATATTTTCTCAGAGTTAAGAAGTTAGAAGTTAGATATGAAATGGCCCATGCCACTATACACGAACCTATGTCATTTCTGAGCTTTATCAATGACCTAGATGAGGACATAAAGAGCCCAAAAATAATGTAGTCAAACAAAAGTTTGGTCCAGAGGAACATAAGAATATTAAGAAATTGAACAAACGTGTAGGCTTATGGCAAACAGCCTATTCTTGAGTAAAAACAAAAACTTTTTTGAAAATAATGCTAGAAATTATGGGAAGCTGAACTGACTTAAATGCTTAAAGATCTAAATATCATTGTGTACACTAAAAAATCACAACAGAAAAATGACAACAAAAAGCAAGCAAAGTAGTATCCATTGCATAAATTTAAATAGTTATATTCAAATGGTATTTCTCTTCCATAATCATTAAAGATAAAATGTACCAAAAAGTTAGGAAAAAGATCTGGTAACAAGTTTGATTTTAAATGTTCTTTTAACTTCGCTATTTCAGTTTGCAAGCATTTTTGGAGTAACGATCTGGAGCATCTACAACGGTAGAGAAAAGCAAGAGGGCCTCCAGCCACACTATTTGCTAAGCTAAACTCTGATTTGGATATGCTCTCTTAAAGGCTCATTGGAAGGGAAGGAGGGAGATTTTACTCCTAGAATGCAGTATGGATCACCTTCAGTTTTCACAGACCTCTAACATTAACCCAAACAAGCGCTGCTTTTCCTACATGTCCTGAAGGAAGCCACAAAGGCCTCAAAACACGTACAAAATGTAGTTGTGCGATACTGTAGTGCGAACAGCCAAGCTGCATGCCCAGTCCACAACAGTCTAGACTTCCGCAGAACAGACACAAGCCCAAAAACCACTTCCGCACCACGTGGCCTAGGAGCCAAGTGATGCCTCTCTAGAGACGATGCATTAAGCACTAAAAAGCAGTGAGATGGTGAGACTAGTCCCAGGAGAAGAGTTTGGACCTATCTGAACTGATCCACATGAGGGATTCTCCTCCTGTATGGAAGTGGCATGACATATACCAGGTCAGCCAAACCACTTGATCAGATACCACTGCAAAAACTGAACAGACGTTTCAGTGCCACTACAGAGAGAGATAACGTAACAGTACAGATATTTTTCTCATACTGTTTATGATACAGGTAACAGTGAAAACATTCCCATTACCATGTAACCAGCTTTACAGTATGTCCTAAAGCAACACTAAGAAAAGGTAAGAGGTCACAGATAATTTATTGAAAAAGCACAGTGTATTCAGAGATTGTCCCTAAACAGTATGCATGGCTCATAATTTCCATCACTGAGTGTTCAAACAGGCTTTTTTCTTCCTCACTGAAACAACTTGGAATGTCTTCTTTTATAAGTTTACCTGTTGCAAAACAATAGGAATCCACTTTTCCTTGCCTTCTTCAGCTACTTCCAAAGTGTATTTGCTTCTGTTGGAGATCATAAAAAATGGAGTGAAAGTTACAATTCTAGTAATATTAAAACTGCTGTTGTTTATGGTGACACCAACCTGTAAATAGAAAGACATTGTTAGAAGTATGCTATTCTTTTCTTACCTCATTTACATCTCCTGAAAGTAACCAATTCAAAAGATAAACTTAACTCACTTGATACTCCTTTTTATGACTCTTGCATTTCACAGAACCATGACTTCCAACAGTGTCCAGTGAAAACTGATCAGACAGTTCACTGTCAGTAATCATTAGTTGTACCTGTGAAGACCCACTGTGAATTAATTGTAATTTACAGATACTGACAACATTTAAAATTATATATAAAGCATGTATATCTATAAACCTAAGTGCATGATGGAAATACCAGTATTTCTATTAAAAAGTCAAGACATAAGAATTGCCAGTATCATCTCACAAATATACTTTCTACCACCCTTAGTTATAAGCTCTGTGGAATAAGCATTGTAAGATCCTCAGAGGAATTTGTCACATAAGGACCCTTTCCAAAATTTATTACAATTAAAATTTCGAAGGCGAATCACCACAGTCTTGTAATCTCTCTTGTATCATTCATCTGTCAGTAATAGCATTAAAAATCTCAGACTCAAATGGTGTACAGCATCTCAACATCAGCTTACTACCAACTCAGATGCAATTTATCAACCACCACTCAAGCATTCATTTTTCAAGTAGCATTCATTTTTCAAGTACCACAGCTTTACATTTCTTACACAATTTCTATGTCTTATTTGGAATAAGGACCTTTACTGATGCAGTTTCAAAAGAATAAAGGAAATTCTTTTATTTAGGAAACAATTCTCAGTGAGTATTATTCCTCTCGAAGATGAGAATCTCTTTCTTAACAATACCTTTGATAATGTAAATTTCCCATCTCAAGTATATCTGACAAAACACATAGTTAAAATATTGTCTACAGATAGAGATATCGTAGGTTACCTTGTTATTTTGGAGGAAGTTTTTCGGCTGGAAAGAAAAAAGGAGCGGCTTTTTGTAATCCGGAGGATGCTTGCGGTGAATACCATCAGCTTTGTATTGCAACATTCGACCAGTTTTATTTACCATCCAGTATGGACTGTGAATTGCTATAACCATCTGCCCAGTTGTGTATGTCACATGGACAGCAATATCCAGTTCAGTCTTATCCAACTCCGTGATGCAGTAAAACGTTGTGAAGCTGATCTCAGGTAGATTGCTCTTTATGTGGTACTCACTTCTCCAATTTTGATCAAGATAGTTAAGCAACTGTAAATCTAGTTTTGTTTGATCCAAGACTGCATTATAAACCTGGGCTGAACATCCTTCTTGCAGAGTATCATATTTGTTCCCATTTCCCTTTCAAAAAAACCCAAACAGAGTACATGTACATGAGTCACAGTCAAAATTCACATCAATTTTTATTTTCTAGCTAGCTTTGAATATTAAGATACAAGTTATTTAGGCAAAATTTCAAAATGCTTATTATGCTATTTAACTATGTTACATTCTTAAATGTCTACCTTAAGACAACATTTTACAGAAAAACAACCTATGCATGGTCACCAATACTAAAGACAAAAAAGTAAAATCTGTCATCAAATTCAAATACATGAACATGCTTAAATGACAGATTCCCTCAACTCAGTATTTCTTCCACTAAATTTAAATTCGTAAGGGACTTACAGAAAAGACCCTGTTACTTCCATACATTTGGTAGAGGCCGTGGTCTCTGGCTCTAGTAATTGTACATTTGTGACAAATTTTTATTATTAAATTCTGCTATTTGAGTTCAAATACTAAGACCATCTAAAAAAAAATGTTTCAGTGTCTCCAATCTACATTTCTATTATCCTAAGTCTACATCAGTAAGCAGTGGGACACAACCATAGCAGATCCACAGAAAGTAACTTTTAGTGTTGAGGAACCGATGTCCACACTGTACATTTTAGGTGTTTTACTTGAGACTGGCTCTCATCTGGCCCTGGAATGAATGATCATTAACAGTCAAAGTGCACCTAATCATTTAATTTAATCTGAAAAGAATATAAAGTCTGTCACTAGGCTGCAATTCAAGCCAAAACCTGGTAAAAAGGCAGGCCTGTGAGAATTCATTAAAAGCATGCTACTGCGAAGTCAGTGACAGTGACAGTGACAGCACATAAAAAGCGACTGTAGGTTGACCCACTTATATGACTTGATGCAGTCATAATTCACAGGAAAAAACTATGCTGCTTAATTAGGCTCAACCTGCACTTGAGCAATAGAAAATTACTCTCTCACAGGGCTAAACTTGTACAGTGTTAAGTTTTACTTTGCATATGTATCTAAGGTATGACTTATTACTAATGATTAATACCACCACTCTTCACATTCTGGTACTGTTCCCTTTCTGTAGCTACACACTTGCCGTTACAAGATTTGTAAACTTGCTTCATCAATACTCTTAACAGAAGCCCATTCTTTTAATATGCATTTATACACACATTTCAACCAGCTGGTCGGCTTTCCTATCACAGGTGGAAAACATCAGAAAAAGCCCAAAACATTAAGGAATTACCTCTATAGAGTAAGTTATTTGATAAGGAAGAAGATTGCGCAGAAGAACAGAAGGCCATAAATGAACAACATATGGAAAATCCCATTGATCTTCTGCACATGATGGAGATGTCAACGTGTCTTTTACAGGAACGATATTTATGATAAGTGAGTGGTTAGTTGACCTCACAGACTGGCATTTCCTTTGTATTAAACTGTCAACATTTTTCATAATTTCATCGAATGTTATTCCTTCACACATATCATATTCTCCATCCACTCCATTTTCATTGGCTAGCGGTTGCAAACTCAGCATGGATCTGTAAAAAAAAAGTTTTTTAAACACTCAATACTAGATGGAATTTTTCAATTATGAAAAAGCACTATGCATCTCTAACATTCTAATATTATTTGGATTTTGCAAGGTTTCTGGCAGGACCTCATTGCCTGCCTTTATCTTGCTTACGGAAGGAAGCAAAAGGTGGTCTGGACCCCCAAAGTTCATGGGATTGCATCAGTTGGCATATTTTGTTCCATGCCTCCACGTACTTCCTTTGGAAAGAAGGGATTGTTGGAGATTCTTAGGAAGAGTCTACTGAAGTCCCTTACAAGTGCTGCTCTATTCCTATTCCAGTCAAAAGGTCCGGAAAAGCAATTCAGTCCTATGACAGATCTGCAGAAACTGCCCTTCTTTCCAGTCACGTAAAGCATCAAGTTTATGGATTATTTACACACATAGCTTTTGTAAAGCAAATGCTTTAATATAGTCAGCTGCTCCTTGACTGAAGATTTTTGCAGTAAACATTTCCTGACTGCCTAGCAGAACTCAGCCACATATCTGTGCAATGAATGAGAATGTCACGAAATCTTATTAAATAAAATACAGACTGTTAGAAATAATAATGAATTTGCATTATGTACAGTACAGTGTAACTTATTTAATGAAAAAGATAAACAGCTGTCATCTTAAAAAAAAGGGGAGAGTGTTTGGGGGAAAACAGAAGGAAAAAAACCTCTCTAAGCATAAAAAACAATCAAAGCAAATTTATCTGCCTAAAAGTTGGTGACAGTTCAGCTAAGTTGTAGATACAAACTCACTGCAGTTTTAAGTGGGTATTAGCTTGAAGGGGTTAATGCTATAGCTATACTGGAAATCAATTCTTTCCATAGGTTGACAAGTCTTTTTCTAATAAGTGTATTAATTTCAATTTTTTACTTCAGAATCACAAACATCTAAAGAAGCTTTAAAAAAAAAAAAAGCTGTAAACCATCACTAGACATTACTCCACTGAAAAAAAAAGTCTGTAGTTTGCGGATAATAATCACTGTTCCAGAAGCATCTGGGCTCAGATTCTTAAAGTAACTTGGCTAATATAAGTTGTTCAGTAAAATACATTTCAAAAGACATCCAATTCAATAATTAAATAGCATTCTGTTTAACTCAGACTAGATATTCTGAGATGATCCTACCCAACAATAATAGCACAGTATTAATTACAATTTTAGGTAACAAACAGAAACATTTTTTTTTTTTTTAATCAGAATTGTATGATACAATAATCAACGTATGAACATTTTCACGATAAAAGAACAATGCAATAAAGTACCTGTAAGAGGACAATGGTATGTTGAATTCATTTTCTGATGAAGCAGTCCCTAAGCACCTTCCTTCCTCAAAAATATTTAACGGAATTGAAAAATGATTCCTTATCTATGTGAAATAAAAATCCAGCAACACACATTAGTAAAAACTGGAAACATAAAGTGTTTTGAGCCAAACAGAGCAGACAGTGAGAATTATCTTTGTTCATCTTACCCATTTACCATTCAAGATCAGGAATGTCAAAATAATTGTCTATAATACCAGCAAATCTCCCCAGGTGATTTGGTTGTGCAGTTTAATGTTATATTTTAACTATGAAATTAATACATTAGCTGTAAAATTATTTTCAAGGAGAAACATAAAGCCCTGTAAAACCAAAGACAAGTAAATCTGAACTGTGTAACAACTTTCCAAAGAACCTTCCTAAAAATATAACAGGTACAAGGGTGTGTGGATCAAAATCCATATAGCAGAAAACACAAGGGAAGTAAAATATTTAAGGTTAAACGAGCAATGTCCATTATAACTGGGGGAGTATATAGTTCTCTTGTTCTTTGTAAACTTTTTTTTTATTTCAGGGTTAATTTAGTGGCATTATTAGCTCTGGGAAAAAAAAATTTAATTTAAGGGAGAATGAAACAGTAAATCTTGTTATTAACCAAGTCATAAACAATTCTGGGCAAAAACAGCAAGTGAAATGTAACAGGGAGAGTAACACTACCGAACACTCATATCTGGACCATCTCGGTACTTGTAAACTACACAATGTCTATCAAAAAACCTATTCAGTCAAAAAAGAGATAAGCTCAAAGGGCTCACTCTCCAGCTGACTTGGTTCTGAATTTGAAATTCATGTACCAGTGGTATAGGATGAACTAAAACAAATAATCAACAGAAGGATAACCTTGCAGAACCAAGGTAAGGTTAGGAGAGGTTTGATCACACAAAGCAAGTAGTTCAACAGGACTGAAATTAGAGCTGGTATTAGAAAACATTACTGATCAATTATTCTGATGTAAACTCTGGTCTATTTCCACCCCACCCCCATCTTTGTCACTTTGAAAAAGCTTTTTATTCTGGAAAATCCCTTCTGAACTACAATATAATACACAACAGCAAAGTTATATGAATTGTTCAGGTAAGTTTTTAAAATAATGTTTTTTGAAATGTTAAAGACTATAGGATTATTTCAGTCCATTAAAAAATTTAAATAATAATGAAATTACAACGTATGGAAATATAACAACCTGAATAGGAGAACGTATAGTTATCAATTTGCTTCCTTCAACAGTATCAATTTGGCAGACAATGGACCTTTCAACACCTGATTCCTCGTGTCTCACTTTGTAAATACATCGACCCACTTTTGTCAATGGAATCTTTTCCACAGTGGAATGGTTCTGTGGACCTAGAATTTACAAGATGAGAAATGAGACTCAAAAGGAGCATAAAGATATACTTGAAAGACAGAAATGTGCACTCAAAATTTCATCATTCGATCTATTAAAAAAAAATTTACAGTAGATGAAAAAGTACAATCACCACTTCTAATATGCCAATCTTGTAGTGTTACTAAAGAAACAGAAAAGATTCCTTTTTCACCAAAGGGAAAAGAGAAAATGTGTCCATTATTCAAGGTACAGTTCATATATATTGCAAAAACAATTCAACTAAAAATACATCATATGGTCAAGACCAGTTTGAAAAATCAGTTTTGAATAAACTGTCAATTGTTACAATAAATCAACTTAAATTAACACATACACCATGAAAAAAATCTACATTTTACTTTTAGTTTTAACTGTGTTTTACTTTAAATTATTTAAAACCATCTTTTCTTAAAAACATCGCCCTTAAGAGTAACTTCTACGAACACACACCCATACATGCCTCAGAATTCCACAAAAAAACATTTGGGGTGACTTAATTCTGCATTAACATGTGGATATGAACAAAAATATTTGATTGCAGTGGAATTATGAAATAAAGATTAGTTACCTAAATAATTCATCATAGTGAAAAACTTACACTGCAAAAATTTACAAGCATGGTACAGGTAACTTTTAGCTGTGAAGCAGGCCTTTAAATAGTCCCACTCATCTAGAATCCAAAGAAGCACTTCTTTCATGTTGTGTAGTCCCCCAGTACTTACTGGCCTGTACGAAATGCAGTAGCATGCATCACGCAGTATTTACAAAGACAGAAAATGTATGAACTTGGGAACTTACAGATCTGAATGTAAAACCTCTTGCTACTCAGAGTTGTCATTGCTGTGAACTGGTCACTCTCATTTTTAGTTCTGACAAATTCCATATTTAAATTCTCTCCATCTCTTAAAGGAAATACTTTTTCTCCTAGTTCAACATTCAGGACAGTAAAGGAATCACTAGGTGAGACAGTGATGGGAAGTCCTAAAGAATTCATTATTACAAATGGTGCTCTGTCTTTTTTGAAGATGTCTGAAGTTTGACTAGCTGCTTCAGCAAACGCCTAGAAAGCAAATTGTAGAGAGAAGACACTAATACACTGAATAAGACTTCATCAAGACCATCTGTGCAAACATTCATTTAACAGTTCTGACAGTGCACAGTTAAGTAATCCTTCTTACCGTGCCCAAGTTACTCAACATTTGTAGCCCACATTTGGATAGTGTAATGTTCAGCTGGTCTTTTGAGGAAACATTTATTACTGTTTTATATTCTGGAATTTTGTAGTTTTCTTCCTCTGCGTCTGATTCAACCAACGCTTTTTTAGCCTTCTTTTTCATCTGAAAGGAGATTTTTAAAGAATTTTTATGTGACCAGTTCTTCTGTAGAAAAAGTCTCACCTCAAGATTGTGATTTAGCCCCCACTTCTATGTCCTGCCATGGTTTTCCTTTTTTTTTTTCTTGTTTTTATTTGATAATAAAAAGGTTAAGAGGTAGAGAAAAAAGAAAGCAAGAGTCAAAAGATGTATTTCAGAAGTCAATTAAATTCCAGTAACAGTTGCTAAATGTATGGTTATTCAAAAACAAAGAACATACAACATTTACTAACATAACCAGTAAGTGCTCTGTGAAAATATTAACATATCTAATAACACTGTATAAAAACTATTATATGTAATTGATTTCCTGTTCTTAAAACAGTAACCCCAAATTTAGTCTTTATATATTACCAAACCAAATACAGTCTTTATATGTTACCAAACCAAATACTTCTTTTGTGTGTTTTCAATTGTTTGAGGGAAAAATAAGAATCACATGGAATACATTTTCCTGGCTTTTAACATTTCTGGAAATTATTTATTTCCAATTGTCGTATTTCAAATTTGGACAGGAAGATACGAGGTTTGACTCAGAATCTTCTGCATTTAGTCCCATATCTTTATGGAAAATATTTAAGAATATTTTTAATAGCAATTTCTTAATTGTAATATCTCAGTCCGTACTATTTTCCCTTTTAAGGCCATTACTGTAGAAAGTTGTTTGAAAGTGACAGTCCTAGGAAAAGGGAGGTTTCTCCATTCTGAGCAACCTCTCAGGCTAAAGATACTTGAAAAGGTTTGAAAAAAATCAGAAAACAATGCAGTAAAACAGTTAAGACAGGAGAGGGACAGGAAAAAAAAAGGTGTCTCTCTTCCTTAGATAAATGCTCATCTACTTTGAGACCAGAATCTAGACTGTTTCCTTATGAAAGGCAGAACTGAAGTAGTAAGAGTACTATTCCCAGAGTGCTAGTCAATAACAGGTATCAGATCTTCCAATATGTTTCTGCTACAGAAACTGCTGTGAGACAAGGTAAGTGGTCTTCTATCTTTCCAAATTCTCTGAATGCATCACTGGCATATGACCCAACTTTAGAGAAATTGATACGAAGCCCATATGACTATCTAGTGCAACTGGAAGCAAATCTCCTTGCCACCTGAAAGACAGCATTATTTAACAGATCTGAGAGTCTGGATCTTCACTTGCATAAGAGCTCGTTTCATTCACTAACTGGGCAAAACAAGTTCAGTAACCAACAGGAAGAAACAAAATCCTTAGCATAGTTCTAGCAATGCAAGGTGCAGAGCATTTTTTTCTTCTAAGGTACTGAAATGGAAGATTTGAGTTCAGCTTTGGAAAATATACCTTGATTTCAAGAATCCATGGTTTGAAAAAATCAGTCTTCTCAACTTCTAGTGGTTCAAGCAAAGGTTCCCACACCCCAAACATCTCGTTAAAATAATGTACCTAACAAAATGCAGAAGTCAATTAGGAAATTACATACAACTGTTAAAATCAACAAAAGGTCTGCAGATTATAAAGACATAAAGTTCTGATTTACAAGTATACCAACTACTTTGCTAATATAAAAGATTTAGAACCAGACTGCCCGTTCAGCACCTACCATAAAATGAAGCCAATGCATTAGAGCAACAAATGAGGTAGCTAAGTCTACTACAGAGATCCAGTCACAAGTGGTTTAAGGTATGTCACTTAAAATACAATTTTGGCTTAAGATGTAGGCACTATAGGAAGTCTAAAGCACTATAAATAAGGAAGAATCTACCTACTACAACCACTAAAATTTATGTCACTAATTTCCAAATATGAGAGCCATTTTGGACATGTTATATACAATACTGGTACCACACAGTATTTTACAGAAATGACGAATATATTCTACTGTAATCTTAAATTAAAATTGTCAGAGAGTTTTAGCCATTTGCTGTTCCAAAATTTAATACTGATCCAACAGGCCTTTGGGAACGTGTATAGAGTGTAAAAGAGAGATTGTGTAACACCATTAAATGCATTAAATCTAATGCATTAGATTTTCATTTTAACTACCTCAACATCTTATTCCTGTCCTCCTTCCACAACAGGTATCCACAGTTTAATCATCAAATATATGGATTATTTTTCTTTTATTTTTGAAATAACAGGTTTAGTATCTTAAAAAAAACCTTCTTTTGTATGTAGGACTCCTCACCTCTAGCTCAAGACGAGAACGTAGGTTGATTAGAGTACTCCAGTTTTTGACTTCTCCAAGAAAAGAAGACTTGGCTAAAAGCATTGGTACAGTTCGGTGCCCAACTCCAGCTTCAAGTGTTAGAAAAACAGATTCTATATTCATTTTCAATGACTCTCCTGTGGGAACTAGTTCAGTGGTCGGGTTTTTATCTTCATTTGCATTTGACTCTTCAAGAAACCACATTTTCAGATTTTTTATATCTTTCTTATTCCACAAGTCTGGGGGAATAGAACTAATCTCTTCTTCTGTTGTTTCTGCAGTTTGATAAAGGGCTGATGTAATAGTAATTACTGTGTTTATGATTATGGGTGAAACCTACAAATAAGAAATTGGAATAATTGGTAATGAGAAGCTAGCACAGGAAACAGGCAGCTACTTTCAGACACAAAATTATAGTCAAAGAGTCACTAACAAAACTCTTCTGTTCTCTACAGGACTCTTACGTTTGAAAACTCGTTCCTTTCCATAAGCTGCAGGTCAGCCTACTCAGATTTTCAACCCTAGCCCTTCTTCCAGATGGGAGCTTTCTAAACTACATCATCCAACCTTTGTCTGATAGTTATCTCTATCTGAAAACTTATCTCTGCACATTAGGCCATGTTATAAAATGCAGATTCCAAAACCAAAGCACTGTGACACAACGGTTAATTTTTGTTTGTTTTCACATGCTAAACAGGTCAGTGACCTGATGAAGAACAGAAACAATTCCCCACTTCAGTAAACCCCGTTTTTTGTTTTGTTTTGTTTTTTTAAAGAAACATATCCCATAAGGAACTTCAAAGCCTTCTGAGCAGGAAGGGGTAAAGAACTAAAAACACAATAAAAGTCTACCTACTTTTATTGTTAGAGATTTAATCGTTAGATCAGCTGTCTGTGGATTAGTACCTGACTGCTTCATTTCAAAGAAGAAGTCACAAGGCTGTAATATCTACACAAAAGAGTAGAAAGACATGTTAAACAGAGACAAAAAATCTTTCAAAAATCAAATACTTTTAAATTACTACACAACATAGGTACTGATAAGAAAAAGTTACCATTATTTGGTTCTTCAAAATTAAGAGTAATCTGAACACTAATAATGTGTACAAATGTAAAGAAAAAGGTTTTAGAAGCATCACCTAGCCCATTCTCAATCAATAAAGATTCAAATGTCAGCTACAGTAAAATGCGTTACACTTCAGTAACTCCACTAAAGTCTGCAGATGTCTTCAAAT
Source organism: Bucorvus abyssinicus (assembly GCA_009769605.1). NCBI lineage: Eukaryota > Metazoa > Chordata > Aves > Bucerotiformes > Bucorvidae > Bucorvus > Bucorvus abyssinicus. The sequence goes on from CM020063.1 coordinate 80,428,635, forward strand.
ACACCACATGATGCCTGTGACTTCTGAGAAGAAGAGTTCTCAGTTAAGGGCAGCATGGCAGTAAGTTACAGTCTTCCTGAATAAAAATACCACTGAATCACAATCACTCAGTTCCAGCCCTATTTACAATCAATCCTTACATACTTCTACTTGCCAAGGTCTACCAAATCGAACTCTAAGGTACGCTATCACGGAATCAAAGAATGGTGGAGGTTGGAATGGACCTCTGGGGATCACCTAGTCCAACTACTTTGCTAAAGCAGGTTCTCCTAGAGCAGGTTGCACAGGAATGCATCCAGGCGGGTTTTGACTATCTCTAGAGAAGGAGACTCCACAACCTCTTTGGGCAGCCTCTTTCAGGGCTCCATCACCCTCCAAGGAAAGAAGCTTTTCCTCATGTTCAGAAGGAAATTCCTATGTTCCAGTTTGTGCCCTTTGCCCCTTGTTCTGTCACTGGGCATCACTGAAAAGAGTCTGGCCCCATCCTCTTGACACCCACCCTTTAGATATTGATAAGCATTGATAAAATCCCTGCTCAGTCTTCTCTTCTTGAGACCCAGGTCTCAAGCTCTCGTTGAACTCTCTCCAGTAGTTCTCTGTCTCTCTTGAACTGGTGAGCCTAGAATGGGACACAGCACTCCAGATGTGGCCTCACTAGGGCGGAGGGGGAAAAGAACCTCCCTCAATCTGCTGGACATATTCCTCTTAATGCACCCCGGGATACCACTGGCCTTCCTGGCCACAAGAGCACACTGCCGGCTCATGATTAACATACGAGCATCAGGACAAAACAAAATCATACTACTATTGATTAATAAAGGACTCAGATGAAGTTAGACTCTCCTGATACTAAATTGACAGGAAAATTTGTTCTGCAGTCCCTGCCTGAGAAGACAAGTCTTTCAAAATTGTTCATTTCAAACCATATTGATTTTGCAATCTTTCCTGACATCTCTGTCCATATCTGAATCAGACACTGGGGATGTACAAACACCTTGAATCAGTTTTAACACACTTTTCCCAAGTGAATTTGATCTAACAGTATTTTTTTGTTCATATTATTGTTTTATCCTCTGCTGTTCAAACTTTTTTTTTCCCCTCCTTCTTCTGTGTTACAGCCAGGAATGAAAAATAACATATTCTTCTTTAGACCAAGGTACATGAAAGAAACTTACAGAAAGAATCTCATCACTTTTGCTAACATAAATCCAGAGGCTAGTGTCCTTGGTATTTGGGGGGAACCTATTCATCAGGAGCATGAATTCATTCATCACTAGTGTGCCCAAAGTTTAGGCAATATAGAATCTCCACATCAGTATCAGCCTTCAGAAGTCTTGTAATCTTCATATAATCTCACATCATACATTTTCTTTCTTGACTAAAGGCAGCCATAGAATGTTATCTGAATCTCTATTTCTCTGATTAATTTCTCAGGCTGAAATAGTATTGTTTACAGAAAACCTGAGTTCAGAGATTTCCTTATGAACATGTTTTCAAAAGCGGCAGTTATGTTGCTATCTGCAGAGAACGTCGTCTTTTCTGACCTCTACTACTCTCTTGAGAGCTTTCTGAATCTTTCAAAGAAGGTACAGTTTTAAGCATCAAAACTAAGGCTCTCTGAATTTTTTTCCCCCGTTATAGCACAAGCACCCTGTTAGATAGGGGTCTTTTTCTCTGTTTCTGCAATCTGAGAGAAGAGATTCTAGCAGAAGATACTCCTGTAAGAGGGAAAGCTTGTTGCTTTCTACAAAGCTAGCCACATTGATGTCACATCCGCCAGCTACGGAAACTGAAGAAGTCAAGCAACTTTGCATTGTGTTGCGGCTATCAATCCAAGTGCATCACCTTCTCAATGACTAGATTATTAACAGATTAATGCAATCCCAAACTACGTCTACCCAAAGAGTAAACTGAGCTGCTATGAAAGTATCTGATAAGGAGATGAAGTCCCAGTCCTCTGTGCTTATAGCTTTGGTCATTCCTATGTAGCTCCATAAAGTAAGGAAGCACTAACGCAGAGCTGAAAAGACTAGTTCTTCAAAATTAATCTGCAGTCTGAGGACACAGATAATACTTGGATATACTGACAAAGTGAATTTTTTCTCTCACAAAACAATATGATTACAGAGTTAACTGAGGTATAGTCTGATGTAGAGGCAGAAAAGCTCTAAGAAGCTCCAGAAGTCAATGCATTCCCACCTGGCCAGTAACTACAAGTCTCATTTGGTTACCAAAATATAAACAGACAGAGTTAATAAAATGGATCTATGGACCTTAACACAGAGGAATTTAAGAACAACACACCATAAATACTCTATTTCATAATACATACTTGCCTTTATGTCTGTGACCCTTTGTTACTCACATAGCTACTTAAGGCAAAGATTCAGACCAAAAATATTCCAAATTTACTAAATTGCATTTGCAACAGTGTACATGCATAAAATTCTATTTATTCGGATTACACGAGATATAACAGATTTTTACATTTTACCCCTCTGGGTTCTCAATTTCAGCTTGCCATACACAGCAAACCTCAAAGCCACAAATCAAGATAATGCCTTTGGCAGATCAGACAAAACAGAATAAAAATCAACAAAATCAATCAGGCACAAAATTTCACTCATCAGGTCTGTAATATACATTCTAATGATTAAAGTTTCGGAAATAATTGCATTCTAGTAGCGTAAGTTACGTAGCACCTATTAAATACAAACTAGATGCTTGCAAACTCACCGTAGTAATGTTCCCTTTCCTTTCTTCTGGAAGAAATGGGCATGCTTTCATTTGTATCTCTTTAACAGCAGCCGTCATGCTATACCTTTCAGGGCTATTTTTAATGAAGACCTCACACTGTGTTGTAACCACCAATGCAGGAGCATCACTTCTTGTTAAATCAGCCACAAACACAACCTCGGGATTTTTAACAATAATGTTCATTTCCATTGTAGATACAGGCTGCACAGGTGCTTCCAAAATATAAATTAAATTATATTAATTGTTGAAAGATTAATTTACCATTTTTTACATCTCTTTTAGGATAGAGAAGTCTTAAAGATTTCTATCATAACTGGTGTCAGAAAACCTGTAGATCCCTGCAACTGACTTATTTCTAGGGTCTTCACTGGAGATACAAAACCATTTACGCTCTAATTACTTTCAGATACAACAAAAGATACCACAAATCTTCTTTGTCAAAATGAAAAGGATAACAGTATCACCACTAATTACCTCTTAGACTAGCACATACGTTAGCTTCACTAAATATCTGCATCAGCCAGCTATGATAGGGTCTTGTGAAAATGCTGGACATGTTTCCTGCTCTCTGGAGCAGCAAAGCACACATTTTTTCATAGGACAATATTGCAGCATTTACTAGTGCTTGATGTGACCGCTTGCATTCTGACATGCTTTTATCTAAATTTCCTAATTGGTTTAGACTCTGATCATCTGCTAAACCACAGCAGGCCTAGCTGAGGTGGACACAACTAAGATATTTATGGCACAGAAAAACAAAAAAAGAAAAGGGCTTGCTCTGCACACCTGATGTGAACTACCTGAGGCCTGGAAGCATAAACAGCCCATTTCCTGCTCTGATGCTCTAATGGACTAATTTCTGATGTCAGGTATAGGGTCCTGCATGAGAAAGACCAAACTGGGCACTCAAGCTAAAAGCCTGATTCCTGATATAGGGAGAAACGAACATCAGTGAACAAATGAAATGACATTTCTAGGCAGCAATATGCAGCAGGCTGATTTTGTATTTAAGCATAATATAATATGCTACATCATTCTCAGGAAGGATGAAAATAATGGTAGCAATCATGATTATCAACTTTGTTCAGTCTGCAAACATAACCAAAGAAACCTAGAGAATGACAGCTGTAACTGTCCTTTTCATTTTATTTTATTTAGACATACATTTTTAGGTACCTCCTTTGTCGAGTAAGACAAAGCTTCACTTAGAAATAAAGACGAAGGGACACAACCCAGTTTTCATAATGCAAAGAAAGAAATATCAATGTTTGAAAGAAGCTGTTCCATATACACAAGCACAGGAAATAGCATAAAATGAGTATTAAAATTTTTAAGACAGTATTATAACACCAAAATTAAATGGTTATTTAAATACAAATTCTTAAATATTTCCAGTATATACCTTGCTCCTTTAAAGGTAGTGACTGTTTGAGATTTCTCTGTGCAGCAGCACTTTCTGCATTAGCCTTTAGGAATATATCTGCAACAGTAAGTAGAAACTCCATGCTTGCACAAAGGTATATTTCTTGAACAATCACATCAAGAGCAGTGCCATCTCTCCCATGCTTATAGCTTATATCCACCATAACTTTCTTTTCAAATCCTTGCTTCATTTCCACCATCCTGAAAAACCATTAAGGCAGCATTTAATGAAAAAAAAAAAAACCGACAAAAAAACCCCAGCCACAAATACTGAAAAACACTCAAGAAGCTCACTACAGCTGCAATACCTTAACAAGAGTGAATTTAAAAGGTAACACCAAAACTTTTAAAACATGACCAATGAAAACATTAACATAAATTCTATAAAACTTCAAAACTAACTAGTTGCCAATCTCTGGGAATCCAAAGGTGTCCATAATTTTAACAAGTCAAACCATCATGATTCCTTGTGTACATATCGAAAGTATTATACTTTACTGAAGCTTGCTCTCTTCACGAAAAAACAAAATCTTTGGCTTACTTAGCCAGTGGTTTATTAAAGCTGAAATTGAAATCTGTTCCTATATGCATTTATTAATTTCATATTTAAGAGTTTCTTTCTAACATTTATATTGGTCTCTCATAAACAACATGTGGAACAAAAGGCAACTAAGACACAGAAGTCTACATGTAAATAAGATGTGCTTAAGAACCACCTTCACCAAAACAATTGAAGTTTTAACAAAATAATTTTGTTTCATTTTAACAAAATAATAAATGGAAACTTTTGGAACTTTGTTATCTCCAACAAATAGTACTTTATGTCAAATACAGACCTTGGTGTAGCCTTCTGGATTGACTGTCTTTTATCATCTAATGTACAGTTTGACAGCTTGACTGAAGCATTCATTGAACCATCCGATAACATTTTGACAGCAGCTGACATCAAAACTAGCTTAAATTCTGCAAGCTTCAAAAGCTCATCTCTCTGATCCAGATTTGTAACCTGTTTAAACCAAATGAAAATATGTTTGTAGCTTTGCTTACAGGTAACGGAAATAACACACAGGTGTGATATACATCATTACTCTAACTGTTAGGATTCCTAATAATAATATATTAAATAAACCCACTGACATTTCAAAACACAACAAAAATCAGTAAACATACAAAGAAAACTGAACAAACCCCAAAGCTTTACTCTTCTACCAGCTTGCTAAAGCAAGCTTACATTAGTGAGAGGGAGACAATGTTTAAAAAAAAAGTAGAACTGTCATATGCCATTTTGGCTTGTTTGCTGTTTGAAAATACATAGTATATGCAAAGATGCCAAATAAAAACATTAAGTTTTGTCTCTTACAAAAAGTACATAGATACAGGAAAATTGCACAAAATCTAAAATAACAGATTGTAAGTTTACAATAGAATATTACTAAACTTTTAGTGAGAAATTTGCTAACAAGTATTATAAATTTAAACCAAAAATAAAAATGCATTCATTCATACTGTAATTTAAAATATTAAAATTTCTCTCCAAAATTTTATTTCTTCTTAAACTGTGTGTTAAATTAAGATAAATTTTCAGCAAATTTTTAGTAAGATCACAGAAGATGCCATGTATTCCGTGCCACCACTGGTTCTTCTCTTTCCTCTAATATCTGCCACGTTGTTTAGTTAAAGTAGCTGTTTATCATTTCCATCATGGTTTTTACACTTGCTAGAAATCACTTTCTCTGCTCAAAATTAAACTGTTCTTGGTCAGAATTTCCAGAACTCTAGGCAAACTTAAACCTGTTTCCTTCTCTTTGTAACTAAAATTGTATTTACCTGTTTTGAATTTGGACTGTACAATACTAAAGTCAAAGAGTCGAATCTGAAGTCCAGTTTTAGTGTTGTTTTTATTTTCATAGGTGAATGCAATTCCACCACAGCTGATGTCACAACAGTTACACCTTTCAGAAATTAGAAAAACACTAAATATTAAAGAAAATTACCTGACTGCAAATAAGGAAAACAACAAAAATCCAGCATCCTCACTAATGACTGTAAGACAACAACTTCTCTTTTCCTGCACAAGTAAATCCATGCACACTTAGGATGTTTACAATGCTTTCTGTAATTACTTTTGGCAAAAATCACACAATGTCTGAGAAAATAAAATAGTCTGCTTATATATTCCACACGTAATTTTTACCATCTGTAAGATGTAAATGTACAACTTTCCTTAGTGTTATAAGGTACTGTGTACAAGAATGTTACAAAAAAAATACAAGGTTACTTTCATCCTCATTTTTTCATCTCACCATGTTTTTGCTATTTTTCACATTTAATAGAACAGTTCAACAAAAGATTCTTTTCTTAACCTTAACTGATTTTTTTTTTCAGCGTGCGTTGAGCAGTTTATGGACAACGGTGTCTATTGAATAGGAACAATTTTTAAGGATGCCATCATTAAGGCAAACAGATCTAAAACTGAACAGCAACAGATCCAGCATACATAGGAAAAAGAATAACATAGCAACTCTCTGAAGTTGGAATGTTACCAAATTCGGCTGACAAACTTTTAGGTGGTCACTGCATTATTGCCAGCAGAACAAGCAGTCCTTACATTAAAACATATCGCACTCAAAACTCACTACTGTGGCCCAGTTGCTCCTGTTCGTTATCATTATTGTTGCGTGCAGCTCAAACCACAATATCAAGCTAAGAAAGGCATGCTGTTAAAAACAACTGCACCTGGCATACTTTCATAAAGGCAATTCCAACAGAAATAACAAATTGACAGTAATACCTAAAAACGCTAGGCCACACATAATTGTAGAAAACACTACCTGCAGAATGCTGTGAAGTACTATGCATATCACCACAATGGCTAGTCGTATCTTTTGGTTCTGGAAAAGATGTTGATGAACCAGAGCTTCCGCCTATATTTTCATTTAGTGTCCTCAATATTGTGGTAAGATCTTCCTGACTGAGAATTAGCTTAAAAAAAGATTGTTATTAAACTCAGAACAACTCAGTTCATGAAACTATTGTTAACTAAAATGTAAGTTTACAAATAAATAGATAAACCAAATTAATCTCATTAAGTATCTGTTTAGGATAATAAAGAATCAAGTAAAATGTTTGATTCAAAGCCACAGAACTCCTTACAGTAACATAGAAATCAGAAGCCGTTCCCGCATTACTTTTTGTTCACCAACTTCCTTTCCAAAGCTACAATTTAGAAATTGAATGTTAGAAATTGTACGAGTGTAGTCTGACTTATAGTCGCCCAAAATTGTTACCTGCATTTAGTCACGAGGTACTTTACAGAAATGTTTGCTAGTCTTATTTCAAAATTTGGCAAATTGCTTTTCCTCATACAACTGAAAAGCTTCATATTGTTTGATGTTAAACGAGCATGTACACTAACTCATACTCAGGCTTGTCATGGGTATGAATTCAGCAGATGACTGTGCTGCTAACGAACAGACCAATAAAACCCAACGCTTCTTTGAAAGATACTAACTGACAGGTAAAAAAAGGCTATAACAGCATACTCGTTTCTAATGAGCAATAGGAATATATAGTACAAAGTCTGCCTGCAGTATCACAGATGAAATACAGAGCTTATATTAGAACAGAAAGCTCTTCACTATCCTTTTTCCCTACACAAAAGCCCAACACTCTACCTATGTGTCTTGAAATCAAACAATACCCTAAAAGAACTTGGACTCTTATGGACAGAAAAATTAACCCATTTTCCACAGGTATTTACATTCATAGGCTTGAGTCGGCCAGATATTTCAATATCAGGAACGTCGCTATACCATGCAGCAGCCAAGTTTCGTTCAACAGCTACTTCCAGATTGATTGGCTGCAGCAACTGAATTTCAGTTTGCAACGAACCCTGCTCATAGCATGATCTGTGAAAAGAAACAAAGTACGCTCAGTTTGACATACTTCTCTTACACATTCAAACCCACATAAACACCTTTTTGAATAGTACTGTAAACCAGTCTTCATACTACTACTAGTACCTCTAGTTAAAACCTTACTCTACCAACTAGACACCTTTTCTTGGCAGGGAAGAGATAGTGTCACACAACATACTAACTTATTTCAAGTTAGCACCTCTTAGCTGCTTTCCACTGAAGAGCTAAGCCTTCTCTCTTCAGTAGTCTTCAACCGTGTTTGAGACTCCCCTTCCCTTCCCTCTTCCCCTCTCAATCCCCTGCACCAAGGTCCATTTTCAAACACTCTTTAAAGCTATCTGACTTGGTATCTTTCCTACTATGCATAGCTTGAAAACCCCAAGAAAATAGCCATTTATGAACGGTTAGCACCTGTTCCAAAGCAGTGAATGATGCATAATTCCACTATTCTACACAATATTGCACAAACAAACGTTTGTATTTAAAGATGTGCAGATTGCTATTTCTCCTAAAGTATACGTTTTAATTGCTTTTATTAAATCTTTATTAATTTTATAATGTTATATTTCAGGTTGGTTATTTTCACCAACGATTAACTAATTAATTTGCTAACAACTTCTCAAAATATTTCCAACTGAAGTATCCCAAAAGGGTTACATGAATTTAAAGTCTTGACACCACATTACCTGTATAACTTTAGTTCACTCAATTTCACTGTCATAGAGTCAACAACAGGAGGGAGATTATATCGTGTTTTTGTCTTAGCGATAAAGAATTGGTTCTTCACAGTGATTAGACCAAGATCAACCACCAGGACATTTGCAGACATGGCTGACTGTGGAACTATCACAACAGGTGCTTTAATATTGATGTCTAGTGCCAAACGGGAACTACGTTCCGCCAGCTCTTTCACACCTGTAGCTGCTTTCTCTGCTGCTTGAACAGTTGCCTCAGTAAGAGCTTCCTTGGCAGCTTGAAAGTTATTTATAAAAGCCTAGGAAAAAAATACAGATCTCGGGATTTTTATTAAGAATTACACTACTTAAAACCACTAAGAAGCATAGGATTTTAAGTAACAAACAACTTAAGATACTACTTTTGCTACCCACTTTTTCTGAATTCTTTAATAGGATCATCTCCTCCCCAAATATGATAAGGTATGCACATATATATAAAAATAAATTCCATAATAAATATCTGGCAAATCAGATAGTGTCATCAATGACCTTGTAACATGACTTGTATGAATTACGTTTTGTTTACTCATATGCAAAGTAAAGGATAGATTTACTTAGCAGAATTTATAGAAAAGGTATTAATTTTCATGGTTTATTGCTTATACTTCAGTGTTACAAACAACAAACAGTGTGTATACCCAAAAGCTGCCACAAGTCATTTAAAGAAAAAAAAATTACTAACAATAATAGCAAATATTGTTGCTTAGCCACCCACTTCACAATAACAAACATATGGAAAAGTAAACAGCCCAACCACCAATCCCAGGGAAGTTTTTACAATACTGTATAAGAGTTCTTACACAAATGGGCACCCCCCCATGGGATGATTTATACTTTAACTCTGGCAATGTTATCAGAATGCTAAGGAATAGTATCAGGAAAATTTATCTTACCAAAATAGATGAAACAAACTTGTTGACAAAAACCACTTGTATACAGCCAACAGTTAGGTAAATACGATTGTCAACAACATCCATGTTTGTATATGCAATGCCATCTGTAGCATTCACATATGATATCATTCTGAAGTTGAAGACTTCTTTTCCTGTGATGTAAAGAGCCTTGGGAAGAAAAAAGAGTATCTCTACTGTAAAAACTTATGCTGGAGAAATTGAATTTCAAAATAATTGTAGTACCTCAGACTTTAGATATTTTTACTTTAAGTATCTCAACAATAAATTAAAAAAAGAAAAATCCTTCAAATAGCTGAAAATATTCAATCAGAATCTCAGCTTGATAATTCTGTCCATTCAAGGCAACAAAATAAGGAGCATTAACAAGCAGCTAGGCATTGCAGTTGCACAAAATCAATGTCAGTTTAACAATCACCAACTCTGGGGGTGAAATCAGTCTGCCTATAGAGGATAATGCTCCCAACAAATACATAAAACATTAAAATAAATTAAAAAAAAAAAAAAAAAATCACAGTTAGAGTCCATAAAGTAAGTTCAATTTAGCATCTATTACCCATTCAGAAATCAATGATATGCATCTATTACCCATTCAGAAATCAATGATATATGCAAATGCATACCTTCTTATACAATGCCATCTCATCAGAATCCACAATAATGATGTTTTTCAATTTTGCAGTCACTTCTGTTGCTGCCTTCCTCATGATCACTTGGCTATCCAGACCTTAAAGGGATTAAAAAAAAAAAAAGGACATACAAAATCTAGAGACTACTCTGGTTATGAAGTTTTGTGCCTTTGTGATTCCAGTTTTGTTCTTACCTTCAATGTGAATTTCAGCTATTCTATGTTTTTTCTCTCGAATAAAGATACGTAAACAGGATAAATCCGCACAGATATTGAGATCAATAACATCTTCATACTTTGATTTTTTTGAAGCTGTGGGAAATAATAAAGACAGTTAAAAAAATGTTCTTCAAGAAAGAAATGTACTATTTTAGCATCCCTTCCCCGAAGTCTAGTATATATCAAGCTTGCAGCACTCGTAAAATCCACTTCACTTGGGCTAGCAAGTATGACGCAACGGTATTGTATACACAGAGTCCTCACGTGCTTCACAAACTGTGGCAATCAACATCAGCATTTTATTAACCGCAAGAAATACATTTAATATACCTTTATACAGCACAATGCAAAAGTAGAGATAAGTTATTCAGGACTAAGCAGTTTACCTCAAATAGCAGTTAACATGATAGCTACATTAATACACTATCTGGTCTGTTGATTAGTCACCTGCAATCAATGGTCTTGTTAACATATGGCAGGTGACTTTATACTAAATCTCCACAACCTCTATTTTCAAAACTTAAGTTTTAAATATGAAAATACCATTACTATAACTAGACACTGAAGAGAAGGGACAATGGGCATCCTTCAGACTGAGTATGGGTAACATTAAGACCTACAGAAGGTACAAGTGCAAACAGAGATGTCCAAATATTTAGTCCATTTTTGGTTTTCCCAAAACTGAGTAACAGTAAAATTACATGTTCATTTTGACTAGACATGTCTGATGCCACACAACACTATCTTCTGTGCTAAACACAGAAGTCAACAGATAAGGGACTCAACCATTAACTTAGTCCATTTTTTTCTGAAAGTCAAATCTGAAGTAATGTTATATACTACTTCAAATGACAAAGGGAAATACCACATCTTGTATTCAGGTACTTGAGTCCTCAGCAGTAAATTCTTCTAGTTAATCTATATACAAAGCTAAAAGCAACATAGTTAAAAGTAATAAACATTCAACCTGTTTTTCCATGGCCTAGATCTTCAAGTTAGTTATTACCTTTAAGTATTACATGTGAGTATGTAAAGGCTTTCTTAATCCTCGCAATCAAGCTATGGCCCAATAAATACATCAGCTTCAGTCACATGATTCTATTGTATGTTTGCATCAGGAGACAAGCCATGGTAAATTAACCAATCACTACCCTCTGCCAAACTTTAGTCTGCAGAGTTGTACAAGAGTCGGGGAGAAGGAGGGAGAAGAATCACCTATGAAAGCTTTCCAGCTGCATTACATCTAAATGGTCACCTTTTAATACATGCGAAACTAATTTAATCCTTTGCCACCCAGAATTCTAGAAGATACCAAACACTTCAATGATTGCCTGTATAGCAAAATGGCTCAAAACTAGAGAAGTGCCAAATCTTCTGTCCACAGCTCTCGGTCAGCCACAGAACAGACACCCTTAAGTTCACAATCATAGGTACACAAATCGTATTTCATTTAGTGTCCAAGCACACCCCTGTATAACTGAAATCAGACAAACCACCAGGAATAAGAACGTTTTCACACAGACATAAATAATTTTTAAAAATACAGTTAAGTGGAAGAATTTTTTTTCACAGAGCAATTATTCCACCTTTTACTTCTCAGTTCTATTACGCGATGGAGACCTACAAAACACCTTCAAAGAACAAGCTGAGGAACTAAAGTCCTTAACAATCTGACGGAATAAAAATCAAAAACTGAAAGATAAAGTGTGTGTGATATATTAATACTCTTCCCACACCTCATCCCAACTGATCTCTCATCATACCTAAGGCAAATATTCTCTTTCATCTTTCTCCATCTCCACCCTCCCCTCCTCCCCCCACAACCCCAAAACCAGAGACTTATAAGCCTCATTTTCTTTCTTTTCATTAATAACCTGTTTGGCTCCAGATATGCTAATTACCTTTCTTTTCATAATGCTTAAAAAATTAATAGAACTGATTTCATGTAAGTACATAGGTTGCTCCAATAGTAATGCCTGCAGTTCACTATGTGTATCCATAGAGACTACAACGGACACCAAGAGCACCACAACACTGTTTGATAGAGCAAATTCTCAGCTACAAAACGCTGTTTTTCCACACAGCCCCCACCCCAGCTGTGCATTTTCCCCAGCGATGAACAAGAGCCTGCGTGCCACAGTCGTTTGAAAATCTGCACCAGCGGAGGGGACCCACCGTCCCTGTCACCACGGCTGACACGCGCCACCCACCACCTCACTGTGCCGACACCCACTGGTTGGTCTCCGTAAACGTTCAGCAGCATCGATCAATGTCAGCGGTGCAATTCTTCCCGCGTGGAGGAATTCAGTGACACCCCTTGGCTCCACACGCACTGCCGTGTCAGACGGCACGTTGTCAGAGTGCCCCTCTGCTGCCGTCTGCCGCACGGCAACAAAATCTAACGGGGTGTTGGTGGGAAGGTTCAACCTCTACTGCCAGACCACCAACAGCCGCCTCTGACGGCGTGGGACAACACAGTAAAACAGGAGGCATTGCTTTTGGAGCAGCCCTCATACATACAGGAAACAAATACTCATATCCCAAGAAGAGCTGTGCACACAAAGGCTTGAATTTTTTGCTAATACAGGTAACATTTGTGTCTCAAGCTTGTCTTCAAAAAAAAGAAAACAACCAACCAACCAATCAGTCTACTAGTTCACCAACCTCCCACAACAGAATCTCAGTGACACTGTGAATTAATTAGTGAATATGAATATATATTGCTTACAAACATTTTCAAAAAAACCTCACCAAATATTGCAAATGTGATAATATGGGGTTTAAAAATAACAAACCAGTATTGAAGTTTAACTCAAAATGCTTGTAAGAACTAACATTAGTGAATGCAGGCAGCATCCAAACGATCTCACCAGCATACCAGCAGGGTGGCTAGGTCAGTCATATGAGGGAACTACTGAATTCAGTAATGCAGAGCAAGTATTACAATACTTCAACTACAACCGTCTTGAGAATTATCCTCTACCACAGTTTTTGTGTGTGTGTGCTTTGTTTTAATAACTAGCCAGACCCTCAGTGTTTTATGATTAACAGCAAGAAATGATTGCAAAGGTCTCAGAGAAGTCCTTCTCACAGCAGAAATAAATGTCATGGGCATAACGCTGAGCATTTAATAGAAGCACTAATTTCAAAGTAGCTCCCTGGAGGTGATCTGTTTGTTTACTCTTGCACAACAGGACCAACAAATCAAACCTGCCAAATTCTTGTCAGAGAATGATAAAACTGCATAGCAAGCAAGATAGTCACAGGAGATTGATGCTCCTCAAATATAAGGTAATAAAATAACTGAAAGGCAATAAAAAATTCAATTGATCCCATTAAAAATTTAAAAAGACAATTTATGGGGGTTTTTTTGCATATACTCAGTGCCTTGAATATCCAGCAAACATATGACTTGATCAGTATGTCAGAAAACTGCACATGTAAAGAGATGAGATTAACCTTATTAGAGCAGAAAAATTCCTTCAGATCAGTATTGTTGGATAACTGACTGGCCTGCACCCTTTTCAGGATGCAACAGTGCTAATGCTTTTGCAGGCCAAAGAAAGCTGTGAACCCTAAATTTGTACAGAGAAATCAGATACCTACAAATACCAGGTACCTTTGATAAACATGGAGGCTCTCAAATTTCTCTCAAATTGCAGGAATTCATATTCTATTTATGTATCCCTAAAAACACAGTAACTGATATTAATGAATGTTATTACCAGCTTCTTATAACAAAAGGTTGAAAATGCTCAAGCTGTCTTCCACCATGCAAGGACTTTCTAGGTATTACACTCCAAGGTAAATCCAAAATCATGCCAGCTCGTAAACCCAAGGTAGCAATTCCAACAAATATTCCTATAAAATTAGTACCACAGAGTTTAGCTGTTCAGCAAATCAGCAGCTCACTAGTAAAAAGCCATCCTGGAGCTTATGACATGCAGTAGTGTGTATTGTGTACTAATGTGTACAGCCAACAATAAACTCCTAAATGAGTACCTATCTGCCAATTGCAAAACTAAACCAACAAAAATATTTTGAAGATGGGAAGAAAGATAGTATACAAAGTAATTTTACTGAAGAGTTAGAGAAAAATGGTAATTATGCTATTATTTGGAAAGCACAAAAGTGTGTAGAATATATTTAATATACTTATCACAGAAAGTTTTCACCTTCAGGCTAGATTTTCTAACCCATAAGGGTTTTTCATTTCTTTAATTTTTATAAACACTTTTCCCACATAAACACTGTAATGCAGAAATACTTTTCTCATTATATGGGAGAACACCATAAGGAACATAATCTCTGACAGTCAGTTATCATTCAACACAGATTATAATAACTGAGTTGGAATATCTTCAAAAAATGTGCTTAACGTTTCTACCTCAAGAAAAATCAACAGCTGTAGAATCTACTTTGCCTCATTAATTATTCGTTTATTTCTCACCTACACACTTCCAGCCAAGGAATAAGAGTATACCCTTGCTACTCCACAAAACTCTGATGGATGACATTCTCATCACCACTGAAATTAAAAAAGGCTGTGAAGAGGATCAGAACTCTAAAGAAAATTGCTCATTTCAAAATTCATTGACAGTCTTACAAAAATAGAAAATATGTCCGTTTTCTTCCCTGCTTAAGTAAGCAAAGAGAGAGGAATGAAAAGACGGGAAAAAAATTACAAAACTTACTTAATTTCTTAAGAACATCCTTCTTCTCCTCTATTTTTTCATGGACTGGTTCTTCTGCAACTTTATTTTCTTGTTTGGGTAGAAGATTATTCAGATAGTTCATAGCATTCAGCAGAGTTTCAGTATGCAAATGAATATCTAGTGATGAGAAGTTCACCTAAAAGAACAAATTATGTTTATCCAATATGCCTCTGCTCTCACAATGAGAAAATTATGTTAAAAGAAGATATGATACCTTTATTTTCTGTAGAATATTCTGATAGGCAGTTTTCAGTTCCGGTCCATTAACATCAGCCTATTCCAGCAAAAGTGCACATAAAACAAACAAACAAATCAGGAGAAGTTTGGAAATTCCATTAGGGATCATTTCTTTCAAAAACCACCGCAACTTAAGATGTACAAGTTAATTTATTTAGGAAGCAGACAGACTTTGCACATGACACCCAGTATGTTAAGGAATGAATAAAAAATGAAAAATCTCAACAATTCCTCAATAATACTGCACTGTTTATTGGCTTACAATTCAAAAGCAAAGCCTGCTCTTTTCGCACCTTTATGTACTCCAGAGTGAGAAGATCATCTTCTACATTATCCAAAGTAGTAACGATGTAAACTGGCTTGTCATTATCATCTTAAAAAAAAAAAAAAAACAGAAGATAAAAAAATTACTTTTAAGAAAAAAAATTGACAAGTTTTCTACAATTTTTTAAATCATTTCTAGACTACAAACTACCTATTACCACCTAATCACGAAATCTCTTCTGCAGACCTAAACCAGTTAGATATATCTACTCAAATCATCAGCACTAGAGCATATTTACCAAAGCATTACTAAGAGAATGTACTCCTGAATTACTTTCCCCTTCTTCCCCCCCACCCCCTTTAATTTAAGCAAATCTTCCTCAGTTGACAAAAGAACACCCTACAGGCCTTTTGAAGACAAATTCACAGTCATATTTGTGAATAATTTTTTGATCAGACTATAAATACTTACCCATATATTCTGGGCATAGCAGACACACTTCACGCAGGAAAGCATTTGCAGTCATGTCAAATGTTCTTAATTTAAGTTCAGTGCCTAACCCTACAATATCAAGCTGCAGCACAGGTGTCTCAGTATTATCAGTAAGACGGCATAATTTAATTAAGACCTAAAAAAAACCCACGAACAAACAAACAGAAAAAAAAAGTAGGTGATTATCCTCTTAGCTTTTATATAGGATATTTATGTACATTTTACTGGTTAATGTGTATTGATTATTTAACTTTATACAGCAAATGCGCTGGGGGGGGAGGGGGGTAACAACCACAGTTCAACAAGGAAAACTGCTAGAATACTCTTTGCTGCTGTTTTAACAAAACACTTCAAACATGCACATATGCAATACCAAAGTTATATGAACAAATTTATTTTTAAAAACAACTCCATAAAGCATTTACTAATTTTCAACCAACTCAAAACTAGACTTTCAGTCAGAATAAAGAGTTCATTGCTTTCACTGGAATTTCTTGGAACAATCCCAGTAATATTGTTCCCCAAACTGAGTATCAGGTGAGACGATATCCTACCTTTTCATCATCCACACATGACAAAAATGTTTTTATATAAATACCTAGCTGAGCTTTTGTTATCTGTCTTTCACAACCAAAGCAAAACAAATATATACTCTTCCTTTTGATACCATGCTCTCTAAAAACAGGGAAAATCAAAACCAATCCCAGTAAGTCATTTTAAGCTATAAAGTCAACAGAGAGATGGTGATTCTTAATAGATTCTCAATTGCATTTTTTTCTTATACATTGTAAGGTACTTTCCACTAGAGAAAAATGTAAAATACAACATCTATGCTTAGACTAGTAGTTCTTAAATAAGGTCTTGCCATCACACAAAACCAAGTACCTTTCAATTTGTTTATGTATTTTCTGTAAGGTGTAGTGTATACTATACAATAAGATCTGCTGCAAGCTAGTTATGTGTTGAAGTCATTCTGTAAGCCCTACCCTAAACCAGAATTTGTATGTTTTGTTTGTGAAGTTATATAGTGAGTAGCAGCAGTAACATTGTCATAGCCATGATGGTCTAATGATAAAAGCCATGACAATGGTAAGAGGCCATCTCTTTTCCTAGACCAACTGATGCAGTTAGAAACAGTGTCCTGTATTTAGGTAAAATATTCTTTTTTGACCCCGAGTCTGAAACTGCAAGAATGACACACAAATCATAGCATAGTGAACAGGTTACAGGATTAGGTGTGAGACCCACAGAGTCTGGGAAAAACTGTAGCAGAAAAATAAAGTGCTTGTTACAAGACGAAACATTAAATGAAGCTTTCCCAGTGACCACAGCAGTATCTGGGAAAAAATATGTCAAAGCTACATGTTAAGCCAAAAGAGAGACAGGATGTGATTTTTGAGTGACAGTTAGGTAAAGGAAATTCAGTGATAAAATCAGCTGGGAAGTAAAGTAGACAAATCAAAGCACTTCAGTGACAAGGACGCACGAAAAAGGAGTCTACAGAATAGTTTCAGCAAGAAATGGGTAATCAACACTTCCGCAGACACGGATTCACGAACACAACAAACAGGGGAGAATTACAGTTCGGATGTGCTTCAGAGAAATTCAAAAATAAAAACATGTAACTTTACCTCGGCTACTTCAAACCTTAGCTGGAATTCTGTCATATTTTTCAAAGATTCTTGTTTACGTAGTTTTTTTCGCCTTGTACTGCTAGCTCGCTTGAGGGAACCAGATGGGGCTTCAAAAAATGGGACGTCTTCCACAGGACTGCTTAGAGCGTCATAAAATTCTTCTTCTGATTCTAAGGATTAATTTACAACAACATCACATATACATTCTAGATAGCAAATATTCTGCAGTACTACGACCTAGAATTTTTATGTCTACATCTATAAAAACTTTAATGTACAGGTATGGGAAGATTACCTAGCTGATACTTAGCAACCAACAATGTCTGGCTCTAGAATTATCCCTGCTCACATTTTCAGAACTTTTCTCCAACCCTACAGCTTCGTCTATCACATCACCATAAAACAGTGCTCATCAGCTCACTCCGTCAGCATTCGCTCACTATCGGCTGTGCAAAAGAGAGCACAAATGGTAACTCATCTTGCCTTCAGTGTGTACTAATAGCTTAATAACTCTTCTGCTGGTCTGCCTACTGCTGACCCTACAGAACCCTTTGCCTCACTATCAGCAGCACTACTTTGAATTTCTCCCTGCTAAGGATCTCCTGTTTCAGGAGAGACTCCTAAGCACTATCCAGATTTTAATCCACCTGACATTATTATAGAAGTCTAACCAAGACAAATAGATGGCATTATCTTAGAAGGCTCTTCTCCTTCACCTAAAAAACATAAACAGTGAAGTTAAAGAACTATCCTTCTTCTATCAAAACTGAACAAAAGACATTATGACATATTTTCCCAGGCTTAAAAACACCGTTGTGTCTGAGGGGTAAAGATAGAAAAATAACATGAATCACTTAAAATGATTGCCAAGCTGTATTTATAGTATAAATTAAAAAAAAACCCAGACCTGATTCAATCTAAATCTAGTTATTACTTTCTCCAATTAATTGATGCCAGTGTTCATTTTCATCTCACCCTAATTTTTATTAATTGAAAGACACTTCCGCTCTACCATTGGGGACTTGAAGGAACTCATACAAAAAACAGGGAAGATGCACAGATAGATTTCTATACATACTGTACCTGCCCTGAATTCAAAGTGATAAAGTAGATGCAAAAACTAATCTTGATAACTGTGATAGTGTTTGCAAACAACATATACCATTAACTTTAGAGATGAGACTAAGAGTTGTTCTCTACTCCTCCAGCTGAGTGTTTTGGCATGACAAAGGTGATTGACACTGAAATAACATTGATATATTTGATACTGATTTTCAAATATAACTACTAGGTGGAACGTTAAAATCTAACTAGGCTGTTTGAACAGCAAGGCAGTATTAAACATGACCAGCTTCTCCACAGCCAGTCTTCTGTTTGATCCTGTAGAAGTCGAAATGATGTTTGTTTATAACAGAACAGTTTCTAAAAGTCATCATTTCGCTATTTTGTAATTTAAATAAATCCAATAAAGTAGGAGAGAAATCCTTCACTGGAGGGAAATAATTAAGATCATCATCAGAAGACGAAGCACATACTGAAGAAAAAAAATGACATACCTACTACTCCATGTTCTGAATAGAGATTTGTAGTAACATGTGCAAACACAAAAAAAAAATTAAATGCATCCTGCCAAACAAACTTTTTACTGCTTTGCCTTCAGAAAGGGAATTGGAAGAACATGCATACAGAATTTTACTGCTATGAGAAAATACACAAATATTTTGTACAGCGTGAAATACACTGCACAGAATATAACGCTACTCAACTTGAACTTGAAACAAAACCACAAATAGTCACTTACTCCAAGAAAAACAAATTAATTCAATGAACTCAAAAACTTGACTTGACCTGTTTATTAAATCAGACTTTAAAATAAATCATATTACCTGACTCAGCAAATGAATGAAGATCCAAAACAGGAAACACACCTTGTGATAAATGTGGTGCTGAGAGCACAGGGGATATCGCAGCCTGAGGGAGGAGATAGCGTAAGTTTTTTGCAGCTTCAATTCATTGGTCATGCTATTGCACGCACATACACTGCATGGAAGTTTTCCAACTTAAAGTAATCAGTCTTATTTTAAGGGCAACATCAACCACCACCCCCCAGGTCGTTTTCTGCTCGGCAACTTTCCAGCCGCTCTTCCCCAGGCCTGTAGCATTGCAGGGGTTTGTTGTGACACAAGTGCATGACCCAGTACGTGGCCTTGCTGAACCTCATTTCTTCAAGTACCTGGAAAAACAGATGCTGGTAGATTCTTGAATTGTGAGATGCAGTTACGCACAACCCAGAGAAGTAACTGAAAATATGTGAAATGTCACTGCTTTGCCATTAGAGTGGACAGAAGGGCAAGAATCCTCACTCCATGTGGTATCATATGTGACAGTATCAAATTCTCTTAGTGAAGGTAACCAAACGGCTTATTCACCAAAGACAGATTTCCCATCGAGCCTCAGAAAGCAGTCTTGGCAGTTTGAGTTTGTAAAGAATTCTCATCTAAATTTTCCACATGCATATTTAGCTTATACATGTGCCTTGCACAAAGTACTAAAGTACGGAGCGAAGCGTGCATTGTTTGTGTGCCCATTCTTCTGCACTGCACAGACAACAGTAGCCGGGGTTTTTTTTCCCTCCTGTCACTGCTACTTTTAAACCCCAGGCTCAGACAACGGTTCAGTAACTCACAGTATCTTACAGAAATCTAAGTATTATTGCAACAAAGAAAAATGTGTCTTTGAATGTTGTTTCCAAGACTCCATTTTTCATCTCACTCTGTATTTCAACAGTCTCTCAGTCTCCAACCTACATAATTTGGCTTTACTCAATATATTCAGGTCTATGAGTAATAGACACTCCAAGTCTCTATGACTCTCGTAACTATGAAAGTGTCTCATCTGTAACACCTCCACATTCTAAGAAGACAAGGAGAACAAACTGTGAGACCTGACTTGGGATTCATGAGAAATAAAGCCTTTCACACTGAGGTGCACAGCCTTCTTGTACTAAAGGCTAAGTGCAGGGTTCAAAAACCTAGAAGGATGTGCTCTTAAGAGTCTTCTATTTTTCAGCCCAAGATCAATTCCTCCACTAAATCGAAAATATAAAGAATGAAGTTCACACGTGCAGCCCTGAAAAAGGATTTCACATCCTTTTTGGTTCAGAAGTGACATGATGGCAGCAAAGCTCAGAAGAATTTCAGCTACAAGGATGAAAGCATGGGATTATATCTGCCATCACCAAAGCATGAAATCCATTCAAATTAACTGAATTTAATACCAGCAACTAGAGTCTGTCAAGACCTGCAGTAGATGGAAGCTTGAGCAAGACAGGTTTAACCATAGGTTTTAATATGAATGCTGCATATAATGCAAATACATTCACACTGATTCAACAGTTTTTTCTCACCTCATCTTGTACGTCACAAGTAATGTACGGGTAATACTTAGCACAAAGTCACTTAAAATATTTTAAATCTAACAGTTGAATTCTATCATTAAATTCAAGGACAGGCAATGTTATTAAGTACAGGATCATCATCTCTTATGTGCACATTTTATTTATGTAAAACTAAAATATCATCACTTATCCTTGAAGAACATTTGTCTGTGATTAGTTGCACAAAACAAGAGAGTCTAGGACAGCTTTTGATTGGGTATACTATTAATATACGAAGAGTGAAAGAGCAGGTCAGAGCTAGCTAGAATTTTAATGTCACCTCTAAAGAGATGGCAGGAACTACATGTTGAAGGGAAACAATCTCCACTCTAGATATACTTTCAATACATATGCATGTCTAGTAGTGTGCACTTACAGTTATTGAATATTATGCTTATATAACCCACAGAAAACACCACCAAAAGTGCAGCACCAGCCATTAGGAACAGAACAGAATAATTTGTATGAAGATAGAAAGGTAATTATTAAGTAATCTCAAAAAAAACCCCCCCAAGATCACCATTATTCCTTTAGAATCAAGTACACAAAAGACTAAATCACAGATAATTAGAAGTATTTGCAAATGACAGAAAAATGGATAGCCCAATTTTCTCTTCGGCCTTGAGATTTCACATGTGTTCAAATGATAGGACAGCTTTAAAGGTACGTAAAACCTAGCCAGATCACACAGACTACAGTGACATTAAAAATCAGGAATTCTATTCCCTAGGTTTGTTAAAAACAGCTCATATGAAAAGGTAAATCATACTTTTAAAGGGTAATAACAAGAAAGTGGCAAACTTCCGTCTGGAAGGAATCATGAAACAGTGACACGAACTGCCTTCACCAAGGACAGCAGGTGGGGTAGTACAGAGAGAATGCAGGCAACAGTCCTAAACCTTAGAAATGCAAGGCAGAACTGCCGCCCGCTCCGATATGTTGTACAACTGAACAAAGAAAAGTTGGGGAAATCAGCTGAAATAAAGCAGCCACTTTTGCCAAAATTAGCCACAAATAGTGGAAATTTTTTGTTTTGCTTTTGGAAGTTAAACTCCTGTCTAGTTAAGAGCCACATAATACTTCCAACTTTAAAAATTCCAAGACTTCAACTTTGTCTTCACTAAACAAAATAGCTCAACCCAAACACTGCAGCACTCTAATTCACACATAAATTTGAAGGTGTAATTAAACTAATCCTCAACAAAAGTGAATGTGTTTGTTAATCAAGATTCACATGAACTACGAAGTAATTCCCAGAGTGGTAAAAGGTTTTTTTTATTTTAAATTCAACCACTGGACAATTATTTCATAACTAGTGGCTAAAGATCACAACAAACTAAGTAATAAGCAAAATTTCTATAGCTTTAAAGAACTAGCAAAGTTTTTCAAGGCATACTAAGAAAATGTTTGTTCTCCACTTTCTTGTGCTCCTTTCACAACTGCAATGCTAATAGCAAGAAGGTATTTTTCTAACAAGTATTAACGAAATATTTTTTAAAAACGTTACCTCAGTTACTTTTGGAGGAGAACTGCTCGCAGGAGCACTTTCAGGCTTGGGAATGCTTTCAATTAGCTCCAAGATACTTCTCAGCTTCTGGTCTGATATTTGGATAGAAAGTAAAGGCAGCTGTCCAGACATCTTGAACCTGTTTTGTAGATGATCAAAGTTATCTTAAAACTATTTTATTCAAACATATATATACACATATTTATATGTCATTTATGTTACACACAGAAGAGTTTTACTTAGCCAGTATATATCCAGTTAACATAATCTATATTTCCACTTGTTATAATGTCATGTGGATCAGGACCGCAAATAACTAAAAACCACTTCTGATTTGGGTACATAAAGCATATTTTCCACGTGGTCAGAAACTGCTCCCTCTTGTTCATATATTTAATTTCATTACTTGTAATAACTCATATAACCAAGTCTTACATGGTATTTTACAGAAGAAAAGGTGCGGGCTTTTTTTGCATAAGAATGTTTACAGCCCAAAACTTCAAGCAAAACACGCAAAATAATTCCTAGAAGTTATGTATAGTTAAGCTGTAGCAGTGGTCTATTTAACGAAGAAATAAATGTCATCGCTATAAAGGACATGAAAGAATAAAATAATAGTCTCTAAAAATGAAAGCAGTAAAACATATTTTAAGCCTGTTTGAATAGACTTTGGCAAAAAAAAAGTAGAATCACTTCAAATGTCGGCACTGACTTTTAAAAGACCTACAACACATCCCAGTATCTCACAGAAGTGAGCAGAACAGAAATAAGCAGAAAACTGGTTCCAAGAATAGTATTCTGCTTTTATTACAGCACCTATTTAAAACAGATACAGGGAGTCTGTTCAATAAGCTAACTCCCTCCAACAATGGGCAGCAGCAGATGTTTGTCACGTGAGGTGTAAGAAACAGGACTGCTGTTTCCTTCCAGTCTTGCTGTGCTTAACACAGAGCTCAATCTCCAAAGGAACATAAAAAAATAATACTTTGAAAAAGATCTAAGGACAAAACCACCAAAATTTTCAATCACCCTCAACTCACTTTGAGACTACAAGAGCAGTAGGAAAAACAGCTCCTCATACCCGAGCAAGCCAAGCACAAAGTTGTACGTGTTAAACTATAAGTATCTATCTTTCTACAATTAATGAAATTTTTTACTTCCTTAAACTCTTAAGGAATTAATTCTCAACTACTTTTGACTTTCATTCTTAATTCCAGTTCTGTCAGAGAGAAATTTAGACTTTTTTTACTACTATTTTTTGTTCTTTTAACAGAGAAAGGCAGGGAAGATGTGTAGCTGCCAGGTCTGAAGGGTCCATCTACTGCTTCAGTGCTCCAGTAATCCAGGACACTTAGCAATTCTCATTTCCATGGCACTCAAACTTCACTACAAAAACTCATGTGCATTTTCCAGACATTTTTGATGAATGTTTGCACAACGGACAGCCCATGCTGTTACATGGAAGGCATCTAGCAAGGCAGATAACTGCAAATAATCCCAGGCTCACCACACTGCTCTTTTAACAAAAGCTTTTAAGGTTCAGAAAGTTTAAGAAGTGGAATACAATTGTTCCCAATTTGTAGAGACTGAGACATGGAGAAGCTAAGTACTTCAATTGATGACAAAATCTGTGCAGAGACTTCTTCCCAGTTCAGGCTCGTTTTATTTAGAGAGAAGGAAATGTGAAGGATGCCATTCTCAAAACTGCAAGCATTTCTTCAAAAAAATTCCTTCAAACTGGTTTTTTTTAATGGGTTTTTTTATATTGGTATCCTGGTGCTGGCTTCATAGACCTTCAAAAACCAGTCAACAGACTCCCAGACACCTCCTTGTGTGGGGGAACCATATCACAGAATAGAAAAAAAAACCCAAAAAAATCTTACACAAGCTACAAAACTACAGTATCATATTAGTGCTTTCAAATGTGAAGTGACAGAAACTGTAAGGAGCACTGCATCCTACTCTCAGAAATGAAAGAAATGGAGGTATTCAGATCCGACCACAGGGTAAAGGCCCATGTTAAAGCTTAGGAGACACAGGCAAATAAAAATACAGTTTAACAGTGAAAGACCCTCGGTACAGTGGTCTTCAACAGACAAAAATTACATAAATTAGTATCCCCTTCAAGGCAGCAAAACAGAAATGTGCCTTCCTAAACAAATCCAGCTCAAAGTCCTGGTGAACTCATTATTGTTTTTGAACAAAATCACAAGGAATTCAACTGAATTTGATGGTCACCTAAAGAAGTATAAAAGCACTTTAACTAAAATAGGTGCCCTCCAAACTAAGGGACTTATTCATAAAATTCTACCATAAGCAAAGCAATTTTGGTACTAGTTTTTGCTGTAGTACAAACATTTTTCCACTCACTTTCCTCAACAGAACTACGCTGTTCTATAGCACAGATGCAAACATTAATTGAAAAAAGCTCAGGAAAAATATAATGCTGGCCTTATATGCAAGTACACTTATAAAAATTGGAATGTAAACAAATAGCTACATGTACACTAAAAATATCTTCCTATGGTGTAACTGATGCATAATACCCTCTTCAACTATAATTACTAAAATTAACAGTTCAGGGGATTTTTGCTGACACAAAAGCTATCAGTTAATTTTTACCATTTGTACACAATGTCATCTAGAGGTCACAGGGGTCTAAAGTATTTGTACAAAAACACTCATTAACTGACCATTCTTAAAAAGAGAATATGCAATGATAAGAAGAGATTTGGCATTTGAAGCATGTTGGTACTGATAGTACTGATGGGTTTGAGTTGTCAAAGCTAGAGAACAACAGAAAACAGAACGTTTATAGCTCTGATTTGGGAGATATATAACCAAATGTAAAAATTTATCATACGGTTCTACTGGATATATATACTAAACAGAACTTTTAAAGAGCTGAAAGCAAGAAGGAAGAGCAGCAAGCCCTTATAGAAAAGGTCAAATTTCCACCATCAGGTAAACAGTTGCCGTACCAGGCATTTCAAGACTGGCAGATAATTCTAGAGTATTATACACCAGCTGCAAAATACACCCTGGAAGCATTTGGAGACGGTAACAGGTACAAAATGAAAAAGTTCAGCAGTTGTTGAATCATGGTATCAACATGATAGATTTGAAAAGGTTTCTTGTTCTCAGTGCACATTAAAGTATCAGTCATGATTGTCATGTACTGCGGTATATGCTTATCTAGTACCATAGCACGTCCGCGGCATTCCTAAAAGTTGTATACAGTGCAGGCACTCAAACAGAAGCAGCTGATGTCCAAGAAATATTACTTTCTCAGTTAAAGAAAATTTGCCCATTTCTAGACCCAGGTAGAAACTATTTACTGTCAAGTAAGTGACTGTATGAGAATTTGAAATAGAGAAATAATATCCATTAGTGAAAAATCTTCCAAATTGAACCTGAACTGCCAAAAGAAGCAGCACACCTGGTAGCCAAAGCAGTTAGACACGTAGTCCTACAATTCTGCAACAGGTGTTTTCATTACGAGCAGACACTCATTCATCCTGGTTATACTAGCATAACTTGGAGAGATGTCTTACATTAAGATGATATTCTGTTATATGAACATAGAAATGAAATCTCACTTTCTCTCCCTGGACTTTCTGACATAAAGAGACAGATTCCATGAGTTTCATTTACCTCACCTTATCCACCAGAAAAAAGTAAAGAGGGAAAGAGTAAGATGTTTTGTAAAATCAAGCATCAAGATTCAGGCTCTGGTCTACCAGCTTTCCAGAAGGTGGCACCATTATACCATGCGATTATTGATCTACGTTCACAATACACAGCACTGTATTGTACAGGGACATGAGCTTGACCAGTCTTCTTCTGACTAAGCAAATCCCAGATTCTCCGTAACTCTTATTTCATAATCTGCCTCTTGATTTTGCTGATTGTACTAAATTTTCCTGCAATAGGCCAGGTCTATTTTCATGTCATTAACTTCCTGAAATGTCTAGCTAAAATCTGAATTTCCAACAGTGTTAAGAATGAAATAAGCATATGCCAGCTTATTGAATGAATTAATAAACCAAATAACCTCATAGTAATGTGCTACTCAGCAAGTACTTCAAAACTGATAGGAATTTTTTAGTGTCCTTACCAGACATTAGTGAAGATGTGCTTTCCAAAATATGTGCAAGGTTAATCTTTGCCACTTTGACTCAGTGATCTTTAACATTGACATTCAATCCTTAACAGTACCATGCATTTTGCTCAGATTGGATACATTTCTATAACGAATAGGTTTTTGCTAAATAAGCTTAAGTGAAAACTCGGTTCACTAAGCACTGTTTCCCTAAGAGTGATCTCTAGTAGGTAAACAAACAAGATAAATAACCTAAGCGCAAGAAAAGGAGAATGACAGCACATTACTTTTCAGAATATTTTTGTGATGCTTGTAGAAGAGACTATGTTCAGCATTTTTTGCTCCTTAGTATTCTCAATGAAAACTGAAATGTACCTATTTGAAAGACCTAATTAAAACAAGTATTAATATCTTCAATAAAAATATTTAAATATATTACACATACTTATTTTAGAGCAATATAACACTATCACCTCTTCAATATCTGGCAATTTCTTGGGTTTATTCCCTATCTTTCTCAATGAAGGTATTTCACTTCCAAGATTCACTCATGCCTGATGTAAAATAGCGTAAGTATAATTAGATCCTTGATTTTTAATCTTCTCCCCCATTAAAAAAAATCATTTACCATAAAATTTCAAAATAGGAAAATACACATACTTCGGCATTCTTGCATCTGTAACAACCATAGCCCTGCTAAATTCCACTTTTACATCCAAGGGCTGCAAGATATGTTGAGATGAATATTTCAGCTTCCGAGCCTCTTGCCAGTTCTCATCTGGAAAACAAAGAAAACCTATGCCGTAAACATTGAAAGAGAATCCTTCTCACTACACGTATCAGAGAATTAAAAAAATTACTTAGTATATATTGATAAAAATTCAGGTGACACAATCTTTTACAGCTCTATCAATACATTTGTACTATATAAGAGCGAAACTTCAGTCATAAAACACTAATAAATAATTTCTACCATTCACATATGAACAGCTAAACCATCCATGATGCAGACTTCTAAGGGCCCAATTCTTAATACGGATGGTACTAGAAGTTTAGGCTCTGGATTCCCCTCTGGAACCAGATGGCTAACCAGTTAGATACTTAAGACATCTCTGGTTTTAAGTCCATGCTGTTAGTTACCAAACTACTGGTAAAAGATACCTTCAGTATGGTATTCTGATCCTTTCTTTACCGTCACAAAATGATCAAACCTACAACTACTCACAGATTCTGCTTTAAATTAGGAGGGAAGCAAGGAAAAGGCACTGAAGAAAAATACCATAATTAAATTAACTACACTCTTATATTCATGATGCACAATTCAAATGAGAGGTCTTCAAAAATAAGGGCTTTATTGTAAGCTTTTTTATTTCGCAAAGCTAAGGGTGGAATCTAAGGCCTAAAGGAAATTTATAGTTAATAACATGTTCATAGGACTGAGTTTAGAAGATGAGCTTAAAGAAGTTCGTTCCAAAGATTCTCCACTGCTTCAGTTAAAAATATAAAAGGCACATGAACCACCAAAATATATTTATTCATTTAGAGAAAGACTACTTTCATGAATACTTACCATGTTTGCTGTAGAGTAACTGTATACTGCTGAGCTGGATATCAAAACTGTCATAAGCTCTTGACATTATATCTTCAATAGTGCTTTGTCCTACTTTGAGTTCTGATAAATCAGAGCGACTTTTGCTTTTCATCTTAAAAAGTCACAAAAAAGCATAAATCAATTTCAAAAGATATTAAAAGCAGTAATTCTACAAATACTTGATCCTACCACGACAAAAGATTAACTTAAAGTCCTCATTATTAGGGCACAGGGTCTTACAAGTATCAAAGGAGATATCTAAAATTAGGAACCTGTATCAAAACAAAAAATTGAGAGTATTAAACTCCATTTCTTCTTCAAGGAAACAAGACTAAAAAAATTAATGGAACTCTATTAAGTTTTATACACTATATTTTGTATAGACAAATTTCCTTTAATGAGTGTTTCATACCCCATACTACAACATATCAAATCCTTTGTAATCAGTAAAATAACTGGTTTGGTTTTTTTTTTTTTACATATATATATATAAATATTACCACATTAATCACCTCAGAAACATGAAATCTATTTTTTGAATCCTGTTGAATTTAATTGTGGCATTACCTCATTATGTATTAGTCAAATAGAGTAAAAGGGAAAAAGGGGTTTGGTTGTTCATCACCAATGTTTAATGCCTTTCCTAATAACAGTCAACATTCCTTTGACTCAGCTTTCATATTTCTTTGTTATTTCACTTTTGTATGTGCCTTCTCTGCTATTCATCTCTGATCAAATGTGGCTGTCCTCATCCTTAAAAACCTAATAATTTCTGATCCATATCTGGTTTTGTTAGACCCAGATATACTGAAGATAAGGTTCATAACCGTAAAACAGGTTTACATACTAGTGTCTACACCACAGCATTCCTTTTTCCAGTGCTACTGAACTGTGAATACTTTTATACTAAAAATAATTCAAGAAGTTCAGAATTACCAAATTAATATTACCTGTGCAACCTTAATTATTACACTTACGTATCCGCACTGAGACACAGTTTTAATTTTACATGCCGTTTTCCCCACTGGGGCTTGACCTTATCTAGTACATATTTGTTTTGTATTAAACATATGCACTGGACAAATTACCTACATATCACTTAAGCAAATGTCACTCAAAGTGAATAGAGAATTATTAATTGTATCCTGAGAGACATCTGATTTTTCTCTTTTGATATTGCCCAATTACTTCATCTTGCTTTCTAATTTCTATTAAAGGACAAGAATGAATCCAAGAGTCACATTCACTACGAAAATTATTCATCCATTTCAGAAAAATCTCAGACACCTTTATTGGACCTGATTTCAAACCGTATTCTTCTATGTATTATTCCAAGAGTAATTTCCTGCGTGTGCAGTAGAAGTGGGCTGTTCTATTCCCTTCCTTCATTAGAGACAGGAGGCTGTCTCAAGTACCCAACCAATATACAGTTTTATTACTGAACTCTACAAAGTGCCTACAAATGACCAGTACACAGAAGAGCTGGCAAAATTAATAGTCATTGAAATTAGTGATCTGGTTGTAAATCCAATTTTTACTATCTACACAGCAATGTTTTTCACTAATTCCACTTTCTGAATCACCTGATATATTTTCCAATAAGGCCAGTGAAAGGTCCTGCACCCCCAGCGGCGGGGCAACCTCCAACAGACATCAATACAGGCTGAGAGATGAAAGGATTGAGAGCAGCCCTGAGGAGAAGGACTGGGGTACTGGTGGATGAAAAGCTGGACATGAGCCAGCCATGTGTGCTCATAGCCCAGAAAACGGGTTGGCCCAGAAGGCCAACCGTACCCCAGCCTGCAGCAAAAGAAGCATGGCCAGCAGGTCAACGGGGATGATCCTGCCACTCTACTCTGCTCTGGTGAGATCCCATCTGGAGTGCTGCGTCCAGCCCTGGAATCCTGAGGGACAAGAAAGTCATGGATCTCCTGAGGCAGGTCCAGAGAAGAGCCACAAAAATGATCAGAGGGATGGAACACCTTTACTATGAAGAAAGGCTGAGAGAGTAAGGGTGTTCAGCCTGGAAAAGACAAGGCTCTGGGAGATCTTCCAGCAGCCTTCCAGTACTTAAAGCAAGTCTATAAGAAAGGTGGGGTAACAGTTTTAAACTAAAAGAGAGGAGATTCAGTCTAGATATAAGGAAGAAATTCTTCACTACGATGGTCATGAAACACTGAGCAGGTTGCCAAGAGAGATGGTAGATGCCCCCTTCCATGGAACATTCAAGGACAGGTTGGATGTGGCTCTCAGCAACTTGATCTGGTTGAATATGTTCCCTCTCCATGCAGGAGGCATTGGACTAGGTAACCTTCAAAGGACCGTTCCAATCCAAACTATTCTATGATTCTAACTGAAACCCACATGTTCAGAAAGTCATTCTGTGGCACAGACATAGAAAACTTGCTTCACTTCAGCAGAATTTTGAACCAAATTCCTGTAAAAAAGTAGATAAGGCAATCTAAAACAGATAAGCAGCAGAATTATTTTTACCCAGAGTACAAGTAAAAAAAAAAACTCCAAAATTGCCTATATACATCTAAGATCATTTGTCCTGAAAGAACCCAAGTTCACCAATGAGTAAGAAGATTGTTAATAATATGTAGAACATCTTTTCTATGATTGTATAGTGTTAAATTGTAATTTTAAATATACCACTAAAATACCTTTTTGTCCTTTCCCTTGCAAGAAGTATCTCAAACATATCTCTAGTTTTATCCAAGTTATTTTAGAAATTGCCAATATGTTTACTTTTCTTATTCTGATGTAAACTGAAAGACGAAAAGGCAATTGATAACAAGAATAAGAGTAATATTAAAAATAGAAGACCATTTAATCATGTAAGTAGGAAGATTACTATTTTATATTCTAAAGTAAAAAATCGTTAGACATTTTTCCACATAACAGTTCAAAGTACCAAAAGTGGTTTCACTCTAGGAGAGGATTATTTTCTAACAATTCCTTTGATTTGAAAGAATCTATTGAGAAAAGTTCAATATTTTCTCCCTTGACTGGAAAGCAATTTAAAATAAATGTCCAATACATAAACTGTAAAAGGAACTTTTACTTTACCAGTACGAAAAAAATACAAATTAATAAACTGGACATCACATAAAAGCTGAATTACCATTTTCCATAAGTTGTTTCAGTAAGTAAATACACACCTTAAGACTACCAAGATCCAAAAGCAGTAAATTTGATGTATGGTCATAAAATCCTTTTTGTGGAACAATGATGTATGAAGCCATGAAGTGAATTTTGAGATCAAGAACTTTCTGTGTTTCAATAACATACAACAAACCTGAAAAAGTATATAATTAGTAAAGCTAAAGTAATCCATACAGAAACTATAAATCCATACAGAAACTATAAATCCATACAGAAACTATAAATCCATACAGAAACTATAAATCCATACAGAAACTATAAATCCATACAGAAACTATAAATCCATACAGAAACTATAAAAAGAAATTCAAGTCTAATTATAACTTAACAGTGAATGCTAGGTAACTAAGTTCAATTGCAGGTACAGACACTCTTCAGATCTCTTCTGAACCGGTAATTATAGGTAGTTTTTAAAGAAGCACCAAGCAGATGAAATGATGGTAGCAAACAATGGTAACGGACAAGTAGAGACAACAACATAACACATGCAAATTCAAAAAAGTTTCATACTGAGCAGAGATGAAATGAGAAGAACTGGAATGTGTAAAGCAACTTGGCAATTTCTGAGTTAACCCATTGTGCTCCGTACATTCAGAAATTTAATTGTTGTGTAGAAGTTGTTATTGGGAGTATCCAACCACACTGGCCAAACTGCTTGTGTTGTTACTACTGAGATACTGAAGCTTACACTGAGCAGCATCTGCTAACAAGTACCTCCATCTTGAGATGCTGAAGACCAACAAATATAAGGTCTTACAAAAACTCTGTTCATAAATTGTGCAATTAGTTGGGAAATTCAGACTGTCATAGCATTTGAGATCGAATTCTGGTTTTCTGCTCATCTGAAGCGGAATGCATGGTCTTGCTTCAAGTTAGCACTGGAAACTGCCTTATGATACAGCCACAGCCCATTAAATATTTACCAGGGGCAAAAAGCTGATGTTCACGAAAGTAGAGATAATAAATTATGAAGATGACATGACACTGCAGCACATCAGTAAGAAAGCAAATAAAACTGCTCCAACATTATCAAACATTATTCTGCCACAGGAGAGTTAGGTTAGCCAGTGAAGAACTGGATGGTAAACACATGTCAGCATTTGCAAGATAAAATAACTTGGATTAAAAAAAAAAATCAGTATTTTTCCAGTTTCCAATGCCTGACTGTATTTGAGTGATGTAGAATGTTAAAAAGAATTCTTTTTTCCTTCATTTGGGAATTGAATGTAGTTCATCCCATAAATTGAACTCTGAAAAACTAAACTTTCGTAATGTCTTTTTGTGGCGCTGAAAACCATAACCATTTTGCTGTAAAAAGTTTCTTCAGTTCCGCAGTTCACAGTTCCCCAATATCTTCCAGCTATCTTATACTGCTGAAATGAAAAGTGTTAAGAATTCTTTCCTGAGAAGGACTGCAAGTCTGAACATATTAATTATATTGATATTACTATTTTTTTTTAATTCTACCTCTGATATTAGCCTAGTCCCCTGCAACGGAATATTCTGTAGATCTAATCCCTGGTAATTTTTTTAGTGTCAGCCAAGATTTTAGAAGCAATGCACAGTGCATTTTTAGAAATTTCCACCAGGCTTCTCATTTTAGATTGCTTTTTCATTACTATGGGCAACTCAGCTTTCTCGTGAAGGTAACAGTCATTGGATATACTTATAAAGTAATGCTATGCTTACACTGTAATAGATACACAGTATGATTTCATATTTCCACCAAATGAATCCTTATCGGAACAAGAGTATCTGGTGGTATTGATCAGAGAACAAAGCATATTGAATCTAAGCTAATTTTTATCAAATGAATCTCAGGAATGAAATGTGGTATCAGTATTATCCAGTATTGCTGGAGTTCATGATAGAAAAGACAAGCACACTGATCCACCTAACTTTGACTTGTTAATTTGATCTGACGTTAGTCCTTAATTAAACAGTTCAGTCAAAGAAGAACCATTGAATAGAAATTGATTCCTGATACTAGCTTGATAAAAGCAATTGATTAAATATACATTACGCTTGAGTTTTCTGTAACTTCTTTCACTTATTACCATTGAGTATTCAGATTTTCAAAATGTACTATTTAAATATTAATAATTACAAATTTAAATTAGGTTAAAAAAATTCCTTTTTTTTCTTCCCCCCCCCCTTTTTAAAAGAATTTTTGTATGAAATCTCCCCTTAGCATATTCTTCCATCCAGGGAGAGACAGGACACTGTGCTGGACACACCTCTGAGCCAGAAAGCCTCAGACATCCTTACTTGAACAAGTTAATTCCACAAATCTCAGTCTTAGTCTTAAAAGTATTCACCATTTTCATTCGTGTATCAAAATGTAAGATCTCTAGAGATAAAAAGCTAGGGTGAAATGAAAACTAAAGGAATGGCTTTCATGCAGAGTAACTGGAAGACAGATAAATATAGTTTATATGACTTGATCTGAGTCAACCCAGACCAAAATCAACACTAATTGAGGAATAAAGTGGAAAATACCTATCCAAAGGCAGATAGTGTTCTGAAAAGCAACAACTCTGGAAAGGAGTTACGGGTTTCACTAGAGGACCAGTCACATTTTTCAGAATCAGTTTTCAAAGAGTATAAAACAATTAAGGTCATTTAGATAGGCAGATGAACAAAACGGAGAGTTGGATCTAACACACTGTTTTTAAGTCTGCATAGAGAACAGAATAAATACTGAAATACCAGCTCAGGGTCTGGAGCGTATTTTACAAAGAAAGTTGAAGTTGAAAAAGATACAGACATAAAATTATCTAATAGCTAGAACAAATGCTTTGTAATGAGATTGAAAAATTCAGGATATTTAGGTGTTGTGCTAGAAAGCTATGACTTGGATCTGTGCAGCTCCATATGCAAAAATATAATATTTTTATACTCCTAGAATCTAAAATTTGTGTGAGTATGCAATCACAAGAGCATGCAGCACTTGCCTGTTGATGTTTTTTCACGGAACTCTTCAAGCTTCATCAGAGTTGCTGATGTCACCTGCTCTAAATGAACATCTTTAGGAGGCCTGAAGAAATCCACTAAACTGTTTATAGTGATCTGTTAAAAAAAGCAAAACTAATATATGGCAAATTTACTATTAAGGAAGATTTTTCAAGATTTATAATTTATTCAAAAATTTACTTACTGCATCATATATTATTTCAAGTGGCTGTGATTCTATTCTAAGCCTCTGATCTGCTTTCTCATCCAAAGGATTAGTCTCAAACATTATGCTTAAGAGTGAGGTACTCTCATCTGAATAGACTGTTCGAGAAGACAGGAGACAGGGTGTACACTTTTCTCGGGACATGCCTGTAACTTCAAGGGAGGCAATTTTTGTTTCAAATCTGAAAAGAAAGGTAAACAACATGTTCAGGTGTAATATCCATTCGTCTAGGTACAATTAGATGGTAAGAGCATAACAAATGAGTTGAACTAAAACCCCTGCTTTAACTGTTTTCCATTTCCTTATCTTTTGTGTATATTAGCCACTCTTGAGTAAATAAAGAAAGGGGATGCAAGTTATTCACTTCATACACTTTTCACAAGGGCAAGTGTCAGGGCAGGGAGGAGACATGCAAATGGAAATTCTGTACTATGATCTCTGGAATTAGACAGCACAGTTTATACAGGGGAACAGAGACAGAGCAGAGAGGGGAGGGTTCCAGTGCAGAGAAATAAAAGAAACACCACAGGAGAACCACAAGGTTAATAGCCTCATTACTCTGAGGAAGCATTTTTAGGTGTTGAATTTTATTTTTTTCATTACTCTGTCCACCTCTTTAAGAGCTCTCAGTCGACCATCTTTATCTCCCAATGCTCAAAGGAAAGTGTCTCACTGTAAAAATGTAACCTTTTTTCCCCCCTTTTTCTCAGTATGATAGCATTATTAGGGCCACTGAGATGCACAGGAGAACAAACAGAAAAGCTGTAAGCAAAACTTAAAAAAAAAGACGCATAAAACTCAGCAAGATCAATAGTATCTTAATATCATACATAAATTACACTAATATGCCCCACAATAGAGGGGACAAGGTTTAAAACAGAAAGGCTTCCCACCCCCACAACTTCTAAGTCATTACATTTGAAATTAAAATATTTCATATTGCTGCTTTTCATCGCCTACTGTGAGAGCGCAAAACCAAGCCAAAATCATCAGCTATTCTTCTGCCAATCTAAAAGTTCAACTGAAAACTCAAGAACTTTTCAGTCATGTTAAACGCCTACAGAGAAGTGGTTACAGGATCACCTGCTCAGATTAAGTTTCAAAAGAAGTAACAGCCACCTCTCAAAGTAAGAAACAAGTTAGTAACTGGATTGCTTGTACCTAACAATGATAAACTGGGGGAGGAAAAAAAAAAAAAAAGGAAAAATCTGTATTGGCACAAAAAATTCTGAAGATAGAGAGAACTTAATAATGGAAACAGTATGCATTCACTTTGTCCACCAGCTGCAGGATTATTTGGCTTCCAAACTGCACAAGAAATTACAGCAAAAAAAAGGAAGCTAAACATTGTAACAGAGCCTTAAAATTCCTACTAACTACCATCAACATTTCATGAGGAGCAAAACCAGTTTGATAGAGAAAGTTCACCTTATTGCTTGTGCACCTGGTCGCTGGGTAAATACTGTACTCAAGCCAGTTAATGCAAAATTTATCAGCTCAGGAGTCTGCTTGTTTTCTCTTATTGAGATAGACATGCTTAGTAACTTCACAGAGAACTTCATGGCTTCATACTAGATATACAGAAAAACAACAGTGGATTATAAAGTATGTTAGCATACATTTCAATAGAGTTTATCAAGAGATTAAAATAACAAATACCAGCCTGATACTGTTCTTCTAGTGCTATGGATAGCTTGTATCATAGCTGGTGTAAAAGTCATTCCCAAATAGTTACTATAAAGCGGCAGAGTTAGAGCAGACTACACTTACAAACGTATGTTTCTGATGTCTCTACACTGCATTGACATAAAGAGCTTCTAAAGTAGAGCTGGAACGCAGCCCATTGTACCTACCGTGCATGAATCTCACATAAAGATGACTTACCAGTTACCTCGGAATGGTTCAAAAATGTTGCTCTTTCCCACTACAGTCCTTCAGTCCCACTACAGTCTTTCCTTATATGGTCACCTACTCTATCCCATCTACTATCACTCGTATTTAAGATTCCAGTGAATCACTTAGTGCACTTTCTTAAAAAGCTTCTGAATATTGTAAGAGGATGTATGAAGCATTTCATAACTTAAACAACAATACACTACTTATATGACTTTATGCCAGCTTGAGCGAGCAAAATTTCATTTTGAACTTTTTCAGAATATCCAAAATAAGCTCTACAACCAGCCTCCTGAAACCACACCTAAAGATGCTCTGTTCTGCACAAAGCCAGCACGCAGTAACTTAATTAGAAAGTGTCAGAACACTATTCATACACAGAGACAGAGCTTCAAGTAATTTTAAAAGTCATTTCCTATCATCTTAGATTTTTATTAGTAGATAAAGTTACCAATTGTTTGGTATCACAGTCAGTTATGACTTACTGATTTTGGAAGGGTTGGATCCACAGCTGTTTCACTATATCCAATTGCTGCATAAAGTTTAGCCTTCTCTTCACGTGTCATCAGCTCCTCAAGACCTGTCAAATTGCAAGTGGTTAGTTAAACTCCATATAGATATCTGAAAAGGGCAAATACTGTTACACACTTCCCAGTGCTTGGTAGATCTGTAACCTACAGTAGATAATTTCATCGTTGTCCTGAATTGAATTACTTTGCATATTCTACAATCTTACTGTGAGCCCTGCACTTAAGTGAATCAAACGCTAATACAGTGCATGAAATAGACAAATTATAAAATTAATGGCAGTGAAATTGTTTACATTCCATTAACTGCTACCATTTTCTAGCGCTTTCTTCAAATCCCCATACACAGTATACAACACCGACAGAAATGCGAAATCTGTGGCAGAAGAAAGCACAAATTCAGGACAGTTCAGAAAGATCTATGGAAGGAATTGTAAAATCTCTCTTTAACATGCAAATAACAACTTCATCAGCAAAAAGAAAGGACAAGAGAAAATGTAGACTTCAATAAACCAACACCCCAAATATTAAGCAAATCCAGAGTTCCATTGCTAGGGACCTATTATTCTAATAAGTCATTTTTAATAATAGAAAAAAATACCAATAAATGACATACTTGAACCCTTTACTTCTTGGGTTTGTTCATCCTTTTTTTCACCTGACCAGCTCCATATCCAACTAAACCAGCCACCAGAATTTTCATCATCTTGTTTTACTCCTGGTTTGTAGATTTTTAATCCAGCTTTAGATGCCTGAAATTAAAAAAAAATACTCAATCAGGTAATTTTCTTCATTTTCCTAAGCAAAATTGACCCAAGACATGTTTTAACACATCAAACCACCGTTAGACAACCATTGAAAAGGCAACAGTTTTTAGTTTTATTTCTAATAACATTTTCAAGTACGCAGTGCATCATTAGACCAATTCTGACTTGCATAAAATCAACCACCTTTATGAACAAAAAGAGCAAGCAAAAAGTATGTCAACAAATGTTTTGCATAGCAGATTTTCTCTCTGACATCCACCATCCAAAAAAAAAATTCTGTAACATTATATAGTGCCCTAAATTAAAACAATGCACCTGTAAGAAATCATTAAAAATTAAAATAGGTAATCAATTAAATAGCTAGCACAAGTAAAATTTTAAATGTTTCCTGTATTTTTTCAAGATAGATGTCCAAAGCAATAACAATTAAAGAAAAACCATTATTCTTATAAGAGAATATTTCCTCCAAGGAATATAGAAAACTATTCCTGGATCTGATACACATAGACACAACAGTATGGAAGCTCTCCCTTCTCCTACATTCGTTATTTCATCAACTATGCGATGTCCTGTCTGATGCCAGTGGTGATTCCAGTACTGGCTTCTCGCAGAAAGTGCAAACTACATTCAGACTTGACCACTGAAAGTTTGGCATAAGGGATGGTAAATGACCATCAAGAGATAAAGGGGTTCTCAAAACTGCAGTGTTTTACTTCATAACTAATATGCTCCAAAAAGATTTAAACACTTGCAGATAAGCCCTGGATTTAGAGGTGCTCTAGCAAATATGATTCCTAAAGTGAGTGAAGCAGGGATCCCTTCAAAGCATTCAACAAACCCAAGATCTCTCTGTAACACAATTATGGAAGACAGCTGGCTGTAAATTAGAACTTTTTAGAGACCTGTTACACCTATCCATCTACAGGCCAACTCAAGGCAGGACTTATCACAGAAACGTAAAGGCTTCTGAACCGATATTACTGATTCACCTCAGAGACGATGCAGAATGTCAGCTAAACAACACAAGGCCTCAAAAAGCTTGAACGAAATCCTCCAAAGACCTCTTTACAAAGAATACTGCTTACTCTTAGGCACATTGATTATTAATTGAGACAGAACACAAATTTCAGAAAACTTGTTTCAGATTTCACTTCAATCTCCTAGAAAGATGCACGGACACTACATTGAGAACTAAGCAGTACACTAACCTAGGACAAACAAGTCTAACAATTAAGTGTGACTAATTAATCATATTATCTTGCCTAATTGTGATTATCTGCTTCAATGTATCCTGCATTTGCTTCAATCCGAATTACATTTGCCAACAATAACAAAAGGTCAACATACTACATGTGGAGGTGTTCAGCCTACGTAACAGGGTATCAGGAAGGAAAGGAATATACTAATGGTCTAGGGTGCTACGATGAAAGTTTGAAGCTTTGGGTATAAACACTTCCAACTTGACTCACCCTACCACCCTTTGACAATATTTTCCACACTAGATCTTCCTCTCCAAAAGTGGAAAGAAATTTATCCCAAATCAGTTATTCTGAAGCAGCAGTATACGGAGCTATTTATTTTTCACTTGATTACAAGCTGAAAATAACTATGCCTTATAATAACAAATGTGAAATACAAGGAAAATAAAAAGACTGTATGATGCACAGTTCAATCACTAGAGCTAAAGTCATCTGCCTAAAATCTCTACAACCTCATGTTGCAGTATATTGACTCACTTAAATGATGAAATTTTACCTCAACTTCCGCTTGTTGCCTTGCTAGAGTGATGTTAAAAATATCCAAGGCCTTTTCAAATTCCTAGAAAGGAGGTGAGAAATTATTTTTTGACAATTTCATTTGGTTAGATTTCACGGCTCAGTCTTACAGGAAATGACAGTAAACAACTCTTTAAGTGCAACCCCAGTTAATTTACTCAAGTTGAAAACTTAAAATAAACCTGGAAAAGAAAAGCACATCAGCGTAAAGTTTTCTTCACTGAAGTTACTAATTTTTAAAATTCTCTAACAGATGTGTTAATACTACTCACAGAAAACAGTACCGATGAAGTTGCAAGTCTGACCACTGAAAATTTTATTTTAAGTTGGTACTGACTTAGGACCTTGTAAACATTTAAGTTTAAGAAAACAGCAAGTTGAACAATATTTAAGCGTTTATAGAATATGGCTAACCTCCAAGAATTTTAAGATTTCTTCACTGGGTTTTTTTGATGTTATCTTTGTTTTATACATGTCTTTATAGTTCTTCACTTGTTTTCTATGGTGCCGAATATGTTCCCATGACCACATTTGGAGCTTAGGTTGAACATTTACTTCAAGGATGCCATAAATAACATATTTCCACCTAAAAGTGAAGACGAATTATAGTTTACATTTCTTTTGGTATATGAAAAAGATACCTAGAGCTATGCAGACTTCCTCTAAACACAGATTCAAGTTCCAAAAGAGTGAAAGCCCTTGACTATTATCATACTTCTGATCAGTAGAACCACCCAAGGATTTTACTTTTTTTCCCCCACAGAGTTGACAGGTTGCTATTTCCTAACATTAAAAAGTAACCTTGTACAAAAATTGTCCACAAATACACATCCGTGTGTGTGAATAATTAAAACATATTTGTAAGGATTCTTCTGAAAAATAAATCAAATCTCTGCCATCTCTGTTGAAAACGTCTGCGTATTTTTAGATAATAGTTATGTTTTTGTAATAGTACCTAACATATAAAGGAGACCTTTCACTAAAACAGAGTGAGGATATTAAAACACTATCAGACTTAAGTTGATAATGGTCTTTAACACAGGTTAGAAG
Source organism: Bucorvus abyssinicus (assembly GCA_009769605.1). NCBI lineage: Eukaryota > Metazoa > Chordata > Aves > Bucerotiformes > Bucorvidae > Bucorvus > Bucorvus abyssinicus. The sequence goes on from CM020063.1 coordinate 80,469,563, forward strand.
TCCTCACCGATGTTTTTTTTTAATACTCTTAACTTAAGAAAAACAAACAAAAGCAAACAAGAAGACTTTTAGGAGGAAAGAGTTCTAACCTCCGTAAGTAAGAAACAATTCCTTGATAATTATTTCAAAGGAATAACTAACAAATAATTTTCAAAGTCTGAGGCGGCCTACCAGGTCTTGGCATTGTTGTGCAATGGAACATCAGGTCTGTACTTCCTATATGGCAGATTTCGAGTCATCATATGAATAGACTCAAGAAGCTCCATAACACTGAAGTACTGAAAAACAAACAAACAAAAAATTCAAACTGAGGTATTGTCTTTCTGAGAACAACATGTATCTAGCTTCTCTTCAAAAAGAAAATAATTTACAAAGAAAAACAAGATTAAGAAGCTAATCGATTCTCTATGTTTATCACAAAATCACAGAATGGTTTTCTTACTATTCTTACAAACTAACTTTTTTACCACAAGACATATAACTTCATAAAAATAGTTTATACCTGTGGCTTATTGAACTCTACAGTTATATCCTGTAAATTCACATCTAAATCCATTTTTGGTGATGAAAAGTCAACATCAGATCGAGGATTCATAAGGAGTTTGGCTTTAGCCGAAATTGGGCGGAATACTAAAAAAAAAGAAAAAATGAAATTAAATTATTTAAGCTGCCATAAATGATACATAATACTTATCAGCTCAAGTTATGCCAGAATATTCATTTAAAAATGCTAGATTTCAAAACATGAAGACTTCATCAACACAGCTTAAAATACAATACAACTTATACTCAATTTCCAGTTTCATTCTGGTGACATTTGTGGAACATTTTCACAAAATTTCCCCTATGCAGTATTACTTAGCAGATGTTTCAACTAATAGTTTGTATTTGCAACAAATCTGATTTTTTTGGCTATGATATGAGCTATTTACAGTATAAGACAGTTTCAAACACAGCACTTCTTTCACTATAATAACACTTATTCCATAAGGATTTTTTTTTATGTTACTGATGTTTTACAATGATAAATTACACACACAAGTGGATAAAATTCAAACATTCCACATTTCTAAATCCAAGCCCAAGTTAGTATGGGCTTACAGAAGACATGTTTAGTTCAATTTTTTCATCTGTTTCAGCAATTGATCCAACAGTAAGAATTTGTATATTATTTGAGTTTATGGAAATTGTATTTTTATCAAATAAAACGCCTCTGATTTCAACAGGAATACTGATATATCATCTACATACCAAATACTTTAAATTCACTGAAAGGTTCATACAAATGGAAAGAGACATTTTTGCAAGAGGAAACCATGCTGACATCAATTTACCTTCGTTTCATTTTAAGCCCTGTATTTCTCGTAACACTTATTTTACTGGTATCTACACAATTTATGTGGTAGCATTTCTATTAATCTTCTCTCTGTATTTAGCTTCCTGAATTTCATTTTTCATCCATCCTGTATGTATTATTTTTGCATTTAGATCAAATGACAGAAGTAGACTTCATGCTTACTACCCTTCTATCAACATCTCTAAAGAGTTGCTCTGAAAGAGCCAGAATTTTCATATTCCACAGAATATCAGCATGACATAATTCTTTAAATATCTGCATCTCTGACTGAATTACTGAATTTTAAGATCCTGCAATTTTGCATAGAACTATTTGAACTTCTACATAAAGACTAAGACCACCGATGAAGAAACTTATTTTCTTTTAAAAATAGTCAAACCTAGCAACTGAAAAAGATAGATAAGAAATCAGAAGAAATTACTAAAAGACAGATAAGAATTGCTCTTTCAGACAAAGGCAGCAAGAAAAACACATAAAACTAACACCACCCTTTTTAGTACTACCTATAGCGAACTGAGGATTTGCTTCTTAGAGAACCAGCCACTTCAAAGGCCCTCCTGACTTGTGAACAGTTACTAACAATCACACAGATGCATAAGAGAAATAAAACCTGTGTATTTTCTACACAATGGAAAGTAAACAATCACAATGTTCAAGTGGCGCCAATGAGACTCTCCAGGTACAGTAAGCAATGCTCAAAGCAATACAACTTGCAATATAGCAACGGTAAAAAGAGTAAAATAAAAATGTTGCTATTTCAGACTTGTGCAATTACTGTTTCCACCTCTAATGCAAAAAAAATACTCTTTGCATAAGGCAGGTGACCTCAGAAATGGTAATCTATTACTCTAGCCAACCCAATTCACAAAGCTTACATGATGCACATATTACTGCTAAACTTCTTAAAATAAGGAATTATCAATGACTACAAACAACAAGGATTTATATATTGCATTCCATCAGAATGACAGACGACTCAAGACTCATATTTTAATCAAAGCCTTTCTGAGGCTACAGATACAGTACAGTACTCACTGTCAGAGAGGCAGTTATTCCTACAAAAGAACTAAACTCCTTACTAAGATAACCTCTGAGAGGCATTAAAAATTAAAAGTACAGTTTAAACGCCTATTACAAATACAAATAAAATAACACTTACCAAAATCATAACCTTCTGGAATCACATTGTGGGTGGCAACTCCCAGTTTTAAGTTAACCTACATACACAATGGAGTTAAAAATAATTTACAATGGAGTTAAAAATAATTTACATTTCATTACAAAGGTTTTAAAATATAAAATGTTATCACTTTAATAGAGGTTTCAGATAACCCCTCTGCCAAAGTGCAATTGAAAACATTGATCTATGTTTTAAAGAGAAGACTTCTAATTCTAGCTAAAAAAGTCACTGTACGGTAAGATGACCATATATTGTGTGTAATTTTGAAACTGGCAAAGGACTTGCTTGGTTGTTTTTTTTTAACTTCCCCAGATGGTTGTTGTACATCCATCACATGAAAACCTTAACATTTACTATTTTTCCTAAAAAAGCTATTAGTAACAACACAATTCTCCAGGACATTGACAGAAATGGAAGCAAACCTGAATGTGAAGCACGCTCTACGCTTCATATTACGAACCAGAATACTAGATATGTTATCTCATGCTTTACTTACCAACGATTCCTCACAACCACCATGGTAGAACATCTCCGATTTCACATTCCAGTAAGCAAAAAGGTTATCCAGTCGTACAAGCTAAAAATACAACCGAATGCATGTATTAATACATACAAATTTTAGGTTAATAATTTTGATTTCACAAAGCCTGGATGAATACAAACATTCAGTGTGATCCTTGCAGACTAAGCATCCTTTTATTTGAGAGCCTATACAGTTACATGTCTTCTTGATTGCCCTGTTTGTGGAAGGAAGTCTAATTCAGCCTGTTTTATGAACAATTCCTTCTTTTGCATACAGTTTATACTGTACCTTGTAAAACAGCTTGGCAGTTTCATCATGTAAACATGGATTCCAATTCTTATCTGAGGTCTGAAATGAGAATTAATGGAAGTTATTCCAATATCTATAATTCGCCAACATTTTATTATCACTGAAACAAATGAGGAAACAAGGAACATCATCATAATTAAACCCCACTGAAAATAACGGGACACCATCTTCTGATTTAAGATGATGAAACCACTATTTTAAGTGGATAATTGATAAGCCTACTTCCTGTCCCAAAAATACACACCTGTACGTGCAGTGACTGCAGGTTGTACACACGAACCAAAGGATTCTTAAAAATTTTGTTTTCAGTATTACAAAATGTACTCCTTTGCGTCAATATTATTTTTAGGCAGGCTCTTCGGAAAGAGATGAAAAAAGGACTGGAATTCTTTTATAATTCTGGAACTTGCATTTTAGTTTGAGCCCAACAGAAACAATACATATTATACTCTTTGGAGGCTAATATGCATTCCAGGAGAGAAGTAGTAAGAATACCAACGCTTTTGTTCACTATGCAAAACCGTTTAGGGGAAGGGGCTGGCAAAAATCTGTCAACGTGCTAGGAACAAGTGTTCATAAGACAACTATTTCACTCAAGAAAGTAACATCTACTTAGGTATATTTTCTTAAAGATTTTCAGTTATACAGCACAAGCTACTGAATCAGAGCAACTTAGCAGAATCAGCATGTTGCTGCTACTGAGTAGTTTTCCAGAAAAAAAAAGTATACAGTCTATTAAGACTTCTTTAAAGTGAAGGTTGCAGATCAAAGAACTGAACTCCTTTTTTTTTTCCTTTTTTCTTTTTTTCCCTCCCCAGTATAAAGTAGTAACTTCCTTTTTTGGGGTTCATGCCAGTTTCAGTAAAATATTCACAGATTCTGAATAGCCCAATTCCAGTAAAGTCTGGTACCTGGCAACCACACAGTGCAGCATACAGAAGATAAGAATTTCCTCCCAAAGGTCTGTTTTAATGCTAGCACTTGACCTCCTTTAATGGCACCCCCATAATAATTTATGCTGGATTTGATAAACCAAGTAGCTACCATTTCATTAGACTGTATGTATCAGAAAGCACAATAACACACAAAACTGTAACTTAACAGTACACATCAACATGCCTTTCAGACAAAAAAATAAAATTACCTGCAAACTTAGATTCTGAAGTGAAATCCCAAATGACAACGGGTTATTCCGATTTGTGATCTAATAAGAGCAGGGGGAAAATGCCAAAAAAGGATTATCTTATGCTCTAAATTTAGATTTGGAAGTAAATAGTCAACAATGAAAATATAAAACAAAGACCTGACAGCTATATCTTCTTTGTAACCAAACATATGATTATATTTATGCTTTGGTACAAGTTTGTTTATCAGTTGTTGGGGTTTTTGGGGGTTTTTTTTTGTTTTGGTTTGGTTTTTGTGAAGACTATGAAATTACAAAACTTCATTCGGATTCTGTCAACAAGGAGAGCAACTAGGAGAAAAGAAATCGGATGGGTTCCTAATTTCATGTTGCAGTGCAAAATAACTTATGCTGAGATATACAAAATTACTTACATCATCTTCATAGCGAATATGGATGTTCGAAATTTTCACCTGAAGATTTTTGATGACCTGAGTGACTAGTTTTTCTACAAAAGTGTCTTGTTTCTCTTCTTTTACTTTATCTAAGTTAAAGGAAAATAATATTTTGTTCTCATTGAAGTATTTTTAAAACTACACCAGAGAAAACTATTTTCTATTACACTGTACTCCAGTCATAAAAACATGTCCTTTCAGCACAATCTATAAAATTTATATCCTCAGACTAGGTGGTTTCAGCTTTATTACCCACTGCATGAAGGATCAGGTTGTTCAAAAAGTATGACTTGTACCCACTCATATGGTAGTGAATACATTTTTCTTGAAAGTGGCAGATAAGTTGAATTTAAGATGCTAAGACTTAACATGTATCAAAGAACAAATTAAACAGAATCTTTAAAAAGGTGTAACCATAAAAATTCTTTGATACTAGAAACAAAGTTAAATTGTGTCTTATGAAAGAAGAGGAAAGAAAATGTCAGGCAACATGTGACACAAGCAAACAATATTTCAAAAACTTTATATCAGATCATACCAATGCTTGAATCTTTTCATTTTCAGAATGCCTGTTCAGCAATACCAATGGCAGCTACACCTAAAAATCTGTATTTAATAGGTTTTTAAGCACCAAGAGGAAAACAGGAATCTAGAATACTTGAAGTGACAATTGCTGGATTAAAACAAAGAAAGAAATAGCGTCACTTTCATTAGCTTTTCCCACTCTTACCTTGGTCAGCTATTTTCTGCTTTGCTTCCTCTATCCTTTGCAATTCCCTCTGTCTTGCTTCCAATAGCTGCCTGGCTTCTTTTTCAGCATCGTATTTTATGCCTAAATACACAACATAAAAAGTTATTATACAGGAAACCTTACACAATTTTTGAAAATACTGTTTCAAAAGCAATTATTTTCACATTTTTTAATAGCTACATCACAGCAAAAAATTAGGCGACTAAACATAAACTACTGAGTGACACCACATTCCCATTATCTAATTGTATTTTCTAGGAATATCTACTAAGAATAAAGCTCATGAAAACAGTATCAACCCATTCCAGATACTTCTGAAATCCCACCAATCTATATTCATTTTTTCCCTCCACATTAACTTACTGGCTGTGGGCACAATAAGCAAATAAACTCCATCAAGAACTGCTTCAACGGGTTGAGTATAAAGGTTTTGCCATGGAATCTGTAGGTTAAGTTGACCTACAAACACAAAATGAAAAAGTTGAGGTATACAGTTAAACACTTGACTGAAAAAAAAAAAAGAGACTATAAAGATAATTGACATTAACCACTAAATCTCTGAAACACTATTACACTAGACAGGAAAAGACAGTGCATCTGAGACACATGTCCTTTGGCTTGTTTGTTTTACACAGCAGGCCCGTGAATATGAGGCAAGTTTTTCCACAAGCAGAACTATTAAGGCTGCAGATACTCTCCTTAGTCCCTTGAATTATATTTTCTTCCTAGCAGCTACCTCTCCCTCCTTGCAAATGCACTGCAGCACCCTCATAATCAAGAAAAGCATGGGCCACTGATACGCCATCAGTCAGCTAAACACTCCCCAAAATCAGAATTTTTAAAACACGTTATTTGTCTGTGGAGCAGTCTTAGTGTGTATGGTTAAAGAACATGGGGACCTTGAGGTTATAGCATTTTTGGTTCTGCACACAAGGGCCAATTTTAATAAACTATATAATCACAGGAATATATAGTCACAGGAAAACAATATGCTTCCATGGTAGACTTAAAGAAAACATGATGGCTTTAGACTTAGTTTGCTTTAAGAAACCACTAACTTTCACAAGACAATCAATTTGCAATGAGAAAACTTTTCTTATTAGCAAAAACAGGGAAGGAGGATAGAAAGGGAAGTGAAAGGCAAAATCAGCTGCAGAGTCCTGCTAAGGCAAGGGATGAGATCCCATCCTGTCCCGTTGCTCATCTTCGCTGTGTTGAGTTCATTTCTTAATGTTGTAGTGATTATACAAGACTCCAGTGTATTTTAAGTTCGCCATCTCAGCTCAAGAGAAGGAGCTTCTTCAAACAGTTTATTTCAGAAGAGACAAACTTCAGAGTGTACAAAGCATGCAAATTACAAAAACTAGAAAATTACTTGCTTAGGATGCTGAAAGCCACTTGCAAGGAAAAGTGGTATGTTTAGTAACTCCTGCATGGGTGTATGATAAAATGGAACTTACCAATATGTCCTGCTTTAACTTTAAATGGCACATCCAGCTGACTCTGGAATAAAGTGGTTTAGAACACTTAAACTTATTTCAGCAACTTGGAAAATGTTCCCATATAGGAAAAAAAGAGATGATGATATCCTTAATGATAAATTTACCATTCAATCACTGAAAAAACCCATTCAATACGACAGAACAGCAAGTATTTGGTTACTGGTTTAGATTATTAAGCCATGCTAGGCTAAACACATGTCCAAGACCAAGTTTCATGAGGTATAAGAAAGAAAAGGTCTTTCTTTAGTCCTAAACACATTCTTTTGAATGAGAGTTTTGGTTTTGATAAATAAAAAACAAAAAAGCTAAATGAAGCCAGCATACGCCTTTACCTTTATATGTAATTCCAAATTAACTACACAATCCACACAAATGCAAAGAAAACAACAGTAAATTTTCCTTTAAAATATGGCATATCCTAAAATAAGACCCAAAAAAGGCACATAAAACCCAAAATGTTGAATGTCAAGAACAGTTTTTGCAACAGTTTTATTTTTATTTTCCACTTACTTACCAGTGCATTTTCTTTTATTTCAAGATTCTTCAGTGCTACAGCTCCTAAAAGCAAAGAAGCCAGTAAGTAAAACTACAATAGGCATAGTACTAGTGGTGTATGTAAACACCCCAAAGCCTGAGTGAGTGGTCCCTGATCTGTGACTCTTAATACTTTGCTGTGGAAGATATCCACAACCTACACCTAAAATATCCATTAAAAATGATTAAGAACACACTGTTCATTCATATCTGAGATTTCTCATGGAGCTTGCGTCTCCATCAAAAATAACCTAAGATTCTTCAAAGTAAAAATTTTAGAAAATGTGACTGTAATTTCCAAGGACCCATTTTGAAATTAGAAGTTTGTTTCTTTTTCCTCAACTATCTATTCCCTATGCTTGTGGAAATCTAGCATATTTAAATTTAGTGTGAAATTTTAGCCATCAGAAGGTCTTGTATTTGCAAGTTATATTTTTAGGCTTATAAAGGTTCAAAGAAAACACTTCAGTAAATCTAATTTTTAAATGTCTTAACAATAAATTCAGTACCCTGTAAGCACAGAAAATTTTGATTGCAAGACCTGTTTTTACAACATACTTGCCATCAGACACTTGCCATAATGAAGGAACATTGGAAGACAATGGGAAACTCGCAACTTAAAAACTTGCACATAGACCAAAGGAATATCTTCTGCAAATTCTACAAAGGTGGAACATCTGCAATGGTGTGTTAACACATGCACATGGAAGAGTCACCTGATACATCTGAGCAGGGGCATAAACAACACTGAGGAAAGTCGAGGTAGATTACAGGCCCAGAAAGGAATATATCTTGAGATTGCAAACGAAGATTTGATTGACCCAATGCTGCTTTCCTTTTGTGGATGCAAGCTATAAATGGCCAAATATATGGGTAGACAGGAGCTCCAACTGCAAGAAACATTCTTGCAGTTATATAATGCTAATGGCATTAGACTACTGCTCAAAGCACCACCAATGTTGGGAAACTGGGCCCTAATCTCAAAAATACATTCATTAGAACAGTTGGCTTAAGTTGTTGAACTGCTGTGGAAGAGCTGATCATTTAAACCAATCCATCCATCTTGCAGTACTTGCAAAATCCTATAAAGTTTTCAATGATTTAATTTATTCATTGCAACAATCTATTATCGCTTTACAGTAGAATTTTGTACATCTGACGTGTGCCACCATCAGCCTCTTCAGAGAAATACTGCAAGCATAAGGACATTTTTTGAGAGCTGATTGTTCTGCTTCTTACAATACACACACATTGACTGGAATATTAGAAAAGAAAAAAAAAATCAAAGAAAGCATTCCCAGCAGTAGTCTATAACTAGACCAGTTAACTATAGATCGTCTACATAGTCTTCGTAGGTAATAACAAGGTGATGGTTTTTATATACCACTGGGTTCAATTCTAATCTAAATTTATTCTCTGAGAAAGCTGCCCCTGAACAGACCATTTTAACACTCATTACAGAAAGTTTCATAATACGAGACATGCACACAAAAAACCAGTCATGTCTGTAACCAAGTTACCATGCATGACATTTTTTGCACGTCAGTTGAGCCATGGTAAAAGACTAGGTGACACATGATGCAGTTCAGCTGGGTTTAGTTTCTTCACTTTCACTGCCAGGAACATAAACATTACCTCTCATTTATCAAGGGTTTAGCACAAGCCACACTTCAGCTGGGCACAGTCACTTAAGCTGCAATAATTTGGCAGCTCTAATGCTTCTAAAAACCAGACATTGCAGAGTGAGCAGGGATTATTATCTCAAGCACTTACAAACAATATTTTGTGATGGAGAACTACAGCTCACTTCACCTGAGCACATCATAATGGCAGAGAATAAACACGGAATCAATACTGTTTCAAACAAGGCTTTGATAATTCCACACGAAATGCTGGGATTGGAAAGTGGGGTAAATCTTCACCATTTTTCATACACTTATGATTTTACAATTAATAACTTTAAAGGGCTTATTTTAGAAGATACAGAAGTTAGTAAAACCTCAATCATCTCGATTTTAGTACAATAATACTGAAACATACAATAAAATATCACAATTTACTTATAAAAATCTTGACTGAGGGTCTGACAGCGGTGAATGGACTATCAAAGCACACAAACGGCCTCCACTGAAGCACTATGTTTTGTACATTTATGCAGCCTTTCTTTTCAGTACACTTAAGAAAGAGCGCAAGAAACAGATTGACTAAACATTCCTGCAAGTAAACGTGAACTACTTCCAAACTAACCACACCTCAGCTGGCAGCCAGTTCTCACACTCAGGATTCGAAATACAGTAACTGACCACGACAGTATGCTCCTTCATTGCTGATACTCAGTCTCTACCACACTCATCTGCTTCACTTGCAATGAAACACAGCTACAAGTGCGATCCCACTGAATCCTGACTGTTGTTCTACTGTGGGAAAAAACCAAAAACAACAATAAAACCCCCTCACAAACAGAAGCAGGAGAATCAAGGGACAAAGGCCTGTTACAGGACATAACACAGTTACCAAATTTTTCTGTCTTGGAGCACCGCCGATGCATTTTACTTGCAAGAATTTCAAAATACATCCAGATTTGGTTGTGTGGTCTTGTCGTGGTTCTGGGGCTTTCTTTTCCCCTGCTGGGGGCAATCCGATGTTTCTTTGTTTTGACAACAGGAATGCAGCCAGATAAAACCCCATTCGATGGGTTAAAAATTGCCCAACCAAGCAACCTTGAAAACTGTATATACAAGTAGTTGGAGTTGTATAAAACTCTAGGGTTAAACATGCAGGCTAACAGCCAAAACAGTAATAAAAGCCAGAATTCTTATAAATACCTATAGCACAGTCTAGAATTTATTTAGGCTACATTATAAAGCAAATTCTTAGCTTTACTGATCTCTGGACATTGTAAATAATTCAACAAAATCAAACACTTGTCAAAACTCCGGAATAAATAGGTTTATAACTTTTATTTTAGATACTTAAAATAAATTCATGAATTTGAGTGCATGACCCACATCTACTGCCAAGGACTTAGCTCACAAAAAGAGATCTAGAAAGCCAGAGAACACTTGGTAAACCATTTCACCAAAGTGGCCTAACGGAAATTTTGGTATGGATGTCAACAGAAGTTAAAGGAGAGGGAAGAAAATTAAGCCGCATAAAAATCCTGAAGATTGAACCTGTGTATTAATCACACTTCTGCTGTCTTGTAAATAAGAACAAGGGGGAAAGGGTGGGGCAGGCAGGGAAGGCAGATGAGAGATGATAGGCATCAGAAACTGAAAACACCTCAGCTGGTATCTGACCAGCACCCAACACTTCTGCTCACACGTTAACAGAATTTCTTCTTTTTAGTAACAGCATTGTCAGCTCGTGAACCCATTTGATCGCTTTATACAAACTGCTGCCTTTGCCAGCTAATTCCCTCTTGTGTTTGTGCTGTTAGTTCTTCCTGTTCAAGCACACCTTCTGGAAACAAGCTGTAAGTCTCTGAGGATCTGAGAGTCTGCCAAATACCTCCTCTGTTGAGATCTACTGTAAAATAGGTCATGAAAGGCAGCAGAAAGTACTAGATATTCTTCACCCTCAAATCCCATTCAAATTACTAATATGTAAAGGGGCAACTGCACCTGCCATACCCTTGCACCTGCCATACCTAGACAAGGCAAGGTATGCAAAAGTAGTCACCTTTTATTATAACAGCAGCCTAGCTGGAAAAGAAAGTAAAGAGTGCTTGTGTGCACACAAACTCGCGTCCATTATCTGCCTACGTCATCTCACCATAGCCAGACCAGTAAGAGACACCACATATTCAAATAACAAGCTGTGTGAAGTAAGATATGCTTGAGACATTACGTAACGTGCTGAGTCAACAAAGAATTAAGTATTTTACAAGTGCAATACAGAGGGTCTGAGCAATACACTAAATGAAAACTTATTTCAACCCAGTCAAAAGACAATAACAGCAACATGAGATTTGATAAAAAAACCTGCTTGGTCTCTCACAGCGGTCAGAAACCTCAATGACACTTCTTCTCAAAGAAACTGTCAACATCTCACATTGCTTCCATCACTTCTTCAGGTATTGAAGTATAACTCTATTACGTCTGGATCATTCAAAAATATCTAACTTATTTAACCTGTTTGTCTAAGCCAAGTATTCCACATTTGTTAACACAGCTCATTGAAACTATCTTTTTAAGCTAAGATCTTAACAAGAGGAGGTTTAAAACACTGTCCTTCCCAGCATCAGCCATCCAATAGCTTTCCTTGATGGCTGCCTAACACAGTAGCTTTTTATTCTGCTTCATACTAATGGAGCTCTTAAGGAATATGATCTCCTTCCCATTACATACTTTTCGGAGCCTTGGCTTTTCCAATATCGGCCTTATATGTTCAAGTTACCTTTTGAACTTGTATAGGTTGTCCTACATTCTCCTTTCTGCATAGGCTCTTCTATTTCAGGTCATTAAGCTCTTGAAACTCTCAGCAGTGAGTCTGTTTTCAGACATCATATCCTTCTTTAGTATTGAGACCATCTGCATTTTTACCCTTCAGTCTGAGGTGTTTCTTAAAAAAAAAAAAAAAATCAAACCACTACATTCCAAAACACTTGTGTATTTATTACCATGTTCACGTCTGTTGTTTGATGCAGTGTCATCACACAACTTTACAACACAGACTGAATCTGGGGAGATTTAATATGGCGCAATGAATTCTCACATTAAGTAAAACCGAAATGAATATGACGTATGTACATTAAAAAGTCATTAATAAAGCTTCCAAATTTACAAAAGCTGAAACTATATAAAGCTAGTTTTTATACATATATGCAGTCTACCAACAGGTTACCTGTTTTATTCTAAACCGACCAGCTATAAAATATCACAAGGACATAACTGGTACCCTACAGCATCTAAAAAACCTCTCCTGGATATTTAAGCATTCAGAGGCAAAAAAAATCTGCCTTATAAAATTTAAGATACAGATATACAGCACCTATGCAGTGCTGTGCCATCCAAAAAGCACCAGCCATTTGTTACAGAGAGAAAACCTTTCCTTTTAATCACTACTACAGTATTTGAATGGATTTAGGACCATGTAATTTTAAGACTACATAAATTGTAAAATTTAGCAAGTTTATCATGACACACAAAGGCAAACACTGTTTGTATGCTGTAATGGAAACACTTTCAGAGCATGCAGCTAAGATTAAAAAGTATTAAGTTTACACAAAGTACAAGGACAAAACAATAGTATTGTTTTTCTTAAAAAAAAAAATGTAGTTCCACAATTTCATAAATTAGGAAGCCAATAAAATTATCAGTAGACTTTAGATATACTGTCAGTATAGGGATCTAGTAATCAATGCTGACCTCCATATAAAGACATTTGTCTATGATTACTACTAATAGTTACTGCCTTTTAGATAGAGGAATGCAATTTCTAGGTCCTCCAAGATCTTTGGAATTAAAGAAATATTGCAGATGCACCTCCCATTAAACATAGTTTAAGTTGCAAATAGGAGTGAAAGTATCGTGCAGTAGACCAGGAAAAAAATAAACCTCTAAAGGTTATGCTTCAACAATGCTACACAGTGGTTCTCGGTATGTCTGTGCAAAACATAGCTTCATATATCAATTTTCATGCTAAGCAAGTATGCAGGCTATGTGGAGAAAAAAATGATTTTATTTTAGTACAAAGGTGCTGTACTGAGGAAAAAAGAATTTAAAGAAATAACATATTAAAGCTACTTGAAGAGGAAATAATTGAAGAATTCTGAAATCAAGTTCCACGTACATAAGAAAATAGTAACAGCTGAAGAGCAAAACTCCGAAATAAAAATTAATCAGATCTATTAAAAAAAAAAGAGAGAGACCTAATGTGTATCTAGTCTTGTAAGAGTTGCCTCATAGAAGCATAAGCTGCCAAGAGTAACCACCACCAATCTATAGAGTTGGAAAAACAAGGTTTTAGGATTTTGTAATGTATAAACACTGCCCAAAACATTTACAAAATGTTCCATATTTTACATTAAATATTTTGCTTGCCTTCCCTAAACAGAAAGAATAAACTATGATAAGTGAAGAACTTAAGTACACAAATCAAACAATCAGTTTGACACACGCTTGCTGAAAGATACAATAACTCAATCCTTTTAAATAAGACGCACATAATCTGTAATAAATATGCTACATTGGGCCCTACTGATACAGTCCAAGGATAACTGCTTTCTCTCCAGCAGTTACGTGTGCTGTTGCAGTGTTAAGACTCCATATAGAGACTGAACTTTGCAAAGATTCTAAAACGCCGTGACTAACTGAAGGAAAATTACTGCAGAGATGAAACCAAGTAAGGAAGCCATTTCAGAAAATGGAAGCACGGAACAAAAACGTCCAAGATGCAAAAACCTCTAGGAGAAGTTTCCAAAATCCAATTCATATAGATGAGCACCTAAGAATGGAATTCTAAGTAGGGAGTAACTCAAGGATGCTTCACACCTGCAGATGGATGAACGCACACGTAAATAAAACCCGCACCTCTGTGTTTGCTTTTGCTGATGCTGCAGACACCTGGAATGCATATTTAAAACCGAGCCAGGAGCAGTCACTGCACACGCATCTGTTAATTGCATGTGTCTTACCCTCCTTATGCTCCATTACGTTGTCCAGACATACTGGAAAGTGTACTTTTGTTGCTGTTTTCTTGTACGTACGTTACTAAGGGGTCCTCAACAGAGCAGACCGAAACAGAAAATCGTCCTCCCTTCAGAACTAGCATACCGATTTAATTCTACAGATTATTGCTTACCTCGCCTAGTCTATCTCACAGTCCCTGCAAACACCTAAGACAGTCTCCATTCCTGATTCTTTAATGCTAAAAGAGACAAATATTCTAGACCTACAGCACCAAAAAGAAACAGCGTATCGCTGCTGCTTGCAGAAGCGCCTCCACCAGCACACCGCTGACATTAAAACGCTGTCATAACCCCAGACGTTTATTTTCAGATCATTATTTCCGGACAGGGAAAAAGTCAGCAGGGCACTTCAGTTTCGCATTCACTCAAAGCCGGGTCAGGCTGCCGGGCCGGCGGCGGCTCCCGCTGCCCTCTCAGCCCTCCCCAAACTTTCCGCGAGTGCCACGAGCACCGCGCGGATCCCGAAACCCGCAAGCCGCGGTACGTCCCCAGCCAGGAGAAAACAGCAAGGGCAGCTCCGTGCGGAAAAATAAAACACAAGCGGACATTCATACACGTTAAGCACTTCGGCCGGTTTTTTCTTCCCCTTGTTTTGCAGCTCCTCCTGGCCCCGCGGCCGCCTCCCGCCCCGCCGCCCCCCGCTGCCGCAACCGGCTGCTCCACACTCCTCGCGGACACCTCCTCCCCAGCCCGCCCGCCCCCACGACTATTTTTAAGCTGCCAGGCAGGTGGAGCGGCAGCAGAGCTGCCGGGCAGGCAGCCCAGTGCGGCGGCGTGCGCGGCACCGCCCGGCCCGGCGCGGCCCGACGCTCAGGGGACACCGCCACGGCCTCCTTCCCTGCGCGGGCGGCAGGGCGGGCCCGAGCCCGGCCGGGCGGGAAGCGTCGCGGGGTTGCTGAGGGCGGCGGCAAGCAGGCGGCTCCCCAGCGCGGCCGGGCCAGGAGGCGCGTACCCCCACCCCCACGGCGCGGCAGCCCCGTACCTCCCCAGATGCCCAGCTTCAGCTGGGAGCTGTCCAGGTTCACCACGTAGTCGCCGAGGAAACGGTTCAGGACGTCCACAACCAGCGACTCAAACACCATCCTGCCCCGCTGCCGCCTCGGCCCCGGCGGCAGCAGTAGCAGCGCCGCCGCCGCCCCAGCGCCGGCTCCTGCCTATGCCCCTGCACCCACCCGTCCGCGGCGCGGCCCCGCCCCGCCCTCCGCCGCACACACTGCGGTGCCCCGCCCCGCGGCCCTGAGGGGGCAGGCCGCGTGCGGCCCCAACGCCTCCGCTCCGCCCACCTCCCGCCGGCCGTCGAAACGCGGGACTCCTCGCTCCGCGCGCAGGCGCTGTGGGCCGCTTTCCCCCGCGCACGCGCGGTGTCCCGGCGCCGGCAGCATGCGCTGGGAGGGCGGGGAGCCGGCGGGGTGGCGCTGTGGCGGGTCCGTCAGACCCTTCCCGCGGTCGGTTCGTACGGTTTGCGAGGGCAATACAAGGGTTTCACCGCGGCAGCAGCCACTTCTGTGTGGTTTTGAGGTAGCCGTTACCTTGACCGAGGAGTTTAAGCTTGGTAGTCACTGCGATTTTTTACACAGCTTTTCCCCAGGCTAGACAAATGTAGAAACTTAGATCTCTAAAGTGTTTGAAAGTGGCCGAACTGCTGTTAGCATAATGACTAAAGCGAGTTGGATTTAAGGTAATTCTGCAAAGAGCTTGGCTCTCGCTGTTTTCTGGCCTGGGGATCTGCTGAAATCAAGCTGAACAATCTGGGTGGTGGTTGCCCTGCGTGCCCGAGGCCTGCTGTGCTCGCAAGGTTCTTGCTCTGCCCAACAGCCGCCGTGCGTTTCTCTGATGACGGCAGGAGGAATACGGTCATTGCCCAGTTTGTTCTGGAACTGCAACAGTTAGGTTTGACGATAAGTTAAAATGTTTTATTGATAAGCAGTCCTTAGGATTCCCTTCTACCAGTCAGTTCTTTCTCTGCTAAGTCTGCAGCTCCTCAGGGTATGGATAAAGGTTGTTTGTCCAATTCAAGTATTCCTCAGAAGGCAGCCTAGGTCAGGGGAACAGAAGTGCCGTAGGTTAGGTAGCATCCGTACTGATCAGAAGGATATGATTTTCCTTTCATTAATGCAAAAATTTTTTTTGGTATGGTGGATCTTCCTGCTGCTCAACATACGGATGAGTCTTCCACAGCAGTCAGCTAGCCTGGACTCTCCACCTAAGAAAAAACACTGCTGGTGAACTGCTGGGTCCAGTGTAGGTGACCACGGATAAGCATGCAATTTCTATTAGCTGCTCTTACGTGGTTAGAAATCCATAACATTTGTGTGCTTGTGATATAGGGGGGATTGGGATAGAAGACTAATACTTAAGGGTTAACAGGATAGCGATTCTTTAAACTAAAACAATGTATCTTAGAGTCTTGTGTGAGGGAAGCCACCTGCAACGGGGCCTCCTGCAGCCTGATAAGCACAGAGGAGTATCCTGATAAACACGAAATTTATGGCCTAAACCAGTGGAAACTGGCTCTGCGGTTCGGGAGGATGCCAGGAGACAAGAGAGCATGCGCAAAAGATGGAGTTGAAAAGTTCATGGAGAGGAAGACGTCTTACTTCATCTTTGAGACCCCGGCCCACGACCACCAGAAAGTACTGCGCAGGCGCAAGGAGGAGATCAAAGCGGGACATATGGAAATGACCTCCGGAACTCATTAGCATAGCAAGCGGGGAAAGATTTGAATATGTATAAGTGTCTTATGAATATGTAGTGCTTTGTAGCATATAGGTGCAAGAATCATCACCTAGGTGTGCGTGTTTTGTGGCGGAGCAATCCCCCACGCACCCAACGTCAAAGAAACATGCCTACTTTACAACCCCATCGGTTGTGGAGTCTTTTCCGCACATCACTTGCTAAGGCAAGGGGGTTCAGTCCTCCTTTTTCCCTCATCCCTCTTCATGTCCCACAGCTCACTAGCACCAGCAAAATCGCCAGTGTGATTTCAAGCCCAGTTGGACCAGCAGTGGGAAATAAGGAACAGGGTATTATCAAACAGTGGTGTATTTGTGGACCATCTGTCCAGTCACATGAACCAAAATTTCTCCCTAGGATTTCCGTAAAATTTAGGAACTCTGCAGTCCCCATAGAAACCTATTAGTAATCTCTGTGCTTTTCCCAAATTTATAATTAAAGGTCCTGGTACCTTGACAGCACTTCTATAAAAAAACTGTTTAACATCTGGCTGAGGATTAGCAACCAGGTTTCTGGGCTCCCTGCTCGTATCATTTCTTCAAGCTGAGCCTGGAGACAAGAGTCTTTTCTGTGCCAAAGCGGGATCCCAGGTCAGATTACTGCTGACCTCTGTGTAAACACTGCTCAGATTTCTAGTGAAGTAATTGAACATCTCACAGGTCTTCAAGGATGGCAGTTCATCTTCAGGGTCTGGTGCTGTCTCCTACAGGATAATCACAGGCAGCCTTCTCAGTCAACTAGTAGAGCTCAGGGATGAAAATTTGTATAAAAGATGTTTCTGCTTGGTTTTATTCTCCTCAAAAACTTAAAATTTCCAAGTTCTAGTGAAGTCATGTAACTTCAGGCATACTGCCACAATTCCATATACTTTCATGTTGATAAATATGGAAATTCTTATCCCTGTTTCTGCTGTGTTGTAGATAGTGCTTTCAAAACGGTTTTGGTTCAAAGAAGCATGAAGGATGGTGAATAAAACAGGATGGTGTATGCACCTCATGTAGTGTGTCCCCAAAGACAGAATTCAACCAGTCTTACAGGGATGTCAGAATTAATGAAGTATTTAATGAACTGTTTTAGAATGCACTCATAACCTCAGTAAAACCACACATCACAGGAGTGCCTTAGTTCTAGAACTTTCAGAGCGTTTTGAATCTCTTTTGGAATCAGCTGAATCATTGTGGAACAATGTTTGCTTTACTTACAGCCTTTTCCTCAAGACAGGGTGAAATGTGTAAGTCCTAAACTATTTATATTATACATGCAGCAATACAGTAACTGCTGAAAAGCATAGTATTCTCAGTAAGTCCATAGGACTGAGCCTAAACTGCTTAAACTCTTTGAAACTCAGAGATAAAACGACTCCTCAATTTTCCATCTGATCATGGTAAGCAATAAAAACTCCTGCTTAACAATAAAAAATTTTAGCCTAATTTTAAAGCCATTTCTTGCAGTTCTAGGAACTGTATGCAGATGTCCCAGGAATTAAAAAATACTGTTTTGACAGTTGCTGTGTACTTTCTGCATGATTCGGTATCAGCTTTGACATTTAGGCCAATGTTTTCCATATTTCTTGCTTAATTTTGGTAGTTTGGTAATTGAACAAGATGATGATGATGATGATGATTATTATTGATTATGCTTTCTGTTTCAGAATCAGGAAGTGAAACTGTTGAAAAATAATTTTTTTTTTTTATGAACACAGGATATTTCTGTAGAGATCAGATATATATTCACCACATTATTACAGCATTCATTGGTCTTGATAGTTTTGGAGGAATGAAGGTCTGGGAATCATTTCTAGAGTAATTTCTTGGCAATTTGGAGTTCCTTTCTTGTGAACTGCCATCTTCGTTAGTTGAAATTCTCTGATTTTCATCAGATGGTCTTATAGCAGTGTGTTCATGCTGTATTTTAGTCTAAGTATCTGAAGGATTATCTGGGTTGATAGGAACCTGTTTTGAAATTATCTAAGGAAAACAAGAAAAAACGTTATGAAAAATTAGGAGAAACAATGACTGTTTAAAAGCTGTAATTTTTACTTCCAGGGTATTTGAAGCATATTACATTAACAAAAAAGCCCATCACATAATATACATACTCAGCAGAAGATGCACTAAATGGAATTGTAGACTAACATAGCAGTAGACAAAAGAAGGTTTTCCAATATAATTGGCATAATGGCCAATCTTCTAGTTGATTAAAAGAACTGATGATGCACTTGAAAGTATATGTACTTTCATTAAACTTCATATAAATAAATACATTTCACACTAGATTTCAGAATTTGCATTTAATTTTAAATGTGGTAAATCACTCAAGCCATCAAAAGCAATGTGACATAAAAACAGAATTGGAATCACTATGTTTGCATGTACAGAGTAATACACTTTTGTCTTACCACTTGGAAATTCTGATGTGGCACTGTTGGTGGGATGAATTTAAATCTGACTCTGAGCATATTTTGTTATATGTCCTTGTCTTTTTCTTGATTCATGAAGGTGTTTGTCAGACGACACGAGGCATCACAAATAAAGCCCTGATTTCAATCAAAACCCAATAGAGTGGTCCAAGAAATTGGATATGGAAAAAATTCATCTTACTGAAAATGCACCATCTTCCCTTTGAACAGAATATGAAGTAAAGCAGTCATGATTCTAGTAGGCCAGCGTCTGCTTTATTTTGGACACGGGTACTAGGATTAACCCTGCATATATTTATGCAATTTCTGCAAGAGGTTTTTATGAGCTATACACAGGTAGTATGTAATTTGTATTCAGAGTGGCATGAAAAGTAGATAATCACACAGCTGAAGATACGTGCTATGCTTAGGTAGATTGTGAATTATTTGCTAATATCTTGCACTGTGGAATCGTGTGGTTTTTAAAATCAATATACATTTGTTGAAATTAAAATCTTTTATTTCTCTTATTGTTAGTGCCTACTCTGTCAAAAAATTTAGTACCTTTCTTCACTTGAGATAAGTTATATTATTATATTGAAATGGCTTGAATTTAACCTTTAAATATTTTCCTTTAAATATAGTACCTACCCTACTATCTGGGAAAAAATAAGTCTAGTTCAGGCAGTATTCTGTGCTTCTGTAGTTCATCTTTGCTTCTCAGAGAGGACATATAGCCAGGTTTTATAAGTGACAAAAGGAGAAATATTTTTGTTTGAGGGAAATGTGTAGAATTTATTCTAAGTTAAGGATCTGCAAGAAGTGGCTTATCTGAAAGCAAGCCTAGAGGAAAAGATACAAAGACTGAGACTATATGGAAAGGTCGTATAGCCATACAGCTATTAAAAACAAAGAAGAAAAGCCATGATGATGTACGCTTCCAAACCTATGGATTACAATTTCAGACAAACTAAAGCCTTTAACACCTTTTAATAATTGCAATAATTCTTTTCAACAAACAGGTTTAAAGGATTTACAGTTTAAAAATATATGACATGAAAGACCATTAATCCATGCAAAAAGTTTCCAGATAAACCGTTTGGGAGGTAATTTCTCCACGTTTCATTCTTGCTCCATTATTTTTCTAGGTCTTTGACTACTGAGGCAAATCAAAATAGTTTGGAGTTGACAGAGGAAAGGGAAAGAGTGAATGGACTACTCGGTTCGAACACACATGGTATGACTATTGCTCCACTATTAAAGCACTTGAAACATTGAGACCTTTCATCCTTTCAGTTGTTAGACCCGTTTCAAACCTATTCCTACTCTATTCCCACTATAACTCACAGGATTTTGGAGGTCTATCCTGACTCCATAGATAAAATATGGGGAAAGGATTACTCTAAAAAGTTCCAGTTGGGAAAAAAAAAAAGGCAACAGCAAAAAAAAAAAAAAGACAACAACTTTAACGACTTACCTTAAAAGCAGCGCTTCCTGGACCATCACATACACTCCGAGTTAGGTTCACAAACAGCCATGTTTTGCAGTAGCATTATGTTTTTACTGTCTGTTTTTAGAAGAGCAGCGTTAGTGTAAGTGATCTTCCTATCAGCAAAGTAAACTCAAGTGTTACCACTGATTCCAGTAGAAATGGCATCAGGGTCCCAGAAGGGCAATTTTGAATGCCAGAAATACGTGTAATCTGTATTTGATTGACAAATTTACACAAGAGAAACCAGTGTTAATAAAATTAGTCATAGGATAGAGATGCTATTGACAGAGCTGCTCAGGGTGCGCTACCTGCTGTTTCGTACAACCTGACCTCCTTTTGACACAAATGGCAGATTGATATAACTTCATCAACTTTAAGAAACCACTTCACAGAACTCAAATTTCTTTACTTCTGGCCTCTGGAGGTGAGGCACATCTCCATTTGTTCATCCACAGTGTACGTTCCTGCTGTGCTGCAGAGACAAATACCTGCAGTACGCTGCATATCCAGCACAATGTGTGGCATTTGCTTCTATGTATATTTACTATGTAATTGTTGAACGTGTTATTCTGGTTTTCATTAAACGTTAAGCACAAGTTTTCAATGAAGCCTGCACTTCCCATGCCGCATTCACACTTTTGTTGTGCTGCTGACACCCCGTCGGATAATACAGTTGTGCTATTGCAGCTGTATTGATGTGATGCTGAAGGTTGGTAGTAGTAGCAGTCAAATGGTAGTTTTGTATGCTAGAGTTAACCTGTTAGACTGTTTAGTCTGCTATATGCGTGGTTTTTTGGTGGGGGAAAAAAGTAGGAAGGAGGACAAGAGAAAAAGCACTGTGTGGTGTCAAATCTGAAGGTCAGTGTGTGGCTAAACGGTTTTTCGGCTGTTTCAGTTGGCGAAACCAGACATAGGTCTCCTTCTTACGAAGTGTGCATTGCTGGGACTTTTTTGCAGTGTTGGTATTTTTAAAATTCTCCTGTGTCATGGTTCAGCTGATAGGAATACATTACAACAAAAAAACAAAAAAAAAATCTTAAAAAACAGAACTAAATATGAACAACAAAAAAAAAAAGTGTCAAAACTCAAATGCTAGTGGGAAGCCTTAACTATGATGGAATGTCTGGATGCTGAACCTGGCACTTGGTGTTTTTCCTCACAAGACTGCAGGAATCGGAGTGAATGAGCAATTTAGCTAGTGATGGTAACACCTTGACACCTCTAACAGCTGGAGAGCCGTCTTTGTCAAATGACGGAGGCAGCACCATCTAGTGGGTATACGCAGTTTTCCCAGCATAATATTGGGGTGACGGGCTCATGCATTTTCTGGTAGTTTATATTCAACAAATAATTGCAATTAACATGAATAATTTTAAGTTATTTTATGTCTCTTTTTGAATTAAGTGCACAGGGCAAACGCAGATTCTCATAACACAAAGATAGTTGCATTTCAGGTGGAACTGGCCCTTGGAAAGCACCTCTGGCAGCACAGTAGCCATCTGGTAGCAAGTGGACGAGTTCTATATGGCAGTAGGTAGACTATGTGATCTTCCCATGTTGTTAATATCCTTAAGTATTATAGGTAAAAGGCTGAGAAGAAAAGATAGGTCTTGTTGCTAAAATTATTCTTGCAGGTTTTATCTCTGTTCAAAGAACAGGCTAACGATTCATAACAGTCATTTCTAGGCTGCTGCTTGATTTCTTCCTGATACTATGATGTGGAATTCTGTCTAGCAATTTCTTCACTTATTTTTCCTTATATTCAGTTGTCTTTATTTATCTACAGAACTCTGAAGCCAAGTATTTTTTTCAGTGAGGAAAAAAAAAAGTGTGTTATGAGGACCAGAACTCAAATAATGGTAATCTGCTTGTGAAATTGTCTCTGTTATCAGTTTTACTTCCACTCTGTAATTGGAAGAACTAAGTCTTTTAAAATGCTTGAAGTTTAGCTTGTCATAGGTATCTGAAGTTGCTCAAGTCAACTGTGTAAGTCTAATCTATGTGCCTGCTGAAATCCTCCTCTAGACATGGGCACAAGCTGGCCATGCAATATTTGGGGAAGCATAACAATAAGGAAGGGATGCTTAGGAATTGAACTGAACCACTAGGGCATTAAATGGTCATTGGGGTTTTACCATTTAAGTGGGTTGGTCAAAAGTAGGCAGCTTGCTCTAGGCAGCACGCAAGGTGGGCTGCCTCCCATGCTTCAGAGACTTCCCAATGAAATACGTTTAAACCACTTCTACTTTGGGGAGTTTCTAGCATCACAGCAGGGAAATCATAGAGTTTTAAAGGCATAGACTACTGGATAACAGTAATTTTGTGAATTTCAGTGGCATTTAGTAGATCTGTGCACGTGTAGAGAAGGTTGCTTAACAGTTTCTGAGCACTAAACCAAATGAAAAATTATTGCCATTATTGAAAACAACATTTTTCAAACTGAACCAGGCAGATCTGAATCATGCTAAAGAAAATTTTATTTTTATAAATTGTGGTATGGTATGGTGCATGCATTTTGGATTATCAAATCGTTAGCTTGGTCATATGTCCGAGCTAATTAACCCTGTTTTCTAGAAATGAAGGTCCTAGTCCAATTCCAGAACTAGCTTATTTAGAGCTAGCTTACAAACCCTTTTGTGCCATTGCTTTGTATGCACATGTCTTTTGGTGGTTTGTACCTCAGAATTTAGGGCCTTGTCTCCCATTTCATACCCCTGCTGAATTCTTGTGTGTCTTGGAAATTGCTTTAGAATTCTCCTGATTTTCCCTTCTACTTCTAGTACTGCATTGAAGTTGTCCAAAAGTGTAATGTGTCAAAGGGGCTTAAGCTTAAAACCTATTTTAGTCTTCAATTTTTTTTTTTTTTGAGGCATCTGGTTTTTATACAAATGTAAAATTTCTATACAGCATAAAAATACAACATATAATGCATCAGTAAAAATATATATGTGTACCATCTAAGACATTATATAGTAAAACATAATGTCTGTTACTAGTAACTTACCACTAATAAACACCTCATAGTTTTAGGATCTATAAAACATAATTGCATTATTAATATTTTGCACTAATTCCTTTTTTTTTTTATGTTGTCAAAACTCAGTACTTCATTTATGTTTTTATAAACTTACACCTGTGAGACATGGACACTGCTGTGAATTGGATAGGAGATTTTTAAAAGTGTGGCATTTCATTTTCTTTCTGTCCCAAAGGAGTATTTTGATTTGAAGATAAGTCTTTTTGGATTTTTATAAAACCAGAAGATGGCAGCAAGTGTTGACTAGAATTTTGTACTACTAAACAACTTCACTCCTTCAGAGCAAATCGATATCCTTTGTAATGCAAGAGTTAGCTTTGAATGTGATGTGTAACAGCAGAGAGATGATTTACATTTGCATCAGCACTATTATTCCTGCACAGGAAAGTAAGAGGGCTAATCCATTTCAAACAGATTTATCCATTGAAAAGACTAATGCTGTAAGGGGCCGTCAGTTTGCACATGCCAAACAAATAGTGCAATGATCTGTCTGATATGTTCCCTGATAATACAAAGCCACACCTATAATGATGTTTTTTCTGCATACTGCCATCTCTGAAGCTTTCTGCAGCACGTTTGCAAGGTAGACACTGTTTCTGAATAGGCATATCAACAGCTGATAGAATTGATGGTGATGGAAGGTGCCTTATATGTTGATTCCAGGGTAGTTCAGAATGAGGGTAGTGCTTCCATGGAGGTTGGTGGGAACACTTGGACTTGAGGTCTAATCCTCCTCAGTGTATCAGCCTGTTTCTGGTTCTGCAGGGTGGGAGGGATTCCAGCTTGGGACTTGAGCAATGAATCAGCAAGTAGAGGTGCAGAAGGTTTAACACTTGGTTTCTGGATATTAATTTGGGTATTGCATGTAGTGTCAATTCATGGAAAGGCGGGAGTAAATGCAGGCTATACTGTCTGCACATCTTTATTAGAATAACACACTTGCTCACAGCCACGGATTGGAATAATTTAAAATCCTGTCTGGAAATCACATATTGGGCTATGCACTAAAGCTACCTTTGAGTAGGTAGCTCAACAGATCTTGCTGAAGTTAAAGCCTGCCTGCACCTGGATTCGGACATGGATGCTGGAAATGGTCTCTGGCCGTGGCAATAAACTGCCTCTCTTGAGTCAGCTTGAGCCTTTCCTTGGTGGGCTGGGAAACTGCAAGGGGCTGTGGGGCAGCTTCAGAGGGGGTGGGTGGAGGTGTTGGTCACTTTGAGGGTATGAAGCCCTCTACAGAGGGGTCTGGACAGGCTGGATCAGTGGGCCGAGGGTTGTCAAGCTTTGGAACCGGCTGCCCAGGGAAGCCTGTGGCTGAAAAAGTATGATGTTGGTAGTGAAGAAGGAATAAGAATAAAACGACAGATGGAATATGTTTGCAGAGTCTAATTCCTTATATTTTGCTTTGCCAAAGAGAGTTGATTCTGACCCTGGTGACACATCCTGGAGAAGTGAAGAAGGGGGATTCGGGGTTAAAAGGAACCGACAGCTCTGAGCAGCTTCTTTGTATCCTGGGGGTATCCTCCTTTCCCCCACAGGGTCTCCAGTCCCTCTAGGACAGAGCTGCCCATCAGCCAGAGCTGCCGTGGTCAGAGGGACGCCTGGCCTCTGTTTGGCCGGGCGAGGCTGTTCCTCTGCAGAGAGAGAAGTGCAAAGACCATCTCCACTCCTGTTCCTCATGAGCCTTCTGTGCCCTCGTGGGCCTTGTGCATTGTGTGTGTCAGCCTGAGGAGCAGGGATTGTTCCTGAAAGTCCAGCATCCAGCACGGCATGGTCTTAGCCAGATGCTTATCTCATTTAGAGTGATAATGCTGAGGTGCTGAGCAGCTTCTTGTTGAAGGCCAAGGAAGAGGTGACCTCCAGAGAGCTCTGCAGGGGATTCCTAGAGAGGAAGGAGATGATCTGCTGGAGCTGAACCCTTTCAGCCTGCCTACAGGCACATCTGTGATCTCTGGTGGCAGCTGACTGGTGGCACTGGGCCAGCGAGCTCTGTGCTGGTGCTGGAGGCTATGCAGCAAGCAGGAATCTGTAGGAACCAGCGAGCTGTAGGTTTGTCCCCAGCGCTGCCGGGCTGGGACTGCTGCCCTCAGCACTTGGTGCTGCTGCACAGTTGCTCTCACAGCGTGTCACAGGCCGGCAGTACGGGGTTTGGGCAGGACGCTGCACGCGGGTTCGATCTCACACCTCCATGGGCCCAGGGGTGCTGGGCACCACTGCCCTCAACAGTTAGAAAGCCAGAGGAGCACATTGATGCCGCCCTAGTGGATGTGCTGGGACAAGTGAGCTCCAAGCTGCCACTGGAGGCTGTAAGGGGAAGCGGGAAGGTCAAGGGCACAGCCCCCAGGCCCACAGCAGGATAGGACAAAGCAATGTCACCGGCTTTCTTGGACCAAAGAGGCTCTGCCCAGCGCAGCCTGGGCACCCACTGCCAGGCCACCACCCCAGGGCATCCAGATGCTTTGCCTCTTACGGCTGCTTGGGCCAGCACAGCTGTGGCACTCCCAGCAAGCAATGAAGTTCTTCAAGTGGGAGCAGTGCTGGTGGGTGCCCTCGGCGGCGCAGGAGCAGCAGAAAAGCAGTTGCTGGGGCCTGGGAAAGCAGAGGGGTTCACGGCTCTGAGGACAAAGTGGTGGCAGCACAGCACTGTCCGGCAGAGCTCTCGTTCTTCGTCCTGCTGCTTGGAGCCCTGGGCAAGACAGACAGTGTGCAGAGCGCCGGGGCGCAACTTCAGCCACTCACCCCTCCTCCTCAGCCTGCTCCCTGCCCCTGGACAGCAGCACTCCCCGGCATCGCCGCGGCTGTGCCTCTGGTTGAGTGTGGCAAAATCCTGGGGGTCTCATTCTGGAAGTCTGATGGAGAAAGGGAAATGGATGAGCCCCTGCTGCCCCAGCATGAGGCAGGTGCCGGGCATCCTTGCTCTTCCCCCCTGCCCTCTTTACCAATCCTCAGAGAAGCCGAAGCTATGGGAAAATGACAGATAATGGGAAGGTGAGGGAAACCCTATTCCCCAGATTTTAGCTTACAGCTTGACGTGAAAAGTAGCCATGAAGCGGCTAAGAAGCAGTTTGCTGATCCCAAGAATGGAATGTGGTTGCCGTGGATAAGGCCCACCCTGCCTGGGCAGAATGTACTGTATCTCTGAAATGGAGAACGGGGCATCACAGAGGTGGTGCAGCCCTTCTCCGTTATCAGGATAACGATGGGCTGCTACAAGAAACCACATAGCTGCTACCAAGAAAGATGGATCCCTACTGCCGTGCCAGCAAAAATGGTGAAATCGTGTCCTCTAGGTGAACTTTGCTCATTAGAATGTCATTATAATACCAAAACACACCTCCATCCCAAAGGCTACCCACCTCCAAGGTGCGACCACTCCCCACTGGGCATGCGCCCGATATTTTGATGCCTGAACCTTTAAACGCGAAGCGAGAGATTTTTCATCCAATCAGAATAAAAAGAATGTATGACCAGAGTCACTCAAGCTCCACCTAAAAGTATAGAAACAATATAAAAAGTGGCGATTAAAAGGGGGATTTGGGGGAAGAAGACCATCATTGAAACTTTGGGATCGGTCGACGGGCTGAACCGATCTTCTCCCCCCCATAGGGACGCCTATTGGGTAAGAGCTCCGTGGTTTGTGCACTTGAATACTAACATCAGGCTAGCTATTAATAACCATTAGTGTTTAGGTGTGCTTGTGTGTTTAGCTTTGTGTGTGTATGTTCAGTGTTCGTTCTAAATCCATTTCACAGCCAATACCCTCTCAGCGGGATCATTCGAACCTGCATTTAGTCACGAATCTGCACAATGAACTATTATTGTTGATTTTGATACTGAAGGGATTTGTCTTTGTGTGACTGCTAGCGAGGGTCCCTGAACAGGTTCGGCGAATCTCCTCCAATCCTGTGGGCTGCCAAGAGGGACTTTGGTTCCAGTGACGCTGCCAGCGCGCCTGGCAGGCTGGCCAAGTTGTAAAGAACCCGAGGATGTTCCCCTTCTCCCTGACAGGAGCGTGGTGGGCAGGTTGGGTGACAGGAGTTTGTCTTTCTTGGGGAACTAGTGGGCTGGACAAATTGTAAAGGGTTTGGGAAACCCCCCTTCTGGGCCAGAAATTTTCTTTGTCTATCCTTCTGGCCCCCTGTTTTCGTGACACAAGCCCAGACTCAGGGGACTGCACGGGCACTCTCTGGCACGGCACAGCCCTTGCACCCTCCTGCCTTGTGAGGCAGGATGAGAGGAAAGCAACCTGACAGGGATGTGGATGCCCATGGTGAGCATCTCCCTCTGGAAGCGGTGCCTGTCCCTGCAGAGCGGGCACTGGAAGCCCGAAAAGCCACTGCGCACAGCCTGTCCCTGCAGAGACAGACGAGGAGCAGGAGTGAGGCCCTGGTGCTGCTGAGCGCCTGCCGTGCCACGGGGCCGAGGGAACGGCTCCGACCTGGATGCAGCCCCGGTGGAACCAGGCGTGTTGGCACGCCGGGCACACCACGGTGTCGTAGCCCCTTCTGTCCTCGACTGGGTCCATGCAGATGAGTCCAGTGCCTGCTGGGGCCGGTGCTGCCAGCAGAACGAGCTGTGGGGAAGAGGAGAGGGCTGGCTGAGGCGAGAAGGGCTGGCAGCTTGCACGGCGGCGACGGGGAAGGGACAGGAGGTACCTGTGCTAGCAAAGTACTGGGTGACACGTCCACCCACCACGGCACAGGAGATGGAATGTGCAGACACAGCCCCCCCGGCAGTGGATGGTGGCCCCTCTCTCCCCGCAGATGAAGCACTCCTGCAGAGGGCACAGCAGCCCCCATCAGCAGCAGCCTCAGGGCCTCCACAGCCAGCCTCATGCCCTGGGCAGTGCCCAGTGTGCAGCCACTGCTGTGTCACAGCGTGCACATCTTCCAGGCAGACGAGGCTCCAGTGCTGGAGTCTCTGTGGAGCTGCTGGGAGCGAGACTTTTGTGCTGCAGCTGCTTGGAAGGGCTGGGATTTCTTTGTCACGCTGTGGACTAAACACCTGCCAGCCTCTCCTGGCACCAGTCCCCCTGTTCCTGTCCGTTCCGCACCTTCTGCTCAGCCCACTGGCTTGCCTGTCCAATGTGCCGCAGGCAAAATCCCACCCATCCACCTGGGAAGACCCCTACTGGAGGAAGCAGGGAGGCAAGAAGCTGCAGAAGAGAACAGACGTGCTGATGAGGAGAGCGTGGCAGGGATTGTCTGTGGGAACGCGGGAGGGACCACGGAGAACTCACCACGCAGAACTTATGGGCACAGAGTTCTCACTGTTCCTGTTCGGGCCCGCAGATGGTGGGCACAACACGCAAGCTCCGGGGGAGAGAGCCAGCGGCCCCGGGCATGAGCACGTCTGCAGGGCACAGGGACCTGCTCCCTCCCTGCCCGGCTGGCTGGCCTTCCTCACGGGGTCATGGCCGGAACAGGTGTCCCAGCAGGTGCCCACTGCCCAGCCTGGGTCCTGCTTGCTGAGGAGGGTCCCTGCCCCGGGGCGCTTGGGCAGCTCCTGCCTCCCCCTGCCACCGCTCTTGGTCTCATGCTAATGGCCCAGACGACCCCTCTGCCAGGCTGCAGGAGGGATGCTTTGCTCTTATCCTTCTCCTCCATCACACCAGGGTCTCTCTGCCCTGTCCAACAGGGCGCACGTCACCAGAGCGTTGGGAGTCGTGTCCCAGCAGTGCTGGACTGTGCCTTCCAAACACTTTTGAACAACTCTGAGGGAGAAGCAGGACAGGGTGAGCCTTCAGCACAGCACCAGAGCCCCTAGGTGTGGTGTCCCCTGCTCCCTCGATGGCCCCACACCAGCCCCATCCCTGCTCTGCCTTCTCCTCACCTCGCCAGGTCACACTGACCAGCGTCCTGTGCCCAACATTCCGTTTTGTCGGTGTGGTCCCGTGGGCCACAGTGGCCACCATGACAACAGCACCCCTGTCACATTGAAATAAATTTATCATCTCTAATGGCACTATTTGAAAAAACTATAAAAGATTTGTGTCTTCATATAGCCTAAAGAAGTGCCAAAAACTTAGGAGAGCCCTTTTGGCCAACATTAAAACTCTACTTCCTTGATACTGAAATTCATCTCAGCGAGGAGATACACTTTCAGAAACAGTGCTGTTTTATATACGTTCATGTTTTTTAGCTTCTGCTTTTTTTCCCAGCATGCCAAGTGCAAGATAAATCTCATGTTTGCAGCCCAAATGTGTTTTAAAGCCTGCCCTTATTTTTGTCAGCTCTTTATATATAGTATATAAAATGGATAGGATTAAATAATTGGCATTTGCTAGGTCCCTCAGATACCTTTATTAGCTTTATTACATAATTATTTTTTACCCCCTATTCTGTGTTTGCGTGCATTCTTGGCAGTTCCTGCAATCACTTTGCTTACAAAAGAACTTTGATTTGTTCTGTATTCAATTACAACTTCTAGTTAATGAACTTTCCACCAGCTGGTGCTGAAATACATTCACTGGTATGGCCTTTAGACCACAGAATGTGTTCTTCCCCAGTAGTGACACCTTACGAATTAGTATGCAATGATAAGCATGTAATAAATTTAACATAGGTATATAAGGATATTTATTAACCCTTCAGTTTTCCAAGGTTTCAGCTTTTGTCTTACTGTATAATCTAATCTGAGAGAGGAAGAAGGTTTATTTTACATTGGTATATGGTCTTCCATGTGACATACATTTAAACATGGCTATGTGGCTCATAGGATTTATGTAGTCTCTACTGTTCTTATGTACCTATCAAATCATATCACCAAGAGTCAAATTACAGCTTGTTCTGGCAATAGATACAACAGCCAGACATGGCAGTGTGAAGAGACACGATCATTGTCTGACACAAATCTTGCCTGTCTTAAGATCTGTGACAAATAAAAGATTTGAAAGAAACTTGAATTTGTACCTTTTTTTCTTTTTTGTTTTTTCCTGACATAACTTTACACTGCTAAAAGTATGTAATGTTGTATTTACTTTGGAAGGATTTCAATATGATTTTTCCCTGTCTGGATTCTAGGTGTTTCAAACGCAAGAATATATTCTGTTTTATCTCCAGTAAAAGAACTTCTGGAAATCCTGGAAATTCTTGTTGAGAAATGCCTTCCAAATTAATTTCTTAGGAATTCAGATTTACTTAAATCAATTTTCCCTAGGACAAAAAGAAAGACTTTTTTTCATAAATCCAAAACATGTACCTGTATCTTCTAGCCTGAAAACAATGACAATCTCCTACCTTCCTTCTCACCGCAAGAGTTCATTTAGCAGACAACCATTAAGTAAATTAATGCTGAAATTGACAGTATGAGCCCACAATTGTCAAGAAGCTTTTTTGGAACTGCTGGAAAGCAAAACCCAGTATGTGGTGGGTCGACCTTGGCTGGATGTCAGGTGCCCACCAAGCCACTCTCTCACTCTCCCTCCTCAGCTGTCAAGGGATAGAAAAATAGGACAAAAGGGTTGTGAGTTAAGGACAGGGAGAGATCACTCACCAATTACCATCATGGGCAAAACAGACTCATCTCAGGGAAATTGATGTAATTTATTGCCAGACAGAAGTTGGATTACGATAATGACAAATAAAACTAAATCTTAAAAATACCTTCCCTCCACCCCTCCTTCTTTCCAGGCTCAACTTCACTCCGATTCTCTCCACCTGCTCCCCGCAGTGGCTCAGGGGGACAGGGAAGGAGTGTTGCAGTCAGTTCATCACACGTCTCTGCTGCTCCTTCCTCCTCACTCCCTGCTCCAGCATGGGGTCACTTCTGTGGGAGACAGTCCTCCACCAAATTCTCCAATGTGGGTATGATGGGATGACCTTGGCTAGACACCGGGTCTCCCCAAGCCATTCTATCACTCCCCTCCTCAGCAGGACAGGACAAGCAGAAAATGAAGATGGAAAAAACTCATGAGTCAAGATAAAGGCAGTTTAATAAAGCAAAAGCAAAGGGAAACAAAAGACTTATTCTTTAAGTCACATCAGCAGGCAGTGTCCAGCCACTTCCTGGGAAGCAGGGTTCACTTAGACCAGCTGCCCTGGCTGTGTCCCCCTCCCAAGATCTTGCCCAGCCTACTGGAGACGGCTGCAGAGCCAGGCTTGATGCTGTGCGAGCACTGATCAGCAGGAGCCAAAACACTGGTGCGTTACCAGCAGCTTTCTAGCTACCAGTGCACAGCACAGCGCTATGAGGGCTGCTGTGGGGAAAATTAACTCCATCCCTGCCAGACCCAATACAGAGGGTCATTACCACAGGCTGCAGTTCTTCACGAACCGCTCCAGCTTGGCTCCCTTCCACAGAGTGCAGTCCCTCCAGAACAGACTGCTCCAGCATGGATCCACCAAGAGTCACAAGTCCTGTCAGCAAGCCTGCTCCAGTGTAGACTCTATCCCCATGGTTCCAGAGGTCCTGCCAGGAGCCTGCTCCAGTGCAGGGTCCCTCCACAGCTGCAGGTGGGTATGTGCTCCATAGGGGACCTCCATGGGCTGCAGGGGTCAGCCTGCCTCGCCATGGTCTTCACCAGGGGCTGCAGGGGAATCTCTGCTCCGGTGCCTGGAGCACCTCCTCCTTTCTTTCTTCACTGACCTTGGGGTCTGCAGAGTGGTTTCTTCCACGTATTCTCACGCCTCTTTCAGCTGCTGTCACACAGCAGTTTTTTCCCCTTCTTTAATATGTTATCATGGAGGTGCTACCACCATTGCTGCTGGGCTCAGCTTTGGCCAGCAGCAAGTCTGCCTTGGAGCCAGCTGGCATTGACTGTGTTGGACATAGGGGAAGCTTCTAGGAGCTTCACACAGAAGCCCCACCTGCAGTCCCCCCCCTACCAATTGGTAGCAGTTTGCCAATGCAAACCAGTTGGTTTGTCATGCAAACCCAATACACAGTATTACAGATACCTTTGACACCCTTAGATTGAAATGTGTCCTAGTCACGTTTCAGGAATACATCATGTGTGGATTTTTAAGTTCTCTTAGATATCAATGAGTTATAATTATATGCAAATAAAGCTCTACTTATTCAGAGTTTTATTTCAACATATTGATATTTTCTTCATCTTTGTACATAAAACAAATCTTTATTAAAAAAATAGTATATATTTTATAATTTTAGGACAATAATAGTAATTTCACAAGTATATATACAAATATATAGATATAGATAGATTAGATAGAAGGATAGGTAGAGAGATAGATAGATAGACAGATAGAAAGAAGGAAAAGGCATGTGATGCACCCTTGAGGTGTATATATATATATGCCTTTTGAATTAACAGATTTTATTCATATATGAAAATGAACATAACGATGCTTAAATAGAAACTCGCCATATATGTTTGCTAACTCCAAGTTGAGCAGTACCATATAAATAAGAAATACTGAGCTATGGCATTAATTACCTTAATTCACCATAGCCATTTGATCAACTTTCTACTTTTTATTACAAAGTGAGTAAGTCAACACTGCAGACGACTTCAGCTGTTGAAAGTTGTCTGAAGCCCATTGAGCATGAACCGGGCTGCTGAATAATGCAGACAAGATAATGAACTAGAGATAAATGATCCCAAGTGGGCCCCTGCTGAGTGCCAGGAGAATATGTTTATTCAGTAGATTTATTATCTTAACATCTTTTTGCAGTGACCTCCAATTTAGAGGAAATACCTGAAACATTTGTAATGCGTGGTTTTATTTGTTACGGCAGGACTATGTTCTTATTATTTAACTGGAGCAGCTGTGAGTAGTTGTCTGTTGAAGATGTAGAATCAGTTTGCTAAATTCTTCTTTCAGGTACGTAAAACTAATTAAAACAGATTTTAAGTAGGAATCTCAGTCAAACCAGGCCAGACAAACAGTTAAGACTGGCCAATTATCTTCAGAGCAACAAACCCAATAACTTCTGCAAAGGTTGTTTTTTGAGGCTTACTCTTCTTAACAGAAAAACCTTACTTTACAAACACTATTACTTTTATTTGTTTTATGTCTACACCTACTGTTCTGATATAGAAACACAGGAAGTTGTAAAGAGTTGCTTAATGCAGATCGTCAGGACTTTCGTACAGAATTAACAGGTGTTGGTGTGCTTGAACGTTGTACATTAGTGTCACCAGCTGCATTAAGGTTCATTCACCAGAGACTCCTGGGACAGAAGCTGCTTTACTTCACCCTTCACAGGTACAATGTAAGTCACACTCAGAAAGGCATTGCAGATTGGAACGTCAATTCTCTGTATTTTTCTTCTAACTCCATAAACTACTTCATGTCTCTTGTTTTATAGCATTCTCTGCCCTCAGACAGCTCCGAGGTGTACACCACCTTCCTCTTCAGTTCTCAGAAAAGCTTCCTCCCCAGCAGTGGGACTCTTGGCAGAGAAAAAAAAATTGCAGTTAGGCCTTCTACTAGTTAATGGTTCATCAGCAAGAGAGCTGGTCTTAAAGATCTTGAATGGGTCCAGAAGATAAGTTTTCCTCAAGTTCTGCAGTACACTACAATCACATTTCTATGAACATGTGGGATTAACTCTAGGATTTTAGATTTACAGAGAAAATTTGTTGCAGGACATCTTACCTTTTAACAGCATCATTTAAATTACACAGCTTTACAATATAATCTTGGATTCTTCTTCTCTAGGCTAAGACACAGGAACTCCAAACAAAGGACATATGCTAGGACTAGAGTACCACTGGTTTTGTGTTATTGGGTATTTTTCGGCGGCTAGTGCAAAAAGCAACAGAGGGTTACCCTTCTTGGGTACCCTTTCAACTTCCAGTTAAACCTGAGAGCCTTCTGCAATGAGATGACTACCTTGGTGGATAAGAGGGGAGCAGTGCATGCTGTTTACCTCAACATCAGTAAGGCGTTTGACAGGGTCTCTTGTAGCAGCCTCATAAACAAGCCTACGATGTACAGGTTAGTTAAGTGAACAGTGAGATAGATTGAAAACCAGGTGAGCGGCCGGGCCCAGAGGGTTGTGAACACTAGTGGTTTACCTCAGCGGACAATACTGGGGCCAGTACTGTTTAACGTGTCATCAGTGACCCAGACACTGAGACAGACTGCACCCTCAGCAGTTTGCAAATGACACAAAACTGGAAGGCATAGCAGATACACCAGAGAGACAAAGACATACTGGAAAAACTGGCTGCGAGGAGTGCTATGAACTTCAAAAAGGAGGAGTACAAACATTTGTCCTTTGGGAGCAACAGCGCCGTGCACCAGCACACGCTGGGGGCTGCTCAGGTAGAAAGCATCTTTGCAGAAAAGGATCTGAAGGTCCTGATGAACACCAAGCTCAACAAGAGCCAACAGCCTCTGGAGCTACAACAGACAGACTGCTGCCAGCAGATCGAGTGACGTGATGCTTTCTCTCTACTCAGCCCTGGTGATACATCTGGAGAGCTAGGTACAGTGCCGGACTCCCCAGTGAAGGGGAGATATGGACATAGTGGAGTGAGTGCAGTGCAGGGCCACAAAGGTGATAAAAGGGTGGAGCAACTTTCATGTGAGGAGAGTCTGAGGGAGCTGGGACTGTCCAGCCTGGAGAGGAGAAGGCACAGGGAGTTCTTACCCATGTATGTAAATGCCTCATCGGAGGGAATGAAGAAAAGGGAGCCAGACTCTTCTTACTGGTGCCCACTGACAGGACAAGAGGTGAGGGGCACAAATTAAAAAACATGGCATTTCATCCGAATACAAGAAAACATTTTTATATTACGGGCATGGCCAAACACTGGCTGAGGTTGCCCTGAGAGGTTGTGGAGGTCTGTTCTGCGGAGATACACAAATCCCAACTGGACGTGGTCCTGGGCAACCTGCTGTAGGTGACCCCAGCTGAGCAGAGGGTTGCATAAGGTGATCTCAAGAAGTCCTTTCCTTCCTCAATGATTCTGTGATTCTGAGGAAAACTCTGGGAAAGGCAGGACAATATGCTTTTTTCCTTGCTTACATGCAGCATGGGTGCGCTGCTCTTGCTTTGGAAAACAGAAGCTTAGCTACTCACTTCTCTGGGTAGTAGTGATGCAGGTATTTGTGAGGGTCTGGTTTTGTGGTGAGGAGGAAGGAAGAGAAGAAGAGGGAAAAGGAATATGTATTTTTAGTTCATTTTTTTTTATACTGCACAAGGCTATCACCAGTTTTTATCAACATGACACATATTTCAGTATATTAATGGTATTCAACAAGTTCATATGAACCCTTACGTACTGAACAATTAGTGTGTTTTAATATTGAAATGAGAAAGTATTATTTTATGTGGCACTCAACATGTATTCATAAATAATCATGCATACAAACATATTAAGTCACTTAGAACTGTAATTAGTAATTTTCAAGTCCTGGCAACCAGCAGGGTTCAACTGGAATATACTGTTTGGCCTACTTGGCCTCAATAAAACTTTCAAAGAAGGGGCAGCATGTCCTTTTTAATCTGCTTCTCAATGGCTAGTAGTAAATAAATGAACATGAGATTGGCGGGTATGACAAATTAATATGCACACTGACAACTTATAAACACAGCATCACTTAGGGAATTACTATATGAATATATACAAGCAATTATATGTTTTAAATTATTTATTTCATTTTCCAAATAATATACCACTGAAGTGCAATTTGATAAAGAAAAGAGAATACAGATACAATATTATATCAACTTTTTACTGAACTTATTAAGTGGAGGACCTCTTAATGAGGAAGTTAATGAATGAAGCAGTTCATTATGGCTAAGCATTCTTTGTGGTCGTTAAGAATTTGTCAGCATAGACCTGCCATCGTAAGTTTAATTATGATTAATATCTTATCTTGAATTCCATCTCCATTCATATCTCAGAAACAAATGCAAACCCTATTACATGAGCAAAGTTCATAAAATAGGGTGAGCTGCTGATGACCTTATATTTTATTCATCTTCACATTCATATTTATCAGTTTTTACAAGAACTGAAGTCAATCTTAGGATTTTTTTTTAAAACGAATACATTTATTCGTGGTATGTTATACAATCTCGTACTTCTTAGAAGCAGTTCGAGATGAACAATCTCAACAGCTTTATTACGCTTTTTCAAATGCAGTTACGACTACCTTATGGCAGTTTGCATAAGGAGAATTACTATCTAAGTCTCTAAGATTTACTGTAAGTAATACTCACTAGACTGTGTAATTTAAACTGAGTTTATTTAGCCAAAGCTCCCATAAACATCAGTGCAAATTTTATTTTGGCTGTAATCAAGGTTTAGTCTGTTAGTTCTACTGATTCATGTGTGCATGAATTGATGTGTGGGGAGTATGTGTGTTTCTAAGCGCCTGTCAGTCATCAACGGCCCATAATGCCCAGTATTTGACCCTATATTGCATCAGCTACGTCTGAAATAGTTCACACACTGACTTTTGCTGTATTATGCAGATTTCATTAATGTTATGATTTCATTCTTTTTTTTTTCTTAACAAAATGACTAAAAAATTTGTATGGTCAGACTCTCCATCTGTAATTCCTCCTCCCTTTTTTCAACACCTTGGCTAATTTCAGCCAAGCCTCCACCTTTCCAGAGAATTACAGCTCTCAGAAGTTTGAAATCTCTTCAACATTCACGATGACTGGTGGCTGAATGAAAAACTCGGCAAAGATACCGGCGTGACAGGCTCCATGGACTGTAGGATACAAACCCGTAGTGCCCCAGCTTTAGTGTTTCCAGTGCTCACACAAAACCCTGTATTTTCTTATGGATTTCAAAACAGATTATTCTGCCATTTCTAAAAAAGAGCCCAGGGTAAAATATGATGTTTTGTCTCTGTTAAGGAATTTAATACGATGTTTGTTGGAGTAGCGGTGATTCTTGATTAAAGCTCCTGAGAATGCCCATGTTGTCACACGACAGCGTCCTGTCTATGATTAGCCCGTGTCTGGGGCTGAACTACCGCAGCTGCTCTATCACCTGAAGGCCCCTCCCCAGCCAGGAAGAGGGATCAGGACAAGGAGAGGAGACCCACGGGTTGAAATGAAAACGGGTTTAATGACACAGACAAACTAATACCCAATGCCAGTATAAAGCAGACAAAGTTGTACTCAGCCCAGCGAATGTCACAAGAAGCAGAGGGCAGACCGCAGGAGAAGGAAGGGGAGCAGGGTCGGGAGGAGGCAAAGTAAGAGCAGGAAGCCAAGCAAGAAGCACCTCTCCTGGGCAAACCTCTCCCTTTACGAGCGATCCCTTTTGGGTCTGGGGTACACCTGTGAGCCAGCTCGGGTCGGCTGCCCTGGCTGGCTCCGAACTGCTGACGGCCTGCAGACCCTGGCAGGACTACGACTCTGTCCCAGCAAATGCAGGGTACGTACTTTTAAAAATTTATTTGTTTTCATCCATTGCACGAGTAGCATGTCCCATAAATGAATCAGGATTACATGGTAACGGTTCAGGCTTATTAAACATCATCCTTATTAGCTGCAGAAGTTAGGCAGATCATCAGGAGAAAAACGTGTGGTTGCTAAGTGAGGAAAGGCTGTTTCCAGGGAATAGGACTAAATTCCACCCTGTTCTCTTTTCTGGAGCCTCTGAGATGACCCCGGAAGAAACCACTGTCAGCATCCTCATTGATGGCCATTTGCTAAGGATTCCTCACATTTGAGATACGTGGGTACTTAGTCTGAAATTTGAGTCAGGTAAGAACATAGCAGATTATTTTGAAACAATGAAATAAAAAAATTTCATCTAATTCTCATATGTATTAGCATAAGCCAATAGTAATATGAATATAAAAATATGGTTTCATAGAAAAAAATTAATGGAAAATAATTAATGGATACTATCCCATCATTCTCTGTATCCAGAACAACCTTTTGATGTCAGTATTTGAGGAAAGGTGCTTAAATTTATCTAACTGAAGACTTATCTAAATTTACCTACATCAGGAGAATCTTTTTCAGTCACAAGCATTTATGCTGTTCTTTGCAGTGTTTATGAGGTGTTCTTCAACACCAAAATATTGTGAGTTCAGTTCTACTTGAACCAGCTGTGTGAGTAGAAGGGAAGCCCAAAATCTTGTGAAATCCAGCAAATAATTCTTTCTTTTGCATTTTTTTTCCATAAAAGTGGAGAATTTAAATGTTCCTGACCATTTGAAGACCAACTTATTTCACTTCAAATCCCCAGTATAACCAGAGACAAGTGTATCTCATAAATGTATAAGTCTGTGAAATCAAAATAAATAGTCTGTGTGAGTGAAAGATTTGAAAGACCACATTTTAATTATGATTTCCCATAGGTATTTGGGGTCATATGTTTAAGAGTGTGTGATGTACTTAAAAGTTATATCTTTCAGCAGTCTCCACTACTGACTTCATGAGTCTGCCCTTTTGAAAAGCACCCTCTATCATATTTATGACATTGTCTTACTTAAACTAGGTACTAATTTAAGTCTGCTGAAGACTTGCCTGTACTCCTGTGACTGTCACAGCAGTGAATCCCATGGGGTTTGAGCAATGGTTTCTGTGCTGTATTGGTCACTCGTAGCTCACTTCCAGGTCGTATCTGCGTCTTGTCACACTCTCTCCCTCATATTTCCAGGGTACTTTCTTTCTACAGCTGCCTCTCTTTCTTTCTTCTCATTCATATTGATTAGCACAAGATCATCCTCTCACTTTCTTTAGTTTCTGCACAACATTGCTGCTAACTTCTGTTTAAAGAAGCTTAAAATCTCATCTTAAATTCTTTATGCCTGCTTTCCACACATTGTATCAAATCTCAAACCTTCCTTGGCTTACTCTTTTCCTGTATTACTCCCTTTTCCTTCCACTCTGCCAGTGCTCACAAGCACTTATATTAATCAGATTTTGATATAACGATTCTTCCTCATCACAAATGTATCTTCCTATATGCATTATTCAACATCCCTGTTACAACCCGTGAGAACCCTACCTTATCTACATTCAGGTTACCTCTAAGGCTCACTTTGACTATTTGCTTTATAGCAATTTTTAATAAATTTTAATTTTATATTTTTTATAATTATATAGATCTTCTTTTACTTGTATGAATAGTATGCAATTTGTCTATGGTTGTTCCCCTTCTGATCTCTGTCTGTCGGTAACAGGCTCTTCAGATCAAGGCTGTCTCAGGTATCCAGTTGGCTTTATTCATCCTATTGCTGGAATCATTTTAATGACAAAGTAACTTAACTACCTAATGAAACCATCATCACTCTACTTTTATGGAAATATGAAATACATTATGCTAAGAGGCATTTCCAAAAGACAAAAAAAAATAATTAGGGCATACACCTTTCTCCTGTTTATTCACGTAAGATCTCTAGTTTATGTTAACTTGTATAAAAAAAGTCCATCTCTAATGTTAGTCATGGACAATTCAAAAAATATACAGGCCTAAACGTGACTGCAAGTTAGAAAAAAATAATTTCCTGGGATCAGATTCTCCCTTGCTGACATTTGCTGCAGCCACTTATATTTGTACAAGATGAGCGTGAGCCGGCACTGAAGAGGAGCTCTGCATTCGCTTTCATTGCTGGCCATCCGTACCGTATTTTGTCCCGGAATAAATAGCTTTAAAAGGTCATGAATCAACACCCTGAGAAAAGTCTAGATTACCCACAGTGATCTAGTCCTGCTTATGTTTACAGGGTTTTTCATTCTGGAGTCCCTTTCTGCAGAGCTTATTAGAAGAACAGAGAGAACTGAGTCTAAAGGGAGGCCTTTCAGCCACAGCCGCAGAGGCAAGATCTGTTGTATTGGCAGAACTATTGGAAGTGACAGTTCCTGTATGCTGATGCTAGGAGGTATCCAAATCAGAAATATCAAAAATCCAAATCAATCAATAGACAATGATGAACATGGCTGATGAACATGAACATGAACCGCAGCCTAACTTTTCAGTCCTCGCTCAAATAGAACCTCTGTTTGCTCAGTATTTACTGGGATTATGACTTCTCTCTCCATTGCTCCGGTTTAGCACCTCTTTATGGGTTTCTGTTTAACAAGGTGTAAGTATTTGAGTATTATTTGGATACACATAGCTAGGAATGGTTTCACAGAAGAATGTGTATGCCGGGACCAGGTAGCAGAATCCAGAGCCCTGTATTTAGGTGTCAAACGTCCTCACAGAAAATTCTTCCTACAAATGGGATACACAGCCAGTGATGACACCTTACATAACCAGGGATGACCAACTGTTAAGTTCAGTTCCGTTATTCTGTGGCTGGAGGTGATGTCTGTCCTGGCTTCCAACAACTCTGTGATACAGCATTCACTCAGACCTCGTTCAATTCCTGTGTAAGGGGAGTGAAATCCCTCGTTTTCCTGGATCGTGCTCTTAATTAGTTGTCCCACACAGCGCAGAGCAGTAAGACAACCCCTGGGTGGCTGAAATTCTGTTGGCTAGGCATTAGACCAGCCAGATGCAGGGACACGGCAAAGTGCTCAGTCCTAGCTCTTGCCACCTTTAAGGACTTTGCTCCTTTTTTATTATGTGCGTGGGGAGTAAAGACCAAAACCCTTTCCCCACTAGGTCAAAGATTCCCGAACTCAGTTATATTGTTAACATCCCCTAGCAGCCAGGGCATGTGACAGAAACTGGTGTTGAGGCCAAGAAAAAAAGCAGCAGATTCACCCATTGAGTGGAAAATGAGGCAATCCTGAGGAGGCACTAGCAGTTCCCGGTTACACTGCTCTGCTCAGAGGTAACGTCAGCACCTTGGCAGCTTTCCTTCACTCCCTCTCCCGTTCCTGGATGCCACCACATGTGTGACAGAGGCCAGCCTCTGGGCCACTCTGAAGTGGTCCCCAGCTGATGGCAGTACAGGTATTGCAGCATGGCACAACCTGCACAATTTTTTATTTTGCTGTTTGATCGAATTCTCCCATGAAGTCCCATACACTACAAATTACAACTAGATAAACTGTATCTCTATCTACAATATTTATGTTGTTTTCGTAACAAGATGTGGGATTATCTAATGAACTAGTATAATGCTGATGCAAATGTTTTCCTCTACCTATTAAGAAGGGACAGCTCTACTCCTTATTCTGAGTGGCTGAATATGCTTGATCCCCAGAAAATTGTGTCTCTGTGCCAGAAGTGCAGAACATATCGCCAGTTCTGCATGTAGCACTAACAAATGTTTTTCACCAAACCAGGATACCGGTCCAACTCCTGCTGAAGTCAGTGGGACTTGTGCTTTTGATGTCTGTAGGAACAGTAGCAGAGCTATGGCATTTCCTTGCCTAGAACTCTATTTATTCTGACCATTGTAGGGAATATTTTTAAACTTCTGTTCCAAAAAACACGGAATCACTGTTGTAGACTGGCACAGATGGACCAGTGCTCCAGTCAAAGCTTTTTTACATCTAAAAGACACAGTGGAAAAAAGACTACAGACAATGACACAGCACAGAATCTAGGTTGTATTTAGGCAGCTATTCCTCAATTTTAGACAGCTTCCTTCGTTGTTCAATATTTGCTTTATGATCATCAGGAAGGTAGTTGTGCAAGCCAGTAATGTTTCTCATGGGGATGCTGTCAGAAGCATAACCCACTAATAAGCATAAATTAGAGTATAACTCATGTTAACCTCACACTGGAAAGCAGAAAAAAAAAAGAGAGAGAGAGAGAGAATGTGTCTCTTGAAATAAACTTTAATAGCCATTAAAAAGGACTGTAAAAGGGGAAATAATGTGTAATTGAAAGAGCCTATGGATGGTGTTTATTTGTGCTGGTAATATAAAATAGATGTCAAGCACTGGAGAGAAAAAATTAAAAAAAAAAGAGATTTTCTGCTTCGAACCCATTAACTGTCAGTGTGGAGCGTTAGTCTGCATGATATTTAAACACACAATAAAACCATAGTTTTGGTACTGGAATGGTGAGAAGTGGTATTAGGAGCAGGATTATAAAAGTTCCAGTAATGGGTACTTTTCTGAAGTCTATTCTCTCAAGTTAATGAGATTATCAATATGATGCATATCAGAATGCATTTTAAAGAGAAACAGGTTTTAGATTTGTGATGATAAAGAAGGACTTTGAACTTTGGCAGTTCACACTCGCAAAAGGCA
The DNA here is from genome assembly GCA_009769605.1 of Bucorvus abyssinicus. Classification (NCBI taxonomy): domain Eukaryota; kingdom Metazoa; phylum Chordata; class Aves; order Bucerotiformes; family Bucorvidae; genus Bucorvus; species Bucorvus abyssinicus. The sequence goes on from CM020063.1 coordinate 80,512,695, forward strand.
AAGAAAAAAAATTGTGGCTAGTGGGGAAGGCAGAGTTCAGTAGTTTTGAATGACTCGAGTTAGCAGCACTCTGCCTTGAACTAAATTGATTTTATGCACTGACGAGGCAACAGACAGAACGGAACATTTATCTTGTATATTGTGTTTTGATGAAAGTGGAAGAGCAAATTGCTCTGCTTTTGGTTCATGGCAATGATTACTAAGCATAAAGATGCCTGAGTCGGTAAGCTGTGTGTGTTTTACTTTTGCATACTCCTGCATTCTTTTAGGGAATCCATTCCATGATGAAACAGAAGGACCCGTGTATTTAACTTCCACCTGGACAGGCTGTTTTATGTGCTTCTGCAGTGCACCTCCATTCCCCACATGGGCACAAACAGAGTTTCAGTTTATTTATGAGGAGAACAAAAGCCTAATGTTTCAATGGACTTCAGCACAAAATTCTTACGTTACAAAATTCACTAGAAAATAATGTGGATAATTTGTTTATGGATAATTTTGCAAAGTAGTTGTTTTGCAAAAGAATAAATTTCTGGCTTTATAGGGTAAAATGCAGAAATTGTATCTGTCCTCAATCAGTCCCTCAGTTAGGTGTTTCAAGGTAATTCATTCCAGAACTGTTGCTCCACCATTAGCTTGGTGGAATTTTTCAGCAGACGTGTTTGCACATAGGGTCAATTCCCATTTTTATAGCTCTCTCCTTGCTGCAGGGAGAGTTTTGCAAACGTTGTGTGTCTTTACCCGTTTAATTCTCTTCAGGTAGTCTCCATGCTTCAAAGCTGTCTTCTGTTCCACGTTCTAAAGGTTTGTTATTTTAACTGCAAGACTACAATACTTGAAGACAAATTATCATGTTCATGTTTGCTACTTGTCTCATCCAGCTAACCTGATTAGTTGCTGTTAAAGTGAGTGTATTACTAATACTCATCCTTCAAGGCGAGTGAAAAGGGTAGCCTGTAACTTCAGTGGGGCCACTGGGAATATATCTGACCTTACACCTCCAATCCTGACATTGTTTGACCATATCCCACAACTAGTGAATTTCAATTATTTGTTCAGAGGAGCCATTCATAATTGCCTGGTGTAAGCCTGTCTTTAGGATGCAAAGCAGAAAACAATGAAAATGCTACACTGGCAAATTAGAACAGCAGCACTTAAACGTATAAATTAAATGGGCCTCTTTTCACAGCTTTCTCTTTTTATTCTGAGAGGCCTCAGTCTGGTGACATCAAAGACAGGATTATGTGAGAAGATAAAAACTTGATCTAATGTCCATGTTTGAAGTCATGAAAGTCCTCTTCTCTCCAAGCCAAAACAACCCTCCTTATAACACAATGAGCTCGAGTCCAGGTGCAGGGAGGGGAGGTTTTGGCAAGGCACTGGGGATATCTCAGAGAAGCCAAAGAGTTGTACATCAAGACATAATCTTCCCAAATGCACTGAAAGATTGGATGTAGGCTTTGGAAGCTTTGTCCTGTTGATTAATTTGTTAAATCTTCCTTTTAATTGAAGAATGCTATTATGCATGTGGCTGGATTGGCCTTTAATGAGAGTTCAACCTGTTTTACCTACTTACAGGGAAAACTACGTCATGATCTATGAGGAAGAAACAAGGGAATGCTAAAACGCGATGTGATCCAACAGTACGCGGAGATCATATGTTGTTAGCTTCTGTGCTTGTTATGTTACATTTCTGATGTATCTGATACGTTGCCTACAGATTACTAAAGGATCTAGAATGTAAGGCAAAACGATGGGCTCGTTATATTTTGAAACTTGTCCCCCTCAGCAACAGAGTCTTCTTACATTCAAATATTCTTTCATGTGGTGAAATGATCTGCTCTGAGTCTCTAAAAATTGTCTTGTAATTTTCACCTTGTAAAGGTGTACAGTTTCAGTGCTTTGTAACGAAGACTTTGTTTTAACATGAACATCTCCAGATGCTCTTGAAAGTTCTTGCTCTTAAAACAATAAAACAACTACTATGCCTTTGGACAGCCTCTCAAAGGACCAAAGCAAGTGTTTCTGTCCATCTTAAAATGCGTGCCAATTGCTGTGAGATTTTATAAACATCAGATACTCGTGAGAATGTTTGCTGTTTTCACAATCTATGATCCTGCTATATGGTCATCTCTTCACCCTGTGTTTTCAGCCTATGACACATATTTGCTAACAGAAGAGATATAGAGATAGCAGTCTCTCAGATCCTAACTATAGACAATCAGATGCACCAACCCATGTGAAAAACAGGGTATTAATATACCATATGTCTGTTATTCCCCAGAGCCTCAATTCCAGCTTTGAACAATTTGCAGTAATTTTATCATATTCAATTCTACTTTACTGGCGAGAGAAGATTTCTGGTAGTGTATTTACAATAACTTTAAAATAATGTATCTATTATAAGTGTTACTACTGTTTATTTACCTTATCTACATGCTTCCAGACAAATAGTTGTGTTTTTATAGAAGTATTGGAACAAATATCTTTCACTCAATTTGAATTATGATGGCAAGTTGAACACTGTTATTCAACAATCTGATTTTATGCTGGTTTTATGTGTATGATCTGTGTAGCTACGTATTTTGATGGCTATAAAGTAGTTTAATTTCTTGGTTTTATAGTTGTATCCTGGTATATATATAATTTCTAACTGCCAATTCCCAAACTCCCTGCCTAGCTATATCTATTGCTCGTAAGGTCATTTATCCTTTCTCCTACCGAGTTTAAGTCATTAAATGCATCCTTCCCTTTTCATTTGTAAAACGTTTAGAATTAGATACTCTGTTGAATGGAAAGCTTTATTAGTGCAAGTTTCACAGAAGAGTCATTAGTAGCATCTTTGTTAAATTTGTCCCTGACAGACAGGATACAGTTTTGAATGTTACTTCGTGATGCAGGACAGACAAATCAGTGCTAATTCTATAGGCAGGTAGAATAATAATTAGATTTTACCAGGATACATAATCCATTAGAATATGTGTTTCCCAATGGTCTTACTGCTATGGCATAACACTCAAGTCAGTCTTAGAGGTGGATGTTTTCTTCAGATCTGGCTTCCAGGCAGCATAGTGATGCTAAAGTGATTGGGTAAGTACAAAGAAAGGTTTTCATTACTTGACGGTGGTGAGAATGCCCTCGTAGAATATTTTCAAGATGTTAAAGGGGGAGCAACTTTAATCCTGCAAGAGGCTCTTGAGGCTTCTTTTAGCATTTGCAGCTCTGGGTGGTCCAGCTGAATCCTTTGTGGTCATTAGGGTCCCCCTAAGCATTTTGATGACAATGCAATTCGTGGAAATTCTTGGAACAAGGGCCTGCTAGAATATTTAACAAGCTCTCAGCATCCTTTACTGCTTCTATGCAGCTTTCACCCCCTCCCCATCTTCCTATATTTTGTCTCTGCTAGATACAGGAGCAGGAAAGGTTTGATAAGCAAAATAATTGAGAATAAATAGAGAGTTGCATAACCAAGAAGAACTGGGTAGTGTCCATGCTAGGGCGGAAAGCAGTTGCCTAATTCTTAGGTGCAAAACTGTAAAAAGCTGACGTACAGGCGTCTATCCATACATGGGGCTGGATGCTACTATCCACCAGCATCAGAACCTCAAGGCGCAGTGACGCAGTTTTTTCCAAGGAGCCAAGGCTCCACGGCCCTTGGAAAAGGGATAATGGTAATTAGAAACCACAAAGCTCTAAGGGATGAGGAAAGCTGGTTGGCTAGCTGAGCTCAGTAAGAAAATGAAAATATTTGGCTCAGATAAGGCTCAAAGGAAACCAGAGATCTGTCTGAATTCAGACTGTCTCTGAGGCAGTGCTGGGACCCAAAGGTTATTTTCGTGAGAGTGCAAGTGGGTTTTACTGCTTTCTTCGAAGTAGGGCAGGTAGCAGCAACTACCGCAGAGGTTTATCAAATCAATGTGTTACTTCATAAGCTTTTAGTTGTTTTCATCTGTACATTTTTGGGAACTGAATTAAAAGGAAATGGTCGGAATGAACGGCTCTTCCCATGAGAGAGAACCCATGCAGTGGGGGCTTGAACCAATATTTGTGAGGTTTAGATACAGCCTCTGACTCTGCTACCAGCTACCTAAGCAAAGTTAGGTTTTCTTTCTATTCTCTGCCTATAAAACAAGACAGAAGTGCTTTTTTTTCTTGTACATCTGTCTCCAGCATCTAGCATGAGAAGGAAAAGCATGATCTTGATTGTACCACCTGATCTCCTGAGCGTGCAGACTGGAAAAAAATTGTACTTCACTTCTCATCTGACTCGCAAGTTCTCAAGAAATGAATGTTATGGCTCTGATTTCTTTTTTTTTTTTTTTTTACCTATTCCTTTTTCTGTTCCTTTGTTAGGCAGTGCCTCTCACTGGGGAGATTCTGCAGTAGTTTCATCATTTGGCCTGGTGGGCTAGGAAGTAATGCTCCTGTAAGCACACCAGCAGTATTGAAAAGATTGGGAACCCATAGAGAAGTCTCTGAATGTCCTGGCTATATTCGGTCAAAGTGAGAATACTTTCATTATATCCACCAGTTAAAGATTCTTAGAGAAACCATGTAAATCTACCCTTCCTCTTAGCCTTCTGTGGCTCCTGAGGGAATTATCACCTGGGTGTCTGTATCCTGATTAAATATTTAACGGGAATTTTTAAAATCAAATATCAAAAGTAAAAACAGCAGCAGCAGCAACAAAGATTAATTTTGTGAGTCATCTTCAATGTGTTCTTGTTAATTCTGATGAGTAGAAAACATTGAACATCCCTTCCATATTTAAGAGCCCAAAATTTATGTCTGCACAGCTTGTGAATTTTTCTGCATTAATAAGCCGATTCATGCACAATTCTAATTCCTTTGAAGTGTCATCTCCAAGTATTATGTACAATTTTCAAAATCACCTACCAAAATTTTGAGATTGAAATAATACATCTCACAAAGCATTGGTAATCTTGCGAACTTTCTCCATAAACTTCCAACATTCTAGGATTAGATTCTCAGTGTAATTTTTGGTGGTTTTAATTTTTTTTCTTTCAACGGCATTAGTAGCATTATTGGGGGAAAAAATGTAAATGAAAAAAAGTGAAATACTTTAGAACAAATTATGTTTAACAACAGTGGTAACACTTATCAATAACAAAATATATCTCATAGGCTACTAGAACGTTCCCACCTGCATGACGAAATAAGTTTATTTCAGACTGTATTGGTTCAGGTTTCTTGACTTTAGAATTTCCTTCTTAAGTGATGAAAAAGCGCCAGGGGTTTTGTTTTGACTGAATATTGTGGCAGTAATTGATTCTATAATGCTGTGAGTTAAAGAAAGGACACACAAGAATCTGAAGGCAGGGATTGTTGACACCAGGATGAAAAAATTCAGACTGAAAGGTTATGTGAAAGCTTTGCTGTTGTTCAGAAGAGTCAAACCCCTCCTCAGGAGAAGAGACTGAAACCTTGGTAGAGGTCTTGCAGCTACCTTCCATACCAAAAATTTTTTGCCTGAAAGATACGCCCTTAGCAGCCAGTAGTGACCAATCCCTCCCTGCCTTCTCCTGCCATGAATTCCAAAAAAATCCTCACTCCCCACTTCTGGGAATCCCATAAAACTGCTGGTAGTCACAAGATGCCTCTCTGATGGCAGCAAATCACTGCCGCTGGTGTGGTCCCACTCTTCTTCATGGCCATTGAAATAGGGAGCAGTTCCAGGTGGCAATTTTCATTTTCAGCAAGTCAGAGGAATGTGTTTGAGTTCAGCAATTTTCTGCTTCCTGTCTGGGAGGAATGTGTGACTGTGATGCTTCTTAGGCTTTAGGCGTGAAAACCACATCTGCTGACAGCAGGCTTAACTTCTCTACAAAAATTCTTCTCACTAAAGAAGCTGTCAGGTGTCAGTAGCTGAAAAAATGGCATAACATCGCTAAGCTAATATTTTTTCATGATGAAAAGAGAATGATTACAAAATTTCGTATTCCAGGAGAATTTAAGAAGTAGTCACCATCAAACTGGGAGAACATGGATTGTATGGTAGACACTTTTCAGTTTGGTACCACGGAGCTGGAGACACGATCAGAAATTAACAAAACACAGTGTAGTGAATAAAAAAGTGCTATGCAAGGAAGGAAGAAATGGGGGTGACAAAAAGAGAACCATATATATGTTAAGGGTAATAGGAATCCATAAGAACTTCCAGTTTCTTTCTTGGCCTTCATTCATATTCCTGCATAGTCAATGAATTTTCTACTCATTTGTTAGAAAAGGGAATCCTCTGAGTTGCTCATATCTTGCAATCTTCCTCAGATACCTTTGATACAAGACCTAAAATGCATAAATTTACTTGTCATGTTACTTAATTTCACACTTCAGTTAATAGTCAGCCCTTGTGTGAGGTTCTAGTCCTCCTCTGCTTACACTGGTGATTTGCCGGGCACCATGGTACCACACACTTTTCTGAAGCTCTGTTCAACATTCAGTCTACTGCACTACTTTATTTTCAGTAAAAGTGGTTAACAGAGAAAAGCATCAAGCTATTCTGTCATAGCCTGTGTGTGATGCGTGCAATTTGCTTTTACCCCATTTTATGCTTATATTTGTTACTCTTTCCTTCACGATTCTTTGTCCTTCAAAATAAAGCCAGCCTAATAGGCTGATGTTTTCCATTATTTTCCCTTCATTTCTCTCTGGCAGTTTGCAGGTGAAATACGCTGATGACTCAGAGATGCATTTTCAAAGCAGAGAATATATGGAAGTGTAAAATCTGGAGCAATCTGCATTTTGACCCCAGATTTAAGACCATGTTTTCAACCTGTTTGTTTGTTTTCAGCACTGGAGTTGGGGAGTAAATCGGGGCATTTGGAGTTTTTAAAAACGCTTATGAACAAATCTAATGTAAAGATACAACAGACTCAGTAAGGATCTCAATTCACTTGTCACCCATTTCACTGATGTAACTGGTGTAACTTCATTTTGAAGATGTATCATATTCATCCTTTTGTCGTTTTGTCTTTATCTCTGTGGCAAACGCTTGAAGAAGAAACAATAAACTGATTCTCTTTCTCAGTCTCATCCCAACGGTCCTATTCAGCTTTAAAAATTTTATATTATAATAACCAGCCAACAAGGTACTGTTTTATTCCAAATTCACATGTACCAGCGAAGAATTTCATAAGCAGTGAGTAACAATCAGTTAAATGAACAACTACCAGTTACAGCCATATATTTTATTAAGCATATCACAATAATTTGCATATTTACCAATCTGTTATGGTTCAAATTCATATTAACCACAGTTAAAAGACCACATGGGGATTAAGAAAACTCTAATTTCAAGCCTTGGGAGAGGATAAATCCAAATCACACATCCCACATAAAACAACAGATTAATAAAACACAAATGGCTACTACAATCATGTTACCAAGTTCTCTTACACTTTTCCCAGCAAGTGATCATTTTCCAGTAGCAGTTCTATGGTACAAGCAGTACATTAAAATACATTTTTCTCCTTTCTTTCTGCAATTTTATCCAGAATTATTTGTTGATTATTATTGAGATCATGATGAAAGGAAGACCCAATCCACACTGGGAGTTTGTTGAGTAGTACACAGAGCTAAAAGCCTTTTTTTTTGTTCGCTTAAAGACTGATAAAAATTAGAAACCCTTACCAATAAAAGAACCCTTTGCCTAATAATTTATTCACGGGGTAACACTGGTGCTCAGCCAAAAACCTTCCTTTTGACAATAAAGGGCAGTGATTAGTTGATAAAGAATATAAAGTTGGTTTTACTTGTTCAAATGACTCTTTAAGATGACACTCTGGCTTAAAAAACAGGGCGTCCTTGGTCCCTGTGGTTGTTCAAAGGGTTTTTTATGTCGGTTGCCCAATGATTATTCCAATGAGTGATATATAACAAAAGCAGTCTGTGCAGTGTGGGCTTACACCTGTCTCACGAGTCTTTTGCCTTAAAAACAGATTTTTGTACCTCATTGAAAATTAGTACCTCTCCCAGTCTAGATTAAGCATCCCTGTGAAGTCTAGAGAAATATTACGGGATTCTGAGGTACATCGTGGATGTCAAATGCATTAAAACTTATCTTTTAAAGCTCTGTGAAGCCCAGCACTAAAGTTGGTGGTTTTTTCATGTGTCAGAACTTCTATTATTTTCTCCTTCAAAAACCAGTTTCTTTTCACTGGTCCTGTAACCAGAGAAGGAGGTATAGACAAAAATAATACACCTCTGTGGTTGCCTAGAGCAGCACGGATGCCTCAGACATTTGTGGCATAGACACGCCCAATATTGTAGTAACAGGACGTGGATGTTTGGGGTTGCTGCTCCATCTTAGAGGGGATTCAAATCTATACCTATACTCAGTCTATTCTATCAGTTATGCTGACACAATATAGAAAGGAGTCTCAGTCTCCCGTGCTGAAACTTTATAATAATTAAAACAGGTTTCACCAGAAAATAAGCAAATTAATCTAGTCAGTGGACACTCTCCTTGGAAAGAGGACCTTGTACATTCCTGGACCATTTAAAGTATTTTTTGTATAAAACATATGCAGTTAGCCTTTGGAGTTTGGATTCTTTGCATCTAGATCTCAGCACACATCCATGATGTCCACTCTCATATATTATACACTGAAGCAGCTTTGAAGAACTGCTTTGATTGAGGACACATGGCTAGAAGTGAAAGGTACAGACCCTGGTCCCCTCTCCGATTAAGAACAATTGTCATGGGGACCAAATATTCGTCTATCCCAGCATCCTGTCCCCAACAGTAAGCAAACAAGGGATGGTCTAGAAAGCGTAGGACAGGAAAAACATGTAATGATACTTTCAGAAATGTATTACTAGCATAGCAAATCTGAGCAAGAGCTCTTTGTGGAACAACCCTCCGTGGATGTATCTTACATGAATTTCCCAGTTGTTCTTCAAACCCATGTAAAATTTCAACACTTTAAGCATCCTGCAGAAACGAATCGCAGCATTTAATCACATACTGTGTGAAGTATCCCCTCTTTCTGTTTGCTTTGAGCCCTTGTGATGACTCCCAGTTCTGGTATTCAGAGAAAGAAAGAGCAAGAATGCCCTAGTCACCTTCTCCAGGTCCCTCATGATTTTGTAAACTGGTATCATACAACTCCGTACATCCTTGCTTTCCATGCTGAAGAGCCTTAGACTGTGGAACTGCTACTTGTACAGAAGATGTGCCTTTGATTATCCCATCTAATTCTCTCTGTACACTGCCAGTTTTAATATAGCCGGTTTCAAGTGTGAGGAACTCGCAGAACTTGCTGATGTGTTCTGTTTGTAGGATTTAAACAGGGACATGGTATTTTCTGATGTGTTCTGTGTTCCTTTCCTAGTAGTTTGGCTTTTTTCACAGCTAATGACTATTAAGCCAACACTTTCATAGAGCTGCCTACAGTAACTTCATAAGAATCCTAAGTTCAGGACCTATTGTTATGTATATAAAATCAGGATTGTTTTCCCCATGCATGTCAGTTTTTATATATCAACAATTCATTTCACTTTCTATTTTATTATCCTGCAACTCAGTGTGAATGTCTTTCAGCAACTCCCAACTCCTCTCTGAATAACTTAATATTAGGAAACTTCTGTCAGTTCCCTGTCCAAAACTCACCTTTTATGTACCACGATTATGATTTCTGGGACACTCAACAGGAGTCCATGTGGTACTCTGCTATGAAATTTGCCTTCTGTTCCTATCCTTCCTTCTCTCTCTTCATCCATTATGTCTCTTCTCCAATGGCTGTTGGATTCTGCCTTTGTAGAAGTCACCCAGGCCCTGCGGCTTACTTGACGCTTCCAGAAACTTACATTTGTGGTTGCTTTGTAAGGGTATAACTTCACCAAAAAGCGTAACTCTTCTCCATGTGCCATTTCACAGTTGACTGGTTTTGGGACACGGCTGTGAATTTGAATCTTTGTGAGCTGAAGTGGTCTTGAACATGGATTTCCTTCAGATGTTCTGGAAAGAGTGCTCTAACCATCAGGCTTTCCTACATGGGCAGTGCCAGGGATGAAATGTTATGAGCAAAGAGACCATCAGACCACTGATACTTGAAAAAAATTAGTAACATACCTAAATATGTCCAGGATAATGACTTGTAGGCAGTAAGTTTTGGTATTTATACCTGGTTTATCTAACTAAAGCTGGTTAATGTAACCATGTGTTCAGCAAAACTCCAGAAGCAGAGGTGGGACTTTACTTTTCAAAACTGAGACTACTGCAGATTTTAAGCACTTACAGGGATGACTATATCTTAAAACAGGCTTTATGAATAATGATTTAAAATAAAGTTTTAATAAAAAAATAAAAGTTTTACAGTAAAAGGAAAAATCTGATCCTACAAGCAGCAGCCAAAGTCCAAGCAGCTTTACCAGGTAAATTTCTGGCTGGAGTGACTTCAGGGTAGAATCAATGGAGCCCAGAATTTCAAACACTGTTAGTTACATTGAGGCAGGTATCACTGCGATCAGAATATATCCACTGAGACACTGCTGCCTTATTTCGGACCGTAAAACACATTAATTCTGGAAGCCTTACTGCATTTGCTTTACTTTCTTAACTTGCACACCCTGTAGACTCAAAGTACACAAAGTGATGCCTTGGTTAGGAATAGTTCCCCACAGGTAGAATTAATAATCTCTACATTAGCTAACCACAATAAACCAGAAGTACACTGGGGTGGGATCAATGCCTTTTCTTAGGTCTGCATTCTTCTAACATTTTCTTCACTACCTTTGGCAGTCTAATGATACGAAAATTGCTTGTCCTGCTTGCATCTGTTTCTTTACAACCATCCTGCCTGCACCCACTCTGTAAAGGCTCAGCTCTCTTTTCTGTGCAGAACATGTTCTTTATCTGACAGCAAGTGGTTTCTGCGTAAGGTGTACTGGTATAGGAGACAGGCAAAGTCTTGTAGTTAGCAGAGGGCTGTTTTTCTGTTTGATTTGTCTAGTGAAAATCTTACCCTTCACCAGCTTACCCCTGCTCTTCCGCTTGGAGGAAAGGGTACTATTTAATTTCTCTACATCTTGTACCATCATCTGTTTTTAAGCAGCATTGGGCTTGGTTTTGTTTATATATCAGGTTTATTGGTTGTTGATACAAAATTTGTGTAACGTTGCAAAGGCTATGTTTGGAGATGGAGTCCTTAAAACATAAGGGAAAAAATGTATGAAGGAATTGGGAAATATTTCTCAGTTAATTTTCCCTTCTCTGTCAGTCTGAAATAATCAGGTTCTAATCCGCTGTTGCTTTCATTGCACCAGCTACGGAAAAGAGCACTGTCCGTCGGTCATACAAAGTGCAGGCGACTGCCTTGGCAGTTACGCTAACCCCTCTGGGCGAGCGACTCGAACTCCCCGCCCCGCCACAGCCGCCGCTGACGGGCAGAGCCTGCTGCAAGCGGCGCGTACCGACCCCGCAAACCGCTGCCCGAGCCGCCGCCCCGCAGCGCCTCCTCCCGCCCCGGCGCTGCGGGAAGGTCGGAGCCCCGGCCCCACCTCGGCTGCAGCCAGACAGAGTCTGCCGTCGCGACACCGCTCCGTGCCGGGCGCCCTGCCCTGACGGCGGGGCTCTGTCGCGACACCGGGGCCGCGGTACAGCCCGCTACGGCACCCAGCGCCGCGGCGCGCTGCTTCGCGGCCCGGACTCCCTGCACCAAACGAAGTTCTCCCGCGATGGCGTTTAGAAGATGATCCACAATCTTAGAACTGTCCGGAATCCTCCGAATAATCCCCGGGGGTATGACCCGTCCTCCTGCTCCCGATTTCCCATTCCTCTTGCGCTTTAGAGCGATGCGAGGGGCAAACTCTGCGTCCCCGAGGGGCTGTGGAGCGCTCGGCAGCGGCCGCACCCAGAGCGGGGCAGCGCGGCCAGCCGCCCGGGGCTGCACGGAACGGGTGCTACTGGCGATTTATCTGGGGGACGGCTCTCTGTACAAACAACTAGTTCTTAGCAGCAGAAATGCCGGCTGGGCTCCCTGCCTAAAGTGGAAGACAGAAGAGTAAAGCAAATGGGAAGCACTTTTTTTTTTTTTTCTTTTTCTTTTTAAATCATTTCTTTCAGGTATCTGATTCCTGCTCGGTTTATCGGGTTGCAAAACTTTTGAGGCAACTCCCCTTCCAGTGCGATTGCCAAACCATGGTACCAATACATGCCTCATTAGCCTAACATTATTAATAGTATTTTTTCAGCACTAGGGATGTCATAATTTTGGGAAGTTGTAAACCCCCTCTACAGCAGAGGGAACAACTGGAAATTCAACTGTTCAAGGGGTCGAACAAACCCCACGAACGTACGTGGTGACAGCCGGCACCGGAGGCCAGACAGGTTTGCTTTTCCTGGCAATAGTTCCTCTGGCTGGAGGTCCACCAAGAAGGACCAGGCTGACACCGAGTCCCTTCCCCAGGCGTTCGGACTGCGACCCCGGTGTCGGGACACCGGCATCCGTCGGGTAAATCCCAGAGAGCGGCCGGGATCCAGCACCCACTGAAATCAGTGGCAAAACCCCGTTGCCTTCCGTGGGATCGGGATCCGAGCGGTGCCGTCTCCCCGGACCCGACCGCCGCCCCTTCGCCCGTGAGCTGCGGGCAGCGGCGCCTCCGAGCGCCCCCGCAGCAGGCGGCTTACCGGTAAGCGGCCTCTTCCCCCTTTCCTCCCCTTGCTTTGCAGCCAAGAAAACTTTCGGGTACTGCTGTCATTTTGGGTGTCCGCAGCCAACCTACTCTACGAGCACGCATTTCTTAACCGGTGTGACAGGCGAGCATGTCAAACAGCAGCACCAGCAGCAGCAGCGAGCAGCTGGGCTTGAACGCGCGTCGGTGCACGGCGGGGCAGAGAAGCTGCGGCAGCAACCGCTGCCAGGCCGGCGGGGAGCCAGCCGCCAGTGCGTGGCTCTCCGGCTTCTGATCCCTCTGCTTTACACAGACCTCTCGTCTGTCGGGATGTTGTTTTCAGTAAAGTGCTGTTCCCGCATAATTTTTAACCGTTTTTCTGTTGGCTTCTCCCTCCCTCCTCTGCCCCTTCCCCCCTCTGCACCGCACCCCCCACCCCTCCCCACCAGTTTTACTGTTCACACGCACGTGGAAGGAACGCCAAGCAACACACACAAGACAGCGATATCCGTGAGCGGTGACAGGTGATGTGGAAAGCGCAACCTGGCCGTCACCGGGCCGGTTCTGTTCTGGGGAGAAACCAGGGAGTTCGGACACTCCCTGAGAGGGCAGGTCACACTTCAGTCCCTGCTGAGGGATGGCCCTCCGGTGTGAAACAGTGCGATGGACTGTGAAAGGGATCGGCACTTAACCGAGCCCTTCGCCGTCAGGGCTGTTGTCATTTAAATCCCCACTAATTAATCGAGCTGTTTAAAGCATACTCTTCAAACGGCGAACGTGACGCGTCCGGAGGCCCCGCAGCTCGCCAGGGTCCAGGTGAACCGCTTGCCCATCCTTCGGAGCAAGACGCGACCGGACGGCGGAGCAGAGGTTTCCCGTCCCTCGGGGGTGAAGCAGAGCTCCGTGGGAGTTTTACTCTTCTGCTTCCCCCAGCCACTGGCAGACTGCGACCCCTCTCCCACCGGGCCCCGAGTTCCCCGAGACCCCCGGGCCGGCCGCCCCGGGAGGGGCACTGGGCGAGCAGCGGGGGCTGCACGGCCGCCCCGTGCTGCGGACCGTGGCGGTGGCGGTGGGACGTGCCCGCCTAAGCCTCTTTCTCCGAGCCAGCCCTTTCGGCCCCGGCTGTGACTTTTCACATCACCTCTCCGCCACTGGCTATATTTAACGACGATAAAAGCTCTTACCTGGCTCTCAAATAATCTGATTGTACACAATATAAACACAGACACCAACAGGGGTACAGTCAAGAGATAAGGCGAGTTTCCACGCCGCACGCATGCTCTGGACCCCCGCCTCCTCTCCCCTGGGAGCCCGGGGGTCTCTCTCCCCCGGCCCCCTGCCCTTTAGGAGTGCACCAGGACGGAGTGGAGGGAGCCCTTGCCCTCGGGAGTGTTGCTCGCGGTCTGTTCCAGCAACGAAGCAGCGGCCGGGGAAGCGGCGGGGCAGATCTGCGAGGCAGCGACCGTCAGAGCGGGGATGGCCGAGGCAGCGGGCATCGCCGGCGCCGGTTTGATGGGCACCGGGACGGCGGGCATGGTCTGTGCCGGCGGGTGGCAGAGCGCCTTCACGGGCACCCCGAAGGGTCCGTAGTCGGGAGACACGGGCACACCGGCCACGGAGTCCATCACCCCCACGTGCGGCCACATGGAACTCACCACGCCGCTGAGCTGGCTGGGCACCGGGTAGCCCAGGTGATGCATCACCGAGGCCAGCGGCAGCCCGCCGGCCTGCAGCACGCCCTTGTAATCTCTGCCGATGATGTTCTCGATGGCGAAGGGATGCTTGAAGCCCGAGGGCTGGCTGCTCCCGTAGGACGAGAACTGCGGCAGCCTTCCCACGGCGGCGGCGGCCGCGGCGGCGGCCACGGCAGCCTCGGAGCCCGCCAGCCCCGAAACTTTGCCCGGGGGAGGTGGCGGCGGCGGGTGCGGGTGGAAGTAGTGCACCATGTGCGGGGCGGGCGCCGGCGGCTTGCCGGGGCCGCCGGCGCCCGCTCCGCCGCCAGGCCCGCCGCCGCCGGGCAGGTGATGCTCGGGGCGAAGGACCTTGAAGCGCTTGCGGCGGCGGAGGAAGCTGCCGTTTTCAAACATGTCCCCGCAGTCCGGATGCAGCGCCCAGAAGCTGCCCTTTCCCGGCTGGTCAGGGCGGCGCGGGATCTTGATGAAGCAGTCGTTGAAGGAGAGGTTGTGGCGGAGGGAGTTCTGCCAGCGCTGCGTGTGCTCTCGGTAGTAGGGGAAGCGCTCCATGATGAACTTGTAGATGTCGCTCAGGGGCAGCATCTTCTCGGCCGAGTGCTGGATGGCCATTGCCGTCAGGGAGATGTAGGAGTAGGGCGGCTTCTGGTCGCTGTACGAGCTCTTCCCCGGCCTGGGCATCGCCGCCCCGCCGCAGACCTCCCGCGGCCGCACGGCCCCGCCGCGCCGCTCCGCTCCGGTCGCCGCTCTGCCCCGCGCACGGCGGGCTGGGGATGCCGGGGACGGCGCTGCCCTGCCCGGCCGCCGCCCCTACATCCTGGGCGCCACCCGCCCGGCCCACGCGCGACAGCGGCTGCCCGGCGGCCCGCCGACGATCTCCGCGCCCGGCTCCCCCGTGGGTCGCGCTTGCCTCGCCGCCCCGCCGCTTGCCGAGGAGCCCACTGCCGTCCAGGCCGCGGGCCCTCGGGGGATACGGGGCCCACGCAGGTCCTGGCCCACGCCGGCGTCCGCGCTTCTCCCGGGCTTCGCCGCTGCCGCCTGGCACCCTCTGATGGAGTCGCTGCGCCGCACGCACCGAGGGCTCGGGACCGTGCAAGAATCCCGGACCTCTGCAGAGACGGGGAGGAAATAAATAAAGATGCCCCTCTCACCGCTCAGTCCGGATTCCCCTCAAAAGTTTGCGGCGGGCGGCGGAGGCGAGCGCCGGGAGCCGGCGGGGAGAGGAACGAGCGGGGCGGCGGCCGCCGTCGCTGTGGCGGGGCTGCGCGCTCCGGCGCGGTTTTGTAATGATGCCCGAGTCGGGAGACCCCCGCAGCTCCCGCTCTCTTGCTATCACATGACAGCGGCGCAGGGACTCGGCGTCTCCTTGAAAAGGAGCGAGAAGCAGCTCCCCGGCTGCACTCACACCTCCTCAGCAGGGCGAGGTGGAGCCAGGGGGCTGAGGAGACGACATGTGTGAGCGAGATCCGCTTTCAAAACGCTGGGCGGGGAACAGCATCCCGAGCAGGGAAGCTCCCTCTTCCCCTCTCTCCCATCCCACCCCCACCAGCCCTCCCACCCCCGCTCGCCAGCCCTTTCGCAGTCCCCGTATCCCCCTTCCTCTCTCTCGGCTCCTCGCTCCGGCACAGCCCGGCTCCGAGCATCAGCCGCGAAGGGCCTCCGAGGGCACCGCACTACCGGGAGGTGGAAAACGGTGGAGGCCTCTCCTCGTCCCAGGGACGATCGTGCCAAGCATCCCGGGTAAACAGGCGTCAAGTTAGCCCCGGGAACCAGCAAGCTGGAAACACGGGCCCTTTGGGGTAATTTCTTAACATCCCTTTCGTTAAGTTGGTAAAACTACTCGAAGCTTAGCACAAAACAGAGAGAGATGCGAAAATTCCTACGGTCTTCTCTCCAAATCGTTACGGTCAACTCTTGCTCCTGGGTGCAATGCGGCTCCTGGAACACCGTGAAACAGCGAAAACAGCCAGCGCATCCCCTGTGCGCCCCGAGACGAGCGCCCTGGCCGGTGTTGGTTCGGACCGGCTCATTAGCAGGAACCAATGAACAGTGCAACAATTCGTATCTGTCCTCCAGAGGTTCTGTGTTACAGCGGGCAGGCTGTGGGTTTGAGCGAGAAACACAGAAGCCTGCTCTCCTCGCTGCCGCTAGAGTTGGAAGAAACCCTGTCCAACGCAACCGGAGCTCAAGGAGAGTGATGCTATAGGAGGTGTCAGCGCTAACATGATTAGTCCGACCTTTGTTGGCTAAATAAACAAATAGGTTGAAAGAACCTTTCCATTGAGTAAAAATAAAATAAAATAAAATAAAATAAAATAAAATAAAATAAAATAAAATAAAATAAAATAAAATAAAATAAAATAAAATAAAATAAAATAGAAAGAGGTCTCTGCAGCCCACCCTTCCCCGCGGCTGCCGTGAGCCAGCCACCGTGGGTACCCGATGCCGCGCCCATCCCGGCCAGTGCCGCGGCTCTGGGGCCGGGGTGCGAGCAGCACCCGACCCGCCCCAGGTCTCGGGGTGGATCTGAGGATCAGAGCTGGTTGTCTCTCTACGAGCCAGGCGTTGCAGGAGAAGTGGCGAACGGGGTGCGGGGAGTGTGTGTGAAAAAACCCCCAAACTTTGAATGTCTACCTGTAGTGGCTGCTAAGGGAGTTGAGGAGAAGATTACTTTAAATCCATTCTTTAAGTAAAGTGTATTTAACAGCATATTAAATACAAGGACAGGCACGTGAAAAGCGTTATCCAAGGTCAAGAAACAGATTAGGTAGCCAAAACGTTGGAAAGCCGGGTTTTGCGAGGAAGCGCGTGCTTTAAAAGTTCCTGGTTATTGCCGGGAGCATTCACGTTGTCTCTGAGAAACCAGGAGGCATTTACGGTGGCAGCAACATTTACAGCGTGCACCTTGTGCCGTTTTCCCCCGTGTTGCCAGCACGGCGAGGACCGACAGTCGGGCACCTTTCCTGATGTGTCCGAGCGTTTTCCCCAAAACACTTTACTCGTGTTAGTCCCGTCTTAACCGATAAATAACTTCGTTCCTATCTTCAAATTCTAAGTTCTGGATCTGAAAGCCATCGCCTGCCTCACCTCACCAGTGAGTAACTCGGCGGTTTTCCCCCGTACGGCACGTGTTGGGCTTAGCCTGGCCCTTTCTCGGATTAACCGTCCTTATCTCCTTTGCAGCCGGGTTTTATTTTCCGCCGAAGCACCGATCCAGCCCAAGAGTCCGGTGAGACCCCAAGGGCGCTGTTCCATTTGTTTTTCTCTGACCCCTTCCCCAAAGTGGCCGCTCTCAAAGGCAGCGGTGGCTCGCAGTTTCCCCGGCAGTACGTGGGGAAGGAGGGGAGCGGAGCCCAGGCGGGCGCCGGCCGGGAGCAGCGAAGCTCCTCGCCGGGCACCATCCTCCGGCGGGCACCGCTGCGGGAAACCCGGGGCTGCAGTGCCGCCAGCCCCGTCCCCTGCGCTCCCCTGCGCTGACCTCCAAGGTGGAACTGCGAGACAAGGGAGTATGGGAGCGAGCCCGTGTTTAAACGGGAGCCCTTCCCAAGCCCTCGGAAAAGAACTGGCATGGACGGGCGCGTTTATGGGGCAGCACCACCGCCGCGCTGTGGTCCATCCAGTGGTTTGTGAAAGCGTGCGCTGTTTCTTGAAGTTTGTGAGGCAATTACTCACACAAAATCACTTCAGGTGATGGCCCTGACATCAGCCAGGCCAGTGTGGATCCAGTCGGATTTCAGAGTGTGACGATTCACAAACGACACCGTGCTGGCAGCCACCCCGCTGTACCTCCGGTTACGGCTGTATCCCTCTCCACGTGGCAACAGAGTTTTTCAGACTCCTGTCAACCAGAAAAGTCACTATAAAGTTTTATTGCCCTCGGGA